>CM054057.1:664206281-664806281 GCA_028641055.1 Alopecurus myosuroides | reverse complement strand
GTCACCCATCCTCCCACTACTCTAGCACTAGCACGCTTAACTTCCGAGTTCCATCCCGTCCCGCATCCATGTGTTTCGCACGCATGTATGTGATACTAGTATCATATCAATCCTATTAACATGTTGGTCGATGACACATTTCTTTATTGTCTGAATTTCAAATAAATCTTTTAATAAACAAAAGTAATGATGTAATTAATAATTTTAAATAAATAAATAAACATTAACTTTTTAATTTGTATTATTTCCAAAAAATATTCAGAAAAATAAAACTAATTCATTTTAAAATCTTAAAAATACAAATAATATATCAAAATATTCAGAAAAATAAAACTAATTCATTTTAAAATCTTAAAAATACAAATAATATATCAAAATATTCAGAAAAATAAAACTAATTCATTTTAAAATCTTAAAAATACAAATAATATATCAAAAAATTCGGAAAAATAAAACTAATTCATTTTCCCCTTTCCTAAATGCAAAATAAAATCTGATAAAATTCATGAACCAAACCATATGAAATCTAAACCATATAAAATTTGCAGATCCAAGTTTCGACTATTATTTTGGACACAAGAACTGTTTTGGCAATGACTATCTGTGAGAATGATTTGAACCTAAGTTTTAAAATACAGAACCAAAATGGACAAACTAAAATATTCTGGATAGATATTGAAAAGATCTATTCATAGCACTTACCCTCACATCAAGGTCAGCAACCAAATGAAAATCCCATCCTTTTTAATAAAAGACCAGTAGGCTCTTCTATGATTTTTAGAATGAGTTCAAAAATGAATTTTGAAGTAAATCCAACTGGATGAGTTTGGTATTGACTAGATCTATGTTTTCCTGGCTTAGATTAATTTTTGGAGCTCTAGATTTATTTTTGGTGAACAGATATAGAAACAGTAGTTTTTGGTGAACAGATATAGAAACGGTAGTTTTTCTGTTTTGTTTTCTTGATGTGTTTTCGTTTGTTTTGAAATGTGTGTTTGATCTTATCTTGTTCCTAGCTTGTATAGAGTGTTAGGACTTGATATTAGGTGATTGCTTTAGTAAATTTTGTGCTATGTTTAACCCGTGATTTTATTTGAGCCATTACATAACATAGCGGTACATATATCCATTACATAATATAGAAATAGTATAGCTAGGAATTAATATAGAAATAATATAGGAATTAATAGAAAGACATATATCCATTACATATATCGAGCGCAACATAGCGGTACATAGATGTGCGCGGTACACAAACAACATCTACTCGAGCTCCGAAGAGTAGATGCGGAACAACTCGAAGGCAACGTATGCATCTATTGCTACATACTCGATATTGATCCGGTCAAGTGGGTTCTTCCCCCAATACATGTGATTCCTCGAGGTGAAACGAGTCTTCATGGATTTGTAGTCGGGGTGGATGAAGGCAGTTGCCATCGGAGCCATCCCGGTCTTGTGCCGTACAACTCATCAAAATGGATAAGGTCCTGAAGATCAATGTAGTGATCTTCAGGTATCTCAATACCCAACGTGCGCATCAACTTCTGCCGGTCTTGAGTGATGTCAACGCTACAGAAGTCGTAACCCTTGTTGACAAGAAAATCAACAAATTCTGGAGATTGCTTTGAACTACTACAACAACAAAAATAGAACACGCGTTAGATATTGTTGCAACACGTGTATTCTTCCAATGCAACAAACAAATCAAAAATGCAACTATCCTACAAGAGAGATTGTACGTGTGCATACCTTGCCCATTGGAAGACCAAAACGGTCTCCTTGTGGGCAATTTGGATGACGGCAACATCCCGTTGATTCGCCGTGTACTCTAGATCAAGGCCGAAGAATTTGTGGTGTTCATCGGCGGCTTCATAGAGATTGCTCAAATGCTTAAGAGCACCGGGGAGCCTCTCGCATATATTGGTGTAGGCCACGTCGAGATTCTTGCGGCATGGTGTGGGCACACGGAGAACGTTCCAAACGGGAGAATCCATGGGTGCTTGGTGGAGAAAGAAGAGAGTAATAATAGAAGAAAGGAAGAAGAAACAGAGAGTCTCGGGTGTGCACTGTAGCAATGGCCTTCTGCCTCTCGCTCGCGAAATAAAACCGCACGGGAGGCGAGCAGTTTGGATCTTTAGTCGCAGGTGGCCAGGCCAACCGGGATTAAAGACAGGGAGGCCAGCAGTTTGGATCATTAGTCGCGGGTGGCAGGCCAACCGGAATTAAAGCCCTCCGCGCGCTTCTCAAACCGCGACGCATGACCTTCAGTCGCGGGTCGCCTCCCGAACCGGGACTAAAACCCCTTTAGTCACGGTGCGCATAATTTGGGGACTGATGGGGGCGTATGGAAGGCCTTTTTTCTACCAGTGCCCCCGTTCAACCGGAATCACGCTCCGGCGCTCACGGGCCCCAAAGTTTATATTCCATGGACACTAAGACCAGGGAGGCAGCCACAATACCCCTCGCCGCAGCCTCCGGCCAGGTTTGCGAATTCATTACTTGTGTGACTCATGGTGTTCAACTCAAATACGTATTCGTGACAGAAATTCCGGATATTTTCCTTAGATTTCAGGGCTGCTCAGCGCGTGCGTGCGTAGGGCCACGAGGACTAGCAGATGAATAACACAATGAATACCCTCTTGTTTCACTTGGGCTACTAGGAAACTTTACTTTAGAATGGTAATCATATCATGGTCTCTAGATCCCAATTGATCTTACAAGTTATAGCAAGTTATTTAGTCTGTGGAGACGTGCAACATTGTTTTTGGCTATCTTGGTATGGAACTGATTATTACAACGGTATACGACCCACATGCACCATGCTATGTTTTGCTCGTGCTGCCATTCTGTTCTAACTAGGCCGTGAGGTCGTACATTTTTTAGGAAACATGTAGCGGCACTAGTTTTCAATAAATTAAGATGGGTAGAGCCAGTAAAATGAACCAAGATGTCGTGGGATAATCACGGCAGATGTTACCTGGGGTAACTGATCTTGGGGCAAGTCGACACAGGTATTTGGGAGAGGGTTTAGCTCGAAGGAGGACATGGCGAAAGCAATCTAAGAACCGGAAAGCAACTCGCCGGCTCTCGATATGATTATACTGGATACTCGATAACAGGTGTTACAACTATGACTTGAATCTCTCTGAGGCTAAGCCTAGGGGTTGGTTTATATAGCACTCATACCCCCCTTGGCTTGCCTTTACAAAGCGCTTCCTGAGTCCTACTCGAACTCTATACACAAACCCTAACTTTCCTTACCGCAACCCACAATCCGGGTCACGAACGTTACATGCCCTGGGCCTTCCAGAAGTTTCTTTGTCTTTAGCCGGATTTGGTCCAGCCGCCGTTTGGGCCGGATCACACCCGGGAGTTAGTCTACCGGGTTACTATCCCCTCATCAGTAGTCCCCAGGATAGCGCGGGCTTCACGGATTCATCCTCGGAGCGCTCGCTATTCCCTGAAAAAGATGTGAAATGCCCAAGCCTATGGGAACCGGGTTAAGTTGCTTTAACAGATGACCAGGCACAGCTCCATGTCTGTCATGTGATAGCTCGATCCTTCCTTGAATGCTTAACTGGCCTGTCCAATTTTAAACCCTAAAGTGTCAGGGCCCTACTCGATAAAGATCCCTGATATCTCGGGGCAAGCTGCACTTCCCCCATCAACGGGATATTTTGCCTAATTCCGAATGCATATGCCGCCAGATCCGCACGGATAATTACTGTTCCGTAATTTCCGGCTTTCGGGCCGTAGGTGAGCCACCTCCCTTATAAATATCAACCGACGGTAACCCTAAGCCATTCATCTCGTTTCATCATCCCTTTCCTCCACGCTCCCTCGCAATTTCTGCCACCGGGCTCGCACGCTCCAAGAAAGATAAGGCCACCACCGGCCGCACTCATCCTCGAGCTATCCAGCACCGCCATTAAGCATCGCTGTCACACCCGCGCTCCCTCATCGAGGGCCGTGACGTGACACTCAAGCCGCGCCACGCACCACCCTCACTTCGGACCTCAACTCCTTTGGTAAGCCTTTCTCAACCATTCAATCGAAACTCACAACCTTTTCAATCTGACCAAGATTGGATCTGGGTCAACCCGTAAGCTAATTTTCTGATATCATCAAATTGAACCGTTTCGATAGACCTTAGTTCCTTTAATCACCTGATGCGTAGTCGCAGCTCATCCCCGCGCCTTTATTGGCCATCCAACTTTGCATAAGATCGCTTGCAAGCTTTTCGATCTAGATCCATTCCACCTTGTTCTTTCCGCCTGTCGCATTAACAGCCGGAAAATCCTCTTTTTCCAGCTAATCCCTCCACAATAAAGGTATGGGCAACCATCCATGTTCACCCAATTCACCTCAACGCGTAAGTAATTAACAATTTACTCAACCTCATCTGACACCCGGAAAATCTTCCGCATTTAACATCGTAGTGCATTATCCGGGTCTCATTTTAGCCTTCAACGTCTTGACGTCTCCGGACTCGAATGATTTGATGTTCCGAATCTTACTCCATACATTTCCTGTCCCTTGCAGGTCAACTCCATGGCTCCTAAAAGACAAGGAAGACACCCGGCTTCTGCAAAGGCCTCTCAAACCACTTCTGCCAACTGGGGTCGGTCTTCAACGACAAAGGCCAAGCTAGATGGGATGGCCGAGTTAGGAATCCTTCCTTCTCAAAAGGAAATACACTGGAGGGCTCCTGGCGATGAGACCCGTCCTACTCCCATCGAGAACGAGGTAATTTGTTTTACCGAGCATGTGACCCGGGGATTCCGTCCTCCGGGTCACCTTTTTTCCGGGAAGTCTTGAGCCACTACGGCCTCCGGGTGTTCGACATAGGGCCTAACTCTATGCTGAACATCACCCACTTCATAGTTTTGTCCGAGTCGTACTTATGCTCCACCAAACCTTGCTCTTTTTACCGAATTATTCCAATGCGAACCATGTTATGAGAGCGGTGACGGAACGCTTCTTACCTGCGGCGGGGTATCCATCCAGCGCCGCAAACACTCATTGATGCCACCTCTTAACCTGAACTCCAACGCCAAAAACTGGCAATTATCCTTCTTTTATTGCCACGACACTTCTCCGGGTGGTGAGAGGAAACTACCGGGTTATTTGGAGAGCCTTCTCGAGCCCTCCGAGTCTTTCAGTGCTTTTGCATCTGACCTTGATAGGGAAGCGATTCAGCCCTTCTGGCCAAACTAGCAGCTCTCTCAGCCCACGGCCTTCTTGGGCTCAATCTAATAAAGACTTGGGTAGACTTCCGGGTTCAGCCCAACTCGATTCGCCCGAAGCTGTTACACGAATATTCGGGTCACGTCACAGATTCCCTCCGCTACTCCACCAAGAACTTCCCTGCCGGTAACACCAACAAGACCATCAAGGGCTTCCTGATGGAGAGACTAGATGTTATAAAGAACACTGCCGGGTTACCCCCGTTTACTCGGGAAAATCCCGCCCCAGCGGTAAGACCTGACTCCTTTTTCTTATTTCAGTACTTTCGTCCGTTATAGTCTCTAACCACCACTTGTGTTTATTTGTTCACAGGCTGACGATCCCTTCTGGAAAGTCGAAAACCCTCCTCCTTCTCAAGACCCCGAAGAGGAAACCGAATCTGTTGATGATGATGAGGGTACTCTCCCATACCCTTTACATCTGCCCTTCATCTGTGTTATTTCTCTTATCTGATACTTACTCGGCTTTCAGGGTCGGGAGATGAAGAGGAGGAAGAAGAAAATGACCCGGAAGCCACCGAGTCTGACCAGGAGCCCCCAGTTGGAAACAAAAGGAAGGCTAGAGGGGTAGTTGAAAAGGTTCCCTTCTCTTCTATGTCTCGTGCGCCTTACTCCTTTGCTGCTATGCATGAACTTAACGAGCGATTATCACATTCACCCTTCTTGAAGGACCCTCTCCCGACTAAACGCAGGGTGACCCGGAATTCTCCGGGGGATGATCCCCTTAACCCGGGTATCTCCACTTCACCCACTCATCGAGCCAGTACCCCTCCAGCTCAACCTTCCCAATCTCCTCAACGTCATCTGTCTCCTAATCATCCACTTGCCGGGCAATTTCGTGTACCGCCAGTGCTCTTACCAACGTCATCCGCCTCCAGCGGCGAGCTTCCCCCGGATTATGCCGTGAACACCGGGTAAACTACCTTTACTTGCATTTTCTCGTACCGGTTACCTTTCTTTTTTCCGTATATTCCATTGATCAATGTCTCCCTTCTTTTCTTCAGCGCCACAGTTACGCTGAGCGACCCGGATATCCCTGAATCAGAAGAGCAGGGAGAAGAAAAGCCGAGTGATGACATGGACGTTGAGGTTAAGGACGAGGCCGAGGACGGAAATGGAGAAGATTTTAAGGACCCAATTCCACCAAAGACTGCATCACCCCAGCCCTCTGAAGAAGTGGACGAAGACATCATTGTGGAGACCAAGTCGGGCTCTCCTATCCCGGACGTTCAAACAATCCGGGTTTCGACCCCCAAACCCGGAACAACTCCTCCACAAGAGGGCCAATCCTCCGGCCCTTCTCAACTTCGCCCTGAAGACATGACCTTTGCTCAAATGCTAGATGCCCTCCATACCTTGAAGGGCGACGAAGAAAACATACTAGATGCCTTAATAACCAAGCACGAGGTAATCCCGCCTAATCATCAATTGTTTCCATACATAGTCCCAAGTTCCGAGTAAATTACTAGGTAACTTGCTTGGAACTTTGTATAATGTTTCTGGCTGATCATTCTTCATGCTTCTTTACAGGACTATGTTTCACAGTTGGAGAAGAAGCTGGCCAAGTCCACCAAGCGTATTGAAAAAGAAACGGCCCTTCGTGAAGCTGCTGAGACTGAGGCTCGCAGGTGCCAAAAGATGACGAAAAAGTATAGGAAGAGAGCTCACAGGGCTAAGGACAAACTTACAACTCTTTCTGCTCAAATTGCTGATGTTCACCGTACTGCGACTGGTAAGATTTTTAAATTTCGCCTTTTTATGACTCGGATTGAACAACTGCACTTGCTTGCCTACTATCTTTGCTCCTTTTGCCTTTTTTAGCAGGCCCACGTGATGCTGCCCCCGAAGAAGATGATGCTGCCAAGCTTAAAACCATCAAGAATACTCTTCGCCAACTTGCGGCGGAGTTAGCTGGATACTTGATGAGTTGCGACTGCCGGATGTCAAGCCAGATAATATGAAGAGATTACTGGAATTCTGCTCCACGATCCCCGAGTGGATTTGGCACTGGAAACGGTCCTCCTGCCGATTTGGGGTAACCCGGGGGCTCGCATTGGCTAAAGCCTACGCCCCCAAGCTACAACTTGCCAAACTTATGAATGGATTTCCGGAGTTCAACTTGGGATGGGTCCAAGTTTTTGCCAAAGGACTTCAAGGCTATTCAGAAAGAAGTCCGCCATCCGGCTAGCGTTATTGCTGACAGCTTAGAGATTGATGAGATTCTCCCTGCTTATGATGCTAATGACAAGGTTGTCAAGGCGAACCGCCCCCAGCCGTTCGATATGCTTGCCCGTTGGAGGGAGGAGGCGCTCAAGATAAGGGACGAAGCTGCCAAGAAGGCCGCTGCCGACTCTGCTCCTGCAGCTTCGCAACCCGGAACTGCTACTAATCCGGGTGGCGCCGCCACCACCAGCGGCAACAAGGGCAAGGCCAAGATGGATCCTGCAGCTTGAAGTAATGAATGTCTCCTGTCATTCCATATGCATTAGTCGGCAAAGCGTCGTCAAAACAGCTTTATTACTTGTTTTAAGCGGAGCGCCTGTGCTCTTTTGACACTTTAAGGTTTTTGTAACACTTTTGCTTATACTCCCGATGCATTTGCGCCCCTTTGGGCTTTTGATGAATGTGTCTTTGCATTTGCTTGTTCTTGATATCTACTTGCTTTATTCTCGATACCTTATACTTTTTTTTTTTATACTTTCCTTAGCAAGACCCGTCCACTGGGTGTCGTTGGCGTCTAGGGAACGGTTTTACACCTGAATCCCTAAGCTCCTGAGACCCGGATGCGTGGCTCGTTGTAATTTTATCGGATGGATGATGCTGTTTCTTCCTTAGAGCTCATAAGTCCCCAGTCCGGGTTTCCGCGTCTAGGACACATGATTGTTTTCTTTCAAGGAAACGAATCGCCTGTCGCTGAATGCCCAAGACTTCAGGACAGCTTTTTATGAGGTTTGAAGTTATGCTTGATAATCGTTGAGTTTCCGGCTGTCGGCCTTATACTCTGCATAACTTGTGGTTTAGATGACCCTTTCGACTATCTTGTACTATAAGCCGGCTTTCGCGTGGATACCATGTTGTTACATCAATACGAAAACGGGGTCAAGCAGGTCCCGTTTGGGTCTCATGACTGACGGTAATCGTAGGCGAACAAGTCATGCCACTTTGTTGCGAGTCACATCGAGCTTAAGTAAGAATAGCCGAGAAATTTGGACTTCTTTGTCCGGTTATAAGATTGTAGCCGCACTCGTTTTTTCGAGTAGCCGACCCCTATAACTCATTGGCATCAAGGCCGGGTCTCTTTTGAGTTTGCAGCTGTGCTTGTAGGAGCAACCAGCCCTCAAGACCTGAATATGCACACCGTACAAATAACAATTGCCTCTTTTCTTGATAATCCCCTTTTTATTTGATATGAGAAAATTAGGCCAGCAAGCCGCCTCATTAAAAACCCATCCAGTCCCCAAGGGTGCCCCGGATAGGAAAAGAGTGCGTCTGAAACCTGCTGCCTGTTACATCGTTTTCTGCTAAGTGTAGTACGGACGTAGCTGAGCCACGTTCCATGGTCTATCTCTTTCTTGCATAGGTGCGGTAGTGTGGGCAGTATCGTTGACTGTAGCCGATTCTTCTCTTGCATCTATCAAGTAATATGACCCATTATGTAGACTCCG
The DNA here is from genome assembly GCA_028641055.1 of Alopecurus myosuroides. Classification (NCBI taxonomy): domain Eukaryota; kingdom Viridiplantae; phylum Streptophyta; class Magnoliopsida; order Poales; family Poaceae; genus Alopecurus; species Alopecurus myosuroides. Next base: position 664,797,370 of record CM054057.1, on the reverse strand, counting down.
ACTTACGATGAAAGGTCCTTCCCCACGGTGGCGATAGTTTGTGCTTTCCCTCGTTTGTCTGAACCAAGCGCAGGACCAAGTCTCCTCCTGGAAGACCCGGCTTTTCACCCGCCGACTATGATATCTTCGCAAGTCCTGCTGATATATGGCTGATCTTTCCAAGGCTTGCTCCCTTTGTTCTTCTAACATATCCACGGCGTCTTGCCGGGTTTTCTCGTTCTCTACTTCCACATAAGCTGTCACTCTTGGTGAATCATGAATGATGTCGCTTGGTAATACCGCTTCTGCGCCGTAGACCATGAAGAAAGGTGTCATCTGGGTGGATCGGTTGGGTGTAGTGTTAATACCCCAGACCACGGAAGGAAGTTCTTCAACCCATGCCCCAGCGGCCCTGATACAGGGAACCCTCAGTCTTGGCTTCAATCCACGAAGTAGTTCTTGGTTCGCCCTCTCCACTTGCCGTTGGCTTGCGGATGTGCTACTGATGCTACATCAAGCCTGATTCCATTGCTGCCACAAAATTTTTCCATCTCTCCAAGGGACATGTTGGTTCCATTGTCGGTAATTATGCTGTGGGGGTACCCGAACCGGTATATAATTCTTTTCAGGAATTTGACTGCTGTGGCCGCTTCGCAATTGGTGACCGGCATAACCTCCACCCATTTGGTAAACTTATCAACAGCAACTAAAAGGTGCGTCTTCTTGCAAGGTGACATATGGAAGGGGCCAACCATGTCCATACCCCAAACAGCGAATGGCCAAGTTAATGGAATGGTCCGTAACTCCATAGCCGGCACATGAGTTTGACGAGCGTACCTTTGACATCCGTCGCACCTTGCCACTATCCGTTCCGCGTCTGCTAGAGCTGTGAGCCAGAAGAACCCATGTCGATAGGCCTTGGCCACAAGAGACCTTGTGGACGCATGATGCCCGCAATCACCTTCATGGATCTCCTTAAGAATCTGTCGGCCTTCTTCTGGTGTCACACAGCGCAAAAAGATTCCTGCCGCACTTCTCTTGTACAACTCTCCATTGATAATAGCGTATCCTTTTGCCCGCCTCACGATTTGTCTTGCTAGTACCTCCTGTTCTGGTAGTTCGCCCCGTGATAAGTATGCCAGATATGGCTCCGTCCATTCGGGGACGCCGCGTATCGTAGCCACGAGCTCCACGTCCGGGTCTCGATTTGCTAATTCTTCTTCAGACTCGGATTTAACTGACGGCCGCCATAGCTCGTCCACGAAAACATTAGGTGGAACCGGCTCCCTACGCGAGCCGAGTCTGGCGAGTGCGTCCGCCGCCTCGTTCTTTCTTCTGTCTATGTGCTCCACTTCATACCGGAGAAACACCCGGCAACCCTATCAACCTCCCTGCGATACGCTGCCATAGTGGCGTCCTTCCTGTCCCAGGTTCCTGACACCTGCTGCACCACGAGATCCGAGTCTCCAAAGCATCGTATCCTTCTAATGTTCATCTCCTTGGCTACCTTCAAGCCATGCAACAGAGCCTCATACTCGGCCACGTTGTTTGAGCAATCAAAATGAATCTGTAGCACGTAACTTAGTTTATCCCCCTTTGGCGATGTCAGCACCACTCCGGCTCCTGACCCCCCTCGTACTGCTTTGATCCATCGAAGTGCATGGTCCATGACTCGGAACTTGGAACGGCGGTAACCATTCCAGTGTGCGTCCAGTCGTTAACGAAATCAACCAAGGCCTGGGACTTGATTGCCGATCTGGGCTCGTAACTGATATGATAATCTCCCATCTCTATTGCCCATTTGGCTATTCTGCCTGTTGCATCCGAGTTTCTGATGATATCCGACATTGGTATTGAACTAACCACTGTTATGGGATGTTCTTGGAAATATGGCTTCAACTTCCGGCTGGCCATAAAGACCCCAAACACCAATTTTTGCCAATGCGGGTAGCGCTGCTTCGCTTCCGATAACACTTCACTGACATAGTAAACCGGCCTCTGGACCGGGTAACCTTTCCCATCTTCTTTGCGTTCCACGACAACCACTGCGCTGACGGCTCGGGGACCGGCTGCCACGTATAATAACATAGGCTCTTTGGGACCCGGCGCCGCTAGTACTGGCGCTTCAGATAACTGCTTCTTTAGTGCTTCAAACGCCTCATCTGCCTCCTGATCCCATACGAACTTATCTGATTTCCGCAAAAGCCGTACAAGGGTATTGCCTTTTCTCCAAGCCTGGATATGAACCGGCTCAGGGCTGCCACGCAGCCGTGAGTTTTTGAACGTGCTTCAAATTTTCCGGTTTCTTCAAATTCTGTATGGCCTTGATTTTATCCGGGTTTGCCTCAATTCCTCTCTCGGAGACTATAAAGCCAAGTAACTTCCCGGCCGGGACTCCGAATACACACTTCGTTGGGTTAAGCTTCATCTGATACCTCCTCAAGTTTTTAAACGTTTCTTTTAAATCATCAATAAATGTTTCTGCCTTCCGGGTCTTAATAACCACATCATCCACATATGCGTGCACGTTACGCCCAATTTGATCCTCGAAGCACTTCTGAATACACCGCTGATAAGTTGCGCCCGCATTTTTCAATCCAAACGTCATGGTTTTGTAGCAGAAGGCCCCAAAAGGGGTTATAAATGAGGTTTTTTCCCAATCCTCCCTTTTGAGTTTAATCTGGTGGTATCCCGAATATGCGTCCAAGAAACATAGCAAGTCGCTTCCGGCTACCGCGTCTATGATTTGGTCTATCCTTGGCAGCGCGAACGGATCCTTTGGGCAATTCTTGTTGAGGCTCGTGAAATCGATGCACATCCTCCATTCATTTGTCTTTTTCATCACTAGAACCGGATTCGCTAACCAGTCCGGGTGAAATACTTCCATGATAAAGCCTGCGGTTAATAGTCGTGCGATTTCCTCACCTATAGCTCTTCTCCTTTCCTCGTTCATTTTTCTCAAACCTTGCTTCACAGGCCTGGCCCTGGGATCCACATGCAAACTGTGCTCTGCCAACTCGGTAGGGATACCCGGCATGTCGCTGGGTGTCCAGGCGAACACATCCGCATTTGAGCGTATAAATTCCACTAGGGCCTTTTCTTGCGCGTCTTCCAAATTGGACCCTATAGTAAACTGCTTGGTGGGGTCTCCTTCCACAAAATCTACTTTCTTGGTGTCTTGAGCCGCCTTAAATTTCACTCTTTCGTCTTCAGAATCTGGTCTTCTCAATGCCGTGCCATCTTCCGGATCCACCTGAGACCGGTAATATTTAAGCTCTTCCTTTCTGCAGGCTTGCTCGGCCCATCACCGAATCTCCCTCATCACACTCTGCTGCTATATCCCGGTTTCCATGGATAGTGATGGTCCGCTTGGGGCCTGGAATTTTTAACTGCAAATATACGTAGCACGGCCTAGCCATGAATTTAGCGTAAGCCGGCCTTCCGAACAGAGCGTGGTAGGGGCTATGCAGCTTGACTACTTCAAACGTGAGCCACTCCACCCGATAGTTATCTATCGATTCTCCAAAGGCTACTTCCAATGCAATTTTCCCTTCGGGCGTGCCGAATGACCCGGCACGATCCCGTGGAACACCGTCGAACTTTTTTGTAGCTGGGACTCCTTGAGGTTCATGCGCAAGAAAGTTTCCCAATATAGGATGTTGATGCTGCTTCCTCCGTCCATCAACACCTTTTTCAATTCGTAACCATTGACCTGTGGCGAAACTAACGCCAAGGTCCCGGGGCGCTCTATTCCTTCTGGATGATCTCTCCTGCTCCACGTTACCTCTTGCTCTGCCCATCTCAAGTATCCGGAGGGCTCGAGAAGGCTGGATTCGCTGTTTGTTTCAACGCCCTTTTGTCCCTGCTGGAAATCCCTGTAACATGCACATGATATTGTCCTTTCAAATTGAGCGTACGTACCATGCCGATGAAGATACTGATTTGGCCGGTTGACACCATGGATCCGGATTCGAAGTGATCCGGCTCCAACTCCCATCCGGAATTGTCCACTATCTTTTCTCCTTCGTCATTGGAGTAGATCTCGCCGATGACAAAGTTCTTCATGTTCTTCCGAGCTTCTCCCGTGATGTAAACACCTTTGGACGCAGGCCCCACGGTGGGCGCCAACTGTCGTGGGATAATCACGGCAGATGTTACCTGGGGTAACTGATCTTGGGGCAAGTCGACACAGGTATTTGGGAGAGGGTTTAGCTCGAAGGAGGACATGGCGAAAGCAATCTAAGAACCGGAAAGCAACTCGCCGGCTCTCGATATGATTACTGGATACTCGATAACAGGTGTTACAACTATGACTTGAATCTCTGAGGCTAAGCCTAGGGGTTGGTTTATATAGCACTCATACCCCCCTTGGCTTGCCTTTACAAAGCGCTTCCTGAGTCCTACTCGAACTCTATACACAAACCCTAACTTTCCTTACCGCAACCCACAATCCGGGTCACGAACGTTACATGCCCTGGGCCTTCCAGAAGTTTCTTTGTCTTTAGCCGGATTTGGTCCAGCCGCCGTTTGGGCCGGATCACACCCGGGAGTTAGTCTACCGGGTTACTATCCCCTCATCACAAGACGTACGAGAATAGTCGGGACAAGGAGAAATGGCCAGACTTCAACACTCATGAACCCAGCATGCATCAAAGAATGGAGCTCGGCAAGAATTAGAGCAGCTAGGTTATCAACGTTCGTAGCCTTCCCGTCAAAGGTACACCATTTCTTTCCCTTCCAAATCATCCACCAGCCCTACTTGACCAGCAAGTTCTAGCTCGCATCATCCAAGTGGGAAGAACGATTCAGATAATCAAGACACCGGAGATTCTAGGGAGAGGACATCGGTAGTAGGGGTGACCGATGGTCGCGAGTTGAGCTTCGACAAGTTTTCCCACCAAACCTCGTGTGATAAGCTGCAACAAGCGGCAATGACAACTGCAGTTTTTTAGTGATGTCCGCAATGCGAACATCCCAACTCCTCTCAATCCAAAATAAGATTGGTGCCATAAGCTTGCAAAATATAAACCAAATCACATATATATATTGTGGAGGTATATTCGTCATCTTGTTCAAGAATTGAAGCCCTTAGTTACAACTATACGAATGACAAATTAGTAACGAGGATACCATTTCAAACTTGGAACTCACACATGGAAGTACATGGTTGGCACCTCTACCCATGGACATGAAGAGTGACTTGTATAAATACTAAATAACGAGGAAAATAAAAAGGATTGTAAATATGAGAGGGGGTAGCTATAAAGTGCAAATAAACGTACTCTCGCATATAATGTGACGTCGGGCCACATGTGCCAGCAATGGCACGTGTCGTCACTAGCCGTTATGACAAAAGAGACATGATATATCTGACAGTATAAAGTGTCGCCCTGTGGACGAAATGCGAGATTTCACATGTCATTAATCTCGCAAAGAGAGTTAGATTAAATAAAGAGGAGCACATAATAGTGCATGATAGACCATCTCGATCACCTAGAAGAGCTGGAATCAGCACTCAAGGGTCATGTATTAGTCCTTTAAGCTGCACAAAATCAACAATTGTGTTGGGCAGAAAATGCTTATGGCTTAAGCAGCTATTTTTTGAATGGAATCCCTTAGATCTCAGTCTCTGCATCAAAGTGATGCACACCGCCGAATTTATATTAATAAAACAAATGGAAAGGAATGTGATGATACACCATACACATTAATTTGGGAGACCACACACATTTAGCAGTGACGGCGAAGACACAGGTAGACTACCATGTGACATGCAAGTGCGCAGCTACTTACTGTCAAAGACTCTTTTTGAGGCTCTGGAGCCAGATCGACCGACCGTGCGAATAACCTACAGCCGAGCTTCAGCTCCCATGTCCGACGTTGATGGTTCAAATCCCATATCCGTGTTGGCGTTGCATTTACCCGACAACATATTGAGAGGTGGAGGCGTGGGCGCCAAACATCCTGATTTTCCTCACGTGCAGAAAAAATCGCCGACTGCCGGTCTCTTCCTTTCTTTTTACATGGGAAGTCGTTGCCTCCCTTATTATGCATGAATGGACCGATGCACAAGCCAACATGGGTCTTTGATGTATCATGACATGCTCTATTGACGGTCATGGAAGAAGATAATCAATAGGATTGGAGGGGAAGAAATCATGTTGAAGGAGGAAACTTAGTTTAGAATCACTAAGTATAAGCATGAGGAATAAGATGTTTATAAAGAAAATCAAAATGTTGGGGGTGTCTTAGCCCCCCTTCGTCGCCCCTTCCTCTGTCCCTATTGATGGTGCATCATACATATAGAAGCACGAAGAGTGGCGACACATAAAAGGCGTCCCTAGTTGTTTGATGGATGGCTCCCAGTGTCTTGGTCCATCATCGTGGATGTGTTTTGACAGTTTTGTTCGTCAAGATACAATGTTGATGTTCTTTAGCCTGTGTGTTGTAGGAGGCACGTGTTGCGGGTGTCTGCCTGTATGTATTTTTGGTCGTGTGGCCTCATATTTCTGGTCGTGTTAGCATCTAACTTGTTCTTGGTAAGGTCTTTTCACCAATAACTTCTTTTAAGCTTGTTATGTCATTTGGTATGAGGTACTTCTTGCTTTAAATTTAGTATAAGAAAAAACATGCAAGGAGAGAATACGCTTATTGAAATTTGGATTGATAAAGTGCAAGGTATTATTTCTTACTTAGAGCGCTGCAAAAAAACCGGTCTCTTTGATACATTGGATAACGCCAAATAAATTTCCCTTGAGATATGGATATTGATACAACATTTGTAGGAGGTAAGAAATTAAAAGAAAGAAACGGTTTGATGAAACCCCCATATGGCACAAATGTTACCACACAATATGCATAGGAATCATTTAGAATTAGCCAAAAACCATACTGGTGCAACTAATTTTTGGAGCATTTTAGGGCGAAATCATGCTCCAACTTGTGTTCTTGATATAATTTTGGTGGACAACCCTACATCGTTTGGGCTGCTGCCCAAAAGAAAAATACATCACCAAAGTGCTCCAACCGCCACAACGAAAGCATCCCACTATCGACGGGATCCTTGCCTCCCTTTGGCCGCCGCCCGTCTGCCACCGGGCTGCCATGTCCGCCTCCTCCAACCGTCCCGCCAACCTGGCCACCGTCATTGCTGCTCCCGCCACCGCCACCATGACCGCCCTGCTCGACATGGTGGCTTTGCGCCCAGCGAACCGCCTCCGCGGCCAGAAGGAACGCGCCATCTCGGAAGAAGGCCGTCGCGCCCTACCATGAGGCGGCTGCGCGAAGAGCCCACTGCACGACCGCGCCTCGGATTTGTCGTGGTCAAAGAATATGAAGTTGGATGAAGTGGTTGCTGCTTCATCAGTTGTTCCTGCTGCTTCGTCAACTGCTTCTTCGGTGGTTGCCTCCTTCCCCTACCTATTTCGTATCGACACATTTCGCCGACATTGTGGGGCAGCCGTTGGAGATGAACGAGTATTTTGTGCCCTAAAACCCGTTTTTTGAGATGAACGAGTATTTTGTGCTCTAAAACCCCTTTTTTGATGATGTAAATTTTACTCTAAGCTTCTTTTGGTGCCATAAAATATGGCAGCTATTGAGAGATGCTCCAACGTTATGCAAAACACGGGATGGAAGTAGGACTTATATAACTGAGTGGCAGTTAGCTAGCACTGGGTTCCATCTGAATGAGAGCTGCAATAGGGTCTGGTTCACTGTTTTCTATTGATTAATTATTTAAGATCATTCATGACCATGAAACTTGATGGTAGTATCCACATTATGCACGAATTAATTATTTAAGAAGCTCGACAGGGTGGTTACTTCGGTGGACTGGGAGGAGCTTTTCCCAGATGCCCTTCTCACCGCCCTTTCCTCCGGGCCGTCCGATCACTGCCCATTGGTCCTGCGTTTAGCCCCGAACTTGACGACCATTCATGACCATGCAACTTGATGGTAGTATCCACGTTATGCACGAATTAATTATTTAAGAAGCTCGATAGGGTGGTTACTTCGGTGGACTGGGAGGAGCTTTTCCCAGATACCCTTCTCACCGCCCTTTCCTCCGGGCCGTCCGATCACTGCCCATTGGTCCTGTGTTTAGCCCCGAACTTACACTGGGGGCGTAGATTTCATTTTAAATCCTTCTGGCCTAAGGTAGACGGTTTCCAATAGGTGGTTACCGATGCGTGGAACGCGGTGGAACATGAGCCTAACCCCTTCAAGCGGCTAGACCGTAAATTGAGAGTCACAGCCAAGGAGCTTTCCCCGGTGGAGCTCCAGGTTCATTGGGAGTGTGAAATTGCAGATCCTACTGGCCAACGAGGTGATTCTGAGGCTTGATTCGGCTATGGATCGGAGACAGCTCTCTCCTGGAGAGCGTGGACTTAGAAGGCTTTTAAAAAAGAAATTGTTGGGGGGTGGCTTCCCTGGAGCGGTCCATGAAGGGAATATGCCCGAGAGGCAATAATAAAATGGTTATTATCTTATTCCTTGTTTATGATGAATGTTTATTTCTCATGCTAGAATTGTATTAACCGGAAACGTTGATACATGTGTGCTTAATAAACAAACAATGGTTCCTAGTAAAGCCTCTCTTTTAACTAGCTCGTTGATTAATAGATGATCAAGGTTTCCTGATCATGAACATTGGATGTTGTTAATAACGGGGTCATGTCATTAGAAGAATGATGTGATGAACATATACCCAAAGAGAATATAGCAATGCGATCAAGTCATTTAGTTTACATTGTTATATCAAACACACGAAGTAACTTATTCCTTATACCATGAGATCATGTCAATCACTGATACCGGAAGAGTGCTTTGATGGCATCAAACGTCACACCGTAACAGGGTGACTATAAAGGTGTCGTTGAGTATTCGGAAAGTATTAGTTGAGGATCATGGATCAAGAGTGGGATTTGTCCATCCAAATGACGGGAGATATACTCTGGGCCCTCTCGGTGATATCACATCGAAACCGCTTGCAAGCACGTGATATGATCACAAAGGATGTTATATCACGGGAACGAGAAAAGAGTACTTGTCGGTAACGAGATTGAACAAGGTATGGTTGATACCAATGATCGAATCTCGGACAAGTAAAATATCGCGAGACAAAGGGAATAGTTCACGGCGTTGTTGGTTCACACGATCACGAGAGTCATCGTTGAATATATAGGAGTCATCACGGATCTCCAGATCCGCTGTTGATTATTGATCGGAGAGGAGTCTCGATCATGTCTATCTTATTCGCGAACCGTAGGGTGACACACTTAAGGTTCGATGACGCGTTTGAGAGGATACGGAATATCGAAGAATATTTTGGACAGCACCGAAATTGTTTCGGGGAAAATTGAAATAGTTCAAGGGGTTTTTCGTCGAATGGTTGTTAATAGAATTAACAAATGATTCGAGGTGCTATATGCAAAAGTTTGTTAATAGAATTAACAAATGCTGAAATAAAGAAATAAAAAGGTTTTATTTATTTATTAAAAGAAAACCTTTGGATTTTCCAAGTGGGAAATAATGGGAAAGTGAGTGGAGGTGAGTGGAGAGTCCACTCACATGATGAGGAAGAGGTGGGGGCACACCCATGGGCTGGCCGCACCCCCCTTGGGCTGCCTCCCCCCTCTCCTATAAAAGGAGGGTGAGAGCTCTCCCTCCTTCACACACTTGGCCACTTCCCTTTCCCTCCACCCGCTGCTCCATTTCATGGTCTCCGGCTTGGCGAAGCCCTGACCGTGAGATTCTTCACCACCACCACGTCGTCGTGCTGCTGGAGTTTCGAGGGATCCTCTACTTCCGCGCCCCGCTGGAACGAGGGAACGGAGGTCGTCATCAACCGTACGTGTGACCGATCACGGATGCACCGCCGGATTGCGGTGCCATCTTCTCGCTATCGGGATCGGTGTGAGTACGACTACGCCAACAACGAGATTTGATCTCGTACCACTTTGAGTCTTCGAGGGTATGTGTTCTCCTTAACCCTCTTGTTGCCCGTTGCACTTCGTCTCCTAGATTAGATCTTGGCCTTTCGGGTATCTCTCGCGTAGGAAAATTTTTGTTTTCTATGCTACGTTCCCCTTCAGTGGTATCAGAGCCGGATCTATGCGTAGATGTTTTGTACGGGTAGAACACATAGGTGTATGTGGGCGTTGATGATCATGTTATTACCTCCTTGATTATTTTATGATCTTAGTGGCATAGTGGGATGAAGCGGCCCGGACTGACCTTACATGTCCACGTACATGAGACTTGTTCCACAACTGACATGCAACTTGTATTGCATAAGTGGCTTGCGGGTGTCTGTTTCTCCTACTATAGTTAAGATCTAATCTACAAAGGGTTGCTAAAAATATGTTTATCAATGTTGTGGTTGATGTTCGTAGGTATGAACGGTTCTATCCTCGAAAGCCCTAAGCCACGTAAAATATGCAAAAATAAATTAGAAGCGTCTAACTAGTTTTTGCTGGGCATGTGATGTGACATGGTCAATATTACAAATTTGATTATGAGATGATCTATTTTGTAAATTATTGATATACCGGAAGGTATCCATATGATTGTCTTCTTATTGATGGACAATCAAGATTGGGGTGCCATGGTACTTGGTACCACGCCGGTGGAATGATTGAGATCATACCATAATGCACATGATGGAGATCAAGTGCAAGGAGGACCATATCATATCACGTTATCCTTACATGTGATGTTTGTGATGTTAATCCTTTTTATGCATCTTGTTTTGCTTAGATAACGATGGTAGCATTATAAGATGATCCCTCTCACTTAATATCAAGATAATAATGTGTTCTTCCTTAAAGTATGCACCGTTAAGAAAGTTCGTCGTTTCGAGACACCACGTGATGATCGGGTGTGATAGACTCAACGTTCGCATACAACGGGTGTTTTCAAGCCTAGCATGTACAGACATGGCCTTGAAACACACGCAATACTACGGTTCTACTTGGCGAGCCTAGCATGTACAGACATGGCCTCGGAACACGTAACCGAAAGGTAAAGCATGAGTCATATGGATGATATGATGAACATGTAGATGTTCGCCTTTGAAGCTACATCATCTCACGTGATGATCGGTTTTGGTGTAGTGAATTTGGTTCGTGTAATCACTAAAGACGACTAAGAGGGATGTTGTTTTTGAGTGGGAGTTCATGGCTTAATTTGAATTAACTTGAACTTATTTATCATGAACAACAAATCAAAGTGAATTTGCACAACTTGTAGTAGTCATTGGCATCCTCATAACTACCTTACACTTAGATTGTTAATTGAGATATAACTGTTATGATCTGGTAAATACCATTTAAGATTGGTACCGTATTAGTGAAATTTAAAATTGAGTCCTATTGTAGATTTTTGGTATTTCCTACCTAGCTCCATGTGGTTAATGATTGATTGATCTAGAGAGCAATAATTCCTACTTAGAATCCAGAGTCATGGTTGCTTGCATATTACTTTATCTTCAAAAGAATGTTTTGTTGATCAAGGTGATTTAGGGACTGAAAAGAGTTGTTTTCAGAAACAATCAAGTGAAAGATATATTGATATCTAGAAACTTATTTGTGGCAACATGACTGAGTATAATTTAGCGTGACAATGTTTGCTTATATTATCTGAATATATGCAATGATTGAAGACGCTAGGCGTTTGAATATTCCAAGAAATTGGATGCTAAAAATTATCCTCTAAATTCCTTCCTTCGAGCTATAATAGCTTAATCATAAAATTGTTATGATGGGATGGATTAGAAGTATGGGTAAAGTAGTTTACCTTACTTGGAAATTGCTAAGAGTGGAATCTAGAAGAATGCTATTAATATGGTGATATTAGTAGAACAATCAAACTCAAAGTATGACTCAATGGGTGATAGTATATGACTAACACGCCAAAGAAAATGAGCTAGTAAGACTAGCATTGTTTGATGTTGAATGATTCTTCTAGGAAAGGGAATATTGAAAATAGAATTACAAATAGATATATGGCAGAAAAGAAGATAACTGGAAAAGTCCAGCTCAGGAGTATATACTTGATATACAAGATATAGATGTATTACTAGTTAACAAAGTATTTTTGGTATTTTGATACCACATTGGTTGGTATGAGTTGTCATACAAAGCAACGCAATGAAAGAAATACAAGGGCCTAAAAGGAACTAGTAATGGATGTGGAATCGATTATGACAAGAACATAAATAAAGTGTTATTGTGTTCATTGTCGTATCGAACCAACCAGTCAAGATTTATTTGAAGAACTTAATAATTTGTTATTTTGTTCTAGTCTTTTGTGAGAACAAATGAGATTGTTCAAACTATGATCATATTCCATAATTGATGGATATGTTAATATAAATCATGTTGGTAAAGTAAACATCTATAAGACTAAATGCTAAACGTTGCAAGACGTTGAAGAGTTTCACTTAAATTGTGACACCACCATTTTAGTTCATATCGGAAAGGAAAACATGAAGGAACTCCATATTGATGGACTTCCGGAGTCATTTTATTGACGCTTGTGAGACCTCTTCCAAAAGATGACTAGAATTCCGTTCTTAGGCCAAAGTAGAATGGACGACTAATTTAGTGGAGATTATACATATTGATGTATATAGTCCATTATGTGTAGTCATGTATGGTGGATTAATTTTTCCTTCATAAAATTCTGTCGATGATTTAAGTAGATATGTGAGTACATCTATTTAAAGGGAACAGAGTTTGACATTTTGAATTGGTTCAAAGGTTGTTAATATGAAGTTAAAATCAATGTAACAAGATAATCAAGTATTTATGATTGGATCATAAAGGATAAAGTTTGAGTTACAAGTTTAGCAAAACATCTGAGAAGTTGCAAAATTGTTCTACAACTTATACTTCTCGAATACCCCACATTAGATTGGAGTATTCAAAAGACAAAATCAAACCCTGTTTGACATGGTAAGATTAATAAAATTGCCATTATATTTTTGTAGTTTATACATTAAGGACAACCGCTTTTACACTGAAAAGAGCACCATCATGATCCGTTGAAATTGACAACATATAAGATATGGTTTGGGTAATGACCTGAATTGTCATTTTTCTTAAGTTTTGGTATGCATAGCATGTGTAAAATGTTTACAACCAAAATAGGATAAATATATGTTTATAAGGTTATCCCAAATAAAACATTGGGTATTTATCCTATCCGAACCAAAAGACAAATGTTGTTTGTCAGAAAGGGTTGATTTCTCGAGAAAGTAGTTCTTGCGAAACAAGTGAGTGGGAGCACGGTACAAACTCAACAAGATTACAGAATCTCCGTTATCATGTCAAGAGTAGCGCAGCACTGGAAGTTGTTCCGGGGTTACTATTTTGACTAAGTAGAAGACACTACAAATGTTGTAGATACTTCAAATGAGTTTGCGAACTGTACCAGAAAAGTCCAAAAACTTTGTACTTTGAAAAACTTGTGGTTTAAGTATAAAGTGTTGTTTTGACAACAAAGGACCTGGACCTTATAAAGGAAGCAAATGATGGGCACTGACTTCGTAAAATTGACTATGAGTCATTATCCGACATAGTATCCTTGTATGAATATCAAGTATGTGACTTGGTAGTCCTTTCAATAGGAATGATGCCTAACGATAGCAAAAGGGTCTATATAGCGACAAAGACATGGATACTTATCGAAAAGTTGTTTTCGACGAAGTTCAAAGAGTTCACTACTACAAGATTTTGATCTTCCGTAGTGATGCTTAGTCTTTGCAGATAGTTCTAGCAAAGTTACATATTATGATATGGATGTTGAATAACAAAACCAATTCTCCTCTCGAGGAAGTTTGTTCAAGGATGTGTACTTGACACAGTCTGAGTTTTGTAAAATTCAAAAGGTTGCTAGAAAGGCATGCGCACTTCAATGGTTGAAGTGAGCATAACGAAGTTGAAATCTTTACCTTAATGAAGTTATCAAAAGAGTTTGATTCCATCATGAATGATAAAGATGCTTGTAGAGTTACAAGAAATTAAGTGGGAGCGTTATGACATTTCCAATACTTTATGTAGATGACATATGGTTGATTGGAAAATATGTATTTTAAATTAACACGGTTAAGATTTTCATATTGATGAAAGGCTTAGAAGATATTGAGCATCGATATCTATAAAAGATGGATTCAAGCGCCTGATATGATTGAAGCCAAATTACATAGATGAAATATTGAAGTAAGTCAATATAAAATTGATAAGAAGGAGTTCTTGTCACATGGAAAATAATTGAGCAAGATTCATGTGTTTTGACACATGATGAGCATAATTGAAATTGAGATTTCTAAGTCATGTTTCCATGCTATGTACACAACCAGATGAGTCCTATGCTATAAAATGTTATAGTAGGATAATTCATATGATGATTAGACGACAGTGGGAGAGATCCTTGTGTCATTTTAGAAATGCTAAGGATATGTTTTCCTATGTAGTAATGACAAAATATTAGTTGTAATATGTTACACTAATAGTCTTGTCATTTATTCAAGAAGTTTTATCTCAATTAAAATGTGTGATGAAGGGTAGCACAATAGGATGGAAGAAAGTTCCATGCTGGATTTGAAAGAGTTTCAAAATTGAAATATTGTGACAGATACTACAACAAAGGCTAAAGTATATCGTTGTGTTGACAACTGATTATAAGCGTATTTTGTGTCAAGTAGTTCTTTATTGAACTTGGTGAATTTCCAAGAATGCTGAAACTATGAAGCTACATTTTCACAATGTTAGTAACATCAGTTAAGCTGAGGAATTAAGGTATCACCGGAACTTGGTGAATTTCCAAGAATGCTAACACTATGAAGCTACATTTTCACAATGTTAGTGACATCAGTTTAAGCTGAGGAATTAAGTTTTCACCGATTGACCATATATATACAAAGCCATCTCATTAGAGAATGAGTGATGCGTGTAGACGCAAAGAACATGCAAATACAATAAGGACCTGAACAGTTCAGATCTTTTTGATGATGTTTACCACATGCGAAGCATGGTAATAAACACTGGAACGTCATATGTGTTAAGTGCTTACAGACTAGATTATTGACTCTAGTGCAAGTGGGAGACTGAAGGGAATATGCCCGAGAGGCAATAATAAAATGGTTATTATCTTATTCCTTGTTTATGATGAATGTTTATTTCTCATGCTAGAATTGTATTAACCGGAACGTTGATACATGTGTGCTTAATAAACAAACAATGGTTCCTAGTAAAGCCTCTCTTTTAACTAGCTCGTTGATTAATAGATGATCAAGGTTTCCTGATCATGAACATTGGATGTTGTTAATAACGGGGTCATGTCATTAGAAGAATGATGTGATGAACATATACCCAAAGAGAATATAGCAATGCGATCAAGTCATTTAGTTTACATTGTTATATCAAACACACGAAGTAACTTATTCCTTACCATGAGATCATGTCAATCACTGATACCGGAAGAGTGCTTTGATGGCATCAAACGTCACACCGTAACAGGGTGACTATAAAGGTGTCGTTGAGTATTCGGAAAGTATTAGTTGAGGATCATGGATCAAGAGTGGGATTTGTCCATCCAAATGACGGAGAGATATACTCTGGGCCCTCTCGGTGATATCACATCGAAACCGCTTGCAAGCACGTGATATGATCACAAAGGATGTTATATCACGGGAACGAGAAAAGAGTACTTGTCGGTAACGAGATTGAACAAGGTATGGTTGATACCAATGATCGAATCTCGGACAAGTAAAATATCGCGAGACAAAGGGAATAGTTCACGGCGTTGTTGGTTCACACGATCACGAGAGTCATCGTTGAATATATAGGAGTCATCACGGATCTCCAGATCCCGCTGTTGATTATTGATCGGAGAGGAGTCTCGATCATGTCTATCTTATTCGCGAACCGTAGGGTGACACACTTAAGGTTCGATGACGCGTTTGAGAGGATACGGAATATCGAAGAATATTTTGGACAGCACCGAAATTGTTTCGGGGAAAATTGAAATAGTTCAAGGGGTTTTTCGTCGAATGGTTGTTAATAGAATTAACAAATGATTCGAGGTGCTATATGCAAAAGTTTGTTAATAGAATTAACAAATGCTGAAATAAAGAAATAAAAAGGTTTTATTTATTTATTAAAAGAAAACCTTTGGATTTTCCAAGTGGGAAATAATGGGAAAGTGAGTGGAGGTGAGTGGAGAGTCCACTCACATGATGAGGGAAGAGGTGGGGCACACCCATGGGCTGGCCGCACCCCCTTGGGCTGCCTCCCCCTCTCCTATAAAAGGAGGGTGAGAGCTCTCCCTCCTTCACACACTTGGCCACTTCCCTTTCCCTCCACCCGCTGCTCCATTTCATGGTCTCCGGCTTGGCGAAGCCCTGACCGTGAGATTCTTCACCACCACCACGTCGTCGTGCTGCTGGAGTTTCGAGGGATCCTCTACTTCCGCGCCCCGCTGGAACGAGGGAACGGAGGTCGTCATCAACCGTACGTGTGACCGATCACGGATGCACCGCCGGATTGCGGTGCCATCTTCTCGCTATCGGGATCGGTGTGAGTACGACTACGCCAACAACGAGATTTGATCTCGTACCACTTTGAGTCTTCGAGGGTATGTGTTCTCCTTAACCCTCTTGTTGCCCGTTGCACTTCGTCTCCTAGATTAGATCTTGGCCTTTCGGGTATCTCTCGCGTAGGAAAATTTTTGTTTTCTATGCTACGTTCCCCTTCAGTCCATAGCGCGGCAGAGGTCGCGGCAGCTCTGGCTACAGGAAGGAGACGCTTGCACTCGTTTCTTCCATTCGCATGCGAGCCTTCGTCGCCGAAAGAATTCCGTGGATCACCTGCTTGTGGAGGTGGTCCGTGTTACCGAGCACGAGGATAAGGCTGAGGCGGTGGATAAGTTCTTTGATGAGTTATTAGGATCGAATGTGGACCGGCCCTTCTCTCTGGATCTCGACGCACTTGACCTCCCGTCAGCTGACCTGAGCCATCTGGAGGCTGTTTTCTCGGCAGAGGAGGTGTGGAATGCTATCAAGGAGATGCAAAGTGACAAGTGTCCTGGACCCGATGGATTCACGAACAGATTCTTCGTTTCTTGCTGGCCCATAGTGAGAGATGACGTCATGGCAGCCTTCGACTCGCTTGCGAGACTCGACGTGCGTGGTTTTGGTGCGGTTAATCAGACCCTTGTCTCGCTGCTTCCCAAGCATCAGGGAGCTGAGATGATTAAAGACTTCCGACCCATCAGCCTCATCCATTGCTTCGCCAAGTTGGTAGCGAAAGGTCTCGCGAAAAGACTGGCCCCATCCCTCCCTGAGCTTGTGGGTGTACATCAGAGTGTCTTCATCCGCAAGCGGTGCATTCATGACAATTTCATGACAGTGCAAGGTACGGCGCGCAAACTGCACAGTTCCCGGACTCCGGCAGTCCTGCTTAAGCTCGACATCACCAAAGCATTTGACACGGTGGATTGGGCTTTCCTCATCGAAGTCTTGAGGAAGTTTGGTTTTGGCGATCGCATGATCGCGTCGATTCGCGCCCTCTTATCCTCGTCTTCCACCCGCATTCTTTTGAATGGGACGCCCTGTGGCCGCATCTTCAACAGGCGCAGTCTTAGGCAGGGAGATCCGCTCTCACCGCAACTTTTCATACTCGTCATGGAGGTCTTTTACTACCTAGTCGAGTTGGCCGCCAGGAGAGGTTTCCTCTCCCCTTTGGCCCGCAACAGGCTGAGGAGTCGGATTTCGATCTACGCCGATGATGTGGTCGCCTTCGTTCGACCGACGAATCTGGATCTTTGTTCGTTCGCTTCTCTCATCGAGGACTTTGGTCTGGCGTCGGGCCTCAGGACTAATCTTGACAAATGCTCCGCGCACCTGATTAGGTGTGATCCTTCGGTGGAGGGCCTAATCGCCCATGAGCTCGGCTGCCCGATTCACCCCTCCCGTTCCGTTACTTGGGTTTACCCATGTCATTACGAAAGCCGACTGCGGCCCAGTTGCAATACCTGGTGGATAAGGTGGCCAGTAGACTACCTCGGTGGAGTGCCAACCTGATGAACAAAAGAGGCAGGCTAGAATTTGTTAAAACAACCCTGGCATCCATTCCTATCTTTGCGATGATGTCACTTGATATCCCCGTAAAGAATTTCAAAGCCTTGGAGAATGTTCTCGGTCGATTTTTGTGGAAAGGTCGGAAGGAGGTACAAGGGGGACACTACCTCGTGGCGTGGAATAGAGTCTGTATGCCAATAACGTTGGGTGGTCTAGGCATCACGAACCTAAGATTGCTGAACTTGCCATTAAGGACCAGGTGGCTTTGGTTGGAGAGGGTGGAAGTGGGAAAACCCTGGAAGGAATTCAACTTTGCAGGTTCCCTTTGAGGTCAGACAGCTCTTCGAGGCAGCCACCACATCAGTTTTGGGGGACGGAAGAGCTACTTTCTTCTGGTCAGATAGGTGCCTCCCAGACGGTAGGATTAGAAAGTCTCCAAACAGGCAAGAAAGTCTCTGCGGGTTCGTGAGGGCATCTCATGTGGTTGGCTCTAAGGCATCTCACACGATCTCGGGGCGGTGGCACTTGGTGAACTCATGGCGCTTGCTGAGCGCCTTATCACGGTGGAGCTGGTGGAAGGGTCAGTTGGCTCTTTTAGGTGGAATTGGGAAGCTGACTACTCCTACTCTGCACATTCGGCGTATCAGGCTTTGTTTGCTGGTTCCACAGAGTTCGGAGGTGTGGAGCAGATTTGGAGATCCTGCGCCCCTGCAAAATGCAAATTCAACCTGTGGCTAGCTTTGCGCAACCGCTGCTGGACGGCAGACCGCCTAGAAAGGCGTGGCCTCCCAAGACCGCCAGCTTGCCCCTTCTGCGATCAACAGGCAGGAGATATTGATCAACTCCTCTTGGGATGCGTTCTTACGCGGGTTGTGTGGACCTCTTTCCTTCAACATTGGGGGCTTGAGGAGTGGATTCCCGACGCTGGAGATCGCTTGGTGGATTGGCTACCTGCCAGATCGGGGCAGGGGGCGGAGCATGAGATATGGAGTGCCCTTGGACTCATTATGTGGTGCCTCTGGAAGCACCGGAATGATATCGTTTCCGAGGGAGTGCGGCCAGACGCCGCGGCCGTGATGCGGAACATCTTGGCTAAGGCCGAACGGTGGAGGGCGGCCAAGCTATTTAGGAAAGATTTAGCGCTTATAGAGCGGTGGAGCGTTGGCGAGTAGTCGACTCTGAGTTTTTTTTTTTTTTGATAAAAACACACTCTTTATTGAACTGATAAAAAATTTATGGGTACAGAAGAGGGGTCATGAGGAACCCCCAACCACAAATGTCTACCTAAACCCAAAGAAAGACCATGCTTAGCTACATTGTGAGCTTCTCCATTAGATGATCTGAATTCATGCGCCACCTGACAGTGATCAAAAGATTGTTTCCTTCTCTGAACCTCTCTGATAACCGGACCAGAGCATCCAAAAGCCACCGAATTAACAGCATCCACCACAGCTCTACAGTCCGAGGCCATCTGTATATTCCTCAAACCAAGATCATCAGCAAGAGCAAGACCTTCTCTACACGCCATGGCCTCAAACACCTCCGGTTCCTGTACCCCTTCCACAATGAATACCGAAGAACCAAGAAAAAGACCATTCCCATCCCTGCAAACAGCAGCAGCTGAACAAATATTTCCATGTTTTGAAACAGCACCATCAACATTTATCTTGGCATTGCAACCACTCGGAGGAATCCATCTTAGGACTGATGGATTGTGAGTTCTAGGAATTTGTAACACAGTGTTTGATTCTGTGTATTCTTTGATAAATCTTCCCACAAACAAATGAGTAGCGATTGGGCTCTGGAAAATATCCTCATGAATTGCTTTCCTCCTGGAAGTCCAAACAGCCCACAATTTCACCACCACTCTCGTGAATTCCTCCTGTTTCAGAGAATCATTCAATATAAACACCCACTTCTTTGCATTTGGTTCTCCGCAAGACTGAATTTTGTCGAACAGATCATCCTCCTCAAGAGCCCATATGCTCCTGGCCATCGGGCAGTCCAAAAGAGAGTGCCTCCATGAATCATCATCGCCACACAGGGAACAACTATTAGAATCAGCCATATTTCTATGCATCAATACGTCAGCAGATGGAAGAGAGTGTTTTGATAATCTCCATATGAAAAAACGAATTTTCGGAGGAATTTTGAGCTTCCAAATAGAAGTCCAAGCTTTCTCTTCAATCTTCGAGTTGGAAACACTTCCTAGACCCCGATCACTTTGTTGGATTTTTTCTGTCAATAACATTCTGTAGGCAGACCTTACCGAAAAGGCCCCATTCCTCTCATGCAACCAGCCCCAATAGTCATCCAACGGACAGGTGATAACAGGGATCGATTTAATCATCTTTGCATCCATAGGAAGGAAGAATTGATCTAGTAACTCATTGTTCCACCTAGCTTCGTTATGTAGAATAAGCTCATGAACAAAGACTGGTGGATTAGCATGGAGTGCCAAAAGTGGCCGAGGCATAGACACCCTAGGCAACCAATTATCCACCCATATTTTTGTTGATTTACCATCTCCAATTCTTTTAACCAGTCCCCTTTTTAGTACCTCCAAACCATCAGTAATTCCTCTCCATATTTGAGAGGGGTGTGAGCCCAAACTTGCCTCCAAGAAAGAACAGTTTGGGTAATAAACAGCTTTAAGAATCCGAGCACTAAGAGAACTTGGATCCTGAACAATCCTCCATGCTTGTCTCGCTAGAAGCGCAAGATTAAACAGTTCCAAATCGCGAAAACCAAGCCCACCCATGAATTTGGCCTGGGTCATTGTCTCCCATGAGACCCAGTGGACCTTCCTCTTGCCTCTTTGACTGCCCCACCAAAACTGTCTAATAACAGAGTTTAAGTGCTCACAAAATCCTTTAGGTAAACGAAAACATGCCATGATGAAAACCGGGAGACTTTGAGCAATAGATTTTATAAGTACCTCCTTCCCCGCAGCGGATAATAATTTCTCCAACCATCCTCTCACCTTATTCCATAATCTATCCTTCAAGAATTTAAAAGTGCCACTCTTAGATTGTCCCACCTCCGTTGGCATACCAAGATACCTCTCAGACAATGACTCATTCTGAACCTGCAGCACATGTTTAACCCCATCCTTTACATGAGCAGGGCAAGCTTTGCTAAAGTGGATAGAGGATTTATCACGATTAATCCTCTGCCCCGAAGCCAAACAGTAGGTCTCCAACAGTTTCGATAACTCTTCCGCCCCTTGAACACTTGACTTAAAAAACAGCAGGCAATCATCCGCGAATAGGAGGTGGTTCACCGACGGTGCCGATGGAGCCGCTTTAATCCCATCCAAACGAGATGACGGTGGTCTAAATTTTAGGAGGCACGAAAGGCCCTCTGCCGCTAATAAGAAAAGGTAGGGTGAAATTGGATCCCCCTGCCGAATACCTCTCGATGGCCGAAATTCATCGAGCTTCTTCCCATTAAAGGAGACCGAGAACGACACCGAGCTTACCATACCCATAACTGTAGCCACCCAAGAATGATCAAATCCCAATTTCTTCATCATAGCTTCCAAATAACTCCACTCCACTCTATCGTAAGCTTTCATCATATCAAGCTTGAGTGCACAAGTACTATTGATTTTAGCCTTGCTCCTCTTCATGAAATGCAGACACTCATAAGCAGCAATAATATTGTCTGTTATTAATCTCCCAGGTACAAAGGCAGATTGCTCTTCAGAAATAATATCCGGCAATATTTGCTTCAATCTATTAGAGATAACCTTCGAAGCAATTTTGTAGAGAACGTTGCAAAGACTTATAGGCCGAAATTGGGATAATGAGGATGGACTTTGTACCTTTGGAATAAGAACTAACACCGTATGGTTAATAGATTCCGCACTCTCCTCTCCTTTAATAATTCTCATAACAATCTTGGTAACGTCTTCTCCACAGATGTCCCAATGTCTTTGGAAAAAGTGAGCGGGGAAACCATCGGGGCCGGGAGCTTTAGTTGGAAACATCTGGAACAAAGCCTCCTTAATCTCCTTATCTTTATATGGAGCAATAAGGAGATCATTCATCTCACGAGTAACCTTTGAAGGGACATGAGATAATACCTCCTCCATACCAATAACCCCTCCGAAGCAAATAAATCTTTGTAGAAAATTAGAGCCATTCTCCATCTCCCTCGGACAGTCAGTAGATTGGCCATCAGATTTCGTGAGTGATTTAACCAGATTCTTCCTCCTTCTCATAGACGCTCTAAGATGGAAAAATTTAGTGTTTTTATCCCCAGCTCTCAGCCAGTCCACCCTCGATCTCTGCCTCCACATAATTTCCTCTCGTTTGTATAACTCAAGCAAACGATCATTAATTTTGATCTCCAAATGATTTGGGCCGGTCCTGTTAGGCTCATTTTGTAGCTCCTCCAACCTTCTACGTAATTTAGAAATCTCTTGCTTGACATTCCCAAATACCTGTTTGTTCCAAGTGCTCAAGTCCTCCCCGAGGCCCTTCAACTTTCGGTGGATGTCAGAAACCGATAAAATCCCATCACCGTTGGCCCAAACAGAAGCAACTTTGTCTCTCAGCTCGGGGTGGTCCTCCCACATTAACTCGTAGCGGAAGGGTTTCCGTTGAGAAATTAATCCACTAGAATCATCAAATTTCAGCAAGATGGGACAGTGATCAGAAGATGCTGCCGTGATATGTGTGAGAGACGCCATGGGGAATTGAGCACACCACTCAGCTGATCCGAAAGCCCTATCCAGCCTCACCCTCGTAAAAGAACCCCCTGCCACTCTTTTCTCAAAAGTCCAGAAGTGTCCATTAAAACCCAAGTCCAACAAGCCACAGACATCCACAGTGTCCCGAAAACCCTGTATTTGGGAACTTGTTCTCTGTCCAATTCCATCATGTTCCGTGGGGAGAAGCACTTCATTAAAATCACCTATGCATAGCCAAGGTAAAGAACTTAGACCACAAATATTTTTCATTGTGTCCCAAGTTTTATACCTTTCATGAGTTTGAGCTTCTCCATAAATACATGTCAGCCTCCAGGGATCCATTGCCACTTCAACAATTTTGCAATCAACATGATAATGAGAATAACCAAGAACCTCCACTTTTATTTCATGATTCCAAAACAGACCAATACCACCACTTCTACCTGAACTTCCAACAGCAAACCCATTATCAAAACCAATTCTCCGAGCTAAACCTTCCGTACTACTCTTACTAATCTGGGTTTC
Organism: Alopecurus myosuroides; assembly: GCA_028641055.1. NCBI lineage: Eukaryota > Viridiplantae > Streptophyta > Magnoliopsida > Poales > Poaceae > Alopecurus > Alopecurus myosuroides. The sequence goes on along the minus strand of CM054057.1, from coordinate 664,774,088 downwards.
TAAAATACAAAAGAACTTAGGAGCAAATTTATTAGCGAGATCCCGGATCTCGTGAACTGTCGCGTCGTTGCCCGCTCCGCGACAGTTAAAACTTATGAGACTCATTGCTCCCGGTGGATGGTGGTGTGCGTTCTCGACGCATGTGTCGGCCCTTCTTCTATGAAACCGATACATCTATATACATCTATCCATTAAGTATCTAAAAAAAATTCTTTGTTGCGAATAGTGAACCCGGTCGGCGGCGCAGCCCGGGGCCTGCGGCAAGGAAACACTACAGGAAACGCCGCATATGCCGACGGCCAAAAGCCGTCGGCACAGGCTAAAAAGCCGTCGGCACAGCCTGTGCCGACGGCCGCCGTCGGCACCTTGCCGTCGGCACATTCCACGTCGGCACATGGCCAAATGGCCGTCGGCACATAAAAAACCGTCGGCGTAGGCTATGCCGACGGCAAAGCCGTCGGCACACTAAGCTCTATGCCGACGGCAAAGCCGTCGGCACAATATTTCCAAAATTCGAATTTTGAAAAAAAAAAAAAAAATTTTTTTTTTTTTTTTTTTTTTTGAACTTTTTTGACATTCTATTCCAGAATTTTTCACTTAGCCACATATTTAATCTCTAATCTCTAATTACACAATTAATCTAGTCAACATACTTAACTTAGTCAAACTTCCCATTCGGTCACCCATCCTGAAATTCCTCCAGCCCAAGCACGCTTAACCTTTGAGTTCCTTCCAAACTAGATTCCATATGAGATGTGAGAACTTACTGATATTACTATCATATCAATCATATTAACCTGTGGGGAATGATGTTAAACTTCTCTATTGTATAAATTTTAAAATATATTTGAACAAATAACAATGATTATATAATTATATTTATTGACTAAATAACAATATAATGTTAGAAATTACTTTATTTTGTGAATAAATTATTTAATATACAATAATTTATATCTTTAAATCCGTAAATCGAAATTTGACAAATAAAATGTCTAAATCGATTAGAAAAATTAGAGAAATTCAAATATGACATCCATATCATAAAAACATCGATAGTTTAGAAAAAATTAAACTCTTTTGATGAATAGCCATGGTGGCCATTTTGACAGTTTTTGCCGATTCAGCTGGAAACAGGCCAAATGACGGGTGTAATGGCCAAATACATGGCATAGTTTGTTTAAATATGCCCATATTCCACACAAACATGCATATTGGAAGCACGGACAATGTTCCCGAAGAAAGTTTTCCTTTTCATTTAATAAAAAAATCATTTTCCATCTTCCGAGTGTGAAAAATGGCTTTTTTTGTGAAGCATCAACCACAAATATGTTGCAAAACCTGGGAGCTGCATTTTTTGAATATACTAGACCATGTTATATGCTCGAATAACCAATTATTTTCCTCTGAAAAGGTTTTCATCAACCTCTTTTGAAGAACACAAGTTTCTGCCGATTCAGCTGGAAACGGGTCAAATTTGAACTACAGGTGCCTCCTAGTTTGCTCATGATTTTTTGAAAAAATCATTTTTAGGTACACAAATACCTATTTCATCAGAGATACACCAAGAGTTTCTCAATATTCAAGCCCTAGATACGAACGGTCATGCCCGCCGTCTTGACTTTTTCCCGAAACCGACTTAGAAAATTCCAGAAAATTTAAAAAACCTCAAAATGATGCAAGACCTTCGCGTGGTGTCATTATATATGTCCTAGTATCCACCAAAAATAATAAACTTGGAATACGACAGTTGTGTTGAAAATATGTTCACATAAATGAGCTATCTCCTACGAACATTATAGGGTTTCGGGCCAAATGACGGGTGTAATGGCCAAATCCATGGCATAGTTTGTTTAAATATGCCCATATTCCACACAAACATGCATATTGGAAGCACGGACAATGTTCCCGAAGAAAGTTTTCCTTTTCATTCAATAAAAAAACCATTTTCCATCTTCCGAGTGTGAAAAATGGCTTTTTTTGTGAAGCATCAACCATAAATATGTTGCAAAACCTGGGAGCTGCATTTTTTGAATATACTAGACCATGTTATATGCACGAATAACCAATTATTTTCCTCTGAAAAGGTTTTCATCAACCTCTTTTGAAGAACACAAGTTTCTGCCGATTCAGCTGGAAACGGGTCAAATTTGAACTACAGGTGCCTCCTAGTTTGCTCATGATTTTTTGAAAAAATCATTTTTAGGTACACAAATACCTATTTCATCATGATTTTAAGGTCCCCCTAGATTTTGGTTGGATTCAGACGCCCCACAATCCTCTCAGACGAAACTGTTAACCCATTACTGTTAGTTGCGTTATTTCTTATGATTTTTTTCTAATTATTTAGCTTTAACAATATGCATGATAATTTAGATATATTTCTCCTCTTCGAAACGAGCTAAAGAACGTCAAAATCCGAGTTGGAACGCAAAAGTTATGATCAAAACGTTGATTAAGTCGAAAAACAAAAAATTTGAGCTTGGCTATGCCGACGGCTTTGCCGTCGGCATAGCTCAATTTTTTTTTTTTTTCAATTCTGAATTCCCTCTTAGAGTCGATGCCGACGGCAGCCGTCGGCGTAGCTCAAAAAAAAAAAAAAAAAAAACAAAGGCCGACGGCATTGCCGTCGGCACAACAAATTTTTTTTTTTCGCAATTTGGGATTTGCTCACTAAGCCTATGCCGACGGCCCCGACAAATTGCCGTCGGCATAGGATTTGGCCGTCGGCATATCGGCCCATTCCTGTAGTGAAAGAGCGACCCGGGCAGGTCATGCTAGCTCCAATTCACTGTCTGCAGCATCCAGCTGATTCCAGTGCAGTGTAGCTCGGCCTGTGACCTATCCGTCCGGCCAACTCGTCGTCAGAGATGCAGAGTTTCACATGCCACGCATTCACTCCAGTGCTGTATTCCATCGCACTAACCAGCAATCAATGGATCCAACCTCCCCCATCGATCTGATCTTTCTACCGCGTGGTGGGCGCCCCTGGGCTTCCTCGTCGAGACTCGGCCGATCGCCGTGGAGCCGTGCCCCGTGCAGGCTGTGAATAGAAGCGGAGAATTGAACGCGGCCCGGGCCTGGGCCACCCGGAGTTAGTCGACCCGGCGTGCGTGCTCGCCTCCCGGCCGGCCAGCTAGCACGACGCGTTGACAGAATGAGCGACATTGCCACATCCATGCACTGACTAGCTATCAGAGGTAGCGCATGACCGCATCAAAGCGATCTCCACTTGGCATGCAGCGCGGCGCCAGACGAGCAACGGCATTGCCATTTGGCACGCACGGACGGACCACGGCGCGCCCGCGCGCCCGTGCCCGCAAGCTGAGGCCACAGGTTCGCGCGCAGGGAACGCGAGCATGGTCGGGCTGCCGCTGCTTATCAACCTACGACAGGTCGATCGGAGCTCTCTGCGGCCGTCAGGTGATCGATTCGGTTGGGGCCGACAGACATCCGTGTGCATGTCATGTTCTGACCTTGCTGCCCCTCACCCTAATCGTCACGTTTAAGCGCAAACCCAAGCATGCATACGCCGATAGTATTATATAAGGTATGTGCAATGATGAATACATTTGCTGGAGCATCGTAGTATCTACTCGTTCGTGTGTCGTCTTGTCTGCCTGCCTATGGTAGAGACGTCTCAGCTAAAAAGGATCGAGCACATACATACAAGCTAAAAAGGATTATCAGTTAATCTTGGTTAACATTTCCCGGTGTACGTACATGCAGTGGATTGTTAATTATTACACTAGTACTTTTCCCGTACCGATTACTACCGAGTGAGTAGAAGAACCAGAGCTGACACTGTTAGCTACATGTCCTTAATTAGGGTACGAGACAAAGCCACAGGTTACACTCTTAACTACTGCATGGGACGATGCCTAGTCTCTCCCACCGGTCATATGTGCTGCCAGTCCCGTGTTCATCTAGAATCCGGAATTCAGCATTCAAACATGCCCAATGTACTCCTTGATGCTGCATGGAGGATTAGGAAGCCATGCTTGACAGGACCCATCAACCAACAACTAGAAACGGATGCATGGAAGTACAGCCATGCATTGCATCCATCAATGTATTCCGTATTTCCGTAGGTCGTCAGCGAAGGCGCATGTCAATGACTTCATGCCAGCAACCACAGCTGCTACGGCTGACATAGCGCCCACGCCACTGCGTGCATCAGGAAATTGACCTGTCGTTCGTCAGAAATTGGTCGGAGCGTTGAGGCGTACAAAGGTCTTGGGCATTTTATCGGGCAGTGACACTAGTGGAAAACCTGTCATTAGTCCCGGTTGAGATGAACCTTATGCCCCGGTTGCCCAACCGGGTTTACTAAACCCGGGCTAAAGGTTCCCCTTATGCTTCAGTGGGCTTACCGATTGGGGTAAAAGATGTGTACACGTGGGCTCTGCTCAGCGAGCAGGCCGACACCCTTTTACCCCTGTTGGTAACACCAACCAGGGTAAACGGTTCTCTTTTTTCTTAGCTGTTTCCTGTTCTCTGCGGCAGATTAGAAATTTTATTTTCTTTTCTGTTTTTCTTTTCTGCACTATATATTTATATATTTATAGTAAGAAATATGAAAAATTATCGAACAAAAACACAGATAAAAACGAACAATAGTTTGACACGATGACAAAATTAAACATAGTTCGACACAAACATAGTTTGACACAAACATAGTTTGACACAAATATATATACTACGTCTCAGCGTCGGAGGCAGCCTTGCCCGAGCTACACTCGCCGGAGTCAGACTTCTCAGTCTCGGAGGCGGAGCTGCTGTCAGACGAGCTATCCTGGCAGCAAAGAGGGCGTACTAAGGTGCCGTCGAAGATCTTCACCTCCAGCACGTCCACCTCCTCGTCGTTGATGTACCTGAATGTGAGCATGTTGCCCGTATTTAGGTTGTGCATGTGCGCGAACTGCCCCCACCCATGGCGCAGGTAGAGGTCATCGTCATGTTGCTGTAGGACCACGTGCACGGGCATGTTGTCGCAGCCCACCAACCGGAGGCTGAAACTAAAGGGTGGCTTGCGCTCGAGGATGATCGCCGATATCTTTTGTGGAAGACGAAGCCTGTTCCGCAGTGGGTGGAATAGGTGGACGTAGAACTCCGGTAGCCGGAGACCGTCATCCTCGTCCTCCTCCTCCTCCGCCGCCGCAGTCTCCTCCTCCTCCGCCGCCGCCGCCGCAGCCTCCTCCGCCGCAGCATTAGCACCGCGCCGTTTACGACGTGTTGACCCCTTTGCACCGCGTTTTGCCCCCTGTGCAGCGTTTGCTGCCCCCCGTGCTCCGCGTCCACGTCCACGAGTAGGAGGCGTCGCTTCCTACTCCTTGATGGCTACAGCGCCACCACCACATGCATGCGATGCACGCGATCCACGTGGACGTCTAGGTCGACGTCCACCACGTTGTACGGGAGTGATTTCTTCGACGGGGACGGCGCCGCGCCCACCGGTTGCACGCGAATTGCGTCGGGGAGGTCTCGCCATGGCTAAAAAAATGTATAACATCATAAGTAATTGTCATAGTCGCACTAACTAATAGCATCAATTTCATCAGCTCGCAACAATTGCATATAATCTAATAAAAATATAGCTAATAGCATCCATTTCATCAAAATTGCTTATAGATAATAGCTAATGGTACTTATAGGTAAACAAGTTAGAAAAAAGAGTAACTATATGTTCCAGATCCTCATTTCAATTATAAAAGCAACATTGATAAAATATTTAAACGTATCAATACACACCAAGAGTTACATAGCTCGGGTTCATTTTATTTAACCTAATACATCACGATCGAATAATATCACTTATAAATATTCATCAAACATCCTCAAACTAATTAACTCCGACCAGGTCCTAAACCGCGGGGTGCTGAGTCACGGGTGCTACGCATCCATAGATAAGTAAACTCTCATATGGTCATAGCTCACGTGGTAAGGAACCTTCCGAATAATCGACCAACCGCTGCTATACTTTCTATCGAGCAAGTACATGTAGCGACGGACGTGCTCGTCCTCCTCCCTGATACGCTGATGTACCACCTCATCAGGGGCCGGCTCTCTCCGCACCGACCGTGGCCCACGCGATCGCCACCAAAGAATATCCGGGTCGACCACGTCACCCGGATTTCTCACCAAGCCGCGTGTCCCGGTAGTAAGGACCTCCCAGTGCCAGCCCGGCGGGGCCTAGTATCGGACATCGCCCGTCGGCTCCAACAGAGACTTAAACTAAAAAAGTCCCGGACTAAGTAAATATTCCTAATTAAGTAAAAATTCACTAAGTAATTTTTTTTTACTAATTATAAACATTCACTAAGTAAATTTCTAAACTAAAATTCCTATATTATAAAATTCATCTAATGGTACTAAGTCCAAGACCTAAATTTTTTCCTCTAAACCTCTAACTATTTTTTTCTCTCTAAGTGATCTAATACCTAACTAATTTTTTTCTCTATATACATAATACTAACATCACCATATTACTAACAGTGATAATATTAATCTAACACTAATACTAACAATGTAATTAAATTACTTAACTAAAAAAAATACGATTGTGGAGGAGGAGGGCACGGCGGCGAGGAGGCGATCTCACCTCGAGGAGGAGGGCACGACGGCGAGGAGGAGGCCTTGGGCGCGGGAGGAACGCGAGGAGGCCGGCGGCGATCTCTCGGGCGACGCGGGGGAGAGGACGGGCGGCGCGGGACGAGGCGAGGAGGCCGGCGGAGGAGAACGGGCGGCGGAGGCGCGGAGGAGCACAGGCGCGGGCGTAGTGGCGGCGAGGAGCGGATGCGAGGATACCGGCATCGAAATCGGACAGCCTCACAGCGTCGCTCTGGATTTCGGCGCCTGGGGACTTAGCAAAAACTACTGAGTTGTCTCGGGCGGTTGGTAACACGAACCGGGGCAAAAGGCCCAAATTTCGGTTTTTTTTTCTGCCGCCAATATTTTCCACTGTCACGTTTCAAATACTATTTAAAATACTTTTTCAAATACATTTCAAATGGTTTAGAATTTGGAAAAACTTTCAATATGAAAAGTGTTTAAAATTGCGTAAACATTTCAAATACATTTTCTTTTTTATAAAATAAATATTCTAACTATTTAAACTAGTAACAATTTTTTTATTTTCAAACAATTTAAAAAACCTATTTTATGAATGGTTTAGAATTTGGAGAAACTTTCCAATATGAAAAGTGTTTAAAATTGCGTAAACATTTCAAAAATATTTTCTATTTTATAAAATAATTATTCTAACTATTTAAACTAGTAACAATTTTTAAAAATTCAAACATTTTAAAAAACCTAGTTTATGAATGGTTTAAGAAGAGGAAGATAGCTGCAATGTTTTCACACATGTTATGGATAATCTACAATGTTTGATACATTGTTACAAAATAGTCTAGCAATATTACATGAACCATGAAGGTTTAATACGTTATCACTAACTAGTGCCGCCATTGTTTACTTTTCTGTCGTAGCCATGGAGCATCTTCATTATTTAACGCGATGCTTGGGTCAGTTTTCACTCTGAAGGGCGGAATTTCTTCAAAGTTATTATAATCTTCTGACATGTTGGGATTGGGCCGGGTCGACAACCCACATGGACCATGCTATGTTTTGCACGTGTTCTTTTCTAACGAGGCTGTGAGGTCGTTCATTTTTTAGGAAACATTGGGCACTTGTTTTCAACAAGTTAAGAGATCTAGACAGGGAAATTAGAACAGTCCAGACAAGGAGAAATGGTGACTCTGCAACACTCATTAACCTAGCCTGCAGCAAAGAAAGGAACTCGACATGAATTAGAGCAGACAAGTTATCACCGTTAGTAGCTTGGCCGTCAAAGATACACCTTTTCTTTGATTTTCCTTGACAAGCAAGTTCTAGTACATCGCCCCTGAGCGGGAAGAATCATTACACGTGAGATTCTAGGGAAAGAAAATCAATAGTAGAGGTGACACAGGGTTGCGAGTTGAGCTTCAACAAGGTTTGCCACCAAACCTTGCGATATAAGCTCCAGCAAGTAGCAACGTGAACTACAGCACATGAGTGATCGCGCCAATGTGAACTTCCCCCTTCCTCTCATTCCGAAGAAAGATTGGTGCCATGAGCTGGCAAAACATAAACAAGTCACATCTATATATTGCGGAAATCTATTATTCATCGTGTTTAGGAATTGATGCTCTTAGTTCGTTAACCCGTCGAGAATTTTGTATTTGAACAACTATTCATATGACATACTAATGTGACACATGTACCCATGGACAGGAAGAGTGACTTGTATAAATAATGAAGGCAATATGAAGGTTTGTAAATATGAGAGGGGAGTTGGCAGTTATAAATTGCAAATGAACGTACTCTCGCATATATATTTTTTGGATAAAGACAAGCTCTCACATTCACTACAGGAATGGGCTGCTGTGCCGACGGCCAAATTCTATGCCGACGGCAATTTGTCGGGGCCGTCGGCATAGCCCCAATGAGGAAATCCCAATGAGGAAATCCCAAATTTCCTAAGTCGGTTTCATGAATAAGTCAAGACGGCGTGCATGACCGTTCGTAGCTAGGGCTTGGATATTGAGAAACTCTTGGTGTATCTCTGATGAAATAGGTAGTTGTGTACCTAAAAATTATTTTTTCCAAAAATCATGAGAAAACTACGGGGCACCTGTAGTTCAAATTTGACCCGTTTCCCAAAAATCATGAGAAATTCTATGCCGACGGCAATTTGTCGGGGCCGTCGGCATAGCCCCAATGAGGAAATCCCAAATTTCCTAAGTCGGTTTCATCAATAAGTCAAGACGGCGGGCATGACCGTTCGTAGCTAGGCCTTGAATATTGAGAAACTCTTCGTGTATCTCTGATGAAATAGGTAGTTGTGTACCTAAAAATCATGAGCAAACTACGAGGCACCTGTAGTTCAAATTTGACTCGTTTCCAACTGAATCGGCAGAAACTTGTGTTTTTCAAAAGAGGTGGATGAAAAACTTTTCAGAGGAAAAAAATTGGTTATTTGTGCATATAACATGGTCTAGTATTTTCAAAAAAAGCAGCTCTCAGGTTTTGCAACATATTTGTGGTTGGTGCTTCACAAAAAAAACCATTTTTCACACTCGGGAAATGGAAAATTGTTTTTTCATTCAATGAAAAGGAAAACATTCTTCGTGAACATTGTTAGTGCTTCCAATTTGCATGTTTGTGTGGAATATGGGCACATTTAAACAAACTATGCCATGGATTTGGCCATTACACCCGTCATTTGGCCCGAAGCCCTAGAATGTTTGTAGGAGATAGCTCATTTATGTGAACATATTTTTAACACAACTATCGTAATCCAAGTTTATTATTTTTGGTGGATACTAGGACATATATAATGACACCACGCGAAGGTCTTGCATCATTTTAGGTTTTTTTAAATTTTCTGGAATTTTCTAAGCCCGTTTCATGAAAAAGTCAAGACGACGGGCATGACCGTTCGTAGCTAGGGCTTGAATATTGAGAAACTCTTAGTGTATCTCTGATGAAATAGGTAGTTGTGTACCTAAAAATGATTTTTTGAAAAAATCATGAGCAAATTAGGAGACACCTGTAGTTCAAATTTGACCCGTTTCCAACTGAATCGGCAGAAACTTGTGTTTTTCAAAAGAGGTGGATGAAAACCTTTTCAGAGGAAATAAATTTGTCATTTGTTCATATAACATGGTCTAGTATTTAAAAAAAATACATCTCCAAAGTTTTGCAACATATTTGTGGTTGGTGCTTCACAAAAAAAGCCATTTTTTACACTCAGAAAATGGAAAATGTTTTTTTATTCAATGAAAAGGAAAACTTTCTCCGTGAACATTTTCCGTGCTTCCAATATGAATGTTTGTGTGGAATATGCGAACATTTAAACAAACTATGCCATGGATTTGGCCATAACACCCGTCATTTGGCCCGAAACCCTAGAATGTTCGTAGGAGATAGCTCATTTATGTGAACATATTTTCAACATAACTGTCGTAATCCAAGTTTATTATTTTTGGTGGATACTAGGACATATATAATGACACCACGCGAAGGTCTTGCATCATTTTAGGTTTTTTTAAATTTTCTGGAATTTTCTAAGCCCGTTTCATGAAAAAGTCAAGACGACGGGCATGACCGTTCGTAGCTAGGGCTTGAATATTGAGAAACTATTGGTGTATCTCTGATGAAATAGGTAGTTTTGTACCTAAAAATGATTTGTTTCAAAAAATCATGAGCAAATTAGGAGAAACCTGTAGTTCAAATTTGACCCGTTTCCAGTGAATCAGCAGAAACTTGTGTTTTGCAAAAGAGGTGGATTGAAACCTTTTGAGAGGTAAAAAATTGGTTATTTTTGCATATAACATGGTCTAGTATTTTCAAAAAATGCATCTCCCAAGTTTTGCAACATATTTGTGGTTGGTGCTTCACAAAAAAGCCATTTTTCACACTCAGAAAATGGAAAATGGTTTTTTTATTCAATGAAAAGGAAAACTTTATTCGTGAACATTGTCCGTGCCTCCAATATGCATGTTTGTGTGGAATATAGGAACATTTAAATAAACTATGCCATGGATTTGGCCATAACACCCGTCATTTGGCCCAAAACCCTAGAATGTTCGTAGGAGATGGCTCATTTATGCGAACATATATACAACATAACTGTTGTAATCCAAGTTTATTATTTTTGGTGGATTCTAGGACATATATAATGACACCACGCGAAGGTCTTGCATCACTTTAGGTTTTTTTTAAATTTTCTGGAATTTTCTAAGCCCGTTTCATGAAAAAGTCAAGACGACGGGCCTGACTGTTCGTAGATAGGGCTTGAATATTGAGAAACTACGAGACACTTGTAAAATAGGTATTTTTGTAAACTACGAGACACTTGTAGTTCAAATTTGACCCGTTTCCAGCTGAATCGGCAGAAACTTATGTTTTGCAAAAGAGGTGGATGGAAACCTTTTCAGAGGAAAAAATTTGGTTATTTGTGCATATAACATGGTCTAGTATTTTCAAAAAATGCATCTCCCAAGTTTTGCAACATATTTATGGTGGATGCTTCACAAAAAAAGCCATTTTTCACACTCGGAAAATGGAAAATGGTTTTTTTATTCAATGGAAAGGAAAACTTTCTCCGTGAACATTGTCCGTGCTTCCAATATGCATGTTTGTGTGAAATATGGGAATATCTAAAGAAACTATGCCATGGATTTGGCCATAACACCCGTCATTTGGCCCAAAAGTCAAGATGATGGGCATCACCGTTCGTAGTTAGGGCTTGAATATTGAGAAATTCTTAGTGTATCTTTGATGAAATAGGTAGTTGTGTACCTTAAAATTAGTTTTACAAAAAAACATGAGAAAACTAGGAGACACTTTTAGTTCAAATTTGACCCGTTTCCAGCTGAATCGGTAGAAACTGTCAAAATGGCTACCATGACTATTCATCAAAAGAGTTCAAATTTTTTAAACCTATTGATGTTTCTATGATATGGATGTCATATTTGAATTCCTCTAATTTTTCTAATCGATTTACACATTTTATTTGTCAAATTTCGATTTACGGATTTAAAGATATGAATTATTCCATATTAAATTATTTATTTAAAAAATAAAGTAATTTCTAACGTTATATTGTTATATATTTAATAAAGGTAATTATATAATCCTTGTTATTCATTAAAATATGTTTTTAAATTTAAACAATATAAAAGTTTAACATCATTCCCCATAGGTTAATATGATTAATATGATAGTAATGTCAGTAAGTTCTAACATCTCATTTGGAATCTAGTTTGGAAGAAACTCAAAGGTTAAGCGTGAATGGGAAGTTTGACTAAGTTAATTATGTTGACTAAATTAATTGTGTAATTCGATATTAGAAATTAAATATGTGGCTAAGTGCAAAATTTCATAATAGAATTCAGAAAAAGTTAAATAAATAAATAAAAATTAATTTTTTTCAATTATGTTGAAAATATTATGCCGACGGCTTTGCTGTCCGCATAGCCATACGCCGACGGTTTTTATTGTGCCGACGGCCTTCGGACCTGTGCCGACGAGGCAGTACGCCGACGGCAGCGTGCCGACGGTGGCCGTCGGCACAGCCTGTACCGACGGCGACAGGCCGTCGGCATATAGCGCGATTCATGTAGTGATTTAATGCGACGTCGGGCTAGATGTCCAATGAGGACTTCTAGTCAGATATTGACTCACCCACTTGCCACATGGTGCGTGTCGCAACTATCTATCACACGGCGTGCAGTGTCGACGCGACAATGAATTGCAAGATTTTATACATCATTAATCTCATAAAAATAGTAAGATTAAATTAATACATTAATAGGGCATGAAAGATCATCTCGGCCGTCTAGAAGTTGGAATCAATATTCGAGGGTCATGTAATAGTCCTTCATGCAGCAACAAATATAAAATTAAGTTCAATTTAAAATGCTTATGGCAGAAGTAGACATGGACGATGCCAGTGAAAGCTATCACTGGCTGCTGCATACATATGCATTTGGGAGACCACGTGTTTGTTTCGGCGACATCGAAGGCACGGACAAGCTACCATGTGTCATGCATGTCTGCGGTGTCAAAAGCTTTGTTAGAAGCCCTGAAGCCAGATTGATGGACCGTGTGAATAACATCCACCCGAACTTCAGCTCCCATGTCTGAGTTGATGGGTCGAATGCAAAGAGAGCGCGGATTTTTTCAGACTCCCACCATTTTTGGGAGCTATTCGCCGAGATTGTCGGTGGCAAAGCACTCGGCGAAGATGTGTCCGAGGGGGGGGGGAGCGGAGGGGGTATTTTTTGCGCCAATTGTTTCTCTCGGCGCGAAAATGCACTCTATATAGCTATCCATTCCTTCCTGAAAAAAGACTTGTTTCCTACCCCATCACTCATTCCCCCTCGCAGGTTCGATATGGAGGATGAGCGGGATCTCAAACCTTAGCGTCGCCCCAACGGCAGTTCCAGCTTTTTCTAGCTCTAAACGGTGTCTCGTTTTCGCACCAGTTTCTCTACCAATGAGAAAATTCCTCTGAGCTACCGACTTTCGACGCCCGTGGAAGCCGTAGACGGCACCATTGACTTCCGGTCAACTTTGAGGGTGTTTCAGCGTGACCGAGCACCGTAGCATCGGAATCACACCAAAACCAAGGTGGTGTCATAATATATGTGTTAGAGTGTGTCATAGGAAACTGGGAGCCCAAGGAACATCCTAGACAATGGTAGGGCCCACCTTTTTGCAATATTCTTCCCGTTACGTCAGATGCGGGAGTTTTGGATTATAAGTAGTCTTGGAAACCGCGAGAGAGAATCCGGCGTTTGTGAAGCCCTAACATAGAGAGTGAGGGAATATTTGGCATCCAAGACCCATGCCACGCTCTAACATACATGGAATGGCAAACCCTTGGTTTGGGTGGGATCCAGACGCTCTGGCGCCCCTCCCCGAAGAAACCCAAGCCCTGCTGGAGAAAGAGACGGAACTGTCAATCGGGCCCCTCTACGTGATCCGGAAGGGGGGTAGCAAAGAGGAACTAGTTTCTTGGTTGTGTTAGGTTAGGCCCAAGGAACACCCTATACAATGGCAGGGCCCACCTCTTTGCAAGATTCGCCCCGTTATGTTAGATCCGGGAGTTTCGAGCTGTAAGTAGTCCTCGAAACCGTGCGAGAGAATCCGACGCCGGTGAAGCCCTAAAACAGAGAGTGAGGGAATATTTGGCATACAAGAGCCATGCCACACTCTAGTACACATGGAATGGAAACCCCTTGGTTTTGGTGGGATCCAGACGCTCCGGTGCCCCTCACCGGAGAAACCCTAGCCCCGTCGGAGAAAAAGACAGAACTGCCGTTCTGGCCCATCTACGTGAGCCGGAATGGGGAAGAAAATTGGAAGTAGTCGCTTCATTGTGTAAGTTTAGTACCAAGGAACACCCTAGACAATGTTAGTGCCCACCTCTTGGCAAGATTCTCCCCGTTGCGTCATATTCGGAAGTTTTAGGCTATAAGTAGTCCTGGAAACCGCGAGAAAGAATCCAACGTCGGTGAAGCCCTAACACAGAGAGTGAGGGAATATTTGTAATCCAAGACCCGTGCCACACTCTAAAACACGTGGAATGGCAAACCCTTGTTTTGGGTGGGATCCAGACGCTCCGGTGCCCCTCCCCGGAGAAACCTTAGCCCCGACGGAGAAAAAGACGGAACTGCCGTTCGGGCCCCTCTACGTGAGCCGGAAGGGGGTAGCAAAGTGGAACTAGTTGCTTGGTTGTATTAGGTTAGGCCCAAGGAACACCCTAGACAATGGTAGGGCCCACCCCTTGGAAAGATTCCCCCTGTTACGCAGGATCCAGGAGTTTCAGGCTGTAAGTAGTCCTGGAACGCGAGAGCGAATCCGACGCCGGTAAAGCCCTAACACAGAGAGTGAGGGAATATTTGGCATCCAAGACCCATGCCACACTCTACCACACATGGTATGGAAAACCACGTGTTTGCGTGGGATCCAGACGCTCCAGCGACCCTCCTCGGAGAAACTCTAGCCCCGTTGGAGAAAAAGACGGAGCTGCCGTTCGGGCCCCTCTACGTGAGCCGGAAGGGGGTAGAAAAGTGGAGCTAGTTGGTTGGTTGTGTTAGTTTAGGACATAATAACACCCTATACAATTATTGGGCCCACTTATTGGCAATATTCCCCCCGTTCAATCAGATCCGGTAGTTTCGGGCTATAAGTAGTCCTAGAAACCACGAGAGAGAATCCGAAACCGGTGAAGCCCTAACATAGAGAGCGAGGGAATCTTTGGCATCCAAGACCCATGCCACACTCTAACACACATGCAATTGAAAACCCTTTGTTTGTGTGGGATGCAGACGCACCGGCTCCCCAGAGAAACCCTAGCCCCGGTGGAGAAAAAACGGAACTGACGTTTGTGCCCCTCTACGTGAGCCGGAAGGGGATAGAAAAGTGGAACTAGGTACTTGGTTGTGTTAGGTTAGTACCAAGAAACACCCTAGACAAATGTAGGGCCCACCTCTTGGCAAGATTCCTCCCATTAAGTCAGATACGGGAGTTTCGGGATGTAAGTAGTCCTGGAAACCGCGAGATAATCCGACACCGGTGAAGCCCTAACGTAGAGAGTGAGGGAATATTTGGCATCCAAGACCCATGCCACACTCTAAAACACATGTAATGTCAAACCCTTGGTTTGGGTGGGATCCAGACGCTCTGGCGCCCCTCCTGAGAGAAAACCTAGCCCTGCTAGAGAAAAAGACGAAATTGTCGACCGGGCCCCTCTACGTGATCCGGAAGGAGGTAGAAAAGTGGAACTAGTTTCTTGTTTGTGTTAGGTTAGGACCAAGGAACACCCTATACAATGGTAGGGTCCACATCTTGGCATGATTCCTCCCGCCAAGTCAGATCCGGGAGTTTTGGGCTGTAAGTAGTCCTGGAAACCGAGAGAGAGAATCCAACGTTGGTGAAGCCCTAACATAGAGAGTGAGGGAATATTTGTCATACAAGACCCATGCCACACTCTAACACACGTGGAATGGTAAACCCTTGGTTTTGGTGGGATCCAGACGCTCCGGCGCCCCTCCCCGGAGAAACCCTAGCCCCGTCGGAGAAAAAGACGGAACTGCCGTTCGGCCCCTTTAGGTGAGACGGAAGGGGGTAGCAAAGTGGAACTAGTTTCTTGGTTGTGTTAGGTTATTCTAGAGTAACACCCTCCACAATGGTAGGGCTCACCTCTTGGCAAGATTCCCCCCGTTACGTTATATCCGGGAGTTTCGGGATGTAAGTAGTCCTGGAAACCGCGACAGAGAATCCGACGCCGGTAAAGCCCAAACATAGAGAGTGAGGGAATATTTGGCATCCAAGACCCATGACACACTCTAACACACATGGTATGGAAAACCCTTGGTTTGTGTGGGATCCAAACACTCCGGCGACTCTCCTCGGAGAAACCCTAGGCCCGCTGGAGAAAAAGACGGAACTGCTGTTCGGGCCCCTCTACGTGAGCCGGAAGGGGGTAGCAAAGTGGAACCAGTTGCTTGGCTGTGTTAGGATAGGCCCAAGGAACACCCTAGACAATGGTAGGGCCCACCTCTTGGCAAGATGCTTCCCGTTACGTCAGATCAGGGAGTTTCGGTCTGTAAGTAGTCCGGGAAGCCGCGAGAGAGAATCCGACGCCAATGAAGCCCTAACACAGAGAGTGAGGCAATGTTTGGCATCCAAGACCCATGCCACACTCTAACACACATGTAATTATAAAATCAATAAAAATGACATAAAGTGTATATCAAACATGTGGGAAACAATAAGAAAACAACATGGAACATCCGAAATTAAGGATACGTTTATGACGTATCAACATCCCCAAGCTTAGTTCCTACTTGTCCTCAAGTAGGTAAACGATAAAAACACATAATTTCTGAGGTGACATGCTACCAATATAAACTTGATCATCAATAATGTAAAAGCATATGAAAGATGAGATGATAGAACTTTAACACAAGCATGATAAGCAGAACTTTAATAGTAAAGCATAGCAATCACCTTGCATCATGACAACTAACACAAATAAAAGATCATGAATAACAATGCATCGAAATTTATACGTTCGTTTTAAGTATAGAGAAAGCATGGGAAAGTGATATTTCGCTAGTCCTTAAGAGTGGGGAAAAACATAAATGCCAGGACACCTTCAAAGTTCATGAGGAAGACTAGAACAAACAATTAGATAATAAGCAATAAAACATCATGAATAAATTAATAATGTTTTTGGAAAAAATGCACATAAACCTCAAAATGGAAACTATGCTCTCTCAACTGTGCATAAAGTTGGAAGATGGAGACTCAACATAAAAGTAAAAGAAAGGCCCTTCGCAGAGGGAAGCATGGATAACTCATGTGCTAGAGCTTTTATTTTATTAAACAAACGTATAAAATGTTTGACACTCCTCCCATCCATCTTACACAAACCATGGCTAACCGAATCCTCAGGTGCCTGCCAACAATCACATACCGTGGAGGAGTGTCTATTTTTAGGGAGGTGTATGCTTATGTCAACGATTGGTAAACAGAAAATACAGTACGTCACAAGCTAACTAGACTTTAAAAGAGCGGCTCCCATATGAAGGACACAACTGGTGTAGAAGGTCATCCCTCTTTCTCTTTTGTTTACACGATTATGCTTTGACTGATAAATCAGGGGCAAAAATAGTGAAGAGAATTTGTTTGTATTAATTTGGGCTGGGCACCCTGCTGCCAGCTCTTCTATCAATTGGATAAGCGGATGAAGCCACTAATTCAGTGTGTGAAATCCAATCAACAAGTGAGATAAAGATTCTCTATTTATGTCCTCGTGAGCAAAAACAGAAACACAAAACATGAGTAATTTTGAAAGTTTAAAGGTATAGCACATGAGCAATTTACTTGGAGTGGCGGTTGATTAACACATCTAGGTAGGTATGGTGGACACATTTGGCATACTTTGAATTTTGGGAGTTGGATTGCACGAGTAGAGCTCATACTCAGTACATGTGGAGGCTACCAAAGACTGGGAGCGACAAATCAAGAGATGATTAATGGCCATAATCATGCATAGCGACATAAAAATCATTAATCAAAGCATAAGTGGTACCACAAGTTCAAAAATTAAATGATCATGGAGGCTATAAGTGACTGGTTCATAGTCATAAACATGGTGTGAGCATGGGACAAGTCAACCAAATAAAACATTCGAAGAGAACACCACAAATTTATGCTTCAATATGACAAGAACAACTCATGATTCTTTCAATGGCACATTAAACACTCTCAGATATTTGAGGCTAATCATGCTACTCAATAACCACAAGGCTTTAGAACTAAAATAACATCTAGCATGATATGAAAAAGTCTAGCACAGTCTATACAAGCTTCTACTTGCATCGTTAAAAATTCTACTTCAAGCAGCAGTTTCTTTTCCCAACAGGCACCATACAAAACATGCTTTAACAAAAAACTCTCTAAATGCTACAGAAATCAAACATGAGAGTAATAATATAACACTACTAAAACTAACCGCTCTGAATAAGAGATGAAGTGAAAACAAGAGCTAAACAAGAATTATCGCATCAGCTAGAAGAAAAACTAAGAATACTAGCATAACAGGTATTCAAACGAAAAAGTGGAACGTGTCTCTCTCCCAAACAAAGAATGCTAGGGTCCAACTATATTATTTCATCAAGGAAAACAAAATAAAACAAAACAAAAAAAAAACAGACGCTCCAAGTAATTTCATATGATGTGACCGAATAAAAATATAGTTTCACTAGAAGTGACATGATAGATGGTTGATGAAGAAGGGGATGCCTTGGGAATACCCAAGCTTAGATGCTTGAGTCTTCTGAAAATATGCTTGGATGAAACACGAGGGCATCCCCAAGATTTGACCTTGCACTCTTCTTGATCACATATATCACCCTCTTCTCTTAACCCTTGAAAACTGTATTCACACCACACTCAAAGAGTAATTCGCATTAGAGGGTTAGTGAAACAATTAAAAATCCATTGGTTATGTATGGAACAAGTTCTATTGATAATGATAAACATAAGCTACATCCACTGATGTTTCGTGAAACAAAGAAATCCACTTGACGTCGCAAAATACCAAATGCAAGAAAAATGGTAGAATGTGTCAAAACCAGAACAGTCTGTAAAGATGAATTTTTTCGAGGCACTTACGTTGCTCATATAGAAAAACTTAAATAACAAAAAAGTTGCGGAATTACTGAGGAATAAGTACAAGAAATTTCAGCAGTGGACATCATATATCTGTTTTACGGTGGACAGCAGAAATCTGTTTGAATTATACGATTTTTTACGGTTGACAGCAGAAATCTGTTTCCTGCGCAGAATTCCGAAAACCAACTCCAACTCTCGTCAGAAACCTTACTGGGCACTACTAAAACATGACAAGAAAGATATAAAAGAGTTTCTACAGAAGCATACAACCACTTGACTCAAAGAAAACAGAGAAAACAAAGTAAAAATAAAACCATGAGTTATCTTCCAAGAAGTGCTTTTCTTTAACGCCTTTTAGCTAGGCCCAGAAAAATGGATTCAAGTTTTTTCAAATGAAGAAGATGCTCACATAAGAAATATGAACTGAAGCAAAAGAGAGCATCAAGAAGCAAGTATAAAACAAATTTAAGTCTAACCCACTTCCTATGCATAGTAATCTTGTAAAGAAATACATTAAAGAAGCTCAAACTAGAAATCATGGGAAGGTAGAACAAGAGCAACTTCAAAACTTTCAACAAAAAAAGAGGGGTTTTATTAACATGAAAATTCCTACAACCATATTTTCCTCTCTCGTAATAATTTTCAGTAGCATCACGAACAAACTCAACAACATAATTATCACATAAAGCATGTTTTTCATGGTCTAAAAGCACACAATTCATATCAAGCTAAAAAACAGTGGGATCAAAATTAAAATTAGATACCTCTTCTTTCCCACTTTTAGCAATATAAAAACAAGATGATTGGTCACTCTTAAAAGGTATAGGAAAAATTATAGCGATCTTGTTTTCAGTAGCATTATAATTTATAGCATCAAGTAACATAGGACCATCATAAAGAGCATTATCATATAGATTTTCTAAACAAACTTCCTCATTATCATGCATATAAATAGTTGGAATAAATAGAGGATTATCATAACATTTATCAAAGTAGCATGGATTATCATAGATAAAAGTACCAATATCATTCTCACAAGTTTCATTCATTGTAGTATCAAGGTCACAAGTATAACTAGTATCAATTTCATCAAAAAGGGATATTTCAAAACAATCAATAGGATCATAACAATTATTATTTAAAGAGTTACTCTTATTTGGAGGTAGAAATGGGTAGCTCCATTCTTCCTCCTCTTGATCATCACTCTCCTTCTCTTTTTCATCCAATGAGCTTTTAGATTCAGCAATTTCTTCCATAGGCTCCTGCAAGGCATTAGTCTCTTCCTTAGGTTGAGAGCATTTACTAAGATATTCAACCATTATGTAGTAATTACAATCCTTGTAAGTATCAAAGCAATATTCAAGTATAGCATAAATCTCGTATTTATAAGGTGAATCATCAATACTTTCAAGCAAATAGGAAATTTTGAATGCACCCTTCCAAGCAATAAATTCCTCAATTTGTTCCACATCATAAAATTCATAACTTCCCTTAACATAAGAAGATATGGTAACATTATCAGTATACTCACATTGAAAAGGGAGGTATTTATACCTCCTACAGCAACGAGATTTATCAAAACAATAAGTGACATTTTAAGTAGAGCACAAGTTTATAGCATAGTCATGCAATTTATTAATTTGCTCCCATAAGTGTATCCCTTTTTCTGACAAGCGGTGTTCGTTATAATATTTTTCTTGTTCATCCGTGAACCCACCTTGCCTATAAGATCTAATTTCAAGGACATCAAACATTTCTAGCAAGCATGATAAAGCAAGTAATAAGCAAAACAATAACACAGTAAAAATGATTGGAGGTGAGAGACTCCCCATGCAGAAATTCTCTTCCGCCCGCAACGGCGCCATAAAACTTGATGGAGCCAAAGTTGGCGGGAGGTTACTTGCTTCTTGAGGACTTCGAAGTCCCCGGCAACGGCGCCAGAAAACTTTGATGCAAACGTTGTTAAACCCCAAGTGGAAGGTTGTGAACAGTGCAGCAGCAAGTATTCCCTCAGAAAGGAAACTAAGGTTGAATCGACCAGTAGGAGGACAAGCAATCTCTGAAGGATGATGCAGTTGAGTTGGCAGGGTGCACTATCGGTTCAGCAGCAACGCGGTACCTACACAACACAATCAAATCACTTTGCCCCAACGTAGTAGTGAGGTTGTCAATCTCACCGGTTTTGCTGAACACAAAGAGGTTAAACGTATGGTATGGAAAACAGTAGGAAAACAATATGAAAGTAGTAGCAACAGTATGAAAGCAGTAGGTGTTTTATCAGTATGAGGAAAATGGATGAGGGTCCACAGTTCACTAGTGGTGTCTCTCCGTGAAAGATAAATAACATGTGTGGTAAACAAATTACAGCTGGGCAATTGATAGAAATGAAGGTTGCACCATAGTGCATATGCAAGACATAAAGATTACTATGTGATTCATGCGGGCATTACAACAAAATACATATACCGTCATCCAACTTCATCTATGTCTAATAATTCATCCTCTGAATATCAT
This sequence comes from Alopecurus myosuroides, assembly GCA_028641055.1. Taxonomy (NCBI): domain Eukaryota; kingdom Viridiplantae; phylum Streptophyta; class Magnoliopsida; order Poales; family Poaceae; genus Alopecurus; species Alopecurus myosuroides. The sequence continues at coordinate 664,752,836 of CM054057.1, read as the reverse complement.
CTGAACAAACGTTGGGTATTAAGTTGCAAGCAACAGATAATTGCATTAAGCAAAGTGTTTAATGTAAACAATAACATCATCCTTAGACAAAGCATTGTTGTTTTCTCCCTAATGGCAACATCACATCCTCCATCCGTCACATTTCTGTCACTCGAGCACAGATGCAAAGGAGGCATGAACCCACCATCGAGGAGGGCGCGTTTGTGTGGAACTTAACCCGACACTAAGTATGTCCATTGAGCCGGACGTGTTTGTGTGGAACTTAACTCCATCCGGTGTATTCTCAGTTAAATCTCTATACTTGGACCTCATGGATGACCATACTAGGTTCCTGCGAAGGTATATTTAGAAAGTTAAAATTCCACTTAAGATTAGAATCTTTATGTGGTCTCTTTTTAAAAGGGTACTTCTGACAAAAGATAATCTGGCGAGACTAAAATGGAATGGATGTAAGAAATATGTTTTTTGCGATTCAGAGGGGTCGATTCAGCATTTATTTCTCACATGTCCTTTTGCTCGTTTTATTTCAAGAATTCTTGAGTTCTCATATAATCTTTCACCACCAGCTAATGCCTCGAATTTGTTTGGGAACTAGTTGCACAATTTAAATAATTTAGATAAATCACGTATACATGTGGGTGTTTGTGTTGTTTTATGGTCCATTTGTACTTGCCGAAACGACTTGTTTTTTTTTAGCAAAACAGGAGCTTCAAATTATTTGCAGGTTATCTACAAGGCTACCCACCATATCCGCGCGTGGTCTGTCCAGCGGGAGTGTATGGATACTGGATGCGTCCGAATGGAGACGGTCGCTCGGGCTTTCTACAACCTGGCATGCTGGCAACGGTTTCCTAGAATTGATGCTGCATAGTCATGGATTTTTCAGCTTGTTTCGTTGACTAGTGTTTGTGGCCACGTTGTCTGGTCCTTGAGATGTAATCCGGGTTACTTTTTCCCACTTGGTTCTAAAAACAAACTTTGTAATAAAACAGCTGTGTGCATCAATTGATGCAGAAGCTGGGGCTTTGCTCTCCATTTCTATAAAAAAACGTTCTCACTTGCCTGAAGGTTGCTTATGGACTTTGGCCAGAACTAATCATCTGAAATAGTAGCAAAGGAAAAACGTGCTAGATTATAATTCTAATATTCTGGTGTTATATTGACTAAGATTTTAAATCTGCCTTCTCAATCGTTCAAGAAAGAGCTCAGGCATTGAAAATGTATTCCTCTTTCGTCATTTATCTAAACAACAGGTGTATAATGGACTCCAAAGTGTTGTTTTGGGCCGGCAAATTATCATGGAATCCAAGTTATGTAATAGAGATTTTATGTTGATTTATATATGACAGAAGCACCAAAGATGGAAGCATTCTGATTTACATAGTAAATTTCATTGTTTCGTTGGACTTTATTTCCCAGATAACAATAACTTCTATCTATTGACACAATTTTAGCTCATTATTACCAATGTTACTTCTTTTGACTACAATGGGAAGTTGTAAAAGTTTCTTAACTCTTTCAGGGATTTTCGTCCATCTATTATCATCTACATGATGATTATGACAGAGAAGAGAAGATTAAGGTATCACTTTAGCAACAAAAATACGCTCATAAAAGTTCCAACACTATTATTTGGTTGCTCTTGTGAGCTTTCCAAAAAAATAATTCTATGTGTCGCTTTAGATCTTGCTTTTAGAAATTTTATTACCCATGGCTGCCTCGCAACTGTGATTTCTGAGTGGTTGCTGTAATAAACCATTGCAACATTTGCTCAGGTTGGCTACTTTGTCTCCATTTATTCATCCAATTGATCATCATCTGTCATATGACAAATCGGATTTTTTTATATATCTATAAGTATGACAAAAAGATGTAATCGACTACTCATACTTTCAACACCGCGTCATGAGTAATCATGTGAAGGTATGACATTGCCGACCATTTTCAGATATATTTTGTAGCTATGCTTTGTTCCTTACCCATTCTTTGAGATTTTTGATTTCCTGGCAACTCTTCATCCATCTAGCAAACTAGATGATACCCCGCGCGTTGCAGCGGGATTTATAGCATGTAAATTGGCTATATTTTATATAAATTATCATTCAAATAAAATATCGAAGGGAAACCATGACCCATATAGTCATCAACCAACAATGTGATTGCGCATAACATTAACTTGATTACAGATTAGAGCAAAAAGGTTTATTCATTTTTCGTTCGGTAAAACACATGTACTGATAATTTGTAGTAGTCGAAGAAATCCATGAACGGCTTCTCATATAAGTTTACATCATCTTGGTCCACTAAGCTGAAATATTCGTTTCTATAATAGATGATCCCATTGCAGTTCTCAATCATTAGCCTAGTAAACTGTGATGGAGACAAAGCTTTTCAATTTGGTTTTGCTTCTATTGCTTCACCCGCTCTTAGTATAACCTGCAAAGTATTATTGTTGTAAATACTTCCACAAGAAGACGGACATACGTAAGTAACATTTCTTAATTAGTACACTACATTTTAGCATATAGTGACACAGAGTTGGGCATGCAACATGAGTTCTAAATAACCAGCGGACAAATGACGGTATATCATTTAGCTACATGTACTTCTCATGAAGCTATTTCTGTAGTTTCTATTAGTACTCATTTATTTGCAGAAATTTCTGCACTGTTGGTAGGAAAAATAAGATGATGAGCATATCCCAAGCTATATATGTTCAGTCACAGACAAAAATAAAGCTAAATGAACCAAGGGCGCTCAACAATTATCTGTACACTGCTTTGTATCCGTGTCACTCTGTTTCAATTAGTGGAAGTAATGGTCTTACTGAACATGCATGGCACTTTCTATATGAAGTCAAATCAAATGGATTGACGACGAGCAGTAAATACCCCTGTTATTTTTATTTTCTTGAAGGATACGTTATTCGTTTCATGTAGCTAATTCTGTAGCCTTTCTTTGTAGTCATTTATTTCCATTTATTTTTTCACTAACGGTAGGAAGAATAAGATGCTGATGATATCCTAACCTGTGTTTAGTCACACACACACAATAAATCTAATTGCAAGGCTTCTCTTAATTCAAAGAAAACTGAATTCAGATGTAGATGAAACAAACTATAATTCAAAATTACAATCTAAGTGAAAGCCTTATCTAAATTTGACGAAAACATAATTCAAATGTAGATGAAACAAACCATAGTTCAAACTTTCAAACGAATGGTAAACGTGAGCACATTCCAGTATGCGTTCAATCAGGCAAAAAAACAAAAAACAAAATGCAATCGGATGAGAGATGTACATACCAAAAGGAGAGTGAAATTAGTCTTATGCCTATGGGCAAGCAGCGAGCAAGGAGCAAGAAATAGTACAGTACTAAGCAGAGGCCGGTGAGGTAGGACCAGAAAAAAAAAACATTGGCGTAAGATGCGAGTAGACCAGCCACGAAGACTGCTTCGGCGTCTTGGCTGAGGGAAACCATCAAGGACGACCGAGCCTGACTGAAGCGAAAATCCGTCCTTAAATGGCAACATATGAGAGGGAAAGAGGAGAAGACGGATGGCATGGCTTCTCGTATGAGTTACACGCACACCCGTCGAGGAGGGCGATGTGTCGATGCGAACGATTGAGGCGCATCCAGGTGTTTATAGAGGTTGGATTAGGCAAGAACCTCTCGTATGCTTCCATAAATTTCTTTTTTTAGATACTAGGCCTAATGGCACTGCCTTAAATTAATAAAGCACAAAGGTTCACAAGTCTTACAAACACACTGACAATGTTCACTTAACCCGGCTCGAAGGCCACTACCGGGGCCGGCCTCCCCTCAACATGACCGGAAGCACCTAACACACTAGCGACCACACCCGAAGCACCCCTGGATGATGATCCCTCAGGTCTTGGCGCGGTGGCGGCGTATAGCCCCCTCAGTCTTCCTTCCAGCCCCCGAAGACGCACCAGGTCGGCCTCTTTTGAGAGGACACTCCAAAGGTGCAGTAAATTGATCATTTTAAAAATTGGGCTATTTATTGAATTGCCCACAGTGGACCACTTCTACTCAGTTTTACCCCTAGCGCCGAATGGTGCTCAGTTTTGCCCCTAATCCGTGCGCAACTACTATAGAGAGGCCGGAACGGTAAGTTTGGAGTCGAATCCGTTCCGCGAAGTGGGTCCGAGGAGTCAGACTCTGTTTCGCGAAGTGGATCCGGGTGGGACTGCCAAGTTCGTTGAAACCGTCCGGAGCTTACAGGTGGGACCGCGCAGTTTGAATAGTCCACACCCAAGCTTCCCGCTGGGTTCAGCGACGCGTGGGAAAACCGCGGCCCCCGCGTCGGTCAAAGCCTGCCGGAGTAACATCACGTGCGGCGCAGCAAATGCCCCGCCAAGGCTACAAAAGGCCTCTCGCCGCTCGCCGCTCTCCCCAATCTAGCCGTTCATCTCCTCGCCCTCACCGCACTCACTCTCATCGCCGCATTTCACCTAGACACCCCGAGACGATGCCTCGCCGGCTCCGTGCAAACCGTAACTCGCCGTTGTACTGCCGCCCCGCGCCCGCGACGCGGGGCCACAGTGACGGCGATAGCGACAACGAGTTCTACTACGAGGAGAACGAGCAGCCGGCGCAGGAGGAGGCGGCGCCCGAGCAGCAGCCGGCGCAGGAGGAGGCGGCGCCCGAGCAGCAGCCGCTGTAGGAGGCGCAGCGCTGGAGGAGGCAAAGGAGGAGCCAGCTAATCTGGCCCGAGCAGCACACGGCGTTCTACTCGTTCCAAACATGGCGGAACGAGGAGGCGTTCCACCAGGTGCGCGTTTGGCTCGAGGAGGCGGCGGCAGCGGCCGAGACTGTCGCTGTTCGTATATCCCTGGAGACCCACCAGAGGGAGGAGGCGGAGCGCCAGGTCTACCGGCATCTCACCGCAACCGCGGCGTCGGATGAGCAGCAGGCGCTCGTCGCGCTGTACGAGAGCGACCGGCGCAAGGTTGCCCTGCAGAGCGAGAGGCGGAACTGCCGCCATCCCTCCGAGCAGGCGCAGCTGCACCGGCTGCGGATCCAAGGCAGAGCGCAGCGGTGCTGGCTCGCTACGGTGTCGAACCCATCGCCAAGCGACCCATCGCCCTTCGCCAAGAACGACCACGAGGCGGGGCCCTCCAACATGCTGGCCTACGACGACTGCGAGGAGGACGACGAGGAAGAGGACGACGTTTAAGAGGAGGGCGACGACTAGGCCGGGTGATCGCGGCGAGCCTCGGCCTGCCGTAGTTTTTTTAAGTTTTTTCTATGTTTTTAGTTATATTTTGCCGTCTATCTGTAAAAATATCGTCGAATCTATGAATTTGCGCCAATTTCAACGAGTTCACCGTTTTTTAATTAATTTTGAGTATTTCTGAACAAAATCACGAGCCAGAACTAGATTAAAAGCGAAAAGAGGGAGTAGTTTGGATGATGTTTGAATAATGTTGTATGATGCTGAACCAAGTCATACCAAAATTTTAGTCAAATGTGCTTCAAATGAGGTGTGAAGCTACTGTCAAAATTATCATGAAAAATTCGAACTTGTCAAAATTATCCGATCCATATAAATTTGAGGAGCAACTTTATCACATATAACAACATTGTTCGTTGGATTCATGTCATTTTGAATTATTTATGATCATTTGAAACCATCGCTCTATTCTCATGAGAAATGTGCTTCAAATGAGGTCTGAAGCTAGGGTAGACACCCCCGTTTGAAATTTCACGAAAAATTCGAACTTGTCAAAATTATCCGATCCAAATAAATTTGAGGAGCAACTATATCACATATAACAACATTGTTCGTTGGATCCATGTCATTTTGATTTTTTTTGAATTATTTATGCTCATTTGAAACCATCGCTCTATTATCATGAGAAATGTGCTTCAAATGAGGTCTGAAGCTAGGGTAGACACTCCCGTTTGTAATTTCATGAAAAATTCGACCTTGCCAAAATTATCCAAATAAATTTGAGGAGCAACTATATCACATATAACAACATTGTGCGTTGGATTCATGTCATTTTGATTTTTTGAATCATTTATGCTCATTTGAAACCATCGCTCTATTCTCATGAGAAATGTGCTTCAAATGAGATCTGAAGCTAGGATAGACACCCCCGTTTGAAATTTTCATGAAAATTTCGACCTTGTCAAAATTATCCAAATAAATTTGAGGAGCAAATATATCAAATATAACAACATTGTGCGTTGGATTCATGTCATTTTGTTTTTTTTTTGAATTATTTATGCTCATTTCAAACCATCGCTGTATTCTCATGAGAAATGTGCTTCAAATGAGGTCTGAAGCTAGGGTAGACACCCCCGTTTGAAATTTCATGAAAAATTCGACCTTGTCAAAATTATCCAAATAAATTTGAGGAGCAACTATATCACATATAACAACATTGTGCGTTGGATTCATGTCATTTTGATTTTTTTTTGAATTATTTATGCTCATTTGAAACCATCGCTCTATTCTCATGAGAAATGTGCTTGAAATGAGGTCTGAAGCTAGGGTAGACACCCCCGTTTGAAATCTCATGAAAATTTCGACCTTGTCAAAATTATCCAAACAGATTTGAGAAGCAACTATATCACATATAAGAACATTGTGCGTTGGATTCATGTCATTTTGATTTTTTTTTGAATTATTTATGCTCATTTGAAACCATCGCTCTATCTCATGAGAAATGTGTTTCAAATGAGGTCCGAAGCTAGGGTAAATACCCCCATTTGTGCTTCAACTTTTTTTGGCATCTTGTCTACATCAGCCAAATTAATTTCCTAGACATCTATTCTACATATATAGTGTAAATCTGAAGTTTTGAATAATTCTTCTATTTTTGCATTTTTTTATTTAAATAACATGGTTTAATAGAAAAATCATATGTAAACCAGATAAAAATCATCGCTGTAGTAAATCTGAAGTTTCATTGTGTTTTGTATCATTCTTCTATTTTTTATATTTTTTATATAAATAACATGGTTTAATACTTAATACTCCCTCCGTATCGAAAAGAGATCATATGTAGAACAGATAGAAACCATCGATCCCTGTAGCCAACGGACCAACCAATCCTAGCACAGAACGAGCGTCTCGCGGATCGCTGTGGCTGCGAGCACATCCGTCCGATGCAATATTCCTTCTAGAAGGCGTCGATCCAACAGCTGAGGTCGAATCTCTGGGTGTCCTTCTAGAAGCTTTTCGGTTGGGTCAAACAGAGGGTTGACCAAGCTTGAAATGAGCATAAATAATTCAAAAAAATCGAAAAAATATAAAGCAGACGCACATAGTAGTGTTATGTCATATAGTAACGAGAAAAAAATATAAACCTATCTTATAAAGAATGGAACGAAAAAGCCTTGTCTAATATGTGATATCTTGAACAGACTAGTAGAGAGTTCAAGAAAATGAGACGAGTTTCAAACCTTTGGAGACGAAATAAGGTCAAAATCTCACCAAAGCTTCATTTTGGTGTGACTAAGAAAGATCCAAAGTTCTTTTTTCATTTTGATGTTTTAAACTTGTTTTATTTATGATTTTCGATTAAAACCATTATTATTCAAAAGAAAATAAATAATATGAATATTCATCGAATAAATTTTCAGGCTTCATAATTACATTATATAGGTCGAATACAAGTCTAGGAAAAATATAAATAGGATTTATAAACATTAGAACGAAAGCCTTCACTAAAATGTGATTCCTCCAATACAGTAGTAGAGATTTCAAAGAATATGAGGTGAAAATTGTGAATCTTCCGAAGAGGTGGGTTCTACCTTTTTATTTTGTGTTCCTATGGGCTATCCTAACCCAACCAAGCAAATAGTTCCACATTTCTACCCCCTTTCGACGCCGTTACCGCGTGTTTCCTTATAAGTCCGGTATTTCTCCAGCGGGTAGGGTTTCACCGGGATGGGGGCTACGGAGCGTCTGGATCCCAACACAAGCTAGGGGGTTCCATTCCATGTTAGTATAGGCGTGTTGTGTGCTTTGGATGTCTAAGATTTCTCTCCGGGGTGTGACCCGCTTCACCGGCATCAACTTCTCTCTCGTGAGTTTACATGCGCTTATAGGGTGAAACTCCTGTATCGGACGAAACATTGTGAATCTTCCGAAGAGGTGGGTTCTACCTTTTTGTTTTGTGTTCCTATGGGCTATCCTAGCACAACCAAGCAAATTATTCCACATTGCTACCCTATTTCGACGGCGTTACCGTATGTTTCCGTATAAGTCCGGTATTTCTCCAGCGGGTCTAGTGTTTCACCGGGAGGGGAGCCACGGAGCGTCTGGATCCCAACACAAGCTAGGGGTGCAATGCCATGTTAGTATAGGTGTGTTGTGTGCTTTGGATGTCAAAGATTGCTCTCTGGGGTGTGACCCGCTTCACCCGCATCCAGTTCTCTCTCGTGAGTTTACATGCGCTTATAGGGTGAAACTCCAGTATCGGACCAAACATCGTGAATCTTCCGAAGAGGTGGGTTCTAAATTTTTGTTTTGTGTTCCTATGGGCTATCCTAGCACAACCAAGCAAATAGTTCCACATTGCTACCCCCTTTCGACGCAGTTACCGCGTGTTTCCGTATAAGTCAGGTATTTCTCCAGCGGGGCTAGGGTTTCACCGGGAGGGGGGCTACGGAGCGTCTGGATCCCAACACAAGCTAGGGGGTGCCATACCATGTTAGTATAGGTGTGTTGTGTGCTTTGGATGTCAAATATTTCTCTCCGGGGTGTGACCTGCTTCACCGGCATCCACTTCTCTCTCGTGAGCGCTTATAGGGTGAAACTCCTGTATCGGACCAAACATCGTGAATCTTCTGAATAGGTGGGTTCTACCTTTTTGTTTTGCGTTCCTATGGGCTATCCTAGCACAACCAAGCAAATAGTTCCACATTCCTACCCACTTTCGACGCAGTTACCGCGTGTTTCCGTATAAGTCAGGTATTTCTCCAGCGGGGCTAGGGTTTCACCGGGAGGGGGGCTACGGAGCGTCTGGATCCCAACACAAGCTAGGGGGTTACCACACTGTACCAACTATCTCTAAAAATGTCTAGAAATGACATGGCCGAGTAGTGCAGACAACACCCGTCTACACTATTGTACATGCCCGAAAAACAGAGGGAACCAGATCCTCTTACTTTGCCAACCTTATGTTCTCTGACTTCCTCCCATGACACGTGGGTCGGGTGTGTGATGGGCTCCATTTGTCAGTGACCTAAAGTCAGAGGATCGCGTTTCCGCACAGAGAAGCGCTCGTCTCAGCGTCTGCAGGCCGTCGCCGCCGTAGTTTGCATGCATGGACTCGATCTGCACCGTTCCTTACGATCAAACGATCGAAAATGAAGCGGTGCATTGACTGGGTGTTTTGTCTCAATGTAACTGCATGCAACAACGGACACTGTCTAGTGGTCCCCCGTTCACCAGCCCGGTGCATGCACGCCTCGTTTTTCAGAGTAAACAACGTGGCAGAAGAAGAAAAGAGTAAACGTCGTGTCGCATTTGCAGCAGCCCTGCACGCCTTGTTTCAGAAACACGAGTCGCGTCACATTTGCAGCAGCCCTACACGCCTCGTTTCAGAAACACGAGTCGCGTCGCATTTGCAGCAACGCATCCCTCCACGCCTTGTTTTGAGAAGATACGCATCAATGCATATGCAGCGAGGCAGGATTTAGCGTGAGACTTTGGAATTTCTTCTATTCACCTCTTTAATACACGCATGCAACGTCGAATCACTTTGACTGCCTAATGCACACGCGCTCATACTCCGTATCACTAGCTGTCCTATGCCTACGCCTACGCCTGTTCTACACCGCTTTGACCATGCATCGACTCTTCTACACTGCATCCAACGTTTTCACACTGTTTGCTTCATCTACCCCAATTAATTCACGTCTAATCGTGTCTTTAAATAGACCGTTTCACTCGTCCTCCATCTTCTCATCCCTCTCCAGCCCTTTGCCCTTCTCTCCCTTCAAGCCCGAACGATGTCTTCCTACTCTCTCCCTTCAAGCCCGGAGTCTGTCTCCGATGAGGACAACCACCCCAAGGCTCGGCCTTGGTACGAGGCCGAGTGGCCCGAGGAGGAGTTGGACGTCCTGCCCATTGAGCTTCCCGTCGACGACTCTCCCAAACGGGAGCGATTGCCGACGCCTCCCTTCGTCCACCGCCCCGTCCCTTCCACCCCCACCAAGACTTTGGACATCTCCCCCAAGACGAACCGCCGCCTCAAGAGACTGGAGCGGCTGGAGAAGAAGGAGTTGAAGGCGCAGGAGAAGAAGGAGGCGAAGGCTTTCCGGGCCAGCATCAAGCGGTCCATTGAGAGGTAGGAGGAGAGGATGCGGGCGGAGAACAGCCGCGCCCGGATCAAGCAGGAGATGGAGATCCGGGCGGCGGATTGGAGGAAGTAGGGCGGCCGGAGGGCGAGAAGGGCTCCCGCATGCAGAGCGGCAGCAGTTAGGGCTAGGCCTTTTTTTTAATTAAATGTAATGTTTCTCGGGCCCCACTGAATATATGTAAAGTGGGGCCAGTTATCCTTTCTAAGTATGTTTAATTATATATAAAGTTATGTTCTTATATTTGTCCAAATGTACCCACTGTTTAGAAGTTTTATCCTTTCTAATTATCGCTTTAAAATCTGCACATTGTAAACAAAATTTCTATATAAGAGATGTGATGCATTATGTTTTCTAAGATAATATACAAATTTGAGTTGATCACAGTATATATTTTATATTATTAATACGAATAATTTGATGGTTTAATAAATGGATAATGTGTAGTCTGTATGTAGTGATTAATAAATATAAATGGATAATGTGTAGTCTGCATGTTGACATTGGGCCGCAAGCAACGGTAACCAGCTGGGGCCCACATGCAGCAACAACCGTCAACAGCTGGGGCACACAAGCCGCGCCAACGCTCAACAGTTGGGGCTCACAGGCCACGCCAACGGTTTTATGATGGGTCCCACAGGTCAGCATCCTAACGGGGGCAGAAAGTTACGGTGGGAGCAGCGAAAGGAGTCCTTGCGCACAGACTAGGGGCAAAACTGAGGTCGATTCGGCGCTGGGGGTAAAACTGAGGTCGTGGTGCCAAATGAGGGCACCCTGTTAAATAACCCTTAAAAATTAGGTCCGCCGGATGACGCAACACTTTGCGTTCAAAAGTCAATTCATTACGCACGAGCCAAAGCACCCAACACATCGCTATGAACACCAACCAGCTAACCCTACACTGGAACCCCCACAACGACTGCGAAATGGCAAAGAACTGTGGGAAGTTTGCCGGGCTCCAGCTGCACCCAAGTAGTTCCCGAATCAAACTCCACCCGAACTGAGCCAGCGGACAGAGGAAAAACATGTGGGAGGCGTCCTCAAAGTCACCGCAAAGCGCACAATTGCCATCCGCCGGCCCCAACCTATGCGCCACCAAACTGCTCGATGGAAGATGGTGGAGCGCTAACAGCCAGGAGAAAACTTTGAGTTTCAATGGCAGTTTCTCGTCCCAAATGGGCGCACAATGCGCCACCTGCGCCAGCCTGCGATACATCGACGCCACCGAAAAAATCCCATTCGGTTCTAACGTCCAAGACACAACGTCCAGCCCTTCCTGGAGTTGGACCTCACCCAACCCAGCCTGTAATTCTCGCCACTGAGCAAGGCGGTCAGCGTCCAGGGCTCTACGAAAAGCAATCCCCTCCCCAAGGGGGCTGAGGGCCTCCGCCACCGAAATTCCCGGAGATACGCAAACCGCAAAGAGCAGCGGAAAATGCTCGCAAAGGGGCCCCTCCCCCAACCACCAATCCGACCAAAAGAGCGTCCTGGTACCGCTCCGGACCGAGAATTTTGCGCCTAGTTTGAACATGTGTTTGACCTTGTTGATATTACGCCAGAATTGCGAGCCCCCACGGCCATCCGCGGCAAAAATGTTGTCTGCATCGTGGTATTTGGCCCTAATAATGGTTTTCCATATGGGGATGCCGACGTCATCCTGGAGCAGCTTCCAAACCCATTTGATCATCAAGGCCTTGTTCATGAGCTTAGTGTAACACAACCCAAGACCTCCCTGGTCCTTCGGACGGCAGACTGCAAGCCAATTGACCAAATGATATTTTCGCTTGGGCCCCGATCCTTCCCAAAAGAATCGTGCCGGATCGAATCGAACCTAGAGTGGACCCCGTCTTGGAGAAGAAACAAGCCCATAACAAAGGTGGGAAGCGCCTCAAGGCAAGCGTCGGATAGGATCAGTCTACCCCCCGAGGAGAGGATCCTACCCATCCAGACTTCCACCTTGACACCCAGCTTGTTTACCAAGAAGTTCCATTGCTCGAGCGTAAGTTTACGGTCCGAAATCGGCATACCGAGATAAGTAAAGGGGAACGCCCCTAGCTTGCAGTTAAGCATGTTAGCTATTCTCTGTTGTTCCTCCTTCGGTTGCCCGAGGACAATGACCTCACTCTTATGAAAGTTTATCTTCAAACCCGACATGTCCTCAAAAGAGAGCAACAGGAATTTCAAGTTGGCGATGTGTAGGTCTTTATTTTGAATGAGGATAAGCGTGTCGTCCGCATACTGGAGATGCGTGATTACCCCTGGGTAAAGGTGCGGGACCACCCCCTCGATGTGCCCCGCCAAGTTTGCCGCCGAAAGCATAGCAGCCAGAGCTTCAGCTACAAAGTTGAAAAGTAGCGGGGACAAAGGGTCCCCTTGGCGAACTCCCCTTTTGTTTCTGAAGTATGTTCCCACCTCCCCGTTGATTGAAATCGCGGTCTGGCCACCGGATACCAGCTGCTCAATACGGTGTATGTACCCGGCGTCGAACCCTTTTCGACGCAATATCTCTAATAGGAAGGACCAATTGACACGGTCGTACGCCTTTTCAAAGTCCAATTTCAGGAGAATACCCCCCATCTTTTTGGTCTTCAAATCATGCACGATTTCCATCAAAGCGAGTGCACCGTCCAAAATGAAGCGCCCTTTGATGAAAGGCGTCTGCGAGGGGCTGATTAACCTATTGGCCACGGGGTCAAGTCTGGACACAAAGGCTTTGGACACGATTTTGAAAATCACATTAATCAGTGCAATGGGCCGGAACTGACCAATCTGATCCGCACCCGGTACTTTGGGGATGAGAGAGGGCACCCTGAAATTCAACCTCGAGATATCGAACCTACCCAGGATGAAATCATTAAGAATATGCAGGACCCCGTGCCTGCACAACTGCCAGAAGTGTTTAAAAAAGAATATCGGGAAACCATCCGGGCCAGGGGCCGTATTGGCATTCATCTCCCTGACCACCTGCTCGAGTTCCTCCTCCGCGAAAGTACGTGAAAGACTCCAGTTTTCTGCCTCCGTAACTTTGGTCTGCTCCGCCCAAAAATGAGCCACCAGGCCGAGACGGCGCGAGGCAGACGTACCCAGAAGCTCGCGGTAAAACTTGTAAATGTGCTCTTGGATTTGGCTCGGCTCCGAGATGGGCCCCTCATCCATTTGCAGGATCGAGATAAGGCATTTACGTCTTCTACCGTTCGCAATGGCGTGAAAATAAGCCGTGTTGGCTTCCCCTTGGCGCGACCAACGGACCCTACCGCGTTGTCGCCAGTACTCTTCCTCCACCCGGTATAACTGGAGCAATTGCTCTTCCAAATGATACCGAAAACACCAGCCCTCCTCGTCGAGACCACCCGCGTCTACCTGGAGGTCGAGCTCTTCAATCTGCGCCAAAAGCTGCGCCTTCTTAACTCGTGATTCTTTATTCAAGTTGCGGCTCCAACCCCGCAAGTGTTGGCGGAGGCCCACGTGCATGTGCTTCCACCAATCAACTATGTCCCGTCCCCCAGCCAAGGCCGCCAGCTGCTCCCAGCGTGACGCCAGTAGCTCCACAAAGCCCTCAGACTGCAACCATCCCTGCTCAAAAAAGAACCGGTTTCCCCTGAGCGGCTTGTCATCCCCTGTCACCATGATCAGCGGGGTGTGGTACGAGCCTAAGACGGGGTCCGCGCTTCAGAACGCCAGTGGAAAGAGCGCATCTAGCTCCAGAGAGAGGAAAACCCTGTCGAGGACGCAGCGAACCGGGTCACGTTGCCTGTTGGTCCAGGTGTACCTTGCCTCATTGCGAGGTACCTTCGTCAGCGCTCACGCCACGATGTGATTGTTAAACAGCTCCATGTGGGGCCAATTCACCCTGTCATTATTCTTGTCCTGTGCCCCACGCAACAGGTTAAAGTCGCCTCCCAGAATGATTGGGTGAGCCAAACTAGCTATCTTAGCCGAGAGCTCCTCTAGGAAGCTAGGGGAGTCGACATGGTTAGCAGGCCCGTAAACCCCGATGATAGTCATGGGTTTACCCAAGGCACGGTGCAGGAAGATGATGCTAAGGTAGAAGCGACCCTTGTCAAAATAATGGACCTCAAACGCACTGTCCCTAAGGCCTAACAGCATGCCTCCCGAACGGCCCATCGCCGGGAGCCAACACCAGTAAAAATTATCCACCGTGATGAGGGCGTCCAATTCCTGGTCCGTGAAGTCTTCCTTAAACGTTTCCTGGAGGCACACTATGTCAATCTTGTGCTTGCGGAGCAGATCTTTCAAGAGGGTAACGCGCCCCGCACGACGGAACCCTCTGATGTTCTAGAACAGAAGACGCCTTAAATCACAAGGCCTAATGCCCGTGCTTGGCGGGTTGCTGGGCGCCTACCCTGCGGCGCCGCAGACTTCGCGTACTTCTGACGGCTCAACGACGGCTCCAAATCAGAGCCCAACGTGGGCACGACAGCCGTTGCCCCCTCCTCTACCTCTGTATACTTCCGAGTAGACCCCCTCCCCTGGGTGCCGACGACTTGGCCCGGGAACGCCCCACCCGCGCTGGAACCGCCGCACTCGGCCGCCTAGGGGCCTCACCACTAGCGAGCTCCACACCCCCCACAAGAGAGGGCCGAGCCCCTATCTCTCCTCTCTGGGCTGAGAGCTCCCCTGCCAATTCGAGCGCCCGCTTGGCCTCGGCAGCTAGCGCTCCCTGCGCTCGCTCAGAAGCACGTATTAAGGACAAAGTCCCAGCCGGGGGCCCCTCCGCTCCCAGGAAAGCCACCCCACAGTCTGCCGCCACTGTGAGGATATGCGCGTCCGGTAAATCTTGCAGAATAGGAAAACAAGGGTCCAAGACCGTACCCGAAGCAGGCGACGCCGGAGCGGGCCCGTCCCTAGCTGCCGAACGCGCCATCGCACGGTCCATCATGGAGCCATCCACCGCCCCCGCAGCCCGCTCACTGGTTCAGACAATGGCCACCGGTGTGGCCTTCGAGCAGAGGCCCCGCGCCACCACCGCAGATAGTTCCGGGACCACCGGCGCCTCCACGAACGACCCCAGCGCCACTGCCGACGCAGGTGCCGACGGCTCGCAGAGCTGCGAGTCTTCCACCACCGCAAGGTCGTCCTGCAGCCTGAGGACCCTCGACGGCCGATCTGCGTTCTTCTTGCTCCTCCTCTCGCGAGCGCGGCTAGACTCCGCTTCCGCATCGTCCATGGCCAGCCCCGCGGACCGGCCGCCCACCTCCAGCCGAACCGGACCCCGGCGAGGTGGCGAGCCACTGGGCAAGGACGGCACAGGGGCGCTGTCTAACACCTCGACCTGCGCGGACGCCACCAGCGACCCGAGAGCCTTGAAGACGACCCCCTCCGGGGTCAAGTTGGTTCCGTACTGCGAGAACATGGAGGCCGGGAGGGGCACTGGCTCCACCTCCCCTCTGCCTGCAGGCAGCACCTGCAACGTGCAGGCCTCGCTGGGGCGGGCCTCTCCCACCCCCATCACCGACTTGCGGCCCCCTGGTTCTCCGAGGCAGTCCCCGGGGGCGGCGAGCCTTCGCTCTTGCTCTTCTTCCTATGACGGCCGTGCCAATCATCTCCTTCGTCATCCGAGCTGTCGTCCGACGCCTCCGCCCCATCATCATCTTTGCCATCGTTGCCGGGTGGCGGGAGAGGCAGAGGCTCCTCCGCAGGCCCATCGCCCCCTCCCGAGACACACGAATTTTGTAGCCTTGCAGGTTGATGAAGAGGACTATGTAAGGCTTCAGCCGTACCGGTTTACGACACGCAAATTTCATCCGAATCGGCGCGAACTCAATGGAGAGCGCCTCCGTGTTAACCTCCAGCGGACAGCCCAATTCCAGCGTAGCACCCAACAAGATCTTCTCGTCGCGCAGCGGGCCTGGGACGTCATGTAACCACAGCCACACCTCCTCCAGGGATTCGGATGCCAACAGATCACCCACTGCCTCAAAGACAATGGCGCGTTGTTTAGACCTAGGCAGCACGAGCCCCCCACCGCGCGTAGCCATGCGCATCACCTCCTTGGAAGGAAAACAGAGGGAGTAGTCCGAGTCGCTGGTCTGCTTAACTTGCCAGTTCCAATTCTCGTCCACTAAGTCCTTAAACTCCTCTTCCACTTCTTGCGCTGACAAATTGCCCTCTTTGATGAACACAGTACCCGCATTCGGCGCCGGCTTCTTGAGGTTCTCCTCTGGAATGAAGAGATGGAAGAACCCCCTGCCCTTGTCTCCGAAACCCATCCATCTCAAGCGAGGCCGGGTTCCCCCAAAGGGCACATCGCAGAGAGATGACCCTTCGAGTCGCACTTGATGAAGTAAGGTTCGCCTGCGCACTCCGCTTGCACATGGCCGGACTACCCACACTTGTAGCAAACAATGTTCCTCGAGGAACCCGGCGCCTACGAAGGCCCTCCCCGTCGCACCACCCTGGGTGTTCCCCGCGCCTCTGTCACGCGCCGGCCGCGCCCCTTGCGTGTTGGCCCTCTCCAGCTCCCCCCCCTCGGCGGAACACGTGGAGGAACCCGCTGACGGGCCGCCGCGCGCCTCTCTTCATCGCGGCGTCGATCTGCCTCCTCCTCCCGCTGCCGCTGCTGCCTCTTCTCCTCTTCAAGCTCGCGCCCCATCCGCTCCTTCAGCTCCGGGCGAAAATGGTTTGGAGCATCAAGGGGACGTTTCCCCCTCCACGCCCGCTCGTCCCTGTTGTGATCCATCGTCTTGACTCGACCTCTCCGCGCACGTCTCTTGAGTGCAGCCCCGTGGTGGCGGATGTCCTCTTTGTTGGCTGGAAAGCCTAGGGTTAGGTCTAGGGCACCCACCGGCACCCAGAGCCACTTAAATACCTATCGAGTCGGAGGCGCCACCTGGGCCCCAACCCCCGGCCCAACCACGCACCCCCCAGACACCGAACCGGACACCTGGACAGCCCCCAGGCCCACCACCGCTTCCCTCGCACGGCCCACCACAGATTCCCTCGCACGGCCCACGGCCCACTCTTCTCGACGGGACGCGACCGTCCCCAACCCTAGCTCTGCCTCCCTGACCATGGAGCCCGCCGGCGGCGGAGCCCGCGGACCCCTACACTCCGGCAGCCCCTGCAGCGGCACCACCAGAGATCCGATCCAGAGCTCCCCCCGCCCACCCTAGCCCGCCCCGGGGGTTGGAGAGTTCCTTGACAACCGCAGGGGAAGAGGAGGGAACGCCTCCAGATCCATTACCGCGCCTGCCCTGTGCCTGCATCCGCCGCCGCGCGGCCACCCTCCAGCTCCGTCGCCACCGAGAGCGAGTCTCCGGTCACCTCCCGCAGGGACCCTGGAAGGAAATCCTCCAGCCTGAGCACCCGCCACGACGCCCCCGTCGCCGTACTTGCAGGTTGATCCACGTCGCTACCCTCCGAACTGCCGCCCGTCGAGACCGCGCCCGCCGCTGCCTGAGACGCAACCCTCTGCTGAGCCCGGCGCCCCTTGCGCCGCCGCCTGCTGCCTAGCCGGCGCCCCGCACGCCCGACCGGGACCGCATCGCCCTCGGGGTCGCCCGTCGCCCAAGTGCTCCGCGTAGTCAGACACATCGTCCCATCTAGCAATCTTTCTTCCATAAATTTCTCAGTAGCTGTTTCTCGCGGGAATCGCGGGGAGACCAAGAAGAGGAAGAGGGAGCGCTGCTGGTCGGTGGATCTGGATTTCTTTCGATGGGGAAGACACGAAGAGTTTGGCTGTTTTGTTGGCAACATGGGCCGGACAATGGGGTAAGCTGGGCTGGTTCAGACATACCAGCGTACCGTGGATTTTCAGAGGAAGCAACCGAAAAGAAATAAACCATAAACTAAACTCAGATAGGTGATGTGGCATTTGCTGAGCTGGATAGCCTGCATGTCTAGGGAAATAGGTAGTGGGGATGAACTACTTAGTTATTATAGATACTATAATTGGGTTTTTATTTTTGGTTTGCGGCAGAGCTTTGGGAAGAGAAACATTACAATTTAGGATTTATTGAAATTTTCGGCCGATGGATCTTTAAATGTTTCGATAACTAAAGGCCTTCGGTGTCCAATCATTGCAATACTTCTATCACTACTCAGTTAATGTTTTTTGTTCATGTTATTTCCTGCAATAGTACAAAAGAATGTGTGACCGGAAATGTGTTAACTATTTCCTATACATTCAAGAATCCATTTGTGTAGTTTCGTTCAATATACTCCCTCCGTTCACAAATAGATGATTTCTGTTTGTTCAAAAGTGGATGTATGTAGACATGTTTTAGTGTCTATATACATCCACATTTAGAAAAATAGAAGTCCGGTTCAACGTCTTCATTGGCATGGTACGTACGTCCGGTTTAGCTCCTGACGATTTTGGATTTGATTCTGTGTCAGGGGAGGCCACCTGCGTTCAGTCCGATGGGGAGGAATCGGTCGGGACGATAGATCCGGCAGAAGAGCCCACCACGAAGAGGGAACAGCCGGAGGAGCCGGCATGGACCCCGCGTGGCCGGGTTATGAGAGAAGATGACACCGAGTCTATCCTGCGCCTGCTGGAGGACCGGTACGAGGAAGACAGCGATGATGAGGAAGAATACGAATCTGCGCCAAGCATTGTGCGCCAGGTCGCAGTTTACACGGCCCCCGCAACCAATCTTAATCAAGGGAACATGACCGTGGCCGCTGTCGGAACAGCACAAGCATTGGCTCAGCAGCAAAATCCGGTTGACGGAAACCCGGTCTTAACCCGGGTCGACGGAGAATCAGCATCAGTTACCAGCGATGCGGCGGATAGCGAGTTGCAGGCAAACATGTTCGGATATCTGGCAAACCGGACACCAGGGGCGGGTCCTTCAAATCCGCAACACCCGGCCCTGTTCAACAACAACCTAATCCTGGATCCCACCGTTCTAGCCACAGTCATAACCCCGGAAAACGCGGCGAAACGTGTTAGGGATCTGGATGTAGCCCGTCGTGCATTGGAACAACAGAGAAGGCAAGTGGAAGCAGAAAAACAAGGGGTAGCTGCGCGCCATCGCGATCTAGATGCATTGGAGAACCGGCTCCGAGAAGAGACAACCAGGGTGCGTCAAAGGCACCAGACCAGATTACCAGCAACGGGTGGAGTTATAAACCCGGCCACACTATTCATCACACCTCAGGACCAACCGATTCCAGTGGCGAACCAAGGAACTGTACATCAACCCGCAACTGGAGGAGCACAACCGGTAAACACGCAGGCCGGGTTACCCATATTACAGACTGGAGTTACTACCGGCAATACATTACCACCACCACCACCATCACGGTTTCGCACGCCAGCAGGTCATTACAACAACCCCATGGATAATGTATACGCTGCAATGTTAGAATTGAATCAGATCCCCGTAAGAGAGTCACCCCATGCGGAGCAGACCCGACGGGCGATCGATTTATTGCATACGGCAGTGGCACAGCAAGTTAATTACCCGGACAACAGAAGTGGAATGCATGGGACTCCGTATATCAGCCAGCAACGAGCCAATACCGGCAATATTCAGACAAGCTCAGCGCGACGGAGGGCAGAGCAGCAGCAAATGCCGCCTCCTCCCCGCGTTCAAGCAGTACCAGCAGCATCAGCAGCGCAAGCTATTGTGGATAGTTCCAGAGCGAGGAGAGCCGCGGCCGGGTCTGCGGTGCATGGACCAGCAGCAGTGCCGCGTCCAGCCGCGCCCCCCGCAGGATCACACGTTTCCCGAGTGAGGCCGGTTCCGACTAATCTCGCTGGGCCTAAGTGTCTGTCGGATAACATCAGGGCTGAGCCTTACCCGGATAAATTCAAGGAGCCGGGTAAAGTAGTAAATTATGAGCCGACTATGGATCCAGAAACATGGTTGAGCAGTTATGAGATGGCTATGTCAATCCGAAACGCAACTGAAAATCTTCAAGCCAAGTTCATGTACTTAATGATGTCAGAAGGAGCAGCAAAGTTATGGTTCAATAATCTACCGGAGGGATCCATCAAGTCATGGGAGGAGTTGAAAACTGCGTTTATCAAGCACTTTCATGGGACGTGCAGAAAGCTATTTACTATTGATGACCTAGAGCGGTGTGTCCAGAAGAAGGGAGAATCGGCATGCAGTTGGGTGCGCCGAGTCATGGAGATACTTCACTCATCTACAGATATTCAGCCCAAGGATGCGTTACAAGCGATGGCAAAGACGTGCAAGTACATACCTTTAGTGCAAAAGTTAACTCGCATGAAATCTAGTCGAAATGCTTCAGAGGTTACGATGGGAGAACTAATGGATGCATGCAACAAACACGCCGCAATGGATACCATAGAAGAGGACGTCGATGACAAGAAAGCAAAAGCGAACACAAGTAACAATGGAAGAACCGGCAACGGATCAACGCCGGGTAACAATGGAGGTAATAATGGAAACAACCAGAACAAGCGCCCGTTTGAGGGAAACTCCGAGTTTGTCGCTAGCACAGAGGCCGGGTCTTCGAGACCTAGGGCGGAAGGAAACTTCAATGGAGGAAACCAGAACGGAGGAAATTATGAAGGACCGCCAAGGCCGGGTAATAATTGGGATATCTTCAGAATGGCATGCCCAAAGCACAGCAGGAACGGTAGGCCGGCTAACCACTCCTTGGAGCAATGTGCGGACCTACAGAGATGGAAGAACGAGGAAATAAACAAGGCTATGCGAGGTGCAGGTCGGGGAGGAGGACCGGGTCCGGGTAGAAACCCGGGCCACGGCCCACCCCCAGCCGGCAACCCGGCAGGCGGAAATCCGGGTAATAACCAGGGGGGAGCTGGAGGCTTCCAAGCTAACCCCAAGCAGTTAGGACAATATCACGTGCATACTACAGGAATTTCCAACAAGGATAAAAAGATACTGAAAAAGGCGGTAAACTCAGTTGCCTCGGCCGTTCCGAGATACCTGAGATGGTCAGAGCAGGACGTAACATGGAGCAGAAGGGATCACCCGGAAAGGATAGAACACCCGAGAGTCTTAGCATTGGTGGTTGCGCCGCAGGTTAACGGTTATGAGTTGAAAAAGGTCTTAATGGACGGCGGTAGTAGCATCAACATCTTATATTGGGAAACCTTTCTACGCATGGGTCTTAAGGAGTCCCAGCTACAGAAGAGTTCGACAGTTTTTCACGGGATAGTACCGGGTCACTCAGCGTGCCCCGAGGGAAAAATCACATTGGAGGTAGCATTTGGAGAATCGAAGGACAATTTCCGGGTTGAGTGGCTCACCTTCGAGGTGGTCAAGTTGCGCAACCCTTATCACGCGCTATTCGGAAGGCCGGCTTATGCTAAGTTCATGGCCAGGCCGTGTTATGTGTATCTACCGCTAAAAATCCCGGGTCCCAAGCAGACCATCACCATACATGTGAGCCGGGATATAGCGGCTGAGTGCGATAAAGGAGATGCAGCAATGGCTGAACAAGCTTGCAGAAAAGAGGAACTCAAGTATTACCGGTCTCAAGTAGACCCAGATGACAGAACAGTGTTAAAAAGGCCGAATACTGAAGATGAGAGAGCGGTTCAAGGCAGCGCAGGACACCAAGATGGTAGCTTTTGTCGAGGGTGATCCCTCTAAGCAATTTGCTATAGGATCTAACTTGGACAGCGAACAGGAAAAAGCACTTGTGGAGTTCATTCGTTCGAATCATGATGTGTTTGCCTGGACGCCCAGCGATATGCCGGGTATCCCCACAGAGCTGGCAGAGCACAGTTTGCACGTTGATCCCAAGTCCAGGCCTGTGAAACAGGGCCTGAGAAAAATGAATGAAGAAAGAAGGAAGTCTATAGGAGAAGAAATCGCACGGCTGCTTACAGCCGGCTTTATCATGGAAGTATTTCACCCGGAGTGGCTAGCAAACCCGGTTCTCGTGATGAAAAAGATCAATGAGTGGAGAATGTGCATCGACTATACAAGTCTCAACAAGCATTGCCCAAAGGATCCGTTTGCACTACCAAGGATAGATCAGATCATAGACGCAGTAGCTGGAAGTGACCTATTATGTTTCCTGGACGCATATTCCGGGTATCATCAGATCAAGCTCAAGAAGGAAGATTGGGAGAAAACATCGTTCATAACCCCTTTTGGGGCCTTCTGCTACAAGACCATGACGTTTGGATTGAAGAACGCTGGCGCAACCTATCAACGGTGTATTCAGAAGTGCTTTGAGGACCAAATTGGACGCAATGTTCACGCATACGTGGATGATGTGGTGATCAAGACCAGGAAAGCGGAGACATTTATTGATGATCTAAAGGAAACATTCAAGAACCTGAGAAGGTACCAGATGAAACTTAACCCAACAAAGTGTGTCTTTGGAGTCCCAGCCGGGAAATTACTCGGCTTTATCGTTTCTGAGAGAGGAATTGAGGCAAATCCGGATAAAATCAAAGCTATCCAAAGTCTGAAAAAGCCGGAAAATTTGAAGCATGTTCAGAAGCTCACAGGGTGCGTAGCAGCGCTCAGCCGGTTTATATCCAGACTCGGAGAAAAGGCAATACCCTTGTACCGGCTCTTGAAGAAATCTGATAAATTCGTATGGGATCAAGAGGCGGACGAGGCTTTCGAGGCACTAAAAAAGCAACTATCAGAGGCACCAGTCCTAGCAGCTCCGGGTCCTAAAGAGCCTATGTTACTATACGTTGCAGCAGGGCCCCGGACGGTTAGCGCAGTGGTCGTCGTTGAGCGCAAGGAGGATGGGAAAGATCACCCGGTCCAGAGGCCGGTTTATTACGTCAGCGAGGTATTATCAGAGGAAAAACAGCGCTACCCACATTGGCAAAAGCTGGTTTTCGGGGTCTTCATGGCCAGCCGGAAACTGAAACCGTATTTTCAGGAACATCCCATAACAGTGGTTAGCTCTATACCAATGTCGGATATCATCAGAAACTCGGATGCAACGGGTAGAATAGCCAATTGGGCGATCGAGATGGGAGATTATCGCATCAACTACGAGCCCAGGTCAGCAATCAAATCTCAAGATCTAGTTGACTTCATTAACCATTGGACTCACACAGGCATGCCCACCATGGCTCCAAATTCCGAGTCTTGGATAATGCACTTTGATGGTTCCAAGAAGTACGACGGATCAGGAGCTGGAGTGGTGCTAACATCACCCAAAGGAGACAAGTTAAGTTACGTGTTGCAGATTCATTTTGATTGTTCCAATAACGTGGCCGAATATGAGGCCCTATTGCATGGCTTAAAGGTAGCCAAGGAGATGAACATTAAGAGAATACGATGCTTTGGAGATTCGGACCTTGTGGTACAGCAGGTCTCAGGAACTTGGGATAGAAAAGATGCAACTATGGCAGCATACCGCAGAGAGGTGGACAGGGTTGCCGGATGTTTTTCCGGGTATGAGGTGGAGCACATTGACAGAAGAAAAAACGAGGCAGCAGACGCACTCGCCAGACTCGGCTCGCGCAGAGAGCCGGTTCCACCTAATGTTTTCCTGGACGAGCTATGGCGACCATCAGTTAAAACCGAGTCTGAGGAAGAACTGGCAAATCAAGACCCGGATTTGGAGCTCGTGGCCACAGTACGTGCTGTTCCCGAGTGGACAGAGCCGTTCCTGGCCTACCTATCACGGGGCGAGTTACCACTGCAGGAGGTATTAGCAAGACAAATCCTGAGACGAGCAAAAGGATATTCTATCATCAATGGGGAGTTGTACAAAAGAAGTGCAGCAGGAGTCTTTTTGCGCTGTGTAGCACCAGAAGAAGGCCGACAGATCCTCAAGGAGATCCATGAAGGTGATTGTGGGCATCATGCATCCACGAGATCCCTCGTGGCCAAAGCTTATCGACACGGTTTCTTCTGGCTCACGGCCCTAGCAGACGCGGAGCGCTTGGTGGCAAGGTGTGACGGATGTCAAAGGTACGCTCGCCAAACCCATGTGCCGGCTATGGAACTGCGGACTATCCCGTTAACCTGGTCGTTCGCTGTTTGGGGTATGGATATGGTTGGCCCCTTCCACATGTCACCTAGCAAAAAGACACATCTCCTAGTGGCCGTTGATAAGTTTACCAAGTGGGTTGAGGTAATGCCAGTTACCAACTGTGAAGCAATTACAGCAGTCAAGTTCCTGAAAAGGATTATCTATCGGTTCGGATATCCCCACAGCATAATTACCGACAATGGAACCAACATGTCCCTTGGCGAGATGGAAAAGTTTTGTGGAAACAATGGCATCCGTTTGGACATAGCCTCAGTGGCCCACCCACAGGCTAATGGACAAGTGGAGAGAGCAAATCAGGAGTTGCTTCGTGGATTAAAGCCACGGTTGCGAGTCCCGTGTATCAGAGCTGCTGGTGCATGGGTTGAGGAGTTATCTTCAGTGGTTTGGGGTATCAACACCACACCTAACAGATCTACCCAGATGACACCGTTTTTTATGGTTTATGGTGCAGAGGCGGTATTGCCGAGTGATATTATCCATGACTCGCCTCGAGTATCGGCTTATGTTGAGGTAGAGAACGAGAAGACCCGGCAATACTCCGTGGATATGTTAGAAGAAGAAAGGGAACAAGCTCTGGAGAGATCAGCCATATATCAGCAGGATTTGCGGAGATATCATAGCCGGCGCGTGAAAACCCGGGTCTTCCAGGAAGGAGACCTGGTTCTGCGCCTGGTACAATCAAAAGAAGGAAAACACAAGTTATCACCGCCATGGGAAGGACCGTTCATCATAAGCCGGAATCTGCACAATGGATCATATTACTTGATAGATGCAAGGGAAGAGTCGGCTACGGTTAATGACACCACTCATACCACTTCATCTATGCAAGAGAAAGAAAGACCATGGAACGTGGCTCAGCTGCGTCCCTACTATACTTAGTATAGCCTAGATTCACAAAGTGGAATTGCACGATGTAACAGGCAGCAGGTTTCAGACGCACTCTTTTCCTATCCAGGGTACCTAAGGGGACTGGAAGGTTTTTAATGAGGCGGCCTGCTGACCTAACTTTTCTCATATCAATAAAGAGATGGTTAAACAATATATTATTTCCTTTTCATGTGTCTTTATCAATTTTTATTTCTGTTATACTTTTTATCTTTCTTCCAGGTAAGTATTGTTTACTGTTTTTTAGTACATTAGCTTCTTTAGTAGTTTGCGTATATTTAGGTCTTGGGGGCTGATTGCTTGAATAGCACAGTTACAAACTCAAAGACCCGGCCATGATGCCTATGAGTTATAAGGGCCGATTACTCGCAGACGAGTACGGCTGCAAGCTTATAACCGGACAAAGGAGCCAAACTTTCTTGACTTTTCTTACTTAAGCTCGATGTGACTCGCACTAAAGTGGCATGATTTGCTCGCATATGATCACAATCAGTCATGATGCCCAATGGGACTTGCCTGACCCTGTCTTCGTATAGATGTAGCAACATGATTATCCACGCGAAAGCCGGCTTACAGTACAAGAGAGCCAAAGGGTTCATCTAAACCACAAGTTATGCAGAGTACAGGGTTAATAACCGGAAACTCACAGTTTATTAAGCATAACTTCAAAACCTATGTGAAACGGCTCTAGGTTTTGGGCTTAGCAAAAATGATTTGTTCTCTTTGAAAAACCTAACACCCTAGACTCGGAAGTTCGGGCCTTGGGGACTGGGGAATTTGAAACAAGAAACAAATCATCTAGCTATTAAGCTCAAAAACCCAAAAATCCGAGTCTTGGGGACTTGGGGACTTAGAGAAAGGTCCACCTGTCAAAACCCGCGAAACCCGGAAACCGAGTCTCACAAAAGGAACCATAAAGTAAGTCGGAATATCAAGAATAAATAAATTCAAAAGCAGATAGATATCAAATTCATCCAGGGGCCAGAAGGGCCACGAAATCTATTGAAGTTTCAAAAGCGTATTACAGGCAACGATAATAGTATCATAAAAGCGCACAAGCGCGCTATCAAAAGGATAAATATTTTACAAGATCATTGGCCGAATGAGGTGTTGAGATGGCATCAGTCAAGGAGTTTATTCGGCTCCCTGGGTCGAGTCTACAGCTTCGCCCTTGCCCTCCGGGTCTTGGTCTTGCGTTTGCTCCTCAGAGGCTTTCCCGGTATTATCACCCGGATTGGCAGTATCAGGGCGAACAGGCGGGCGGCCAGCCGGCGTAGAGTAGGAGGGCGCTGACTTCAACTCGGCCTCCTTCTTCGCGGCTTCCTCCCTCTTCCTGGCCGAGTCTGCATCCCAATTTTCCAAGATATCAAAGGGTAAAGGCATATCCTCCTTCACAGATTTACCTTTGGCGTCGTATGAAGTTACGAAGTTGCTTAAATCCAGAGAATCGGCAAACGTAGTCGCCGAGTGACGCACTGCGGACTGCAAAGCTTTGAAATCCTTGACATCGAATCTAGAGCCATCAGCCTTGTATTCTGGAAACCCGGCCACCAACTTTGCCGGTTCAAGCTTCGGAAAGTAAGCCTTAGCCAACATGAGCCCCCGGGTCATCCCAACCCGGCATGCCAAGCGTTTCCAGAGCTCAATTCATGCGGGAACAGTGGAGCACGCATGGATCAAGGTTTCCATACCCGGACATCCATCAGTTGGCCACTGGATGGTGTCCAGGATCCATTTAGTGCCGGCGCAGAATCTCCGGAGCACATTCTTTAAGCTTTTTACCTTCTGAATATCATCCTCTTCTAGGGGCGCAAGGTTAGCAACTGCAATGCAAACAATAAAGGTTACGTCAACCGCATCCCGGGTGTCATGGATCAAGAAAAAAAAACAAGACACGAACCAGTAAGTAACAAAATCTCACCAAGGAGGACACGATAAGTGTCGGCAACTTGAGCTGATAGCTTCTTCAGTGCAGCTTGAGCAGTGGTGTATTTCTTCTTGTACTTTGTGACATATTTCTCCAAGGCCTTCACCTCAGCTTCAAGGGCTTCCCTTAGCCTTACCTCGGTATCCAGGAGTTGATTGGTCTTGGCCAAAATTTCCTCGGACCGGGCCGTTTGCGCCTGAAAGGAAAGGAAAGTTAAACGTTAGTCGGATATCATGATCAGCCGGGTATTAAAAGGAGTACCGAGTATAACTTAGATAGGTTAGGCTCGAAACTTGGGGACTAGATGGATAACATGAGATATCAATTAGTATTACCCGGTGTTCAGCGGCCATGCGCTCTAACATGGTGTTCTCTGAGGCCTTCATGGCAAGGAGGGTACTCATCATTTGGTCGAAGGAGTGATTGCCCGAGTTGGAAGACCCGGGATCTTGGTAACCCGGAGTTGGAGTCTTCTCCTTGGCAGGGGAAGGCATCCGAGTCGTGTGAATATCGGAGTTCGGCTCGCCTCCCCCCGTGCCCAGGATTGTGGCCTCTTCCTCCTCGCGGGCATGCGAGGCTATGGGATACTCGGCTTCTTGATCAACCGGGTCTTTTGGTGGCGCTTGCCGCTCTTCCTTGCCGCTAGCCGCGGCAGTCGTCTCATCAATCGTCTTCTCCTTACCCGGGTCTTCGATTTCCATCTTTTCTTGGTCACTGATGGTGACCGTGGCTCTGTGGACGGAATAAATAAGCAGTTAGCATGTAACTGGAGAAAATTATGGAAAAGTATTAGAACATCAGGAGAAGAACCGTACCCTGGGTTTACCACAAAGTCCGAGGGGAACTCGCTGCTAGACCCGGACGAAGCTGATAAACATTGAGAAAGTAAGGTATGGAATTGCCCTGCTAAGGGGTGACTCGGAAAAGGAAAACCTTGATATTCGGGAAGAGGCTGAAAAATACCAGCACGTCGAGCCGGGGATGACGGAATACCTGGGTTAAGTGTGGATTCACCCGAGAAGTTCCGGGTCACTCTGCGCTTGGTCGCGGGTAGATCCTTCAAGTACGGCCAGTCGGATAATTCTCGGTTTAGCTCGCACATGTTAGCAAAGGAGTATGGTTTAGAAGCAAGGGAGCGGTATGGAACCTTGAAGACGACCCCGCGGGCTTTCCTCTTGGTCCGGGCTTCGACTTCGGGCTCGATTTCGCTTTTGTCGCTTTCGGTTTCCTCCGAGTCCCTCTGGTCGTCATTGCCACCCTTGTCATCCATCCCTGAAAGGCGCATGCATATAGTTGGAAAAAGAACGCAAAGTGATAGAGGTTGGGGTGATTGGAATCCGGGTGATACCTTCGTCTGTATCGGCCGGTTCCTCCTCTTCTTCCTCCGGGTTACCTGAGTTGGGAGGGGTCTCGATACTCCAGAAAACGTTATCGGCCTGAGAAAAAAGCATGAAAATGGGAGTTAGTGTTTGTATCAAGTCAAAGTATGAGAAAGTGTATAAGTGTCGGATTTTACCGCTGGAGCCGGGTTATCCTGGGTAAACGGCGCTAACCCGGCTATGCTCTTTATCACCTCCAGCTTCTCGGTCAGGAAGCTCTTGATGGTTTTATTGGTATCACCCGCCGGATAGTTC
Organism: Alopecurus myosuroides; assembly: GCA_028641055.1. Taxonomy (NCBI): domain Eukaryota; kingdom Viridiplantae; phylum Streptophyta; class Magnoliopsida; order Poales; family Poaceae; genus Alopecurus; species Alopecurus myosuroides. The sequence goes on along the minus strand of CM054057.1, from coordinate 664,724,105 downwards.
TTCGAGGAGTAACGGAGCGCATCCGTAACGTGCCCCGAATATTCGCACATCAGTTTTGGGCGAATAGAATTGGGCTGGATGCGGAAATCTACCCAAGTCTTAACTAGGTTGAGCCCAGTGAGACCGTGGGCGAAAAGGACGGCTATCTTTGAGAGGAGGGGCTGGATTGCTTCCCTATCCGACTCAGGGGGGAAAGCGTTGAAGGTGTCGGAGAGATCTAAGAGACCCTCCGAGTAACCCGGCAGTTTCCTCTCGCCGGGTGGGGAGGTTTCTCGGCAGTTGAAAAAAGAAAGTTGCCAATGCTTGACATGATAATTGAGAGTGAGAGTCGGCATGGGAGAGTTCTTGCGGCGCTGGATAGAAACCCCGCCGCAAGCTAAGAGCGCCCCGTCACCGCTTTCGCGGCACGGTTTGCATTGGAAGAGTTCTATGAAAAGAGCCAAATTTGGCGGAATGCACAAATAAGACTCACAGAGGACAATGAAATGGGTAATGTTCAACATAGAGTTAGGCCCTATGTCGAACACCCGGAGGCCATAATGGAGGAGGACTTCACGAAAGAAAGAGTGACCCGGGGGGCGAAACCCCCGGATCACATGTTCGACGAAGCATATTACCTCGTCCGGGTTAGGGGAAGGTCGGGTCTCATCACCCGGCACCCTCCAGTGGATCTCCTCCTGTGGGGGAAGAACGCCCAACTCGGCCAGCTCCTCCAGCTTGGCCTTGGTTACCGTGGATCGCGCCCAGTTGGCGGATATTGATTGGGTCATCCTTGGTTTAGCCGACTGCTTCCCTTTGGTCATGGGAGCCATTGATTCAGGCTGCAAAGGTACAAGACAAAGAGGCACAAAGCATGAGACTCGGAAATCACGGACTCTCCGAGTATCGATAAACAGTATGAGAACTATTAACTATCCGGGTATCGAGTATCAGTACAAAAACTATGGGATATCTACGTATCAGCAAGCATTTGTGGAACAAGGTTGATTGCCTATGTATCTTGCGCAAGTAAAAGAACCGGAAGAAGTGGATTTTCCGGGTGTCCATGGCAGCCGCGGAAAATTTGGGCGGACTCAATCTAGATTGGGAATTCCATTATCGATTTCGCGGAGAAATTGATGACTATGAGCAATAGGGGAGTGATGTGTGGTTGTCTATTGCGCATTTGGACCGGCTAGCATGGGTACATACAACCTAAACCGGCGGGGAGCAATAAATGGCCCGCGGAGGATCAAGATCCGATCTAGGTCCAATTAGAGAAATTACAAGGTTGAATCAAGGGGAACATGGATCTTACCGGCGTGGATTGGAGAAGGACGCGACGGCGGCAGATGGCGCAGTCGTGGTGCCCCGGTGCGATTCCCGGCGGGCAGCTTGGAGGCGCGGCGGCGGAGTTTGGCGGCGGCGCGGGGTGAGCCGTGGATGAGCGCGGACGGCGGCGGCTTTGCTCGGGCGACGCGCGCGAGATCTCCGTGGTGGTGCTCTGTGTGCTCGAACGGGGATGCGCTGGTGAGGAGGGAGAAAATGGAAGTAATGGACCGTTGGGGTTAGGTCACCCCCTAGGTGCCTATATATAGGTACGGGTGGGGGAACCTAGGCCAACGGGCGGGAACCAAAATTTCCGGGATAAGGGGTACCCGTCCGAGATTTTGGGGATATGCGTTAAGTGCCTGAGAGCAATATCCGGACAAGATAAGAAGGGCATCTCTTCCGTGATATTCGGATCAATTAATGAGCAAAGTGAGCCGGGTCTTCTGCATCCTCCTTGGAACATTGACCCGGAAAGTTAAAGATGGATTTAGAGAAAGCCGGGTTATTATATGGACCACCATTGGAGTTAGGCCTAGCTGTTTATTAAAGCAACCTAACCCGGCCTCTATGAACTTGTATGTTTATTATTTTTGCAGGGAATAGCGTGCGCTTCAAGGAGGATCCCGTGAAGCCCAAGCTATTCTGGGGACTACTGATGGAGGGATGATAACCCGGTAGGCTAACGCCAAGGAGTAACTCGGCCCAAAGGACGCTGCGCAAGACCCGGCTTAGGATAAAGAAGCTTCTAGAAGGCCCAGGAACGAAGGGCTCGTAACCCGGATTGTGGGTTCCGGTAAGGAAGTTTAGGGTTTGTAAGCAGTGTCTGGGTAGGATTCAGAGTGCGCCTTGGAGAGTAAGCCAGGGGGTCCGGATGTTATATAAGCCGGTCCCTAGGTTAGGGTTAGACAAGCTTTTCTACGTGAGCAAAAACACGATCGCCAGATCGAGAGATTTCGAGTATCCATTGTAACACCAGTATCGAGCTAATATATTAGATTGTAGACTCAGCGACTTGATTGCCGGCTACCAGATCGAATATCACCATGATTTCCCTTGAGCTAAACCCTCTCCCAAACACTCGAGTCGATTTGCCCCAAGACAAGTTACCCCCGGTAACGTCTGCCGTGATTATCCCACGGCAACCCCCGCTCACCCGCGCCGCCCGCGCCCAAGCGGAGCAGGTGCAGACGCCGCCTCCCTCTCCCCCTCCTTCTTCCCAGGGACCGGCCGCCCCTTTCCGGCTGGTACCCGCCCGCGTACGCGACCGTCCCTACCTCAATAAGAGGAGATGCCAATGGTACTGGGATCGCGCGATCCCAGTGCCATGGCCGGATGTCCACCTCCCCGATGGGTGGCATCTGAACAGGGACAGAATCCCTGTGCCGCCAGTCCCGCGCAGCGGCCTCGAGCGGGAGGTGGAGATCCACCGCCGCCGCGAAGAGCTGCCGCTCGACCTGCGCGGCCACCCCGCGTTCGCCGTGGACAGCCCCCACTGGGACATGTGGTTCACAGACGAACACGACCTGCGCCGCAGGTCGTATTTCGGGGCGCGCCAGGCGCGCGGCGCGGCCCAGTATCCGCCGCCGTCTCCTCCACGCCCGGCGCGGCGTGGTCACGTGGCGCCACCGCCACCCCTCCGCCCCCTCCGCATTGGCGACCGCGCCCCACGCCGCAGAGGGCCGCCGCGCTCCCCCCCACCTCGCTCCGGACACCCCGGAGTACATCATCCTGGATTAATTAGGATGCTCCAGGGGCAACTCCGGCCGCCGCCAGGCCACTGGCCGCTGGCCACCGCCCGTCTAGCTAGGGCTAGAATGTTATTTTTGGTTTCTTTTTATTTTTTTTAAGTTGTAAATCTATGGGCCCCTATGGGCCCTACGCAATCTATAAAATGTCCCTTTTGGTATAAGCAGCCCCGCTGGGGGCACCTGGTCCGGGCCGTGTCCGTGGACCGCGTACGGCTGTTCAAACAGACAAAATGCGGACCAATTTGATCCGCAAATGAGCAGCCCCGCTGGAGATGCCCTTACGTGCTCAATATGCTAGCCGCTCGCCGACTTAAGTATGGAAAGCAACTGACCATCAACTGGTTCAGGTAGGGTGCTTGGCTGCGATGACGAGGAGAAACAAGGCGGGCGGCTCGCTGGCGTGCAGTGGCAGGCACAGGCGCTCCGGCCTTCCCTACCTCAATGCACTACGTAGCTCCTGAGTCTGAGTACATACCTGATTCAATAGCTACAGTGGATTGTTCCTACACTAGTCGTCTAATGCCTACATATGATTCAGTACATGTTTCAAACACTGGCATGAATTGCAAAATAAATTAGCATTTTTTTTTTTTCAAACTGAACATGACAACTTGACTATTCCTGCATACAAAGATATTGCAGTTTGTAAGATTGGAGATGGTAGGACTATCTCATTTTGGGCAGACAAATGGTGTGTTTCCCCATGCTTTGTGGAGTTCCCACAACTCCATTCTTTCTGCAGTGCAACAAATCTCTCAGTTAAGGATTTTTTAACTACAACTGATATTTCTGATCACTTCCAACTCCCATTGTCAAACCAAGCTCACCTACAACTCACTCAACTTCAGCAACTTATTCAAGGAATTCATCTCTCTGAAGACACTGACATATGGACTTTAAAAGGAAATAAGAAATCTTTTTTGGTATCTGCTGCTTATAAGAAACTCAGTATGGGTCCTACTGCACATGATCTTTTGCTTAGAACATGGAAAAATGCAACTATATTAAGACATAAGATCTTCTTCTGGCTGCTCCTACATGATAGACTCAACTCCAGAAATCTCCTACAGAGAAAAAATATGCATCTTCAGATTTATGACTGTGAATGCTGTCAAGAATACATGGAAGAAACCTTATTGCATCTTTTTTTTCGACTGTCCTTTTGCTATCAGTTGTTGGATTACTTTTGGCTTCAACAGAAAGAGAGGGATATCAATATATGATGAAGTCATGCTTCTTTCACAAATCATACCCCAAGACTTTGCACTTGAAGTCATTATTATGGGATGTTGGAACATTTGGAGAATTAGAAATGATAAGATATTCAATAATGTTATGCCCTATCAGAATAGATGGAAGATGCAGTTGAGCCAAGACCTTCAGATTGTCAACATTCGAATTAAGCCAAGATATACCGTCTCCTTAAAGAACTGGATTGATTCAGTTCTTGTTTCGTAAAGTTAGTTTTTAATTTTTTGATGTTAGAGAAAACCGGAATCGGTTGATTTTTAGGGGTTTTGGATGCTTTGTACATAATATATTAATACATACCGTAGAACAATTTGTTCTACGGTCCTTTGCCTCTGAAAAAACATGACAACTTGACAAGAATATCCCACAATAACTTTTCCTGTACCGACGACCGAAGAGTAGAACCAGAGCTGGCACTCTTAACTACATGTCCTTAATTAGAGTGTGAGACGAAGCCTAGTCTCCCACCGATCATGTGCAGCCAGTCCCGTTCATCTAGAAGCCGGAATTCGGCATTCAAACATGCAGCAATGTAGTCTCTGATGCTGCATCCAGGATTAGGAAGCTATGCATGACAGTTGTGTTCTACCAAAACATCAACCAACAAACAACAAGAAACGGATGCAGGGAGATGGAAGTACAACCATGCATCCATAATTGTATTCTGTTGGCCTTTCCAAGTCGTCAGCGAAGGCACATGTTAATGACATAAACATTTGGCACGCTGACCAGGTAGGGCCTTTGTTTCCTGCGTCACCGGACATAGCGCCCACACGCCACTGCGTGCGCATCCGTAACAAATTAAATGGTTGGCGGGTTGACGCCTACGAAGGTCAGGTCTTCGGCATTTTATCAAGCAGTGATTAGGCCGGCCATCGCGGTGGGTGCTGGTCGCGTCACATATTCTTCTTTTTTGTATTTTTAATTGATCAAGTATGGCATGGACGCACGCCACATTCGTGCATCTTCTATGATTTGTGGAGCTAAATTACGCTTCTGCAAAGCTTTAAAATGACGAATCCACTTGTACCACTCTCATCAGTTCTCTGCGCTTGATTGTTTCAAAGTATACTACTCATGTACTCGTTCAAAGTTCTATAAACACACATCTAGCAAATTTCACTCAGTGTTCTCGACGCACACAACACTCTCATGTCATCAGGACACTGATTATAGCATACGCTTCTGTTTCGGTGTCTCCCCCTAAACCAAAACATTTATATAAGTATGGCTCAGATTGCTCTCTACCCTTCCATTAACATGGACGGTTGTGAATAATTAAGTCATATTAAGACGTATGCGGTCCGTATAAACCCGTTAGGATTATTTTAGTTACGTATTTTGCGTATAATTATTCACACAAAATGCACACGTCATCGTGGGCACGTCGTTGCCTCGCATGTGGTTAGGAGTGATTGAAAGACGGTTTATAATTCGGGTATGCATATCTAAATAATACGTTTGTATACGGGTATGGTCGGTATACCGTATTAGAACAAAAAATAAAATTTTAATGCAAAATTTCGATCATGCCCTTCTACCAAATTGGAGGGGGGGGGGGGGGGGGCACCGAAGCACAGCCCGCATACGCTTCTGAGAGCTCAATCTTTTTATGGTTCCTTCATCGGGGGTACAACATGGAAAGATAACTTCATTAAAAGACCATGCACGAGATACAAGAAATGTGTGTTTTGTGGTAGAGATGAATCTGTTGAACACTTATTCATCTCGTGCTCGTTAGCTACCTACATTTGGAGGATAATTAATTTTAATTTTAATATTTCTCTTCCTACCAGTATTGTTAATATGTTTGGTAACTTGTTTAATGAAATTAAAAAAATACTAAAGCACATACACGTGTAGATATACCGGGTTTTCTTCCGACAATTTGAAATTACCGAAATGATATTGTTTTTAACAAGACAAGTATTTCTCATTATTTGCAGGTCGTCAACAAGTTGGTCTATTCTGGTCATTCCTTCCAAATCATCCACCAGCAGAACATGACGAGGGAGTTCTAGTTCATGGTGCCAGAGCTGGAAGGACCATTCAAAGAATCGTAACACCGAAGATCTCCGGGAAAGGAGGTAAGTAGTAGGGGTGAGCGAGGGTTGCGATTTGAGCTTTAACAAGGTTTACCACCAAGCCTCACGAGATAAGGTGCAACAAGCAGCGACGGGAACTACGGTTTCTATGTGATCTCGGCAATGCGAACCTCCCGATTCCTCTCATTCCGAAGTAAGATTGGTGCCAAAACATAAACCATAAACGAAATCACATCTATATATTGTGGAGGTATATTCGTCATCATTTTAGGTATTGTTGCCCTTAGTTTCTGGCTTAGGAGATTTTGTCCGAAGAACTATTCGGATGACGTACTAATTATGAGGATGCCTTTTCAAAATTCAACTTACAGTTGGTAGTGTATAGTTGACACCTCTGCCCAGTGAAAGGAAGAGTGACTTGTATAAATAATAAAGGAAAAATAAGGTTTATAAATAAGAAAGGTGGTAGTTATGAAGTGCAAATGAATTTACTCGCACATATAATATGACCGGCGACATGTGCATTGCAGTGGCAGGCCAGGTTATGCACTTGCCATATGGCCTGCGTCATAACTAGCCGTGATGAAAAATGGGATATGATACATTAGAAGGTGTGCAGCCTCATCCCTGGAATGAAATGTGAGGTTTCACACGTCATTAATCTCGCAAAAAAAGTTAGATTAAATTAAGAGTAGCACATAATAGGTCAAGAGAGACCATCTTGGTCGTCTAGATTCTAGAAACTGAAATAAGTATTCCAGCGTCATGTACTAATGTACTAGTTCTTCATTCTGCACAAAATCTACAATTCTATTCAGAGGAAAATGCTTCTGGCAGAAGCAGATCGATGGACCGTGTGAAAAACATCCATCCCAACTTCAGCTCCCATATCCAAATATTGATGGGTGGAAGCCCCACCTTGGACATGTTGGCATTGCATTTATATGAGCTGACTACATGTTGAGAGGTAGAGGTATGGGTGCCAAATATCGTGATTTTCCTCACGTGCAAAAAATTTCCCTGGGGCCTTCCTTTTTTTGACATGGTCAGATGGTTCCTTCCTCTTACTTGACATGGTGTAAGGTCTGCCCCAGAACCACTGTTCAAGGACACCTTCGATATGCATACATTCACGATCTCAGATCACACCAGTCGTGAATAACATATCAAGTTAGCAAGACATCCATCATGTAACTTACCAAATGCAAGTATGCTTATATGGTGGAATAGGTAGGCTATAAGTAGGGTTCACTATCAATGATATATGTAAGACATATCATAGTTGATTTTGAAAACCTCTGTATCTTCGTTGAAGAAGGTACTTCAAAACAAAATAATATAGTTTTCTTTCTCTTGTAGATATCACATGTACAAGAGGTTTTGAAAAAACTCATTTTTGTAAAGAAGGTTTTCTCTTTGCAGAACTTTTTGTAAAACAACTTTTGGCTTTTCATCATCGGTACCTCCACGGTACGAGATTTCCTCCTTTTGATACTTCATAAGTCCAACACCTTTTATGAAAACATTGACACAATGCTAGCTACATGGCCATTCAACTGTCCATATCCGAGGACGCGGCTACCTCGAAATAGTTGTACTCTGCAGAGGTGTACACAATCCACCAGATCCAGTACATCCGCCGTGAACAACCACGGACTATAACAACAGTATGAAACATCAGATAACTTATCCTAACCATCCACTATGTTCAAGCTAGAATATGCCTATATCTTCAGTCGAGTTTTCCGACATCCCCGGCACCAGGCTAATCCCCGCCAAGGCAGGATGCCCCAACTGCTGCAACCGGAGGAGAACTTAATCCCTCACTAGTTATGTCACACTTTTCACAACTTGGTGACAATCGGTTCGAGGGCACGACGAGCCTTATAGCAAATTGAGATAGAACACACTCTAATAAGAACAAACTTCAAGTTAAGCCCCATGCGCATGTTGGGGTAAAGTGGCAGTACGGTAAAGGTTGTCCGGTGAAGACTAGGTTATGTGTCATTTTTGTAAAACACCATTTTTCTAAAAATGACCACTCCAACATTCCTCCGGTGAATAAAGCTCAGCCTTTTCTCCGGGTTTTCCCTAAAGCCTTTGTTTTGTAAGAACATATTTTTAGGGTGTCCGCTTAGGGACTAATACTTGTGATGGTAATAAATACCATATGGTGGCTATGGGCTTGGTAACACCAAGTATCAACTAGTGGCATAGTATAAGTATATATAATAATAGTAGTCACTCAAAAATAGTTTTTGGAAATCAAAGTTTTGGAAAACTTTTCAGAAGTAAAAAATGCATGCTAGATAATGATAAGTGTAATAACAGCAAGCATGAGGATGGCTTGCCTTAAAATTCTTAGTGTCCTTGGCCTTGAAGTAATTTGAACTTGAGGCACAGCTCCACAACTTCTTCTTCTTCTTCTTCGTTTTCTAGCGTCGTAACAGAGTAAAAGGCACACACTCAGAACTAAAGACCAAACAACTAAACTAAACACCACATACAGCAAGCCAATGTATACTAGCGCAAACGCTCAAACGATATCGAGAAAACTATCTCACAAAACTCTCACGCTCCAAAACTATCGTCACACAACTATATGGTTGAGAAACCATATCCCACATCTTACATACCATATATGGAGTGGGTGTACCACTCCCATAATAAGATATTCAAGAAGCTAAAAATATAGCTTGTGGGTACAAAAGGTGAGGTTACTAAAATAATAACAAACAATCAAATCAATACCCATGGCAGTGGGTATTAACAACACACAAGCAAATCATCACCAAACAAGATCACTAATAAAATAATGCCTAGATAACAAGATGCTACTAAAAACAACAACAACACTAGCACACCAAAACATAAGTGTAATACTCATTCTAAGGCAACCACTCAGACAAATACAAAACATTAAGCAATCACAACACAGATGAATATGCTATTTATTGACTATGCTAATGTCTACTCAAAGTTATGGAATCCATCAATCATGAAAATTAAACAAACAAACCAGTAGCTAAAATCAATGTTAACAAGTCCTAAAAATAATCTAAAACACAATCATAACTCAAGATAATACAACTATCAACTAGCATAAAAACAGGACTGCAATTATAGCATACTAGTATGGAAATTCTACACAAGCATGCTATAATAAATAATTGGATTCTACCACTATAGAACAAGCAAATAAAGAAGTCATGGCATAATAACAGAAGTGATATCTTCCTAAATATGCTAGAATAAATCATACACTAATAAAATAAAAGATAACAATACTAGAGCAAAACCACAATTTCTAGTGGTGACACTAGTTCAACACTAGAGAAGCAAACAATGCTACAAGGATGCTTAACTCTAAACAAGCAAGGCATGAACATAAATATACCTACTAACATCACACAAACCTTACACATGCTAGTAAGCACAATCAACAAAATAATTCTATGAAAACATCTATTAAGTAAGCATAAACCTATTCTAGTAATACATGCTTTTCTAATTAGTTAAATAGCAAGCAAACAAAGTATAAAATACACAACCAGTATCTATGAACTCAATGAAAGGTTAACTAAACCTTTTCAAAAATGCAAACACTCAACTAAATCATTCACAAACAATCTATCAATCACAAGAAATTATTCTACTAGCAAACAATTAAATTTAAGCAAACAATAGTGAGGCATTTCTTAACATGATACTCATAAGGAATATTATGCTAACAAATAAATAACACCTAAACATACTAGTATTCACAAAGAAGAAATAAATTTTTCACTTGCATAAGTGAAACAAACAATCTATTTTCCATGGTGGAAAATAATTATCAAACATATAGTAATACATGTGATTTTCACACAAATGCATGGTTGGGGATTTTTATCCTCAACCAAGATGCAATGGGACCAGTGGGTTATGGGCCCACTAATACCAAGGAAAAAGAGGTACAAAGCCTCTGGTTACTCATGAAAAAATGTGCATGAAAAATGAATAACACAAGGCTATTCATTCTAGTGAAACAATACTAGTGAAAACAAATAACAAAACTTACACATGCTTTGCTATAAAATAACATAACAGCTAACACAGACAATAACATCAAAATAACAGTACCAAAATGTTACTGGACTCATAGCAAACCTAGCACAAACTTAGTCAATCAAGCACACAAAGATTTAGCTCACACAATAATCTAAATAATAAAACTAGAGAAATAACCAAATGGTATTCCTACTTTCCTTTGGCTTTCCAAACATGCACACACTTTCTAAGGTAGATGTACTGCAAGATAACAACCTAATAACAAGTGTTAACAACTCTATATATGCTAGGAAATCAGATTTAAACAATCACACATTTCATTTCAAACAAGTACACATTTACAAACAAGAACAAAAATGTTGTTGTATCTAGTTTTTCTCATCAAAAATAATCTAGGGCTCCAAATCTTAATCCAATCTAGGATTAGGTAGATCTAGTCAATATCAAACTCATCCAATTGGATTACCTCAAAAATCATTTTTGAACTCATTCTAAAAATCCTAGAAAAGCCTACTGGACTTTTACCAAAATGGATGACATTTCCATTTGGTAGCTCACCTTGATGTGAGGTAAAGTCCTATGGATAGATCTATTCCATAGCTATCCAAAACATTTTTTTGACCAAAATGGTTACAGATTTCAAAAGTTATGTTCAAAACACTCTCACTGACACTATGTGGCAAAACAATCATTGTGGCCAAAATATCAGTCCAATCTTAGATCTACAAATTTTATGTGGTTGAGAAAACATATTAATCGTGCCATGATTTTTGGTAGATTTTATTTTGCACTTTTAGTATTTTTCATAGATCAAAAGTAAACCAGCAAGTTTCTGTTAATTTTAAAAGGAAAAAACAAAAAGCAGCGCGGGCTGGGGTTCTCTGCGGCTCGGCCCAGCTAAGCGGCCAGGCGGCCCAGCTCCACTCAGCGCGCGAGCGCGAGCGCGGGAATCGGCCAGGTTCAAGCGTGGCCGTGGATCAAAGATCCAACGGCGCACGGATCGTCGTCCTCCTCACCCTCTCTTCTCTCTCTGCCTCGAAACGGCCGGCAACGGGAGCTCGTGGTTTCTCACCTAGGGGGCTCGGGGAGGGGTTGCGCATGCTCCGGGGAGATGCAAGGTGGCAGGGGCGTCGAGGGGAGCAGAGATCGGGCTCGGTCGTGCCCTCTGGCGGTGGCGCGGCACAGGGCGTCCACGACGGCGAGGTCGACGGCGGCGGTGTACCTGCAAGCGAGCGGCCACGGGGGCATGTCAGGGATGGTCAGCAGAGTGTGGGGATCGATCCAGGGCAGAGAGGAGGGGTGGGAGAGCACGGATCGTGCAGTACCAACTCGAGGTCGTGGCGGTGACCGACGGCGACTCACGGCTCGTGCACGCTCCCAGGGGCTTTGGCTTGGCTAGATCTCGACGAGGGGGAGTGGTATGAGTGTGAGGAGGGTAGGGGTGCAAGGGGTGTGACTTGTACCCGTGGTGAAAGGGCAAAATGACAAGGATGGGCTCGGATTCAATGCCAATGGATGGCATGAGGGCGTCCAGGGCTCTTTTGGTCATTCTCCTTCATGCTCTGGCTGCCCAAGGCATAGACCACGAAAGGGCAAGTCCAAACCTGGATTTTGGAGGCAAGGGAAAGGCAAGGGCAAGTCAAATGGTCAAGGGTATGGGCTCCCATACCTTGCCACATCATCACCTTCTCTCTCTAGTTTTTCTTCACCTACAAGGCTTCTAGAAGCAAAGGAGTGCATCCTGGTTCGAGTTAGTACTGAGGTGAACACACTTGACAACATTGCTTTTCAAAATTTGCAAAGGAAAACAAAGAAATAAACTGCCCAAAAGTGTATCTCATACTGTTCACAAAATTCAGAAAACTCAGTCTAAGACTTAGAGAATTTTTCTATGTGTTGAAAATAGATTAAATGATCAAAAAGTTGGGTTTGTTTTCAAGGGTCAAACTTTTTCCAAAATTTGTTTTCAAAGTGGGAACTTGTTAACCATGTTATAAACTTTCAGAAACATCTTTTGAAAACAAATTTGAAATAGTTTAACGCCATGAAAACAATGTTGAAAAAGGTGTACTTTGTGTTTTTCTCTATTTTCAAAAAATGTCTTTTTCTGCCTTAATTTTATACCACAAAGACAACGAGAAAAAGATAATTTTTATTAATCCAAAAATAAAACCAAGATTATGTATTTGTAGTACATATACCAAGGATCAAATAAAAGTCAAGAAAACATAAAATAACATTTTATAGCCTAGTGAAAACAAAGGTAGAAAACATGTACTTGGCTATATTTTCAGGGATTGTTTTCTATAGAAATCTTAAAAGAAAACTTTCATAAGTCCTTTTGAAATTTTGTTTTCTTGGATCCAACAAAGGTAAAAGTTTATTTTAAGATGCAAACAAGAATTATCCAAGTCTTGGAATAAAAATCCACTCAAGTAACATTAGGGAATAAAAATAATAGAATAGTTTTCAGGAAAAATATTTGGTATTGGTTTTATCAAGAAACAATACTTGTGTTGCAAATATGAGTAAGATCATAAACACATGTTGGTTCAAACAATCATGTTGTTTAGAAAAAAAATTGTTGGCCCTAATTTTTTTCTTCTTAAGCACGGTACAAAAATCCAAAAACTGGGGTGTGACACATGGGCCGCTGGTTCCTTCCTAATTATAAACGAATGGGCGGATGCAAATCAACACGATTCATTCATGTATATCGTGACATAATCGATTGACAGTGCATCGTATTCAACTAGTAATGACTACGATGTCAGCCGGTCCAGACATATAGTTTAGAATGTAAGGGACTTTAATCTTTCTATTTTACCTTCCCGGATTAAAAGATACCACTTGGAATATAATAAATTTGGAGGGAAAATTTAGATCATAAATATGATTTTGATCCTACTATCTCGTCTTCTGAACCAAACCTATTGTTCTAGTTGTTGGAAAGGAGTCATTTGGACAAACAAGTCTGCTAAGGTTGGATATAAGTGGCAAGTGGACAATGTTCAGAGTATGAAATTCTAGAGTGATATATGGATTGGGACATGCAGCTAGGCATTAACTCATTATGTTCTAGGACTTGTTCCTTATTGTTAATGGAGAGATCGAGAGCTTAGTCTCTCATTTAGAAGGTGTATTGACCTTGAATTGTACCAGGGATGGCTTGAGCTAATTCAACTTGTTAGTTATGTGGTGCTGTCTAATGAGCCTGATGCTCCTCTGGAGATTTCACACCTCTGGAGTTTATTGTGTGGGTTCTATCTATGCCATTGTCAATGACAGAGGGGTACACCCAGTTCATACTCCTGTGGTGTGGAAAATTTATCACCCCCCTCCCGCCGGGCGGATTCACATCTTCTTGTTTCTCTTGTCTAACAACAAGATGTTTACAAGGGATAACTTAGCTAAGCATAGACATGTTCAGAACAAAACCTGCCTATTCTATTCTGAACAGGAGACCTGGTACTATCTATTTTTTGGTTGTTTTCCTGCAAAAATTGTGTGGTCTGAAATTTGTAAAATTCTTGGAATCTCTGTTGGAATGAATTTTGAATTTGTGGCCCGCTGGTAGGTTAAAAATAATAAAAACTCTTCGATCAATATTATTTGTACCACTGCGTTGTTGGCAATCTGGAAAACACGTAATGATCTTTGTTTTTGAGGGTGTAAGCTGGCTAGGCATGCGAGAGTTGTGGAGAAGAATCTTCGTGGACGTAGAACTAAGGAAAGTACTCTCCGACAGTGTTGTCACATCATTGCTCTCAGCAACATTCAAATGCTGAACAAGATAAGGGGAGAATTGGTGCGCATTCCATTGGTGTGAAGTCCTGCATCGGAGGGGAGAAAGGAATCGCTTCTGCTTCGGGTGTCACCCCCTAAACCAAAAATTTGATACAAGGATGGCTGAGATCGCTCAGTACCCTTTCGTTAACATGGACAGCTATGAATCATTAAGTCGTACACGACATGTATAAACCCGTCAGCTTATTTTAAGTACAAATCTTACGTATAAGTATTCACAGAAAATTCATACGTCGTTGTGGGTTATGTCGTTGCCTTGTGCATGATTAGGAGTGGTGGATGGATGGTTTATAATTCAGGTATGATTACTATACATAACTAGAAGATACCCCGCGCGTTACGGCGGGAATTTGTAGTTGTCATTCTTTGATGATCAAATTTGATGAACGATGATCATGTGGGAGCACTTAAATGAATCTTATAATATTGTTGAAATATGCAATATTCATATTATTGCATTGGTGTATCATGCAGGTGCTAAAAGCTAAATGCACACATTTCTTGTAACGACCAAATCAAAGTGAAATTTTAGGAAAGTTTACAGTAATTGTTAGAGAATCGTACCAACATATAGAGCAATCATAAATCAAGTTCAAGCAATGATATTTATGTATTGAGCATGACTAACCTCAAAGAAATGTTCAACCAACCATTAATTTGACATCGAGAAAAACTAACCTGAAAGAAATGAAGGGTTGTGAAAACCAATGTTGATTCCATACGTGGACGACAAACGTGATAAACGTATTTGCTGCAGAATTCAACACAAATATTTAACCCAACTCAACCTCATCAACCTGTACCAATTTGTAATTCATGTAGGTAGTATGATGTAACCCAAAGCATTAGGGACACAATATTCCTTTCTCCATTTCCTTCAATTCTCTTATGTCATAAATTTTTGCATTCATGTGTAATCAAGTGACCACATGCAAAGGTACGGATAACCCGATACCAAAGATAACCATGTACCGGAACTTGATGGAAACTTATTGTATGACCAATAGAGAGCAAGAACCCCATGTAACCCAAGAGGAATAGTACAACAATAGCATCCGCAAGATATTGATTTTCTAACATCTGGAAAAAAAAGAGGGAATGATCACCAGGTACAACGTGCTAGAATTCAGCCAGTTTTTTCATTCTGCTTTTAGTCTATACATTTGAAGATACATAACTTCCATGATACAGAATACAAACATGGTCCATCAGATTGAAAATGAATAAAAGATATATTTGTATCAACAATATGTTTAGTAAAGTGAGTAATAAGTAGAAAGGGCGGATTCATATAGTTAGTGGCACTTGAGTTCATGCGTCGGCGGCTCGACACATATCCAGGAATTTTGGCATTCATGTGTAATCAAGTGACCACATGCAAAGGTACAGATAACCCAATACCAAAGATAACCATGTACCGGAACTTGATGGAAACTTATAGTATGACCAATAGAGAACAAGGAACCCCATGTAACCCAAGAGGAATGGTACAACAATAGCATCTGCAAAATATTGATTTTCTATCTGGAAAAGAAAGAGGGAATGGTCAGCAGGTACAACATGCTAGAATTCAGCCAATTTTTTCATTCTGCTTTTAATCTATACATTTGAAGATACATAACTTCCATGATACAGAATACAAACATGGTCCATCAGATTGAAAATGAATAAAAGATATATTTGTATCAACAATATGTTTAGTAAAGTGAGTAATAAGTAGAAAGGGCCAGGGACGTGGATTCATATAGTTAGTGGCACTTGAGTTCATGTGTCGGCGGCTCGACACATATCCATGCAGCGGTCCTATGTAGGAACTGAAAATACCACACAGATACACAAAAGTTCCGGTACTAGCAAATCAATTTAGTAATGCTTCATTGTAACCTTTCTATGCAAACCGAGTAATTTAGTAGCAGCCGAAATGCAAATACACTTTCTTGAGAGAGAGAGAGAGAGAGAGAGGGAGGGAGGGAGGGAGAGACGCTAATTAATCTGACCTACATACCAAGGATCCTTGAAAAAAAATTAGGGATAGAATGGGACAAAATCACATGTGTGATGACATATGAGAATTGAGAAAGACAATAATCTTCTTCTTGTCAACATAACCTAAAGTATGTGAGAAAACCTTATTGGGGCGCAGTCTGCTGCTACGGCGAAATGATTTAAATGATCAGGGGGCGGCGTTAGGGGTATTCTTGGGTCTTCGCATGAATACCCATAATTTTGGCAAAACAGTGTTGATTTGGGCAAATAAATGACAAAGTTTGAAAAAAAGCACTGATTTTGATAAAATGAATACACATGAATACCCAGTCGCAAATTTCTAGAACCGCCACTGCGGATGGCAAATAGAGGAGCTCCGCTTCCTGATGGCAGAGAAAAATCTGATTGAGAGCATGCACCGCTCCACTTTCATTGGTATACTTTGATGATGTGGACATGTTGCATGTTGAGATAGACAATATAAATGATCTCTAGTGGGGTTTTGTCTTATAAGATAGATAGATAGATAAATAAATAGATAGATAGATAGATTGCTGTCATATGTATAGTTGATTTTACTTCGCTACCATAAAAATTATAATTAAACTATTTCTATAAATTATTCCGCCGTGCGGGATATCATCTAGAACATGATAGAAACTTTGTATTTTTAGGGTAGATGGAAACTTTGGTGCTCACTCGTATGGGAAGTCTCGAGGTTTTAGAAGACCTTGGCGAAACCAGAACTGAGGGTCTTTAATTTTTTTTCATGGGTATTATCGTGATAAAGTCACAAATGACAACTCACAATTGAATCCTACAAATTATTTTATGGTGTCATGTTTAATGTACTAGCCAACATAATCAAAAGCTCGATCTGATGGAAATGGCCAATACGTGGACTCACTCACGAGTATGACTCAAGAGGTGTGTGCACAAAGGGGGTTACAAGATTTTTAATAAAGTGTGAAAGTCACGACTCGAACTCGAGATCCTGGGTTCTTATACGATGCCAATCTTCATGCACTAGTCAAAGAAATTAAAATCAAAACTGATTAAAATGATATTGCAATTAACATATACTGTAATACATGGGGCCTAGGTGGTGCTGATCAAGGGAGCTTCACATGATTGTGTCCGGTCCACGGAACATCAACATAATCGTAATGAAAGTCAAGCATGACATTGTCAAATAATCTCACGGTGTTGGGAATGGATGTAAGTGCAAAATGCACATGTCGACAACTTCTTTGTCTGATCCGTCAGCAACACACACTAAATTGTATCTTATCCAAATCTTTCCATGGAATGTATAGTGCTCATCTCATTGAAAATCACATGTACATATTTCTAGCAAACATTTTTAGCTCTAGTTGAATATTTGTGCTTCTATCTATTACTCAAAAATAAATAAATAGCAATGATGATGGATATCTAAAGTTGAGTTGGATCTAAATCATTACATAACCAGCTACATAGAAATAAATCAGATGAAAGAGCTTCCTAGTAAGAGAAGGACCATTCGCAGTTGCTCAAGAGACAAATGTTGCGTCATAGATTTGTATGTACGTGTCACATGAAGCGATCGATCTTGGAGAATTTTAGAAATAACTAGCTCCTTTATTTCTCTATCCTTAGATGTTTTCAGTTACTCATGTTCTTGTTGGAAGTTCTAGTAATACACCTGTAATTAACTCCAAGAAAGTTGTTGATGCACAATGAATAGTTGTATTCTATTCTATATCATGAGAGTTGTCACTTTTATGGATGAGAGCACATTGATCAATATAGGTGTCAGATGTTGCTTCACTAGAGCATTGGTTCCTACACCACTCTCTATACACCTTCCACCATTGCCTTCACACTCTCCTCGCTTCACTACGCAAGATTTTATCTCTTTAGGGCCCTACATTTGAACTATGTATTAACTGCCTCTCTTTATTTTCCTATCCTCTACTAGCCCTTACATTGTTTTTTATGCAAGTCGTCCTTGGCTCCAATATTTAAGTCCATGGTTAATAGTACAACCAGTTGTTGTCTATAACATAACGTCATGTCATATATATCCAATCTAATAGGCAACAAGTACAATAGTTTTCTTTAAACATAACACAAATACTTTTGTTACCGAACCTATAGTTGCTTAGATCAATTAAGAACCGAAGATATGAAACTTTGGTCAATTAGTTCGGCTTGGTAGGCGTCAGGAGAAATCATCCCATAGAGATCATGCTTATCACAATTCACAACCATGTCATGCACTGGGTGACCTGACTCATGTCTATCACAATTGCAACTAGACTTGACTTGCGTTCATCGCAAAAACCGTAAAAAATCTTTCCCATGTCTTCGTGCAGCATAGAGTGCACTGAAAATGTCAATACGCCAATTACTGGAATCAGTCGGATCATCCCAGAAATATCCCAGAACCCGGCACACATGATTTGGTAGTAATTCCTATTGTGCAAAACACTAGGCTCAAAACAATGCTGATGGATGGAGGATCCAGTATCACATCTTGTACTTAAGTACATTGAAGCAGCTGCATCTCTCCGAAACTCAGCTCAAACACAACAACGTGCGCTTCCACGGCATTGTTCCGGGTAGGCAAGCAGAGTCCTAAGGAGAAATTGCCCTAGATGTTACCTTTGGTAAGAGAGAACACTTCGGTCAGGAAGAGATCTTATTTGAAGTAGTGTTGTTCGAGAGCGTGTATCACGCAATACTCGGACGTCCGGCTTTCGCCAAATTCATGACAAGATCATGTTACATATACAACAACCTTAAGATGCCAGGGACGAAAGCCGGAGTAATCACTATTTCTGGAGATTTCAACCTAGCAAACGAGCTAGAAAGAGGAAACGCCATTTGCGCTGAACAAGTAATAAGGAAGGAAGAGCTGAAGGAGTTGGCTAAGGAAGTATCGCCGACGGAAATGCCGCCAGGAAAAGAAAACCGGAAGCTGACAGATAGTTTTAAGGCCTCGGAGAATACAAGACAGGTTATCCTAGATCCCAAAGATCCGAAAAAAATTGTCGTTGTGGCACTACAACACACTAGGCATGTAAAGACGCTAAGTTTAAGGGCTAGAGACGTGATATTTCATCATTAGAGGCTTGTACAACCGCTTTCATAAAGCGTCATTAAAACGTCTCCTTATGCACCGTCTCAAGTAGTGTGAAGACGCTTGCTAAGCGTGTCTAAATACATAAGGATGCTTCATAGAGACGATCAAAGACATGTCTATTCACGTGGAGACGTTTTAGTAGATACGCGTTTGTAACGTCTCTACTAATGTAAGCACAACAATTTCGCGTCGCAATGCGTGTTAGAGATGCTTTATTCACATGTGCAATCTAGTCTTATGTACGTGAGTTCGTACACATTATGTATACATGGAGTACAATCACCTTGTACACGGTATGTATATACGTATTTCAATTTTACTTGTATTTTGGATATGCTCTTTTTTACTTGTATTTGAATATAGCGTCTCTAATTTGATGTGGTGACTGAACAATATTTTTCCAATTGGAAATTTAAGTGAATTTTCTTTCCGATTTAGGTTCATGCGCGTACTTATCGTAAAATGCAGGACCATTATAACCAGCTAACAGTGAAAATTATAGTGCCAACGAGAAGAAATTCATGGAGAGAAAACAAAATTGAAATTGAATCAAATATCCATATCAATAATTCGGAGATATCGCAGCAAATACCCCCAGGAAAGACCGTCAAAACGAAAAAAATACATAAAAGTCATACATAGCATAAATTATCTCTCAAAAATAACATAAAAATCCCTCAGATTTTCCATGGAGAAAATCATGCTTTGGCCCCCTCCATCTTTATTCATTTCATTCCATTTAGTTAGAATTAACCTGAAAAGCAAGTCACAGCCAAACTGAGAATTCCCTGAAATAAGTAAAGGGCCAGATCTAAGTCTAATCATGCATGCCAAAGAAATGCTATACTCAGTTTTTTTTTTTTGATAAAGGGCTTTTATTACTTAAAAGGTTTAAGCATGCTATACTCAGCTACAACTTGCTTTATTGTACCAACGACTTCAAACGTCTAGAAGCTGATGTTGCCTCACTTCCGTGTATTAGCAAAATCTTCAAGATCATAATATGTATTTAAAAATGTCCTATCCACATGTGCTGCCAGGTTAGTGGCAAAGATAATACATCGCAACCTTGATTGGCTTCAATGGAGATTCCAATATTTGATTTCTGCAGCCAAAGATCATATGAGCTACATAAAAAAATCGATATGGTCTGACGACTGAGTGGAAGTTCTGTTGCACCATAGCAATTATGTGCCGACATCCTAAAGATGAATTGGCAGAATTCTCTTTGCTATAATTTTCAGCACACCATTGCTACATTGTGAATGAACAAACATAATCAATGATAATAATTGTAGAAAACAAATACAACCACACTGAAGCCAAATGCACATCCACAGTAGCATATACCTTCTTAGTAACCTGGTCACGTGGTACACAACCATGATGTTCTTTGGCATAAATATCCAGGTGTGCTTCCTAAAGTTGAAGCCTAGTTCAGTACACGCTAAAAACAAATAGGTATGCTTTCAAAACTGTCTAAATGTCGTGAACATACTTTAGTAATTATGTCCTCACGTGATAAGGTTGAATTTGAATAAACCTATTTTATTTTAGCACACTTCCCAGGACAACACATGGAATAAATAGACTTCACACATATTTCCAGAAATACAACGTATGCAAGTTATGAACTTACGTGGAATATATTAAAAAAAAAAATGAATACCATGCATAATAGGATCAGCTATGTTCATGTGAGAGACATAAGTTTAACAAGAAGAAGGTCCGAAGATAAATGTTACAATTAGTATGAAACATGGCAAAGATGATTCAGCACAAACCTAATTAGCTTTGGTGAAGTATTCAATATTCACTTTCTACAGCCACAGATCAGTTGAGCTATACTAAAAAAAAACCAATCTGATGAGAGGGATGCCAAAGTGTAAGCACTTGAGAAATTCTCGGCAGTCCAGCAGCCCGTCTAGAGGAAGTCAGGATCAGTCTTAATTTTGGAGATGCTCTGCTTTGCGGTCCAATTTGGCACCCACTGCCATAAGAAGAAATTTTGGTTTCGCACATGGGCGAATCACATGATAGATAGATTAGAAATAGAACTGCTCAATCGGAGAAAAAAAAATTGTCACCCATCTATAATAAATAGATGCCCAAAGTGGACTGCTAATTTTCACATGTCAAAAATACAGATGACAATATACCAAGCAGGAAAAAGGAGACACGGTACTAACAGATTGGACTTCACTCAGATTCCACGCCGCAGGTCTCTCAGCTAGCGATTGCAGAAATTGGTCGGTAGCATCCGGTTGTGGCGGACAGTCAACATTGCAATCTGAACCAACACCTACATTAAGAAGAATCAGATAGCATGAAAACATCCTAAAACTAGTTTTCCATGCAATGCGACACTAAAAAGTTCCCAAAGCCACGAGCCATAAATCAATCAAGGGGTCGTTCAATTCCCTTAATCTCGTGAGCGTGGGATGGATCAATCAGAGCGTTCAGGCAGGTAAGAGGATGGACCCTGCCTGATCGGAACCAGGAGATAATAGGGAGAGGGAGGAGGGCTCCAATTGAGATCTACCATTGCTTCCCTTGTCTTCATTCACGACGGTGATGTACGGTGGCGACTCGACTCTCCAACATCCATGGCGAAGAGGAAATCGTGATGAACACAAAATCTGAAAAAAAGGAGTATCAATTGGAAATGCGTGTTGAAGTAGGTAGACCTAGATTGATTTAGCATTGGAACGTGCATATCTAGAGGAGATGGTTTTGAGTAGCGCAAACCTGGACTCCAGATTCAATCTAGGATGAACTGTTGAAGAAGTGTGGTGGCGGCTGAAGTTATGGAGGCAAGGGGAAAAGGTGGATGATATTATTTATTAGGTTTTTTTTTGGGAAAACAGAAAGCAGGGAGCGGTAAAACTAAATAGTTAGCGCCAAGTCCAATTTTTGTGTAATGGAATTTCGTATTTCACGTGCATAAAATTTTCTACTGCACATAAATTTTCTACTTTGGAGACGCCATTCGACGACGTCTCATAATTCGACTCTACAGAGCTATAAATTAGCAAAAAGATTTATTGTGTTACATCTCAAATAAAAAAGTCACGACGACATGTGGAGCGTCTCAAGAAGCGTCCTTACAATTAGATCCGCTACTATTCTAAAGACGAAAACTAATGCGTCGCACGAGGAACGTCTCCACGTGATGATTTTGTTGTAGTGTGGGGACAGGAATGACTGACGCGTAGGAAAGCGCGCTCATCAAGTTCCTCCGTGAGAATTGGGATACTTTCGCCTGGTGTCCTGCGGACATGCCGGGTGTACCCAGGAAACTTGTTGAGCACCAGTTGAAAGTGATTCCTGGATCAAAACCTGTAAAGCAAGGTCTCCGTCGTTTTGACGGAAGAAGATGGAAGGCTATTGGCAAGGAAATTATCCGGCTTTTAGCAGATGATTTTATCCAGGAAGTAATACATACTGATTGGTCTGCAAACCCAGTATTGGTCCCGATGAAGGATATTATTATTCTTAGGTTGTGTATAGATTGCACGGGATTGAACAAACTGTGTCCAAAAGATAGGTTCACGTTACCGCAGATCGATCAAATAATAGATGCCACTGCTGGCTCTGAGATTTTATGCTTTTTAGACGCTTATTCTGGGTACCATCAAATATGCATGAAAGAAGAAGATCAAATTAAAACTTCTTTCATAACACCCATACGGAACGTACTATTACATAACCATGACTTTTGGCTTGAAGAACGCGGGTGCAACGTACCAGCGTTGCATGAAACGGTGTTTGCATAGCCAAATTGGCAAAAACATGCACGTTTACGTGGACGATATTGCCCTGGTTTCCAAGGAAAAGGATACACTCTTTGAAGATCTACGAGAAACCTTCGAGAATTTTCGCACTTATAAAATTAAGTTGAATCCATTAAAGTGCGTATTTGGGGTTCCCTCAGGAAAGCTTCTGGGTTTTATCGTTTCTCACAGAGGAATAGAAGTAAACCCGAAAAAGATCCAAGCAATCTTAAACATCAAAAGACCTACATTCCTAAAATATGTCCAAAGGTTGACGTGTTCTTCAGCCGCCGTTAGCGGGTTTATAAGCCGTCTTGGTGACAATGCTCTGCCATTATACAAATTGTTGAAGAAATCCGACAAATTTGAATGGACAGAAGAGACGGACAAAGTGAAAGAACATAGGTTCTAAATCCTGTTTTGAGTGTTTGATTACAACATATAGATGGACTAATGTGCTTTGCTAAGTGTACTCAGAAAATATCGACCCGTAAATGTCTTACAAATTTCAGCAATGTGTGAGAAAATGTTACGGGAAAAGAAGAAAGAGACGGCGAAGAGAAAGGATAAAAGAAGAAGAAAAGGGGGGTGGCCGGCCTCCAGGCCGGCCTGGCCGGCCTCCAGGCCGGGCTGGCAGCGCCCCTGGCCAGCCCCACGCCGGCCCCAGGCTGGCTCCCAGGCCGGGCAGTTCGGGTGGGGGGTCGGCCTCGCCCCTCTGCCCACGCCGGCCCCAGGCCGGCCTCCAGGCTGGGGCGCCCGGGTGGGGGTCCGGCCTCCCCCCTGGTCCACGCCGGCCCCAGGCCGGGCTGGCTGCCCACGCCGGCCTCCCCCTGGCGCCCACGCCGGCCCCAGGCCGGCCCCCAGGCTGGGGTGGGGTCTGGCCCGGCCCTGGCTGCTCCCAGGTCGGCCAGGCCGGCCCCCAGGCCGGGGTGGGACGCAGGAAAGGGGAAAACCCCCTAAAACGGCCATATTTCGACACGAGTATATATACGGGGTCTTCACCTACCTTTGCTCTTTGTCAATCCCACTCACACTCTCTCTCACCACCATTGATTGACCAAGCTCAAGCTCAAGAACAAGATCTCCACGAATCCCCAACCAAAGCTCGTGATACTTTGGGATTTGAAGGAGACACCCCCGATCTACAACTCCACCGAGCCGATTAGAAATCCACCCACTCATCCCATAGGGATCTTGTCATTCTTAGTTCATTGGAGCTAGGAATCTTGTTGCTCTTAGTTCATCGGAGCTCGGAGCCTTGTTGATATCCCCGGTGCTTTTGTGCCCGTGGATCTTGCTTCTCGGAGTCTTGGCGGCTCTTGGGATTTGGTGAGGACCCTCCAATCTTGTGGAGTGTGCCTCATCCTTGTAAAGGTTCTAGTTGTCAACCTCAACGGCAACATAGTGATTCGAGTCTATCCACATCGGTGGAAGATCTCGAAGGAGATACGGTGTGGCATTTGAGGCCTACTCGGTGTTTCACTTTGGTGGCACCGCACCGCTCCAACGGAGATTAGCTTCCATTGGGAAGTGAACTTCGGGATAAATCTCCGCGTCATTATGTTCGGTTATTCCTCAACTTACCTTTACTTGTTACCACTAGCTTAGTCATATTACTCACCTTGTGCTAGTTGTAATTGCTCAACATATAGGATTGTCCATCTAGTTGCATTCTCTAGATAATCTATATTTGAGCTTTGCCTTGCTAACTTGAAAAAGAAGTTAAAATTTGTAGTTAACCTATTCACCCCCCCCCCCTCTAGTTAACCTCTCGATCCTTCAATTGGTATCAGAGCCTCGTCTCTTTATAAAATGCTTTACCGCCTAAAGAGGAGGTGAGGATGGCCGATGATCCCGTCACCATGGATGGGATTCAAAAGCTAATCCAAGCTATGATTGAATCTTCCGAGAAGAAGATGGAGGGACTAATAAAAGAATTGACATCTCCATCTAAGCAACCTAGTGAAAATATTATCTTAGATGAACATGGAAACCCTTGCCAACTAAAGAAGGAAGTGATACAACTTCACCTTTAAATAATGGTGCACCATCAAATGGTAGTGGTGGCAATTCTTTTGGCTATGCATACAACAATGCTCCTAATGTTCAACATCCGCATGTTTCTAATCTTGGTCACCTCCTTTGGTGGATCGGCATCGTTTTACTAATTGGAAAGCTTCCATGAAGTCTTACATGTGCAGCTCTTCAATGCAAATATGGAGAATTGTTGAAAAAGGGTATGAGCCAAAGGACCCCGCAAATCTAAGGTCAAGTGACATCATAGATGAGCAACTCAACGCTCATGCTTTGCACATGTTGGAGAGGGCAATGGAAAAGGAAGGAGTTGAGCACATCCGGTCCTTCACTAGTGCAAAGAAAGCTTATGATGGTCTTGTTGATATGTTTGACGGCAATGTCAACCTCCAAAGGTCCAAGAGGTCAATCATTCAAAGAAAAGTTGAACACTTTCATTTGGGCGATGGAGAGAACATAGAAGACATGTTTAGAAGACTCAAGGCTCTTGTAAATGATATGAGAGATAGTGGATTCACGGATTGTACGGAGAATTGGGTCAAGGAGAAATTTCTACTCACCTTGATGCCATACAATGAAAACATGGTGATGAATGTACAAGCAAGGGCCGACTATTTGGACCTATCCCCCAATGATGTCCTAGGTCTTTTTATCACACTCAAGGTCATGAAACAAACCTCCGATGATGTCATGGCCCGTGTGAACGGAGCAAAGAAAGCATCTCTTGCCTTGAAGGCCAAGGTCATTCCCCATGAAGATAATGACTCAAGTGATGATGGTGGCTCTACGCATGAGGTCTCCGAGAAAGAAATGAGGACATCACATGAAGAATGCTTGGCTCTTGCTCAACACAAGTGGTGGAAGAAAGGAGACTTTAGATCCAATGCCACCAAGAACAAAGGGAAGGAATCCTCGAGCATGAAGAAAGCAAGAACTTGCTTCAATTGTGGAGATTCCGAGCACTTCGTTGCCGAGTGTCCCTTCAAGAGTAGAATTGAGAATGGAGGAAGACTTATCAAGAAATCCACCTTCATTCCTTCATCAAGAGAGGCCCTCCTAGGGCAATGATTGCTAAAGAAGTCGAGTACACCTCCGGTGGTGAAGAGAGTGATGGTGAAGGCGAACAAGTAGGTATGGCGGCCATGGCTAGGGGCGTCATACCTCCTAACTTAAGCTCTCTCTTCTCCAACCCAAATGACAACAAGGGCCCCTCGATTCACAAGTGCTTCATGGCCAAGGGTATACCCCCAAAGGTGACTCCTACACTTAAACTTGCTAACTCCTCTATTCCTTCACTACTAAATTGTGTCGAGGAAGACCCCTTGACAAACTTTGTTGAAAAATTAGAAGGAGAAACTAAATCCATCTTTGTCTCTCTCATGGATCAATTAAGTGAGGCACATGGCCTCATTGATGAACATGAGGAGAGAATAATGTTACTTGAAAAGTTTGCTCGTGATGATGCTAATAAAATTGAGGAGCTTGAGAAAGCTTTAGATGAATCACATTGCCTTAAAGAAAGCATTGAAGAAACCTTTGCAATTGACATAGCTAAAGCTAAACTTGATTGTCAACATGCTTTTGCTAAGGTAACAGAATTCATGAGTTTAAATGATGCAACTAACCAAGGGTATAATGAACTCATTAAGGATTTTGATAAGCTTAAAATTGATCATCGTACTATCTCAAATGAGCTCAAACCTTAAAAGGAGTTAGAATTGTGAATGAAAACTCTTGTGCTACTAACCCTTTGTGTGTCAAGGCAACTCTCATTGAGGAGAACAATAGGTTGAAGGCACAACTCAACAAAGGCCTTGCCACATGCATCCAAGGCCAAAAGAACCTCAATGATCTTTTGAGTAATCATAAGAGAGTTGTTGGTAAAGAAGGTCTTGGTTTTGGTTCCACATCGGAGGTGGCCTACAAGAAGAAGTCAACTCCCTCACTAACTCTATTGTTTTTTGGAGGGGGAGTTGGCTAATGAGGAAGATGAGTTTGATATTATTGCTAAAAGTATTGTTTCTAGGAACACTACTTCTCACAACAACTTTGCGGGAAAGTATAACCCATCCTATGTGCTTCTAAAATCTACTAATGGTCATGTTTATGCAAAGTATGTAGGCACCTCATATGGTGATGATTACAAGCATGCTATTTGGGTTCCCAAGACCCTTGTGACTAACAAAAAAGGACCCATCCAAAAATGGGTACCTAAGACAAGAAGTTGATTCATTGTAGGGTTGCATTTCCGGTGGAACATCATGGATGATTGATAGCGGTTGTTCCGCACACATGACCGGAAGCAAAGAAGTATTAGAAGACTTGAAACTCCAACTTCTCAAGTTTGCTCATGTAACTATTGGTGATCGCTCACAACTTAAGGTATTGGGACATGGCAAGGTGGTCATTTCTCCGGATTCATCCATTGAGAAAGTCCTCCTTGTTGAGTCCCTTGGCTATAATCTTCTTTCCGTCTTGCAACTTTGTGAATGCAATTTTACATGTGTATTTGGGCGTCACCATGTGCTTGTCCTTCACACTATTTCTCTTAAAGTAGCCTTTGTTGGATTTGTGGAAAACGGTATGTATGTAGTGGATTTCTCGAAAGAAACTACACATATTGCCACATGTCTAATGGCTAAATCCGACGTGGGGTGGCTTTGGCATCGTCGCCTAGGCCATGTCGGTATGAGAAATCTACAAACTCTTGTGAAGGGTGAGCACGTGGTAGGACTAACAAGTGTGAATTTTTCCAAAGATCGTCCTTGTAGCTCTTGTATTGCCGGAAAGATGCATGAGAAGAATCATCCTAAAACATCTATCATCGCCACAACAAGACCTTTTGAGCGCATTCACATGGACCTATTTGGTCCCCCCACATATGATAGTCTTGGTGGCAAGAAGTATTGTTTGGTTATTGTTGATGATTATACAAGATACACTTGGGTTTTCTATATCAAGAAGAAGAGTGAAACTCAAGAAAGATTCATTACTTGGGCTACCGAAGTGCAACGCCAATATGACACCAAGATCTTATCCATTAGGAGTGACAATGGTTCCGAGTTCAAGAACTACACCATGGATGAATTCTTGGGTAATGAGGGGATAAGACATCAATATTCCGCCGCGTACACCCCTCAACAAAATGGTGTTGCGGAGAGGAAGAATCGCACACTTATTGATATGGCAAGAACTATGATGGCCGAGTTCAAATCCCCATATAACTTTTGGGCCGAAGCTATCAACACCGCTTGTCATCTATCTAACCGACTCTTCCTTCGTCCGATGATTGGCATGACTCCATATGAGCTTCTAACCGGTAACAAACCCAACCTCTCATATCTTCGAGTTTTTGGGTGCAAATGCCAAGTATACATAAAAGGAACTAGATTGTCTAAATTTGATGCTAGAACATTTGAAGGTATTTTTGTTGGTTATGCCACGAACTCCCACACTTATAGAGTCTACAACATATCCACCGGGTGTGTTGAAGAATCTATGAATGTGGAATTTCATGAGGATAATGGCTCCGAAGTGGAGCAAATTAATTGTGATGATGTAGGTGATGAACCATCCTCCATAGCCATAGGAAGAATGGGTGTATGTCCACTTATACCCATTGAGGGACACCTTGTGGCAAATGAGGTTGGAACTAGCTCTACGCAAGTGGAGCCCTCTACATCAACCACCAATCAAATGGTAAACCAAGAACAAGAAGAAGATCTTAATGTGGATATCTCCCATCAAGAAAGTGATCAAGATCCACCCAATGATAATGGTGGAAGTGGGCTTGGTGATACTTCACCAAGAACTCCAATAAGGGTGGACAATGGTCTTGATGAAGGAAATGATGAAGATTTTCCACCAAATGAACATCCCGATGATGCTCTAGTTCGTATCATGTCTCGTCAAGCATCAAGATTGCAACAAAAGTCACTATATCAAAAGAATATCATTGGTGGCTTGGGAAGAAGTGTCTCCACTCGTGGACAAGTACTCAAGTTTTGTGGTATTCATTCATATGTCTCTCATGTTGAACCATCAAAGTATATGATGCTCTTGAAGATGAAGATTGGGTTCAAGCTATGCATGAAGAGCTCCATAATTTTGAAAGGAACAAAGTATGGTATCTAGTGGAAATACCCAAGGATCACAATATCATTGGAACTAAATGGGTGTTCAAAAATAAGCAAGATTCTCATGGGCAAGTGATTCGCAACAAAGCTCGATTGGTTGCTCAAGGCTACTCTCAAGTCGAAGGACTTGACTACGGTGAAACTTTCGCTCCCGTAGCTAGGCTTGAATCCATTCGTATATTACTTGCATTTGCCACTAGTCATAACTTCATCTTGCATCAAATGGATGTTAAAAGTGCCTTTCTAAATGGACCTTTAAATGAAATGGTATATGTTAAACAACTCCGGGATTCGAGGATCCCAAGTATCCTAA
Source organism: Alopecurus myosuroides (assembly GCA_028641055.1). Classification (NCBI taxonomy): domain Eukaryota; kingdom Viridiplantae; phylum Streptophyta; class Magnoliopsida; order Poales; family Poaceae; genus Alopecurus; species Alopecurus myosuroides. The sequence goes on along the minus strand of CM054057.1, from coordinate 664,694,524 downwards.
CCATGTCTACTTCCTCCATAAGGCTTTGTATGGCCTCAAACAAGCCCACGTGCTTGGTATGATCACTTAATGGAGTTCTTAGTAGATCGTGGTTTCGTGCTTGGGGTAATTGATCCCACTCTCTTTACCAAAAGTGTAGATGGACATTTCTTTGTATGCCAAGTATATGTTGATGATATTATATTTGGATCCTCTAACGTGAGTTTTGTAGATCAATTTGCCAAACTAATGACAAGTGAATTTGAGATGTCTATGATGGGAGAATTAAAATTCTTTCTAGGTTTTGAGATCAAGCAATATCATGAAGGGACTTTTATTTGTCAAGCCAAATATATTCAAGACATGCTCAAGAAATTCGATATGATTATGCCAAACCATTACCTTATCCAATGCCAACTACCACAAATCTCTCTTTGGATCATGAAGGTATACCGGTAGACCCCAAACTTTATAGATCCATCATTGGATCTTTGCTTTACCTTTGTGCATCTAGACCGGATATTATGTTTAGTGTGGGTTTGTGTGCAAGATTTCAATCTAACCCAAGGAAAGCCATATGATTGCGGTCAAGAGGATTCTTAGGTACTTGGTTGACACTCCAACTCATGGTCTTTGGTATCCATCAAACACAACTTTTGATCTTGTGGGATACTCGGATGCGGATTGGGGAGGTGACAAAGTGGATAGAAAATCAACCTCGGGTGCTTGCCAATTTTTGGTAGGTCTCTCGTGTGTTGGTCTTCCAAGAAGCAAAATTGTATTGCCACCTCCTCCACGGAAGCGGAGTATATCTCCGCCGCAAGTTGTTTGTTCTCAACTCTTATGGATGAGGCAATGTCTTAAGAATTTTGGAATTAAGATTAAGACAATGCCTCTTTTATGTGATAATGAGAGTGCCATTAAGATTGGTCACAATCCGGTACTTCATGGCAAGACCAAGCATATTGAGATTCGATATCATTTTATTCGGGATCATGTGGCCAATGGTGATATCTCACTCTCTTATGTCAACACTAAAGATCAACTTGCCGACATCCTTACCAAGCCTCTAGATGTGAAGAGATTCAAGGAATTGAGGAGTGAGCTCAACATCATATGTGCAAGCAATTTTAGTTGATTGAAAATCTCGCATACACACCCCTACTAGACTCTTATTTGGATTTAGATGCACGCATAGAATAGGGGGAGTGTAGCTCAATCAATGAGCCAACACCTTTATTATGCATAAATAAACAAATCATGCCTAAATGATCATTTTTAATGACATCATGTGCTTAAATGATGAGTCTCGACAATGCACCCAAGATATATCTTCGCGGTGTCATATCGAACATACTCATACATGGTGGCTACGGCCACCGCCCATTTTTTCCATCCAACATTTGTGTTCGAATGTTCACTCAATTGCTTCTCTATTTGATTTCATATTTCATTGGTATCCAATGTTGCTCATTTCGTTTTCTCATATTTTTCTCCCCATTGGATACAAATGAAAACATCCTATGCATGTCATCATTCTCATATCATCCGTGCACATGGTCAAATAAAAATGCTCTACGAACCAAAACTCATGAAAATGTTGTTAGAATAAATCTTCTGAAAATTCTTGTATTAGAAACATTGCTCATAATATCCTTATATTGCGTATTGTGGCTTGATATGTTGGGGTGGCATTTTTTTTAAGAACAAAAAACAGCCCAATCAAAATTGCCAACGAAAAAAAAAAAAAACATGCGCCCAAGTCCCCACCCCGGCCCCTGCCGCCGCCGAGCCGGCCCCAGGCCGGGGGTCAGGCCGGGGGCTTCGGGCTCCATGCCGGCCTCGCCTCCACCGCCGAGCCGGCCCCAGGCCGGGGGCTGGGCCGGCTCCTTCGGCCGCCATGCCGGCCTCCCGCCCGGCCCCGCCCCCCCGCCCCGGCCCCAGGCCGGGGTCCCTGCCCGCGCGCACGCCCGGCCGGCCAGGCCGGCCACCCGCCCGGCCCCAGGCCGGGGTGGGCGCCCCACATCCCCCACGCACACTTAACACACGCACGCAGCACACCCCCCACCTCCCTAGCCCATCCCCACCGCCCAAAATCACGGATCCGCAAGCCCTCGGTCTTCTCCGCCCCCTCCTCCACACGGATTTTTCATTGCCCCATTATTGGAGGAGATCGGGTCACTTCCTTTTCTAGTACTTTTTGGTTGACCATGGCTTCGAACTCGGGTAATTTTGCTATGGGCTATTCTATGTGTTATGTGTATGTTAGTGCCATCCATGTGTGTGCTAGTACTCATGTTCATGTGCTAGATTTTTTTTGTTTTTCATCTCATCATATTAGGGCTCATACCGCTATGCTATACTATGATTTGTTCTATTGGTATGATATGCCATGGTTGATGTTCCATGCTCCTCATAATCTATCAATGCTAGGGTTCATCCACTATGATTTATTATGTTTTGTTCATATCACGTGTTCCCTATATTATCTTGATTATGCCATGTTGATGCTCACCTAGCCCTCGATATCATGACTATGACCATGTATACATATTCAAAAAAAAAATTCCCATTACTTGATACAATTGTTCTATCCTTAAGACCTAGTGTGTATGCTATCACTTAAATATTTTTACATTCTCATGGTTGTTTGTATGCTTAAATGCCAAATATTTTGTTTCACATCAAACACTTCTATCCACATGATATGATAATATGCAAACCCCCCCAATTTTTTTTTTTTTTGCTTGCTAACTATTGGGCTAGTATTTCGTTTACCATGTCATTGTCCCATAGATTCATGGTTTCATTTTCTTCTCTCACATAAACCAAATGACCATGTGCACTCATTATCATGTTCCATCTCCATGCATCATATATTTCAGGTGACTCTCCTCCCCAAGATGATGCCTCTCGCTCTCTCCGTCCTCGCAACCCTCGCAAGAAGACTGCCCAAGAGGTTGCTGGCTCTACTCCCTCACGGAGATCCGCTCTTCCTATCAATCCAAAGGAACCCGTGATCAGGAACTGGGGTGGCCTTAGTACCGCTGATTTTGAGGAAGCTAGGCTGAAATTTAACCCGTATGAGTTTGGTCAAAGGACGTGCTCGGATAATCGGTTTTATTGCAAGATGCATCAAGTCATGCATGAATTCATTCTTGGCAAGCTACAGCACACTCATGTGGATCAACGCTTCTTTGACATTGAGTATACTCGCAACAAGTGGCCTGAAGTGATGACCATCATGGACTACCACAACCTCACTCCTCTCATGGGTGACACATGGCTCATCCGTTCTCTCCAGAGTTGATCAGGGAGTTCTACTCCACGTTCACTTCGCCTCTGGTGGCCCCACGCGTCTCCCACCTACCTTGATATGGATGAGCGGTGGCACCAAGTGTGAGGCTACCATGGATGATTTTGGTGCTATCTTGGGTATCCCCGAATATCGGTTTGACTATACATTCTATTTCTGCATTCATGGGGAGCCCTCCAAGATTATGAAGGCCAAGGAAGGGCTTCGTCATTGCTATCCGAAGGTACCGGCTCCATGCATATTCCTAAGATCAAGTTCTTCTCTGAGCATTGGTACATGGTACACGCCGTTCTTCGCAACACCATCAACGCCAAATATGGTGAGAAGGGCGAGGTACGCAAGTGGATGATCAACCTCCTCTTCCACATTGAGTCTCGGATGCAAGCAAAGAAGCAGTTGGATGTACTAGACTATATGTGGAATGAGATGCAGAGTGTGGTAAAGGAGAAGAGGGTACCCATCTATGGCTCCTACATTCAGCGTCTTATTGAGACCCGCATTCCCGAAGGTCTCGTCAACAACTATGACAAAGTGACTCCAAAGAAGAACATTCTTATGTATGATGCTCCCATTGAGACTGCTCATGAGCCAAGGCCTAAGTGCACCCGCACCGAGTCAGTTACTCGCCGCTCTCCTTCACCTTTCCTGCTCCTGAGACATTTAATCTTAAGAAGATTCTTCAGAAGATGAATTGTTTCTTCATTGATAAGCAACATCAAGATTATGAGGCTTATCGCAAAGGGAAAGCATCTAGTCGCCGTCAGCGCGCCATCCAAACTGCACTCAAGATTCCTCTTAGTTCTTCCAGCTCCGACGAGATTGAGGAGGAGAAGTGGAAGTCTAAGCATACATATTGGTGCGGAGATGATGTGAGTTCTCTTGGCTCTTTTGCAGGGCCATACACCACCGCTGAGGCTAGCTCGAGTCAGGTTCCCCCAGAGGACTTCCATGAGGATGAAGATGAGGACGAGATGGGCGACGAGTGATCGCATTGCATTTTTCTCCCTTTTTGGTGTATGATGCCAAGGGGGAGAAACACTCACGCATAGCATTGCATCACATGCATTCATTTGCGTCTTATCTTCGTGATTTTCTTTTTAGTTGAAACTATTTGTGCTATTTGTGTGGTTTGTGAACCTTGGTGTTATTGTTAGACTATGTCCTTAATTATCTATCGTACTCTCTATTATGTGTGTGACAATGGTTATTGAAGATCATAGCAAGATTATCAAGTTATTTCTCCACTCACTATATTGAATGTGTTGAAGCCATATTGAGGGAAGTTATTATTCATAAGAAGAATGCTATGGTAAGATCTTGCAATTAGTAAACATTATTATTCATACATGTGTATCTTCAATGGTAAAAATCATGGTCGAACTAAATTCTTGCACTTCACATAAATATGTTATAGTCTCATCATCACCATGATTATCAAATATACATGTCAATTGTTATGGGCACACAAATAGGGGGAGTACGAATATATGTTATTTCTCTCACAAATAGCCATGCAAAATTATCTATTATGCAAATCCGTATGTTGTCATCAAACATCAAAAAGGGGGAGATTGAAAGAACATAGGTTCTAAATCCTGTTTTGAGTGTTTGATTACAACATATAGATGGACTAATGTGCTTTGCTAAGTGTACTCAGAAAATATCGACCGTAAATGTCTTACAAAGTTCAGCAATGTGTGAGAAAATGTTACGGGAAAAGACAAGGAAGAAGAGAAAAGAGACGGCGAAGAGAAAGGATAAAAGAAGAAGAAAAGGGGGGTGGCCGGCCTCCAGGCCGGCCTGGCAGCGCCCCTGGCCAGCCCCACGCCGGCCCCAGGCTGGCTCCCAGGCCGGGCAGTTCGGGTGGGGGGTCGGCCTCGCCCCTCTGCCCACGCCGGCCCAGGCCGGCCTCCAGGCTGGGGCGCCCGGGTGGGGGTCCGGCCTCCCCCCTGGTCCACGCGGCCCCAGGCCGGGCTGGCTGCCCACGCCGGCCTCCCCCTGGCGCCCACGCCGGCCCCAGGCCGGCCCCAGGCTGGGGTGGGTCTGGCCCGGCCCTGGCTGCTCCCAGGTCGGCCAGGCCGGCCCCCAGGCCGGGGTGGGACGCAGGAAAGGGGAAAACCCCCTAAAACGGCCATATTTCGACACGAGTATATATACGGGGTCTTCACCTACCTTTGCTCTTTGTCAATCCCACTCACACTCTCTCTCACCACCATTGATTGACCAAGCTCAAGCTCAAGAACAAGATCTCCACGAATCCCCAACCAAAGCTCGTGATACTTTGGGATTTGAAGGAGACACCCCCGATCTACAACTCCACCGAGCCGATTAGAAATCCACCCACTCATCCATAGGGATCTTGTCATTCTTAGTTCATTGGAGCTAGGAATCTTGTTGCTCTTAGTTCATCGGAGCTCGGAGCCTTGTTGATATCCCGGTGCTTTTGTGCCCGTGGATCTTGCTTCTCGGAGTCTTGGCGGCTCTTGGGATTTGGTGAGGACCCTCCAATCTTGTGGAGTGTGCCTCATCCTTGTAAAGGTTCTAGTTGTCAACCTCAACGGAAACATAGTGATTCGAGTCTATCCACATCGGTGGAAGATCTCGAAGGAGATACGGTGTGGCATTTGAGGCCTACTCGGTGTTTCACTTTGGTGGCACCGCACCGCTCCAACGGAGATTAGCTTCCATTGGGAAGTGAACTTCGGGATAAATCTCCGCGTCATTATGTTCGGTTATTCCTCAACTTACCTTTACTTGTTACCACTAGCTTAGTCATATTACTCACCTTGTGCTAGTTGTAATTGCTCAACATATAGGATTGTCCATCTAGTTGCATTCTCTAGATAATCTATATTTGAGCTTTGCCTTGCTAACTTGAAAAAGAAGTTAAAATTTGTAGTTAACCTATTCACCCCCCCTCTAGTTAACCTCTCGATCCTTCACAAAGCATTAACCCAATTAAAAGAAACTTTGATGAAAACTCCGTTTTTGGCATCCCCAAAAGACGAAGAACCCATGTTACTGTATTTTACAGCAACTAACAGGGTTACCAGCGCACTGATAATCGTGGATAGGCGCAAGGACGAACAAAGCATACCAGATCATTATCCGGTTTACTACGTCAGCGAGGTATTCTTCGAATCAAAACAAAGGTATCCACATTATCAAAAACTGGCATACAGCGTGTTTTTCGCATCTCTGAAACTCCTCCATTATTTCCAAGGATATTCCATAACAGTGGTAAGCAAAGCACCACTAGAGGATATCATCAACAATGCGGACGCAACAGGCCGAGTTGCTAAATGGGGCATTGAACTGGCTGCGTTCGACATTAAGTACCAACCTAGGACGGCAATTAAATCCCAGGTTTTGGCAGATTTTGTCGCTGATTGGACAGAAGCAATGGAAAATACACCAATGCCGGAGTCGGAATATTGGAGCATGCATTTTGATGGATCCAAAATGAAAAAGGGCGCCGGAGCTGGTGCAGTGCTAAAATCTAAAATAGGTGACATTATGGAGTATGTATTACAAATACACTTCAACACCAGCAACAACGTGGAAGAATACGAAGCGTTACTTCACGGCTTGCATATTAAAAAAGAAATAGGCGTCAAGCGTATACTTTGCTATGGTGACTCAGACTTGGTGCAGCACCAGCTGAACCAAACATGTGATGCCAAAAGCCCCATTATGACTGAATTTCGGAGAACGGTGGACGAGTTTGCCATTTGCTTCCTAGCATTTGAAGTACTTCATATCAAAATGGAAGAGAATTGGAACGCAGATGCTTTAGCCCGCATGGGCTCGGAAAGAGTGAAAACTCTACCACCTGGTGTGTTCGTCCAATATTTTCTTAAACCATCAATAAAAGGTGAAGATGTTGACTATCCTCTAGTTTCCGAGTCAACAGAAGTTATGCTCGTTAACCCGGATTGGACAATTCCATACTTAAACTTCTTAGTTGATCAGAAGTTTCTGGATGGAGCAGATGAAGTCTTGCAATGGAAGATACAACGCCGATACAAACGATACACGGTAATCAATGGTTGCCTGTATAAACGCAGCACTGTCGGAATTTTCAACGATGTATTTCGCCAGAAGAAGGCCGATAAATCTTGCTAGAAATCAATGCAGGAGATTGCAGACATCATGCTCAATCAAAAAGCATAGTTAAAAAAGCATTTCGTGCAGGGTTTTTCTGGCTCACAGCCAAGACAGACGCGGAACACATAGTAAATACATGTGCCGGATGTCAGTATTACGCCAAGCAGACGAATATGCCAGCTGAGGCACTCAAAACTATCCCCATAACATGGCCATTTGCGGTCTGGGGGCTAGATATGATGGGACCATTCAAAACTGCAAGAGGTGGACTTACAAATCTACTCGTCGTAGTGGATAAGTATACCAAGTGGGTTCAAGCAAAACCCATCAAAAAACTTGACGGCGTGACGGCTAGAAATTTCGTCATTGACATAGTCATGCGATATGGCGTTCCGCACAGCATAATCACGGATAACAGGACAAATTTCTCTATTGACGAGCTGGCAAAATATTGCCGACAAACGAGAATCCGCCTAGATCTTGCATCTATGGCACACCCACAATCCAATGGACAGGTTGAAGGAATGAACATCTCAATCCTGCAAGGAATACACCCAAGTTTGAATCTCCTCTTCATAGAGCAGCTGGTGCATGGGTAGAAGAACTACCTTCTTTACTTTGGACTATTCGAACAACGCCGAATAGATCAATAGGGGAACCCCCTTTTCTGGTTTATGTGCAGAAGAAGTGCTTCCTACGGACATGATCCATGATAGCCCAAGAGTGCAGGTGTACGATGACTCGGATGCCGAAAACGCACGACAGGACGCCGTTGATCTCTTAGAAGAAGAACGAGAGATTGTGCTACAAAGATCCGCCATTTATCAGCAAGAACTACAGTGTTATCATAGTCGGAAAACTAAACATCGTTCTTTCAAAGAAGGTGATCCTAAAAACTCGAATCGCAAGAGAAAGAGTAGATGTCGAACTGGGAGAGACAAAGAGACCCTGGAGCATCCAACAGTTACGTCCGTTCTACACTTAGTTCAGTTTCTATGTAAACATCTTTGAGATCATGAAATAAAGTTGGCGGAATTCAAGCATTTCTGTTTTATCTGATTATACTTATTCAAAGCATAAGTCCGTCTTATCTATTTCCCAATGATCTTTCAAAATGCTTCAATGTTAACCTGAATTTTGCCTCCGTGCTCGGTGTTAAAAACCTGAATGCTTTTGTAGCCTAAGGAGGCTTAAGAAACCCAGATTGTGCATGCATGCCTGAGTTTCATAATATTCAAAATTCCCTACTATTCCTAAGCATTATCTGACAATTTGTGTGTTGGGTCACTGGAATTAGTAAGTAAAAGTGCCTAAGTATGATCCATGTTTTCGAGTTTCTACTGATTGGTCCACACCCAGTCACTCGGCGTGAATATTAAATACTTTCGAGCCACTTCAAACACTAAGGAAAGTTAAAGCATACAAATCAGAGAACTTAGAAGGAAAGGGGTTAAAACGCAGAACAAACTTTGCAAAGACTTAGAAATTTTACTGCAAAAGGATGAATACTTGTTTATACAAAAGATAGATCGCATTACAAATGATATTACATTTGAATAATAGTAATGCTTTCTATGCCTTGGCCAACTATGCATGAATTAGGGGACATCAGAAGAATCTGAGTCCTCCTCGTTGCTGTCACTGGGTTCTCTGCAGTTGCCATAATTTCTTCCTCCGGGTAGAACGTCGAGATCAACACCATTTGAGCTATCTTAGTGGCATGCCCCTTTACAGACTAAAAAATATCGGCTCTCTGCGCTTCCGTGTATCCTTGAGGGATACCGGTAGCGACACGCCATGACTTTGCGGTGGTATAATGCATACGCATCAGCACAAGGGCCATGCGCGCACCACCACAAGTAGCAGAGTGGAACCAGGATTCCTTCTGGTTTGCCACCTCTTCTATCGCCTACGGAAGTTTGCTGAGTTCCGAGAAATCTTCGGCTCTGTCAGGTAGGTACTTATTCACAAGTAGCATCCCCGCAGTATTGATATTGGCGAAGATATTACCAAAAGTCCGGATTCTATCAATCCGGGTAAGCAAGGCATTCCCTTCTATGAAAAGAAACAAAGAATGGTTAAGAAAACACGGAAGGAGAAAATATAAGGCATGCCATCAAAGTACAAGAAAAAACTTGATAAAAGAAGAAAAAACTTACCCAGGATTTTATCCATCTCAACGCCTTCTTCAAAGCGTTAGTTGAGGGAGTTCTCCAAATCCCGGATGGTCGCTTTATCCTTCTCGACCTAGGCGGAGGCTTTAGACTCGGAAATGCCAGTAGCCAGTTGCCTAGCCTCGAGATCCTTCTAAAGCTTTACCGTCATATTGTAACGCTCCGAATTTTCCGTTTGGAAGTTCTCGGCATTGCCAGCATCTTCAGCAATTTGTTTGGCTTTGGCCAAAGAAGCTGAAAAGAGTAGAAAATGAAGAGATCAATACTCGGAAAAAGACTTAGAAAAAACAGCAGTATGAATTAAAAATATATTTACCTGCTGAGTCCTTCAGCTGTTGCTGAACCGAGGCCAACTTTGATTCTTTTTCATCAAGAATGCTAAGGAGAGTTTTAACCTACTTGTTCTTGATGGTAAGCTTGTTGAACACTTCCATATTTATGGTATCGGCAGTTTGCTGACGCTTAAATTAAAAAATAAGCAGGCATAAGAGAAAACATTAAGTCAAAAAGAATACATTTGTCTTAATACTTGGTGGCTAGAGGTATCTACCTCTCTCATTTTTTGCAAGCTCGCAAGATTCTTGGAAAGTTCCTTCGCATATTCTACAAAGGTAATTCCGACATAGCAAAGGACGTCTTCTATGACCTGGCGAGGCGAGAACACGTAATTATTCCTAACAATAAGTCCGCCTTGTGGCCAAGGACGGATTAAGGGAGCACGAGCAAATTGTTTTTTCGCCCACGGATGATTATATCCGTGTTCGTAAAAGTAGTCTTCTTGCTTTACATTAAACTCGCTGTCAAAATTGAGGATGGGCTCCTCCTTCGGGATGTTTGAAGGCCCACCTTCATCTGGCACCGCCCTTTCCCTCGCATCTGAGACGGATGCAATGGGCTGGCTGGACTGCAAGGGATGTTCTTCTTCCTGGGCAGCCGAGTTCTCCTCCCCAACCGTTGTTGCAGTATCTGGCGCAGCGGCAGGAGACGGCTTTGCTCCTCTGTGAGCAGCAGCCTTGTGCTTCTTCCGTCTTTTCCCCTTGAAAGTAGTTGGGACAAGGATAGAAAGGAAAAGAGAAGAAAAATCCGAGAAATGAGATTCCAAGAAATAGAAAACATGCAGTAAAAATCATAGAAATGAAAAAAAAATGGGTTCTTACCTGGAAGTAGCGACGGCCACGCCGTCAAGATCGATGACATCCTGATGGTGGATGGCTTCTTGCGCTTCCATCCTCCAGACTGGAAGTTGGCATGAAGTGCATCCAACTCTTCATCGGTAGCAAGTTCAGCCTCAGGAAGATCGAGAAGTTGTGGAAAGAAACAATGTACGAATAAGAAAATATCCGTGAAAAAGAAGATTCATGAAATTTCCCAAAAAGATAAAACTATACCTTGGGAGCGGGGTTTCCGGCGTGATACATTTTCCGGCTCTCCTCATATTGATCACGAGTAGAAACCAGCTGGTTCACACGTTTCCTGAAGTATTTCTTCGACAACAAGCGTTTTGTTGCTCTCATCGCGTCGTTTTGGCCGAGTATTGACACAGAAGCCGGGTTCCACGATACGCAAGTGGTTGAATCCGCCATTCGAGCCAGCAAAGGATGGTATCCAAGTCGGTTAGAGGAGGAGTGGCGGAGACGAGTTTGGTGATTCGTTTCTTAATCCTCATCAGGCCCGGAGGCAGAACCTGGACCGTGCCCACCGCCCAATTGTCTTGGGGAGTGGCCGCGGAATTAATGAAAGGCGGAATGCATGTTTCCTTTCCAGGAAATGGTACATCCGCATGGTAAAACAACGAGCCCGACCAAAACTTGACGGACTCGGAAGTCTTGATCTTGGGGAACCAATCCTCCCTTAATCTATGGAGGGTGAAGGAAATAGTTCCGCAAGTCGGAAGGGCGCCCTTAGAAGGGTTGCCTTTAACCCTGAAACAATACTGCCAAAAATCCAGGCGGAGTTCTATCCCTAGGTAACCCTCGAAAAGGGCCTGGAAGCCGGCTAAGTAAAGACTGGAGTTTGGTGGTAAGTTGTGTGGCTGGATCCTATAGTTATCTAGGATTTGGCCGAAAAAGGCGGAAGGTGAGAATCCCATACCTCGATTGATATGAGTGGCTAGAAGAACCCGCTCACCGGGTTGCGGATACGGCTCGGTGTCATCCTCGTTCACCCGCCACTTTCCCTTCACCACGAACCCTTCTTTCTCCAATGCCGGGAGAAGGGAAGGAACCACATTGCAGTGGATCCAATCCCCGGCATTCTCCTCACCATCCTCTTCACCTCCGGCGGTGGCGGAGGCGGTGACGTCCTCACCGTCGTGAGTAGAATTTTCCTCCATAGGCTCATAGGAAGGAGGCGGAGGAGGAGCAGTGGAAGTTGATGGCGGCGTGTTCCCGGCCACAGGAGGCAGATCCCCATAGGCCAGGTCGCTGGCGGCCCCCTCTGGCGCATTCGCAGCGGTGCAAACCAGGGAGTCGAGGAGGGGGTCGAGATCGTTGATTATATCCTCGATGTCCACGGCGACACTCTCAGATTCGGAGGCAAGGGGGGAATTGATACGTCTCCAACGTATCTATAATTTTTGATGTTCCATGTTGATATTATGCCAATTGCTACATGTTTTCTCCCTTCTTTATAGCATTTTTTGCATGTTTTCCGGGACTAACCTATTAACAAGATCCTAAGTGCCAGTTCGCTGTTTTCTGCTGTTTTTATTTCAGAAAAGTTGTTCTCAAAATATTCTTGGAATTGGACCCCATGAATCCCGAAGTTCCTATTTTCCCCGGAAGCATCCAGAAGTACGAAGAGGAGTCAAAGACGACACCAGTGGGCCCTCACCATAGCCAAGCGCGGCCCTCCTTGGCCGCGCCAGGGGTGGTGAGGCCACCCTGGTGGCCCACCGATGTCGCCCTTTCGCCTATTTATTCTCCTCCGAAGGAAAACCCTACGTACCTCATCAAAAATGCCCGAAAAGTTCCGCAACCGCTATCGTCGTCAACCCTAGATTAGGGGGTTCTGAAGCTGTCTCCCGGCACCCTGCCAGAGAGGAGATCATAACTGGAGGCCTCTTCATCACCATGTGTGAGTAGTTCATCCTTGGACTACGGGTCCATAGCAGTAGCTAGATGGTTGTCTTCTCCTCTTATGCCTCAATGTTTAGATCTCGTGAGCTACCTAACATGATCGAGATTGTTCTTATGTAATTCTGTGTGTTGTGTTTGCTGGGATCCGATGAATATTGAACTTATGCCTAGTTGATTATAGTCTTTATTGCATATGTTATTTTTGATCTTGCATGCTTTCCATTGCTAGTGGTTTCTTTGGCCAACTAGTTGCTAGTGACTCCAAGAGGGAGTATTTATGCTTGATAGTTGGGTTCATGCCTCCTTTTCGCATGTGCTCGAGTGACAGAAACGTGACGGGGGAGGATGTGATGTTTCCACTAGGGAGAAAAAAGCGGTGTGAGTGCCCGCGTGCACAATCATTGCTTACAATACACACATTGCTTAATGCGATTATCTGTTGCTTGCAACTTAATACCTAAGAGGGTTCGGATGATAACCTGAGGGTGGATTATTAGTCATAGATGCAGTTGGATTACGTTCTATGTATATTGTTGTAATGCCTGCACTAAATATCATAGTATTCATCATGTCATGAATGTGCACTATGGTGCAACCTCTATTTGTCAATTGCCCACCTGTAATTTGTTCACCAAGCATGCTATCTTTTATGGAGAGACACCACTAGTGAACCTATGTACCCCGGTCCATTTTTCCTACACTGTTAAACAAAGCACTACAATTCCCTGCTTTCTTTACTTACTGCAAGCATACACCATTTTCCACAATATATGTCTAATCTTTGTTTTCAGCAAGACCGGTGAGATTGACAACCTCACTATACCGTTGACAAAGTATTTTGGTTGTGCTGTGTGCAGGTTCCGCGTTGTTGCTGACACCGGTGAGGCGCCATCACCATCGTTAGTGGCATCAACCTTCCGAAGATCCTCTTTCTCCTACATGATTGATAACCTTGGTTCTTAACTGAGGGAAATTATTACCGCTGTACTCATCACACCCTCCTCTTGGCGTTTCCAACAAACCATCCATAGCAACAAGAATTTCTGGCGCCGTTGCCGGGGACTTAAAATTCATCATCATCAAGAAGTCTCCCCGTCAAGGCACCATCAAGGCGTAGCAAAGAATTTATGGCGCCGTTGCCGGGGAGGAAGAAGTCTTCGGGCAAGGGGAGTCTCTCACTCTCAACCTCTTTATTTTGTTTATTGTCTTGTTTTTATTTTTGTCTTGTTTTGCTTCTTTATATCAAAAACACAAAAAAATTAGTTTTCTTCATAACTGTTGTTTTTTGCTTTTCTGCTCTTAGTTTAATCTCTAATCACGATTTTACCCAAGTTTACCTTGAAAGACGTATCAATAGTTAGCGGTGATATAATTGGGAAAGATAATATCGGAGAGTTCTTTAATTATGTTAGTAAGCACAAAGAATTTGAGGATAGATCCTTAGCTGAACTTGCTCCACATTATTAAACCGATGCAGCATCTCTCGTTCGTATGCTGGAAGCTAGGTTTGTTAACCTTAATCCCATTATACAAAAAATGTTCCTCAACCTTGATAATATTAAGGATAGTGAAAAAAGAGAGTTTATTCTAGAAGCTTTGTTTAAAGAATTTGGTGATGTTGACATTGAGGCTAGAAAAGTTCTTAACCGATTTGAGATGTTAGGCTCATGTGTAGATGTTAATAGCACACCGGGTAAAGACAGTGTTAAGGAAATTAAAATACCAATACCCTTTAAATTGGTAGGAATGCATGAAGCTCTAGAAAAGAATTTTGATTGGATTGTTCCTACAAACCCATTTGATGAAAGTAGTGTGCCTAAAAGTGCTGATAAAGGGACATCTAAAACTTCTATAGATGAAATACAATTCATTGTTGAGGAGATTTCTAAGATTAATTTTGATGCTTCTTCACTTGAAAATACTTGAGTTGCTTTCTATGCCTAGCTGAAAGGAAAACCGCTACCGGGAAACAACCCGTTTTATTTCTCCGTTTTCAACCTGTTATCCGTCGTTTCTTTCTGTGTGCTTTGCACCTGGGTGTTGTTTATTTCCTCAGAAACCTCTCTGTATCTTTTCTTTTGTGTCTTTGTTGAGCCACGTAAAGCCTCTAGTGGAAAGTTGAGACTATATTTCGGATTTCTGCGCAGGAAACAGATTTCTGCTGTCCACTGTTAAATTCGTATAAAATCACAGGAAATTCAAAATGACCTTACTTTTGTTGTGCGTAATCCTGGGATATATACGCAACTTTTTTTAGTTGAACATGTTTTGATTTGAGCAACATAATATTTTCGAAAAAAAATCATCTTTTCCTGCTGTCCTATTTTGACAGATTTGAGCAACATAGGAATGCATGAAGCTCTAGAAAAGAATTTTGATTGGATTGTTCCTACAAACCCATTTGATGAAAGTAGTGTGCCTAAAAGTGCTGATAAAGGGACATATAAAACTTCTATAGATGAAATACAATTCATTGTTGAGGAGATTTCTAAGCTTAATTTTGATGCTTCTTCACTTGAAAATACTTGAGTTGCTTTCTATGCCAAGCTGAAAGGAAAAGCGCTACCGGGAGGCAACCCGTTTCATTTCTCCATTTTCAACCCGTTATCCGTCGTTTCTCTCTATGTGCTTTGCACCTGGGTGTTGTTTATTTCCTCAGAAACCTCTACGTATCTTTTCTTTTGTGTCTTTGTTGAGCCACGTAAAGCCTCAAGTCAAAAGTTGATACTATATTTCGGATTTCTGCGCAGGAAACAGGTTTCTGCTGTCCACTGTTAAATTTGTATAAAATCACAGAAAATTCAAAATGACCTTACTTTTGTTGTGCGTAATCCTGGGCTATATACGCAACTTTTCTTAGTTGAACACGTTTTGATTTGAGCAACATAAGATTTTTGAAAAAAATCATCTTTACCTGCTGTCCTGTTTTGACAGATTTCTACAAATAATTGTATTTGCATCTTAATCTCTTTCTTTTGGTGTTCTTTTGAGAAAAAGAGTTTTAAAAGAAGTTGTGGCAGTAGATAATGTGTTTATAAGTGTTAGTATTGTGTTGAAACTGAACCATGTGAATTTATTATTTCGATTGCACTAACGTTGCTAATGAAGATTGTGAGAAGTTTGGTGTGAAGGAAGTTTTCAAGGGTCAAGAGAAGAGGATGATACGACGCGATCAAGAAGAGTGAAGAGCCTAAGCTTGGGGATGCCCCAGAGGTACATCCTAGAAAATTCCAAGAAGACTCAAGCGCCTAAGCTTGGGGATGCCCAAGGCATCCCCTTTTTCATTGACAAATTATCAGGTCACTTCTAGTGAAACTATATTTTTATTCGGTCACATATTATGTGCTTTACTTGGAGCGTCTTTTATTTTGTTTCTTTCAGTTTGTTTTTATTTTTGCAATAATCTTGATTGGACCCCAGCATTTTTTTTATTATAGAGTGACACGCTCCGCTTTTTCATGGGAATACTTTGTATTCTTAATCTTTGTCTGGCTGCTGCATTTATTTAGCTCCTGTTTTGTATTCATCTCTTATTTAGAGCTGTTAGTACTCTCTAGGTTTCATTGCTATATGCTTAGAGAGAGTTTTTGTCTCATATATGTGCTTGGTTGGTAATAGAAATGCTTATGTGATATTTGGTATAGTGGAAAAATTCGCATGGTCTTGTAGATCACTAAACAGCTTCACTTGAATCATTGTTGTTGTTTTGAGATATTGATTTGCTTAATGGATAAAAAGGAAGGAATAGTAAGTATAAAATTTTAATGGTTGGTCTAAGAAACTTGAAACTGTGCCACACTTAAATTACCAGCTGATAGAAACAATGGTATGAGTGATACATTTCTGATCGGCCTTTTGTTACACACTACGGTCGGGGTAGCTAACAGTGACTTGTCACTGCCACGGACCCTCTTGGAGTGATTTGCATTGTGCCTTGTAAAGATGATTTTCTTGCTGCAATCTTTTAACTTGTGAGTGTATATTGCGGTTCCTGGAACTTCCACCATCCATATTTGCTAGCCTCTTCGGTATTGTGCATTGCCCTTTCTCACATTGAGAGTTGGTGCAAACTTCGCCAGTGCATCCAAATCCCGTGGGAGGAATTTGTTCACCTAGACATAATCCTATATATTCTTCCTCATACCTACCTATCATGGCATTTCCATAGCCATTCCGAGATATATTGCTGCACAACATCCACCTCCAATATGTTACTTGATGATGAGCTTCATGGTTATTTACGCATACTGCTACATTGGCAGGAGCGTGCAGTTGGATACATCAGATATATTCCATTATGAGTTATGAGTACAAAAAGTGTGATGATTCATTGTAATATAGGATGTTGCCCTACCGGTGAGGACATATAAAAAAAATATGAAAAATCCTAGAAAAAAGGGCCAAAGAGAAAATAAAGAGAGAGGGGGCGCATCACTATCCTTTATACCACACTTGTGCTTCATATTTAGCACCAATGCTTCAGTTTTGAGAAAGTTTTCATATTATCATTCATTCATAACTATGTGGGGAACTTTACATTATATAACTTGGCTTGTATATTCCAATGATGATCCTCCTCAAATGAGCTCTAGGTCTTCGTGAGCAAGCAAGTTGGATGCACCCCCACTAGTTCCATTGGAGAGCTTTCATACACTTGTAGCTCTATGTGCATCCATTGTGTGGCAATCCCTACTACTTGCATAGCTTCGGTCGTAAGACTTTCTTTTGTCTAATGACCACTTTCAGCTTTGTGATCCTTTCTTCCATTGACCTTCCAAACCCACCATAATGTTCTATTTGCCATAACATCCTAGTGCCAGGGACCAACACAGAACACTTGCTTGTTTTTAGTGCACAAATAGTTTAAGATTCAAGCATTGCATCGTGTGGAAAGCTTGACTTGATCTTAACAGGGGTTGTGAAGATCGTTTGACGTGCATGATATTGTTGTTCTTGAAAGCTTAAATCATATATAATAAAATTTGCACGGTTGATAGTCTTTCAGTATTCATTCATTAAATTTTTTGCTTCATTCTTCTTATTTGTTTATGCATTACTTGTTGATATCAAATATAGATCACAGCTTTAGTTCATTTAATCCTAGTTTACATGCTCTGCTTTACATATTATGATCAAGATTGTGTGGTAGCATGTCACCTCAGAAATTATTTTGTTTTATCGTTTACCTACTCAAGTACGAGTAGGAACTAATCTTGGGGATGCTTTATACGTCTCCAACGTATCTATAATTTCTGATGTACCATGTTGATATTATGCCAATTGCTACATGTTTTCTCCCTTCTTTATAGCATTTTTACACGTTTTATGGGACTAACCTATTAACAAGATGCTAAGTGTAAGTTCCCTGTTTTCTGCTGTTTTTTATTTCTAGAAAAGTTGTTCTGGAAATATTCTCGGAATTCGACCCCACGAATCCCGAAGTTCCTATTTTCCCCAGAAGCATCCAAAAGTCCGAAGAGGAGTCAAAGACGGGCACCAGGGGGCCCTCACCATAGCCAGGCGTGCGCCCCCTTGGCCGCGCTTGGGGGTTGTGAGGCCACCCTTGTGGCCCACCGACGTCGCCCTTTCGCCTATTTATTCCCCTCCGAAGGAAAACCCTATCTACCTGATCAAAAATCCCCACAAAGTTCCGCAGCCGCAGCCGTCAACAACCCTAGATCAGGGGGGTTCTGAAGCTGTCTCCCAGCACCCTGCCGGAGAGGAGATCATCACCGGAGGTCTCTTCATCACCATGCCTGCCTTCAGAGTGATGTGTGAGTAGTTTATCCTTGGACTACGAGTCCATAACAGTAGCTAGATGGTTGTCTTCTCCTCCTATGCCTTAATGTTTAGATCTCGTGAGTGATATGTCATAAACGTATCCCTAATTACTGATGCTCCATGATCATATTATGCCAATTGCTACATGTTTCCTCCCTTATTTATAGCATTTTCATACGTTTTCCGGGACTAACCTATTAACAAGATGCCCAGAGCCAGTTCCCTGTTTTCTACTGTTTTTAGTTTCAGAAAAGTTGTCCTGGAAATATTCTCGGAATTAGAAAATTCGAAGCCCGGAAGTCCTATTTTCCCCGGAAGCATCTAGAAGATCGAAGAGGAGTCGAAGAGGGGAAACAGGGGATCACACCCTAGGCTGGCGCGTGTCCTCCCTGGCCGCGCCAGCTAGTGGTGTGGGGACCCTGGAGCTCCACCACCTTTTCCCTTTCGCCTATTTAAGCCCCCGGATGGAAAACCCTAAGTACCTAATCAAAATCCCCAAAAAAGTTCCGCAGCCGCCGTCATCATCAACCCTTGATCAGGAGGGTTCTGGAGCTGTTTTCCGGCACCCTGCCGGAGATGAAATCATCACCGGAGGCTTCTACATCACCATGCCTACCTCCGGAGTGATGTGTGAGTAGTTCATCCCTGGACTACGGGTCCATAGAAATAGCTAGATGGTTGTCTCCTCCTCATATGCTTCCATGTTTAGATCTCGTGAGCTGCTTATCATGATCGAGATTGATCTTATGTAATTCTATATGCTGTGTTTGCTGGGATCCGATGAATATTGACCTTATGCCAAGTTGATTATAGTCTTTATTGCATATGTTATTTTTGATCTTGCATGCTTTCCGTTGCTAGTGGTTGCTCTGGCCAATTAGTTGCTAGTGACTCCAAGAGGGAGTATTTATGCTTGACAGTGGGTTCATGCCTCCTTGTTGCCTTGGTCGAGTGACAGAAACGTGAAGGGGGAGGATGTGGCTTTGCCATTAGGAAGAAAACATCAGTGAGAGTACCCGCGTGTATAATCATTGATTACATTACAAACTTTGTTTAATGCAATTATCTATTGCTTGCAACTTAATACCTAAGGGGGTTCGGATGATAACCTGAGGGTGGATTATTAGTCATAGATGCAGATGGATGTCGGTCTATGTATCTTGTTGTAATGCCCGTACTAAATATCGTAGTAATCATCATGTTATAATGTGCACTACGGTGCAACCTTTATTTGTCAATTGCCCAGCTGTAATTTGTTCAGCCAGCATGCTATCTTTTATGAAGAGACACCACTAGTGAACCTATGAACCCCGGTCCATTTTCCACAGTGTTAAACAAACCACAACAATTTCCTGCTCTCTCTACTTTCTGCAAGCATTCAACTGTTTTCCACACTATACGTCTAATCTTTGTTTTCAGCAAGACCGGTGAGATTGACAACCTCGCTGTACCGTTGGGGCAAAGTATTTTGGTTGTGTTTTGTGCAGGTTCCACGTTGTTGCTGACCCAGTGAAGCGCCAGTACCACCGTCAGTGGCATCAACCTTCCGAAGGTCCTCTTTCTCCTACTGGATTGATAACCCTGGTTCTTAACTAAGGGGAAAACTCCTACCATTGTACTCATCATACCCTCCTCTTTGGGTTCCCAACAAAGTGTATCAAGGATTTTTCTAGCGCTGTTGCCGGGGAGAAGGAAGTCTTCTGGCAAGGGGAGACCCTCACTCTCAACCTCTCTATTTTGTTTATTGTCTTGTTTTTATTTTTGTCTTGTTTTTATTCTCTATATTGAAAACAAAAAAAAATTAGTTTACTTCATGGTTGTTATTTATTTGCTTGTTATTGTTCTGCTAAAATGAGTTCCTCTGAGAATAGTAAGTTGTGTGACTTCACTAGCACAAACAACAATGATTTTATTTGCACACCTATTGCTCCACCTGCTCCTACTGCTGCTTTCTATGAGATTAAACCTTCTTTATTAAATTTTGTGATGAAAGAGCAATTTTCTGGTATTAGTACTGATGATGCTGCTGCCCACCTTAATAAATTTGTTGAACTATGTGAGACGCAAAAATATAAAGATGTGGATTGAGATATTATTAAACTGAAATTATTTCCTTTCTCTTTGAGAGGAAGAGCTAAAGAATGGTTGCTATCTTTGCCTAGAAATAGTATTGATTCATGGACTAAGTGTAAAGATGCTTTCATTGGAAAATATTATCCTCCTGCTAAGATTATATCCCTAAGAAGTGACATAATGAATTTTAAACAATTTGATAATGAACATGTTGCTAAAGCTTGGGAAAGAATGAAAACTATGGTGAAGAATTGTCCCACTCATGGACTAACTACTTGGATGATTATACACACTTTTTATGCAGGGCTGAATTTTTCCTCAAGGAACCTATTGGATTCAGCTGCTGGAGGTACCTTTATGTCCATCACTTTGGGCAATGCAACAAAGCTTCTTGATGATATGATGATAAATTATTCAGAGTGGCACGCTGAGAGAGCTCCACAAGGTAAAAAGGTAAATTCTGTTGAGGAAACCTCCTCTTTGTGTGAAAGGCTTGCTGCTATTATGTCTATGCTCGTTAATGGTAAAGCTCAAGTTGATCCAAATAATGTTCCTTTAGCCTCTTTGGTTGCTCAAGAAGAGCATGTTGATGTAAACTTTATTAGAAATAATAATTTTAACAACAATGCTTATAGAAATAATTATTGTGGAAATAATATAAACCCTATCCTCCTAATAATGGTTATGGTAATTCTTATGGAAACTCCTACAATAATAATAAAAGCTCTACCTATGATCTTGAAAACATGCTTAAAGAATTTATTAGCACACAAACTGCTTTTAATAAATCTGTTGAGGAAAAGCTTGGTAAAATAGATGTTCTTGCCTCTAAAGTAGATAGCCTTGGTATTGATGTTGATTTTCTTAAATTGAAAGTTTTACCACAATATGTTAAACAAGATAAAACTTTGAATTCCATCCAAGTTCAAATAGACAATAATGTTAGATTGATGGCTGAATTACGTGCTAGGTGGGAGAAAGAAGATGAATTGGCTAAAAAGAATAATATTGCTAGAGTTTGTATTATCCAAACCACTAGTAAAACTGAAGTTCCAAGTTCTAGTAAACCTCCTACTATCAATGGTAAAGTAGTTTGTGTTGATAATGTTCATACTCCTTTGGTGAAACGTGCTAAATTGCCTCAAATTGCTGAAACTGCTTCTAATAAAAGTGTTGAAATGTTTAGAGATCTAGGAGACAATGGTCCTATTAACTTTGATGATAATAACTTTGATTTTGTTGATTGTAATATCTCTGAAGTTATTATGTTTCTACAAAAGCTTGCTAGAAATCCTAATGCTAGTGCCATGAATATGGCCTTTACTAAACATATTACTAATGCTCTCATGAAAGTTAGGGAAGAAAAGATGAAACTTGAGAAATCTATCCCTAGAAAATTAGATTATGGTTGGGATCCTATCATTAAGATAAAAGTAAATGATTTTTATTGCAATGCTTTGTGTGATCTTGGTGCTAGTATCTCTGTTATGCCTCAAAAGCACTATGATATTCTTGATTTACCACCACTAGAACACTTTTATTTGGATGTTCATCTTGCTGATAATGCTAAGAAGAAACCTCTTAGTAGAATTGATGATGTTCTCATTATGGTTAATAATAATCTTGCCCATGTTTATTTTGTTGTTATGAATATTGAATGCAATGCTTCTTGTCCTATTGTTTTGGGAAGACCTTTTCTTAGAACTATTGGTGCAATTATTGACATAAAAGAGGGTAGTATTAAATATCAACTTCCCCTCAAGAAAGGTTTTGGAAAAATTTCCTAGAAAGAAGATGAAGCTACCCTTTGACTCTATTACTAGAGAAAAATATGATGTTGATGCTTATTCACTTGAAAATACTTGATTTACCCTTTTATGCCTAGCTGAAAGGTGTTAAAGAAAAGCGCTACCGGGAGACAACCCGTTTTATTTCTTTGTTTTCATTTTGTTTTTCTTTGTTTTCTTTGGTGTGCTTTGCACCTGGGTGTTGTCTATTTGTTTAGAAACCCCTCTGTATATTTTATTTTGTGTATTTGTTGAGCCAAGTAAAGCCTCTAGTGGAGAGTTGACACTATATTTCGGATTTCTGCGCAGAAAACAGATTTCTGCTGTCCACTGTTAATTCCGTTAAAAAACACATAAAATCCAAAATGACCTGACCTTTTTTGTGATTAATTCTGAGTTATATACGCAACTTTTCTTAGTTTACCACTTTTTGATTTGAGCAACATAAGATTTTCGAAAAAATCGATCTCCGCTTTCTATTCTGTTTTGACAGATTTCTGCCATTTATCGCGTTTGCATCTTAATCTCTTTCTTTTGGTGTTCTTTTGAGAAAAAGAGTTTTTAAAATAAGTTTTGAAAGTAACTAATGTGTTTTTGATTGCTAGTCGTGTGTTGAAACCGAATCATGTGAGTTTATTATTTCGATTGCACTAACGTTGCTAATGAAGATTGTGAGAATTTTGATGTGAAGAAAGTTTTCAAGGGTCAAGAGAAGAGGATGATATGATGTGATCAAGAAGAGTGAAAATCCTAAGCTTGGGGATGTCCCGGTGGTACATCCCAGCAAATTCCAAGAATACTCAAGTGTCTAAGCTTGGGTATGCCCAAGGCATCCCCTTCTTCATCAACAAATTATTAGGTCACTTCTAGTGAAACTATATTTTTATTCGTTCGTATCTTATGTGCTTTACTTGGAGCGTCTTTTATTTTTGTTTTCAGTTTGCGTTTGCTTTTGCTTTCAGTCTGTTCTTACTTTTATAATAAGGTTGTTTGTACTCTAGCATTCTTTTATTGGAGAGTGACACGCTCCGCTTTTTCATGAGAATATGTTGTATTCTTAGTCTCTGTCTAGCTGATGGATTTATTTAGCTTTTGTTTTGCATGCATCTCTTATCAGAGCTTTTAGTTTTAGTAGTGTTATTTGAGTACTCTCATGTTTGCTTGCTGCATCATAAAGTGTATTTTTTGTAAAAGCATGTTTTGTATGGTGCTTGTTAGGAGAAAGAAAACTGCTGCTTGAAGTAGAATCTATAACAGTACTAGTAGAAGCTTGTATAGACTATGGCTAGAACCTTTTCATGCCATGCTAAATGTTATTTTAGTTTTAAACCCTTATGGTTATTGAGTAGCATGATTAGCCTCAAATAGCTGAGAGTGTTTAATATGTTTTGAAAGACTAGTAAATATGCCCGTGCTTTGCAACGGGAGATAAAAATGTTTGCCGATGTTAAAATTTAAAAAACGATATAATTAGCATGCGAATAACTCAATCATACATCTTGCATTATTAGATGAACGGCAGTTGTAGCAAATGAACCATATTACTTGGAATAAAAAAAATTATACCTGAAGTTGACTGTTTAAATATGTGTAAAAGAAAATCATCAGTTTAATTGAGTGCGTATCCATATGGATACCTCATAGTAGAAATAGACATATAAGCGCAATATATGATGTCCATATGCAAGATGTGAGGTCTATCATGTAAATGTAAACAGAAGCGCTTCTATCAGTCATGAATCAGTAAAAAATAGAATTTTTGTGCAACTACTTGAGCAATGAACCGAGAAGTCTGGAGAATATTCTTTAAATGAAACTTGTACTAAAAAATAAATAACATGTGACAGAAAATCATGAATCGAAATTGTGAGCTGCTTCCTTATTTTGGATTTTTGATTGGTCAAGTTGGCATTTTTTCAGTTCGTATATAAACACGTTGCTTTCTTATTTAGATTGGTCAAACTCCGAGTGGTTCAACTCCTCTATATATATGTAAGCATCTCATATGAACTTGAGAAACTCTAAATTATGTTTAGGAAAGTCGGTTGAAAGCCTAAATTAAATACATATTTCACCTCTAGAACGTTTAGTGCACATAGAAACCTACAAATTCCAACCAGAAGCCCAAAATCTCTATTAAAAAAAAGTCCAATTCGGATGGTTCAGCAGAAAGTTGAACACTTGAAGTCCGGAATTCCATGGTTACATGCAGACTGAAAGACGCCGTGCAGAGGAGAGCAACGAAGAGTTGAGCCTGTACCTTGGGTGGAGCACGGTCTGATGGAGTTCCAGCGATTACTGCGGAACGGCAAGATGGCGAAGCAGTGAGATTGGAAGCTACGGGCATGGAAACTGCGATTGAGTTGGGGCTTCGGTTGAGAGAGTTATGTCCTTTTGTAGTTGCCTTCATCTTCCAAACAGGCAAAGGATTCATGGTGGTCCGCGTATGGATGAGTGTTCGAGCAGAATTTGTATCGGAGGACAGTTTCTATGGGACGCCGCAGTGCATGGACCCCGCTTGCACGCCCAACTATCACGTTCCATCGGAGGAGTCTCCTCGCCATGCCCTTTTCCTCGCTGGCCATGGACTCGTGTCCGTTTCCATTCTGCCGGCAGTCGCTGATGCTGCGGGAACGCCCGTGGGATCTGGTGGCGCGGTCACGGCTGACCCAGACCGAGAAGGTGCGCCTCCTGGTGAACAACGCCTCCAGCATGGCGCGCCTGGGCTACCCATGTCGAAAAGGTGTGTGCCTCCTGGTGAACAACGCCGTCGGCGTTCCTCGCTTGGGATTGCCAGCTAGGAGTGGTGGTCGGAGCCGTGCCGGCTATGAGTGCTGGTCACCCGCGTCTGACCAAGACGGTGGTGCACGACCGATAGACCTCGGCGAGCCTGTACGAGCCAAGCACATCAGGGTAGCACGCGCTCACCGCCGCCATGACGCACCGGCCGCCGAGCAGATCTCTGGACTGAATCCAAGAGCGTGATGCCACGCAGTAGATCGTGACAATGTGCCTCAGATGTGCGGTCGTGGCCTTCTTCCATAGCAGGCTGCGAAAGGGCCAAATCGGACGACGTCGGGGACGAGGGCTCGGGGACCTCGAGGGCACGGGGTATCAGCTATGGTCGGTTTCATTCCTCCTAGAGGGCTGTTCGCCGGAGATGGATGGTAGGCAGGATGGTGATGGGTATTGTTTGGCAGAGGAAGATAGGAGGAGAGATGTCGCGGAAAACAGAGGAACCGGTACCAAACTTGCTGTTGGCAGGAGGGTAATATTTGATTTGGTGGGAGGGTAAATTAGTAACAGGTTGGATGGACCGTAAGAAGTCTTCCTCCTTTTATTATTAGGTATAGATTCATGAGTTGTTCTTGTCATAGTAAAGCATCAATATATGGTATTCTCTTTCGAATGTTTTATTTGGTTGACTTGTTGCATGCTCATACCATGTTTATGACTACAAAACAGTCACGAATAGCCTCTATGACCACTTAGTTTTTGAACTTGTGATACTGGTTATGTTTTAATTAATTATGCTTATTTCGCTATGCATGATTATGTCTCTTATGCTCTCTTGATTTGTCGCTCTCAGTCTTTTGCTAGCTTCCACCTGTACTAAGTATCAGCTCTACTCGTGCATCCAAACTCCCTTAAACCAAAGTTTTTCCCATTGTGTCCACCATACCTACCTACATGTGGTATTTAACTGCCATTCCAAAGTAAATTGATCATGTGTTACCCTTAAAACCTTCAAAATTATTCCTGCTTTATGTTCTTGTTTTTGCTCATGAGGACGTGAATAGAGAATCTTTATCTCACTTGTTGATTGGATTTCACACCCTGGACTAGTGGCTTCATTCACTTATCCAAATAATAGAAGAGCTGGCAGCGGGGCGCCCAGCCCCAAATTAATACAAATAAATTCTCTTCACTATTTTTGCCCCTGATCATATCAGTCAAAGCATAATTGTGTAAACAAAAGAGTAAAAGGGACCTTCACCATGGGAGCCGCTCTTGTGAATCCAGTTGGCTTGTGACGTACTGTATTGTATGTTTACCATTCGTTGACACTAGCATACACCTCTCCTAAAATATAGACATTCCTCCACAAATGTCAAACTTTTAATACCTCTCTTTAATAAAATAAAAAGCTCTAGCACATGAGTGATCCTTGCTTCCCTCTGTGAAGGCGCTTTCTTTTACTTTTATGTTGAGTCTCCATCATCTAATTTTATGCATAGTTGAGAGAGCATTTTTGCCATTCTGATTTCTATGTGCATTTGTCCCATGAACATCAATAATTACTGCATGATGTGATATTATTTGTTCTTCAATTATTTGCTCTAGTCTTCCTCATTAACTTTGAAGGTGTCCTGGCATTTATGTTTTGTCCCACTCTTAAGGACTAGCAAAATACCATTTTTCCATGCTTCCTCTATACCTGAAACAAACGTTTATCTTTATTTGCATTATTATCCATGATCCTTTATTTAAGATACTCTTCATGATGCAAAGTGATTCCTATGCTTTATTATTAAAGTTCTATTTATCATGTTTGTGTTTAAAGTTCTATGATCTCAGCTTACATATGCTTTTAAATCATGATAATCAAGTTTATGTTAGTAGCATGTCAGCTTAGAAATTATTGTTTTATCCTTTACCTACTCGAGGACGAGTTGGAACTAAGCTTGGGGATGCTTGATACGTCATAAATGTATCCCTAATTTCTGATGCTCCATGATCATATTATGCCAATTGCTACATGTTTTCTCCCTTATTTATAGCATTTTCATACGTTTTCCGGGACTAACCTATTAACAAGATGCCCAGAGCCAGTTCCCTGTTTTCTGTTGTTTTTTGTTTCAGAAAAGTTGTTCTGGAAATATTCTCGGAATTGGAAAATTCGAAGCCCGGAAGTCCTATTTTCCCACGAAGCATCCAGAAGACCGAAGAGGAGTCGAAGAGGGGCAATAGGGGGCCACACCATAGGCTGGCGCGGGTCCCCCCCTCGCCGCGCCAGCTAGGGGTGTGGGGCCCCTAGAGCTCCACCGCCTTTTCCCTTTCGCCTATTTAAGCCCCCCCGGATGGAAAACCCTAAGTACCTGATCAAAATCCCCGAAAAAGTTCTGCAGCCGCCGTCACCGTCAACCCTAGATCAGGAGGGTTCTGGAGCTGTTTTCCGGCACCCTGCCGGAGAGGAAATCATCACCGGAGGCTTCTACATCACCATGCCTGCCTCCGGAGTGATGCCTGAGTACTTCATCCCTGGACTACGGGTCCATAGTAGTAGCTAGATGGTTTTCTCCTCCTTATATGCCTCCATGCTTAGATCTCATGAGCTGCCTATCATGACCGAGATCGATCTTATGTAATTCTATATGTTGTGTTTTCTGGGATCTGATGAATATTGACCTTATGCCAAGTTGATTATAGTCTTTATTGCATATGTTATTTGTGATGTTGCATGCTTTTCGTTGCTAGTGGT
Source organism: Alopecurus myosuroides (assembly GCA_028641055.1). NCBI lineage: Eukaryota > Viridiplantae > Streptophyta > Magnoliopsida > Poales > Poaceae > Alopecurus > Alopecurus myosuroides. The sequence goes on along the minus strand of CM054057.1, from coordinate 664,666,748 downwards.
TGCTCTGGCCAAGTAGTTGCTAGTGACTCCAAGAGGGAGTATTTATGCTTGATAGTGGGTTCAAGCCTCCTTGTTGCCTTGCTCGAGTGACAGAAACGTGAAGGGGGAGGAGGTGCAGTTGCCATTAGGGAGAAAACAGCGGTGAGAGTACCCGCGTCTATAATCATTGCCTACATTACACACTTTGTTTAATGCAATTATCTCTTGCTTGCAACTTAATACCTAAGGGGGTTCAGATGATAACCTGAGGCTGGATTATTAGTCATAGATGCAGATGGATGTCGGTCTATGTATCTTGTTGTAATGCCCGCACTAAATATCATAGTAATCATCATGTTATAATGTGCACTATGGTGCAACCTTTATTTGTTAATTGCTCAGCTGTAATTTGTTCACCCAGCATGCTATCTTTTATGGAGAGACACCACTAGTGAACCTATGAACCCCGGTCCATTTTCCACACTGTTAAACAAACCACAACAATTTCCGGCTCTCTCTACTTTCTGCAAGCATTCAGCTGTTTTCCACACTATACGTCTAATCTTTGTTTTCAGCAAGACCGGTGAGATTGACAACCTCACTATACCATTAGGCAAAAGTATTTTGGTTATGTTGTGTGCAGGTTCCACGGTGTTGCTGACACTAGTGAAGCACCATTACCACCGTCAGTGGCATCAACCTTCCGAAGGTCCTCTTTCTCCTACTGGCTTGATAACCCTCATCCTTAACTAAGAGGAAAACTCCTACCGCTGTACTCATCATACCCTCCTCTTGGGGTTCCCAACAAAGTGCATTAGTGAGCTGCCTAACATGATCGAGATTGTTCTTATGTAATTCTATGTGCCGTGTTTGCTGGGATCCGATGAATATTGAACTTATGCCAAGTTGATTATAGTCTTTATTGCATATGTTATTTGTGATCTTGCATGCTTTCCGGTGCTAATGGTTGCTCTGGCCAAGTAGTTTCTAGTGACTGCAAGAGGGAGAATTTATGCTCGATAGTTGGGTTCATGGCTCCTTTTCACCCGTGCTCGAGTGACAGAAACGTGACGGGGGAGGATGTGCTGTTGTCACTAGGGAGAAAACAGCGGTGTGAGTGCCCGCGTGGACAATCATTGCTTAGATTACACACATTGCTTAATGCGATTATCTGTTGCTTGCAACTTAATACCTAAGGAGGTTCACATGATAACCTGAGGGTGGATTATTAGTCATAGATGCAGTTGAATTACGTTCTATGTATATTGTTGTAATGCCCGCACTAAATATCATAGTAGTCATCATGTCATGAATGTGCACTATGGTGCAACCTCTATTTGTCAATTGCCCAGCTGTAATTTGTCACTGGATTGATAACCTTGGTTCTTAACTGAGGGAAATTTTTAATGTTATACTCATCACACCCTCCTCTTGGGGTTACCAACACACCATCCATAGCAACAAGAATTTCTGGCGCTGTTGCCGAGGAGTTGAAATTCATCATCATCAGGATGTCTCCCCGTCAAGGCACCATCAAGGCGTAGCAGGAATCTCTGGTTGCCATTTTCTGGCGGAGCGGTCGCGAACTAGTTCCTCCGATGATCTTTCCGGGTGGAAGCTCGGGGGCTCGGTCTCTGCGTTCTCTCGAGCTCGGGCTCTGGTTGCTAAGGAACTAGGGCTCTGTGCGCTTGAGGAAGAAGAAGATGCGTAAGAAAATCTGGAGGCCCCGAGGCGGCTATTTATAGCCAGACGCGTGGAGATTAGCTCCATCGGCTAGTTTAGCTGTTGCATGCACGACGCGTGTTACGCCCAAAATTTCCGGGAAATGAGGGGACGGGGTGATAATTGCTATCTCCTCGTTTCCCGCAAGAGAATCTGTCTGAGGATATGTTTCAGGGTATGACCGAACCCAAACGTCCGTGACATCAGCATGATTTCATCGCTGATGTCATGAAGTTTCTTCTCTGCGAAGGCTCGCGGAAGAAAAGCCGGACTTTTGTTAAAATCCGAGTTATGGGTTAAGATATTTCGGTAAAAGAAGAATCAAGACAAATCGCCGACATTTCTCATAAAGAATGCTAATAGACAAAGACGGCATAATGAAGTCTTAATCGTTCTTGGGGGCTACTGTCGGATATATACCGATTAGGGGTATGTCCGGCATTGGCCTAAGAGGCTGATTACCAGGGTGGCCCGTTGGTAATGGAGCATATTCCATTGGGCGCCCCAGTAAGCTGATGCGTAGGAAGCTGGATTCTAGAAAAATCAGGACCACGGCCCAAAGTGGGGCGGCTTGGAGGAGAAGACGGATTCCTTACTTTCCAAGTTAGATACTTTCCGTAGTCTTCTAGGTTTTCTTTCTGTACGCATTCATCTGGATATCTATATAAAGCCGGACAGGAGAGAAGAACGCCACAGACAATTAGCTAGAAGCCAACTCGCCGAGAAGTTAATCCTCGCCGAGTTAGCGAAACCATACTCACATTGTACTTTGTATACTTCAGGCTTCAGCCCTGATATAGCGAGCTTGTAGGAGTAGGAGCGTCGCCTTAGCTGCGACATACCGAACCTGGGTAAACCTGGTGTTCTCGTTACAGTACTTCCATGTCCCCCATGACTCTACCAGTAGTCCCATGGCACCCCCGTCTATGAACTCTACTACGATGTCTCGACATGCATAATTTCTCCCTTATAGTAACTTCACAGAAACCTCTCCGATTGACACCATACTTGTTTGTGTGACTTCAAATCGATATCAAACATTCATAAAACCAATAAAATATCTTAATTATCTCAATTAAAGGTTGTGATAAGTGTGTGACCCGTAAAGATTCGATAACACACAAACATATTCGGGGACATACTGAATAATAACCAACAGCGGGATCATGGACTCCTGTGTGTTCATGAAGAATGAGAGAATCTTATAAGTTACTCATTTCACTTATTCTCTTAACTTCACGATACCAAATATATCAGGAGTTGAGACTATGTGATTTTTCATGATCAAACTCTTTGATCATACCACATATAGAACTTGTTACCAATATCGTTCTCTTTTCTCATCCATATTCCCGATGTCCTTGTGATGAATCACACTCTGTCTGGCCAGACGATTGGTTGACATCGGTGATACTGAGAGGGCTCAGAGCATGTATCTCTCTATCATCTAGATGAGTCAAGTACTAGTCTTAAACGATCTCGGTTCTATTACACTTTCTAGATTATACCGAGACATCACTGCTATGATCCCTAGTTATGACAAGAAGGTTGAGGACATTCAAAATATAAATTTCGATTGTGCGAGCACTAGATATTCTAATGGTATAGGAATTGTGGTAAATGACAAGTTCATATGTACTTTGCTAAATACATTCCAATTGTTTAGTATCTTTTACAAAGATCATATACTTTAGCCAGTTAAGTACTATCGTTACCCTAACAATAAACTCTTATGTTTTGCTAGAATTTTTAACCAAGTCAATGATCACCTCACCAACCATAAGCTAATCATGGAGACAAAATTAGAAACTCTTGTTTGTTTATGTCTTCACATTCGGACAAAGATTTTCCTTTGAAAACTCACTTTTCAAGTGTTATAGGTGTTGTAGTATATGATACAAACTTAATTCTGAACTTGAAGATAGAATAATACTGAATTTTATTGTCTCTAGGGCATATCTCCAACATTCTATGCTCCTCCCTGTCGACAAACATGAACGTTTGGATGCAGGATATTCTCGTCTGGTGGCGGTTGTTTGGGCTATCTTCGGTAAGAGTGGATGGTTGCACGCTGAACAGTTATAATGAGTAGTTTTCTTTAGCTAGTGCAGTTTCATTTATATGGCCACTCTTTCCGATTGTTGAGTTGGAATAATTTGGATTACATTGCACTTCTTACTTGATACTTGAAATTTTTAATATGAAAGTCGTGTGTGCATTGCCAGATAGGGATCTCTCCGAAGAACAAACCTTTTATTGAACCTTCCAAAAAGACAAAAAATAATATGAATACTTTTTTTTGGGAAGAGCACTGAAATTTTCTCTTTTTGGGAAAATTCAAAAATTACTGTCACAAAACTTTCGCGCTGCACATATGTTTTTTGTATGATCTGTGCATAGAATTTTTTGAAGGATTTTTTTTCCTTTTTTAAAGTGGGTTCGAATCAAGGAAAAAAATTGTGTGCTATGAGAAATAGCGGCGGCCTCCTCCAGATGCTATGCATGCTATAGCGTGCTATATGAAAATAACGTTTTGAAAACACTATCAAACATATCTAAAAAAATTAAAGGATTCCAACAAGAATAAATGATGTAGTCCAAAAATGCGAGACCAATATTTGAATAACCACACAATTTTTTTTTAATTGGCAGCATAACATCAACATTCCAAGGGGCAATAACAAAGTAAAAAAGTTACTTATTCAGAATTATAAACATAGCAATGTCATCTTCACGATTGTTGTTCATCGCCACGAAAAGTAGTAAAAAAAATTCTTCTTTCTAAGGTAAAAAACTCGGGCCTTTGGGACGATATGCTGGAAAAAATAGCGTGCTATAACGTTATGATGTTTTAGCATAATATATCGTGGCATTTCGTGAATAGAGAAATAGCGAGCAAAAGTGTAAAAATTTAGCGTGGAGTCTCCGGATATGCTATCGTGCTATTAGCGCCGAAATAGTGCGCTATTTTTTTCCATTGTTCAAATACTCACGGGCTCAACTCGTCCACTCTCCACTTATATAGCCCTATGAGACCTCATGCCCACAAAATCTTGGTCTTCCCACTCTCATACGCCCCTGTTCGGCGTGGCCTGCAATGCTTCCCCTTGATTTTCATCCTAGACCGGGTTTTCATGTGTCTTTCTAATTCTTTTCCTGTCGGATCAGGTCATAGAAACCTGAGCAAAACCAATAAAGGTCCAAGTTCTTACAATGAAAAGTAGACAAATAAAAAAATAGAAGACAAAAGAAAAAAAATAAGAAAAGAAAAGTTGAAGAACCAAAAGAAAAGGAAAGAAAATAGATTGAAAAGAATGAAAAAAAATAAAAGAAAGATAATACAGCAAGAATAAGAAACAAAACAATATGGAATTAGAATAAATAAAAGAAAAGAAAAAGAAGAAAAAATAACTAGAAAATTATAATGTTTGCCGAGTGTTAGAAACCGGGTGCATGGATTAGAAAAAATAATATAGAAACGTTATGAAAAACATACTAGGATTGATGATGTTTGGTAAGCAGTAGTGATCAGAAGTAGGACTTATAACTGAGTGGCAGTTAGCAATGTGTTCCATGTAAATGAGAGCTGGAATACTTGGGCTAATAGGGCCGGGGTCACTAAGAGCGTGTTTGGTAGCCCGGTCCGACCTAGAAAATCTCTCCCCATCCAATTTTTCGTTGTTTGGTAGTCTGGTTTTACCTCTTGGGCCATGCCCAGCTCATGCAGATAACCCTCCTCAGCCATGCCGGGTTGAGAAGTGGGAATCGAGCTTCACACGCCGGCCAGGCCGAGCTCATCCGAAAAAACCCCACACGTGGGCTCCACCCGAGAGTCGCACACCACCCCCTCCCAAAATTCCTGTCATTTTCCCCACGCTCTCTTCCGCCCGAGAGTCCTGCGCAACGCCGCCGGGCTGCACTCGGCCTGCCCCACCAGCCTCAAGCTCGTAGCGACGGCATATAGCAGTTCGGCGTCGCCCGTTGCCCAATAGAGCATGCCGGCAGGGCACGCTGCCTCGTCGGGCCTCGTCCACCGCGTGCGCAGCGAGGAGAAGCACCACCAGCCTCCCCTGTGACGGTGACTCCATGCGGCGTCGAGCGAAGCTCCTCCGCCCATCGCCACATCTCCGTACGGCGGAGCCTCCAGGCGCGTAGAGTGGGGCTCCTCTGCCCCTCGCAACGGCGGCCGAGAGCTTGCTCCAGGGCCCCGTGCGTTGCCAAAGTGGCCATGAGGAGTTGATTGCTTTTTTTTAGTCAAGGTCCTTTTTGTAAGAAGTTGGTCCCATTTGTAATTTCGTATTTCTGGAATTTGAGCTCAGCATGTCCCAACACATACATGCCACCAAACAACTTCTCACCTTAGCATGTCTCAGCCTATACAAGCTAACAAACACACCACCAAATCTCAACTCAGCCTATATAAGATCGGCCTGTCTCAAATGGGAAACAAATTCTGAACCGACGTAGGTTACCGAACACAACCTAAGATCATTCATGACCATGCAACTTAATGGTAGTATCTACATCATGCACGATTCTTTGTTACGAACAGAGGAACCGGCCCCGGTGCCGCGCCGCAGCTAGGGCCTACGGCAACGGAAGAGCGACCCGGGCAGGCCGGTCAAAAGCAAGTGGCACGGTAACTTCAATGCACTATGCGTATCCAGATTCCAGTCCAGACGTGCAGTGCAGCATGGCACCGAAACCACCTAGCTAGTGACATGTGATTATGAACTGTTCGGCTGTCTGGTCAACTCGGGACATCTCCTACGGGACTGACTACTTTGCTCGGACCGACCAGATTTAAGCAGCCTCACCGAAAACGAGGCCTCTACAGCGTTGTCTATCTCGTGGCCGGCCGGGTTCGTTTTATGCCCGGGCCTGCTAAAACCTGGCCCAAGTTTGTTCGGGATTTGAGCAGTCGCGGACACGGCACGGACGCGCGAGCGATCAGGAGCGCGCGCATGGTCAACACGGGGTGGCACACCTCCGGTTCGCCTGCCCCTCCCAGCCTAATAAAAGGCCACGCGTCCTCCCGTCCCCACATAACCGCCTCCACTCCCCCACTCATTGCGTCCCCACTCTCCCCTCCCCCGCCGCTCTCTCCGCCACCGCGATGGCACGCTGGTGGCTAGGCGGGAAGAACAACCACGAGGCTTGGCTCCCGCGTCGCAGCGCCCCAACCCGCGCGTCCTCCACCCCCATGGCTCCTCCACCTCCGCCTCCTCCTCCTCCCTTCCAAATGGCGCCGCCGACCGCCGTTGTTGAGGACGAGGACCGCCGCGTGCGGCGGCGTCCGTACCTCAAATGGGACAAGTAAGCCTGGTACTGGGATAATTCGATCACAGTGTTATGGACGGACGTCCACCTCGCGGAGGGGTGGCATATGAATCCCGAGAGGATTCCGGTGCCGCCGGTCCTCAAGGACGGGCTCGAGAGGGAGAAAGAGATCCTCCGCCGCCGCGAGGAGCTCCCGCAAGACCTCCGTATGCACCCGAAGTTCATGCTGGATTCCTTCCACTGGGACAGTTGGTTCCAGGACGAGCACGACATCCGGCGGCGAGCCTACTTCGGGGCCCGCATTGCTCGAGCCCCCCTCCCCAAGTACCCACCGGCCTATCTCCCGTGGCGCCACAGCCGCTGCGCCGCACCCGGTACACTTTGCATCGGCAGCCCCGTGCGCCTCCCGGTGAGGGAGGAGGACTACAACCCCGCCGAGGTCGCCCAGTGGGAGGACCTAGCCACGACCGTCCAAAACTCCGCCATGGAGGCCAAGGAGAGCTAGGAGGAGGAGGACCGCGAGGCCGCAACCGCGCTCGAGGTCGTGGCCGCGGCGGAGGCCATGTCGGCAACGGAGGCGGCACTGACTCGGACGGCCTGCATGCGGGAGGCCAGGCAGCCCTGGAAGCGGAGGAAGCCAGGCAGGCGGACGGCATGCGGGAGGCCAGGCAGGCGGCGCTGGAAGCGGAGGAAGCCAGGCAGACGGTCGGCATGCGGGAGGCCAAGCAGGCCCGACAAGCGGCGCTGGAAGCGGAGGAGGCCAAGCAGGAGGCCTATGAGGAGGAGGATGAACGGCGGAGGCGCTGCGCCGCCGCCCTTGTCGGGATGAACCGGGAGTGGACAGGGCCTCCGCCAGCGCTGCCGGAGGCGCCACCTGCCCCCGCCCAACCGTCCACGCCTCCGCTTCCCTCTGGCCTTCCAGGCTACCTCTTTAACGCGCCTGACTACATCATCCTCGATGAGGTTGAGTAGCTCCGGCGAGCGGTGGCCGCCCTAGCTAAGGTTTTATTTTCCTGTTTTTTTTTTGCTGTAAAAATCGGCTGTTACGGCCCCATCCCCCTAAGTAAGCAGCCCCGTAGGGCACGGACACATTTGTTTCGGTTTTGTCGGGGATTTGAGCAGTCCCGTAGGGGATGCCCTCGATGACGCAGAGTTTCACATGCACACGTTCACTCCACTGTTGGATTCCATCGCAATAACCAACAATAAATGGATCGAACTCCCCGTCGAGCATCCGTCGGTCTCATCTTTCTACCACGTCGCGCGTGCTGGGCGCCGCTGGGTTTCCGACTCGATGGATCGCCGTGGAGCCGTGCAAGCTGTGCGATCAGACGCGAATTTTTTTTTTTTTTGAAGCACACGGCAAAAGGCTTGCCGATTATATTGATATAGGAGAAGCAAACATGGTGGGCCTAAGCCATCAGAAAGAAAAAAAGAGCGTAAAACACGAAAAAACTACTCTCCAATAAGTTCGGCTAACTTCTTGGCCCCTGCCCGGACCCAGTTTCGCCCTTCATCCTTAATCTTCTGCATGAGGACGAGAGGCAACGAGAACTTGTTGCAGAACACCCTAGCGTTTCGCTCCTTCCAAATTTCCCAAACGACTAGGATGATAGCCGTCTTAAGTCCCTTGGGGGAGCAGCAAGAGGAAGTCGAGAGGGCGTTCCAGTAGTGCAGCACAGTAGGCCTCCCCGATCCCAAGCATTGCAGCAAGGTGGGGCAAGAGAGCCAAGCTGCCGTCGCCACCCAGATGCGGTTGGAGAACCTGCATTCGAAGAGGAGGTGCCTTGCCGTCTCCGGTTGGTGCATGCAAAGCTGACATAGAGGATGGTGGGGCCACCCTCTAATAGCCAGCCGATCCGACGTCCACAGACGGTTCTGAACCGCCAGCCACGCAAAGAAGCGGCATTTAGGAGGAGCCCAAGTCTTCCAAATGATCTGCTTGAAAGAGCACTCGACAGATCCTGCAAACTGCGCGCGGTAGGCTGAGCCGGCAGAGTAGACGCCGCTGGCCGAGAGCGACCAGGAGATATCGTCCTCGGCGTCAGGTTCCAAGGTCAAAGCATCCACCGCCTCCCAGAGAATAGTAAATTGCGAGATGTGCTCGGCGGTGAAGGCATCCATCCTGAGGTCAGTGATCCACTTCTGATCCAGGAGAGCATCATGGACGGTGCGATTTTTGCGCTTGGAGGCGGAAAAGATGAGCGGCGCTATCGAGCTAGGCAGGGAGCCCTGGAGCCAGGCAGAGTTCCAGAAGGAGGCACGCATGCCGTTACCAATCGTCACCGAAGTGGCGGCGCCAAACAGGGCTCTGTCCGCACGGTCGGTGGGAAGATTAAGCCCAATCCAGGGCTTGAGAGGGGCCTTCCATGCGATCCAAAGCCATCGTAGCCTAAGTGCCCTAGCGAACTTTTCCAAGTCAAGGATTCCCAGTCCGCCGTAGATCTTGGGGCGACAGACCTTGGGCCAACTGATCTTACACTGCCCGCCACTGACCTTGTCGCTACCAGCCCACAGCATCCCGCGTCTCAGCTTGTCAATAGCCTTGATGGTGCCCTTGTCAATACGCAGGGCGGTGAGGAGAAAGATTGGCATTGAAGTGAGAACCGACTTGACCAGGGCGTCACAACCAGCGCGATTGATGAGCTTCCCCTTCCAGGGGTTTAGCCGAGAAGCTACTTTGTCCACATAGGGCTGGAGATCAGCGCGCCTTAATCTTCCAAGAGCAAGCGGGAGGCCCAAGTACTTGCAAGGGAAGGTGGAGACAGCCGCTGGGAAGTCGGCGAGGATGTTCGGCAGGTCCAAGTTGTCACAACGAATGGGCATGACGGCGCTCTTGTCGATGTTAGTGATCAGTCTCGAGACATCACCAAAGTTTTGTAGGAGAGTAGAGAAGTTAGACACGTCCTGCGTCGTCGGGGTCAGGAAGATGGCAGCATCGTCTGCAAACATGGAGATGCGCGGAGTGGGGGTCCTTCCGGGGAGCTTGTGCAGCAGGGCCACGTCAGTAGCCAGTTCCAAAACCCTTTGGAGGGGGTCAATGGCAATGTCGAAAAGCAGGGGCGATAGAGGGTCGCCCTGGCGAAGTCCCCTACCATGGCGAATGGCCTTCCCAGGGATCCCATTGAGGATAACCTTAGAGGTGGCGGTGGAGAGCAGGGTGGAGACCAAGGCACGCCAGCGCTGTGGGAAGCCCAGCCGCTGTAGAACATCCAGAATGTAGTCCCATCTGACGGAGTCGAAGGCCTTGGCAATATCCAACTTGACGAGGAGCGCAGCAGTGCGGTCGCGGTGAAGGCGGCGAGCCGTACCGCTGACGAACAAGAAGTTGTCATGGATACTCCTCTTCTTGATGAAGGCACTCTGGCAGCGGGAGACAAGGTCATCCATCTTGGGGCTCAAGCGAGAGGCCATGGCTTTGGCAATGATCTTGGGGACGATGTGGATTAGGCTGATGGGGCGAAACTCAGAGAGGCAATCAGCACCCTCCTTCTTCGGCAGCAAGACAACGTTGGCCGTATTAATGATGTGGAAGTTAGGAGTAGCCAGCTCGGAGAAATCATTGATGACACGAAGGAGATCAGCTTTCACCAAGGTCCAACATTCCTTGAAAAAGGCAATGGAGAAACCATCGGGGCCAGGGGCTTTGTCAGCAGGCATGTCATCAATAGCAGACTTGATCTCGAGTTCCGAGAAGGGCAAGTCCAGGTCATCAAGGTTGTGCACAGTCGGATTAATGGCCACCCAGTTGAAGTCAAGCAGTCTGGGAGGGGGGCGGCCCAAGGTCTTGGAGAAGTGTTCCTGAATGACTAACTCCTTGTCGTGATGGGAAGTGACCCATCCCGCATCCCGCTTGAGTCTCTGAATGTGGTTTTTGCGGCGTCTGGAGTTCATCCTTAGGTGAAAGAACTTGGAGTTCGCATCCCCAACTCTGGTCAGGCTGGACCGGGCTTTCTGCACTTCGGCGTCTGGGCTTTCTGCGACTCGACGGAGTTTGACACAATGGCATTCCCACATGCATGCACTTGACTAGTACCTAGCGGTCCTGGCCATGCATGTTGACCACGTCCAACAGGTTGCCACTAGGCAGGGCGGTGTGCTGGAACTCGGTCTCGCGCGGGCTGCCGTTGCGGATCCGCGACAGATCGACCGGTGCCCCCTCCCTGCTGTGTTGTCGTTCTACACGGCCGAGATCCCGTTCGCGCGCGCGGCCGTCAGGGGATCGACATCGTGTGGGTGCGCTTCCTGCCATTCCCTACTAATCGAACTCGTTCCTGATTAGCCGATTAGGCGCAAACCCATGCATGCATATGCAGCTGTTATATATGCGCCATGATGAATCGCGTGACATCATCACTTGGAGGATGACAGAGACGTCTACTTTTTTGAGTTCATGTGTCGTCTCGTCTGCCTGCTCATTGCTCGCCGCTGGCCGACTTAACTACGGAAAGCAACCGACCATCAACTGGTTCCGGTAGGGTGCTTGGTTCCGGTAGGAATGGATGAACGCGTGCGCAGCGGTAGGCACCGGCGCTCCTTCTCCGTCTCAATGTACTAAAGGGTTAGATTACCAATCACTCTTGGTTAACAGTTCATGCTCTACATATATGTAGAGGATTGTTAATTACACTATTGGTCTAATCCTACTTGCTACATTATTCAGTACATGTGTCAAACAATGACACAAATTTGATTTTTCTTTTTAGCTGAACATGAGAAGAATGGATATCCCACTAGTACTTTTCCTGTACTGATCGACAACCGATCGAGTGAGTAGAATCAGTGATGGCACTCTTAACTACATGTACTATGAGACGAAGCCAGAGGTTACGCTCTTAACTACATGTCCTTAATTATAGTATGGGACGAAGCCTAGTCTCTCCCACCGCTCTTGTGCAGATAGCCGGAATTCGGCATTCAAACATGCGGCAATGTAGCCCTTGATGCTGCATGCAGGATTAGGAAGCCGTGCATGACAGGCCTGTTCTACCAAACAACTAGAAACCATGCACCGCATCCAACAATGTATTCCGTTTGGCCGTCCAAGTCGTCACCGAAGGCGCATGTTAATGACTTCATGCCAGCGTCCAGCAGCCAGCTGCAGCAACGCTGTTTGGCACGCTGACCACCAGGCCTTTGTTTCCTCCGTCGCCGGACATGCGCGCCCACGTCACTGCGTGCATCAGGAAATTGACTTTTTGTTCGTCAGAAAATGGTCGGAGGGTTGAGGCGTACAAAGGTCGTCGGCTATATGTCTCACATGTTTGAACTTTTTATGAGCGGGAAACAACACCTATTTCAAACATAGTTCCAAACACCATAAAACATAATTTTACAAAATCTAAGTTCAAACTATATACCAACATAAGCAGATGAAACATAACATAGTTCTAATCCGCAACTAAGATCAAACACATGTGCTAGTCGAGAACCATAGTCTAAATCCTAGTCCACTTGGATAGCTTGGCTTGCCGCACACCAATATGAAGAATGTACACACAAGATCAGATAGGCGCCGGAGTCCACTTAGAAGCCATTATAGGGAATCCGCCAGACCCGGGTTTTTTCCCTCCAACCTTTTAAATAGACAAAGTATCATGGGCCAAGTAGATTTAGGGATTCTACAAGAGTTTCTCTATAAAGGCAGATGCATAGCATAAATTTTAATTTCTCGATCTGACATATACCAAATGCATCAGAGGTAGTAAGAGAACCATTTCTAGAAATTCGCTACAGCTGCACGAATCAACATGTTTTGGAATGTAGCGACCTCACAGAACAAGCTCAACCATATTGTTTATTCTACATTATCGGCACCAAATTTGATAGTTTTCCGGCCCTAATCACACATGTCAGCATGACAAGAGAAGTTGATTATTGCGTCATTACCATGGTCTTGACCACACAATCAACATCGGTATCAATACTCTTCTTGTCACACGTGGCCAGGGACGAAGCTGGAAAAAAAATGCCAACAAGGTCATCACTATAATCTCTCTATTCCTCTTCACTAAACACTAACTAGTACTCCCTCCGTATCGAGTGTAGGATGTTTTATTGTTTACTAGAGAACACATACGTAGACATGTTTTAGTGCAAGATACACGTAAATGTACGTACTAAAACATGTCTACATACATTTTGTCTAAAAAACGCTAAAACATCTTATATTTTGATATGTAGGGGGTACTAATTTAGTGAAGGATTGAGTATTTTTAATTGGGGTCACCAGTGGCTACAAGGTAGCTCCGTCCCTGTGCTTGGCCAAGGTCATGGGATGAGGCCAAGTGCATCCACAATTCCACATACTGTTATGTTATTATGTGGCTATTGTCGTAAACGCAACTGACGTTGAGGCACTAGATCTAGGTGATGTGCATGACCATATTGACAATGTCAAACCACGAATCGCCGCTGGAGCGAGATGCACTTGGCGAGCGATATCTGGTGGCTGTAGTAAACACTTTGTTGACCTCACGCACCACCCACATGGACCAGGTGGAAGCCATCTGCCATATGTGGTGGCGTTATACAAGGCCCATGTCATGTTAGCGGACTAGGATTGGGCCGGGTCAACAACCCACATGCACCGTGCACGATATATTGGTGCTTGTTGCCGTTCTCTTCTAACATAGAAGTGCTACTTTAGAATTAAGAGATCTGCACAGGACAAGTAAAAGAAACGAGGACGAGATTAATTCGGACAAAGACAAGGAGGAATGGCGATCCTGCAACACTCATGAACCCAACCTACAACAAAGAATGGAGCTCAACAAGAATTGGAGAAGCTAGATTATCATCGCTAGTAGATAGCTTTGCTGTCAAAGATACACTTGTGGTTTTCCTTCCGGATCATGAGGACTGAGTTCTAGTTCATGGTGCCGGAGCGGGAAGAACGATCCGGAGAATCGAGACACCGAAGATCCCAGGGAAAGGATGTCTGTAGTAGGGGTGAGCGAGGGTTGCGAATTGAGCTTCAACAAGGTTTGCCACCAAACCTCACGAGATAAGATGCAACAAATGGTTTTGGGAACAACAATGATTGCGGCAATGCAAATATCCTGTTTCCTGTCATTTTTAAGTAAGATTGGTGCCATGATCTGGCAAAACATTAACCATAAACCAAATCAAATCTATATATTGTGGAGGTCTATTCCGCATCTTGTTTAGGAGTTTCCGCCCTCAGTTTCTGCCTTATAAGTTTGTGTCTGAAGAAATATTCAGATGGCGTACTAATTACGAGGATGCGTTTTCAAAATGAAACTCACACGATGTAGTATATAGTTGGCACCTCTGCCCATGGAGGAGAGGAGTGACTTGTGTAAATAATAGAGGCAATAATAAGGTTTACAAATAAGAGAGGTTGTAGTTATAAAGTGCAGATGAATTTACTTGCACGTATAGTATGTGACGGGCAAGATGTGAATTGCCGGAAATGCAGCGACTGGCTAAGTATATGGCCCGCGTCGTAACTAGCCGTGATGACAAAAGGGACATGGTCCATTAGAAGGTGTGCATCCTCACCCTGAACGAAACGAGTGATTTCATATGTCATTAATCTCGCAAAAAATAGTAAGATGAAATAAAGGGTAGCACATAAAAGGGCGAGAGAGGCCATTCTGGTCGTCCAGAATCTAGAAGCTGGAATCAGTATTCAAGCGTTATGTAGTAATGTACGAGGTCTTCATGCTGCACAAAATCTACAATTCTATTCAGAAGAAAATGCTTATGGCAGAAGGAGATCAACGGACCGTGTGAAAAACATACACCCCCTTCATCTCTCATGTACAAAGGTCCATGGATGGAAACCCAACCTCGGCCGTGTTGGCGTTGCATTTATATGACCCGACTACATGTTGAGAGGGAGAGGTATGAGTGCAAAAATATTGTGATTTTCCCGCGCAAAAAAGTTCCCACGGTTCCCTTTTTTTGACATTGGTTGAGCTAGTGCATCCCTCTTTCTTGACATGGGACGTCGGCTCCTTTCTAATCATACACGAATGTAGGATGCAAATCAACACGATTCATTCATGTATATCGTGACATAATCGAGTGACAGTGCATCGTATTCAACTTTTCATGACTGTGACTTAAGCCGGTCGAGACATGGAGTTCAAAATTTAAGGGTCTTTAGGGCGTGTTTGGTTCCGCTTTTTCAACGTACTTCTGCTACCAAAAGGCCAAACGCTAATCAAACGGGTATTTTCTACGGCTGATTCTGTGAACACAACCTGCTTTCCGCCGTGTTGTTTCCGCAGCATGTCAAACCCAGCTTCCATCGCGGTGGGTTCCAACTTCTCATGATACTAGATGACCCGTTGCGCCACCGGCGCAAATACCGGAATTTTTTTCACAAGGAAATATTGTACCTATACCTAAGCCCACCATCCGATATGTAGCTGGTTTTGAATCACAAATCTCATTTATGATCTAAAACGGTAAAAAATCCCCAAAAAATATATGTATATATAGATGATGTTGCATCAATTGGTGCAAATAGCAGATTTATACGGGTTATACTTTCGAGAATGCATCAAAGGCTCGATTGATTCAGTAAATTTCACATGCATTCCCCTTGATATGCCATGATTCATATGCATCACCCAAAGTCACTCAAAAATTTCACAAGATACAAATGTATCTTGTTGTATTATGGTATAAGCAAAAATCTAAAGTTTTTTTTTTAGAAATGGGAGCCTCTGCCCCGGCCTCTGCATCAAAATGATGCACACAGCCGGTATTTATTAAAAGATAAAAAATCCAGAGTTTAAACGAGTTACAGTTCACGGTCGCTCAAGGTGCCTACAAAGATCAGCCACTCAAAAATAAGAAAAAGTATAATATGCATCTATCTGTCTTGCGTTAAGCCACCCAGCCCGGCTGTAGATAGCCCAAACGACCGCCAGGAGCCGGGTACAGCCTGAATCCATAGGTCCTCGCTGATCGACATGGAGAAGGAAGGACCATGTCTGTATAGAATAAACCGCCTTGTTGACAATCTGCAAGAAGTGAACATTGTTTCTTTTGTTAAAAACCACATCATTACAGCTATTCCAGATTTCCCACAGGAACGCAGCTACGCCGATACGAATGCGTGCCTTAGTTTTTCTATCGATGCCATTTAGCCAACTACCAAACATATGCGTAATGTTAGTCGGAGGATAAATGCTAAAAGTAAAGTGAACAAGACGCCAAATATCACGAGTAAAAAGGCAGGAGATGAACAAATGTTCTACAGACTCATCCGCAGCACAAAAAACACATTTTTTACAGCCATTCGAATTTCTTCTTAGCAAATTGTCTTTGGTTAGTACCACTTTTCTATTAAGGAACCATAAGAAAATCTTGATCTTTAATGGAACCTTTAACTTCCACAAGTATTTTCGCAAAAATCTTGTAGAACCATGTAACAAGTCTGCATAAAAGGATTTTACCGAAAAAGATCCATCCAAAGTTAATTTCCAACGGAACGTATCCGTCTCGTTATTGAGAGAGACACCCATCAACCTCTCGACCAATTGTAGCCATAAATCTCTTCTATCACCTAAAATACTTCTCCTAAAACGAATATCCAACGGATTGTGGTCTAACACATCAGCCATCGTGACATTTTTGTGCACTACAATATTAAAGAGAGATGGGTATGATTTCGAGAGAGCTTACGATAAGGTGAACTGGTCTTTCCTCCAGCAAGTTCTACGAATGAAAGGTTTTTCTCCGGTTTGGTGCGAATGGGTTGCTCGGTTTGTCCAAGGTGGTAGCGTGGGTATTAAGGTTTTTTATAATCTGGATTAGGATCACTTTTGAAATTCATTTCATATCATAAACTACCTTGCTCGGTTTATGACACTAAATTAGGATCACTTTGAAACAACCTTGCTCGGTTTATGTGAGCAACCCATCCTAAAAAAATAAAAAAAATCTATATTTAATATCATAAACTCTTTTATAATCTGGATTTTATTTGGTAAATATCTACCATTGGTTACCTAATTTAGTGTCATGTCAAGGGAAGAGAGAAGCATGTACACTCACATGTAGAGACATAACTGAAGCTAGAACTGAACTAAAGCTATGAATAAATTCCAGTTATAAGTAAGGTAGTTTCAAATGACCTTTAAACCATTGATTGTGAAACAGGCATGAACACGGGCAATTTCACTCTCAAGAATGCATTAAAATATATACAAAACTATGGACGAAAAGAACCATGGTCTCTGATCTTCAGACAATATGGTCGAGAAAGAAGCATGTTGTGGCAGTGTGGCACAAAGGTACAACCTCTAGCTAGTATGGTCATGCAGAATTGAAAGGAAAAAAACTACTACTCCCTCCGATCCGTTAAAAGTGTCGTAGGAAATCAACCTACGATACAGAATCCCGTCGCTATACGAGAGACACTTTAACAGATCGTAGGTAGTATCAAAATACAATAGCTCAAGGGATTACAATTTTACCTTCAATTTTGTCCACTGTTTCTCGAACAAATAAAATTATTTCTACTATTTTTCTTAATGGAATGTACCTCGCAGAGATAGTTCATGCTACAGAAAATGAACATGATCAAAGTATGCATAAGTTGTCCTCTATAAAGTCACAGGTTCGCTCCTTATTGCCAAAACTATTTATAAGAATTCTAAGCAGAACATGCTGCAACCTTAATAGTCCACAAATTAGGTTCCTTCGAAAAGGTGCCAGACAAGTAAGCAACATTCTTACAACTGACGTAAGATGAATATCTCACTAAGGCTTCGGTGCTTTGATGAACATATATGGCTTCTTTGTATCCAAAAGCCAAAAAATCATGAAAAGGCAAGAGATGTAACCTATCATAGTGCACACAAGTGAAAGAAACCTATGTCATCCATAATTCCATACATAATTGAAAATGCTTAAATGGTAGATATAAGACTCATAGGTAGTGTAAATGAGTAAGTAAAAGCAGAATAAGAATATTAATTAATAATTGGGTAACCACCAGAAAGAACCCTAAAATGCGTAAGAAATTGTACAAAGAAGAGAAAAAGTAAGAGAGTATTTACATGTAGCTTGCGGTGTCTTCCAAATGAAGTGTCAATAGCCATTTTATAGTCAACAATGAAGCTTAAGGACAATCCATGATACGTATGACGTGCAGGAATCAAATCATACCCAAATCCTAGCTACAAAAATAAAAACCAAATTAGGGGTGAAGTAATTAAGCTTATGTGCAGTCCAGGAGGAATAAAATGCATGTCATATCAATGGTGCAATACCTATAAAAAAATATAATGATCTCTAAAACATAAGAATAGAAGACGGGCATGAAGACCTCACCTCAGGAAAATAAACATACATACATATACTTCGGACTCAAAATGAGGCAAAAGAGATAAGCAGAAATGCTATATAGAAAGAGTATTGATTGTTTTAAACTAAAGGGATGGGCGTAGCCACCACCGCCGGGGTCGGCAGCAGACGCGATAGGGACCAAGGACGGTGGCGGGTTCTAAGGTTTGAGGGAAGTGGAAGCCGCACCGGAGGGGAACCACCCGGGAGAAAGGCTCGTAGCTAGGAGTCGATCTGGATATAGACAAAAGGATCGCGTCTCGATACTCTTCCTCTCACGTGTACTGGCCTTCTTGACCAAGGTCAGGCGACGAGGTCAAGTGCTTCCACACACTGTCATGTTGTTTTCTGGCTATTGTCGTAAGGCAACTGTCATTGAGGCGGTAGAGCCATGTGATGTGCATGACCATACTGCAACACCGAACCACGACAGACGACAGTGGCTGGCGGACTCGGCACACACTTGGCGAGCGGCATATGGTGGCTACATTTGACACTTTGTTGCACCCAATGGGCTAGTTCGAAGCCATCTGCAGTACGTGTTGGCATTATACAAGGTCCGTGGCGCGTTCCAGGGCAGCTCGTTCATTTTTGGGCCCGGTATAAATCCCATATGCACCATTCTATGTTCTGCGCGTGCTGCCGTTAATGAGGCCATGAGCTCGTTCATTTTTTTTAAGAAACATAGCAGCAGAGCCAGTAAAAGAACCAGGATGAGAACAGTCGGGACAAAGGACAAATAGCGATCCTACAACACTCATGAGCCCAGCATGTAGCAAATTGGAGTTCGAGAAGAGTTAGAGCAGCCAGGTTATCAGCATTAGTAGTTTCCCGTCAAAAGATACACCTCTTCTTTTCCTTCCAAGTCATTTACCAATAATACTTGACAACCAAGGTGTAGTTCGCGGCTTCCGAGCAGGAAGAACCGTTCAGAGAATCAAGACACCGGAGATTCTAGGGAGAGCACATAAGTAGTAGGGGTGAGGGAGGTTCGCGAGTTGAGCTTCAACAAGGTTTACTAAAAGACCTCGTGTGATAAGATGCAACACACATCAATGAGAACTGCAGCTTTTGGGCGATCGACACATTGCGAACCTCCCGATTCCTCTCAATCCTAAATAAGATCGGGGCCATGATCTTGCAAAACTTAAACCAAATCCAAGCTATATATTGTGAAGGTCTATTCGTCATCTTGTTCAGAAATTGATGCCCTTAGTTACAACTATCCGGATGACATATTAATAACGAGGATGCGATTTCAAACTTGGAACTCACACACGCTAGTATGTAGTTAGCACCTCGACCCATTGAGAGGAAGAGTGAATTGTATAAATACTAAATAGTGAAGGAAATAGCAAGGTTTTTAAATATGGGAGGTGGTAGTTATAAAGTGCAAATGAACCTACTCTCACGGATAATGTGACGTCGGGCCACATGTGCAATGCGGAACATCCAGCGGCATATTAACTCATGCACTTTTCATAGGTCGGTGTCGCAACTAGTCGTGATGACAAAAGAGATATCAGAAGGTGTGTAGCGTCGCCCCAAATGCGAGATTTCACATGTCATTAATCACACAATAAATAGTTAGATTAAATTGAGAGTAGGACATAATAGGGCACGAGAGACTCTCTCGGTCCTCTAGAAGATGGAATCAACATTCAAGCGTCATGTATTAATCTTCATATTGCACAAAATCTACAATTATACCCAGTTTAAAATGCTTATGACAGAAGCAGACATGGACAATGCGAGTGAGAGCCATTCAGCCATTCTCTGAGGGCTCCCTAGGAGGAGCTGAACAACCTCTACCTAGGAGGAAGAACGGCCAACAGAACATGGCCGAGGAAGGTCGCCCTTCGACTATGGTGAGCAGCGGCAAGATGGCGTCGCCATTGCATGGTCCACGACTGATGGACTCCAGCAGAAACGATAGCACATCGGCGGAGACGAAGTGGCGCCCTGCTCTTCCATCCCCTGTCCTTGACGGCAGAAGCAGAGCAGGCCAGCAGCAGCGCCCACAACAATTCCACTAGATAAGACCTCCAGATCTGAAGGGCAGGCTTCGAGCTTAGGCTGGTGCCAGTGGAGGCTGGAGGGGGGGGCGGTAGCGCCGCTACCGCCCGAGGCGAGGCGGTAGGGGGCGGTAAGGGGGGGCGGTAGCCGTCGCCGGGCGGTAGGCGTGGCGCCCGTCGGCAGGCCGTTGCCGCCCGGGTTGCCGCCCCCGTTGGCGGGGCTGTAGCGGGGGTAGGGGCGGTAGGGTAGGGGCGGCGGTAGGGCGAGGCGGCGGGGCGGTGCGTTGGCGGGTGGGGGCGGTAGGGGCGGGCTGTAGTGGAGGTAGCCGTTGGGGGTAACGGCTAGCTGACGTGGCGCCCCCCATTGGTCCACGTCAGCTAGCCGTTGGGGGTGGAGCGTGGCTGGCGAAAAAAAAAAAAAAAAAAAAATTTTTGACCCAAATTTGCAGCTCCAACCCTATAAATACCCCCCCATATCCATCACTTCTCTTCACACCATTTCACTCCTCTCTTTCTCTCTTCTCTCATACCATCTCCGCCATGTCTGGTTGGATTCCAGATAACACCTCGTTCACGGATCTCTTGCAGTCCGACGGGTCACAACCTATTCACATAGAAGATGTCTCTCCCACACATCGTCGGTCCGATACCGGTTCTTCGCCGTATCCCCGAGTGTTGAACCTCTCCAACACACCACCTCCGGGGCCATATGGTCCGCTTCCTACGGGATATGGTTCATACCAGCATCCTCCGTATGCTTACCCACCACCACCTCCACCTACAGGTAGCGGGAGTGCACTTCATCCGTATGCTTACCCACCACCTCCACCTACAGGTAGCGGAGTCCAATTCCTCCGTATGCTTACGCACCACCACCTCCATATCCATACGGTTCATACGCTCCACCTCCATCGTATCAGCAACCACCTCCTCCGTATCAGCAACCACCTCCAGCGTCTGCTCCAGAAGGCAGTGCTCCAAGCGACGGGTCTGATGCCGCGGAAACACTGGTACCAACGCGGGCAAAGAGGGTCGAGTGGAAATGTGCGGACGAGGAAAAACTGGTACTTTTCTTACCCGTCACATGTTTATTTCGGAGTTGGTTTTTGTTTGGATTTTTCACTAAGACAATATCTATTTCGTTGCAGGTGAATGCTTGGATTTTGAACTCCAAGGACTCTCGCCGTGGCAATAGCAAGACCGGCGATAGTTTTTGGGGTGGAATAGAGAAGACGTTCAACTCTACCGCCGATCCTTCCCGCCGAAGATCCGCGAAGCAACTGAAGGATCACTGGAAACGTCTACAACCGTGAGGTGTCCTTGTTCAACGGATACCACATCCAAGAAGAAGCGGTACGTCAGAGTGGAGCAGACGATGCAATGGTCATGGAAGCGGCACTGACGAGGTACGCAAATGACCCTAGAGTGACTCAGCCTTTCAAACGCTTGAAGTGGTGGGAAGCTGTTCGCAAGGAAGCGAAGTGGAAAGCACAACATGGGAAAGGTAGTGGGACTGACTCCAGTTCCAAGAGAACCCGTCTGGGGGTCGGAGGTGAGTACAGCTCTAGCGACGCGACGGAGGAGGAGCCGCGTCCTCCTGGCCGCGATAAGGCCAAGGCCGCGTTTCGCAAGGGAAAGAAGAAGGAGAAGGAAGCGTCCAGCGAGGGATCAAGTGCAGGCTTCGGAATGACGAAAATGTATCAAGTTTTATTGAGGTCTAAGCTACTGAAGCAATATAACAAATTGCAAGACCGCTCAACCGCCGGCATGACCGAAGATGAAAAGCGCAAACATGGCAAGGCCCTACAGATAGTGGAAAAAGACCTAGGGCTGCTAGAGGATGACGACAACGACGACGAGCACGAGGATTAGATTTTTTTAATTTTTATGTAATTTTTACAATTTATTATGCAATTTTATTAATTAGTATGTAATCGGTAACAATTTTAGTTCAATAAAATTATTTCCTTGCATTATTTGTAATGTTTTCGTTTCAAAAATATGTGTTGACGTGGAGTAGAGAGAAAAGCTGATGTGGCAGAGAGAGAATCTTACAGCCCGGGCTATAGCCCGTGCACTGGCACCGTGCCTGTGATAGTGGGGCTATAGTGGTGAGAGAAGGTGACGTGGCAGGGACTATAGCCCGTGAATAGTGGGCGGTGCATTGGCACCAGCCTTATTCAACAGGGAGGCTGCAGCTCCCACTCTCGACTATGAAGCAGGGGACACGTTAGGTCCGCCGGATGTTGATCAGATCTCACGATGCCCATATCTGAATTTTGTGATGGATACCTTTTAATGTTATTTTGTATGATGTTTTCTTTTCTTAGAGCATGTCTAACAGGCCCATTATAGCGCGGGCACCCCGTAAAATTCCGGCGGCATACGGGGTGCGGGCCAAAACGGCCGTCTAGCAGCCCCCGTATGCTGCCCGGCCCGTACGAAAAATTTACGGGGCCTGCGAAATAGCCCCCGCCGCCCCCTACAAGTAGTGGGTGAGGGTCGGGGTGGGGGTCCAACCCCCCACCCGCAACCCTAGCTCCGCCGCGCGCCGCCGCAGCTCCGGCGAGCAATCCCGCGTCCCCCGCCGCCCCATTTGTCCTTCCACCGCCCCTAACGCCTCCGCCCCTAACACCTCTGCCTCCCGGCGATGAACTCCCCCAATGGATCGAGCTCCTCCACCGGCCGCTCGAAGCGCCGCCACGAGCCGGAGACGCTCGAGGAGGCGTGGCGGCTCCACTGCAAGCATTCGTTCGCAGGGAGCCGCTGCGCCGCCTAGAAGTATGCGGCGTTCCCAGAGAACATGCCGCCCTCGCTGGTCGACTACGCGGAGGGCGGCCGCTACTACTCCGTCGACCCGCCGCCGCGGCCGATGCGCGGCCCCCAATTCGACAAATGGCGCGCCGAATGGGAGATGCTGCAGCACTGCAAGCGGGGCCGCGGCGGCGCAAGCGGAAGCGGAGGAGGAGACGCGACGGTGCAACCGGTGCCGACGACAGAGGAGGAGGAGGAGGCCGCGTTCTTGGCAGCCGTCGAGCTGTCCAAGAAGGACGCCGAGGCAGCGGCGCGCGCGGAAGCGGAGGAGGAGGCGCGGGCCCTCGCCGACGTCGAGGCCTTCAAGGCGATGGAGGCCGCCGGCGACGTCGTCTTCATAGATTAGGCTAGGCTAGTAGATGGACGAGCTCGAGCTCGAGCTATGTAGTAGCAGCAATGGTGATCAAATAAAATCGACCATTGTTTTCTCCCGCGAAGTTTAAATTCGAATATACAGGCCGGCTATAGGGGGTCTGCTAGATGAACTCGTCCGTCTGAGCAAAAAAAATTCATCGATTTCGTGTGCAGGGCCCTCTATACGCGATTTAGGGGGCGAAAATGTAAGGGGTCTGTTAGACATGCTCTTACATTGTCAAACAACTTATCTGATTGGAAATAACATGGTGTCTTAACTAAAATAAATTAGCTTCAAGCTAATGGTCGTTCTCCTTTTATGGGTGCTCTAATAAAATAAAATGAATGTGACATGTACCACCCCATATGGTTGTCACTAATTTGTTATGGAATGTTGTAAACACATGTAAACAGAGTGAATTTCTTGGCATGGACCTTCTCTTCTCATTGGTTTAACAACTTAACATGTTTCATACAATCCAGCTATTTCGAAATAGTGCCACTGAACTAAAAATAGGAATGGTCAACTGAGATTTGGGGAGACATAGAAAACAAAGGTGAAATGTGTCTTAATTGTCTAATATGCAGGGGTTAAGTTGAACATGTAAAGCACAAGCCTAACAAGGCGGTTCCGTGAAGCTCATGCAGGGGGGTACGTTGACGATTGCGCGTGGTAGCTTTCATCAAGTATGTGAACGATCTACCCTAATGAATCACCATGCTCCTACAATCGACGTGTAGCAGATCGTGTGTCAGGCGGCAAAACACCAAGCGCCGCAAGATGGAAGAGAGCAACTGATATCATCTTGGGTTTTTGCAGCTTGCGCCATGCCTATACTTGTCCTTGTCCTGGTACCTCTCATGCCAAAGATGGAGCTGGGCACATAAACTAAATCTCCTGTATCGTGGAGGTCTATTCACCTTGTTGAGAAATTATTGCCTGTAGCTGAGTGAACCACTGCTCCGATGATGGACTAATTGGCACATGGTAGTTTTTGGTGGCAATTCTGGCAAAGAAAAGGAAGAGCGAGTTGTATAAATAATGATAACAAGAAGCAAGTTTGTAAATAGGCGAGATGTGGTAGCTGTGGACTGTGCTACCCCCAAATTAATTTTTTTTGTGGGTAACCCCCAAATTAATAAGAACCATTCATTTTCGTTGATCCAAAGGCTGCTAACAACTCATACTATAGTGGTTAAAACGCGACTAGTGGAAATCATGCTAGTGCTAAATCGCCAATAGTATGAAATCGTACGATAGATGGGCCCTGGCCCAGTTTCGTACATGGCCCTGGCCCAAGAAGAAGCAGTCTAGTAGATGTGGTTCGCTGCTCGTTCCGAAATCCAATTCACTTAAGTCGACGAGAGAAACCTAAATCGAGGTGAGCACCTCGCCGCCGTCCTTGACGACTTCTTCCACTTCGCCGTCTATGCCTCCTGTGGCAAGGAGGCAACGAAGGTGCCCGCTGTGCTGGCAGCCCTAACAAACATCACGGGGGTTCATGGCGAAGGGAGGCTGCAAGGCCTCTCCGGAGACACGCTCCATGTTCCAGTCAGCTGGGTTCATTTTTTTTTAGAAACGGAAAACCCAGCCTCTGCATCCCGTGGATGCACACGGTTTATTTATTAAAAAATCATAGAGTAGCGAGTATTAATCCATCGTATTACAACTCAACGAAACTGCAATGTGGACACAAAGATGAGCCACCAAAACAGATAAAATGAGCGGAGACTACATATATTCTATCCTCCTAGCGTGTAGCCACCCACCCTGGCTGAAGATAGCCCGCACGACCGCCATCAAGCGTGCACATCCTATATCCAAGCGTCCACGCAGCTCTTCTGTGGAGAGGAGCGACCACAAGTGGATTCAGTGAGTGGCTCTGTGTACAACGGGGTTCAGCCGGGTTCATGTTGCGTGCATTATGTTTATGTACTCTTGTCGATAAAGAATTAGATTTTGCATGCACTTGATGGAGATTCATAGTAGTATAATTAGGTGATACTTTGTCTGTTGTTGTGATGTTTTTGTTTCTCTTTTACAGGAATGTGATGTGCTACTTTTACTAGATAGTAGTACATACTTGGGGGCAGAAGGCTAACTCGCTTCATGACGATATAATGAGTTGTGTTGGCCATGATCGTGTTTTCTGAAATCTGAATGAGTCATCATAGTGGGCACGGTTCAACTGAATTTTTCTACTTATAAAGCTATTAATCTTCAATGATTCATGCATACTCTGACTGTACCAATAGTACGATTTGATTGTTTAGTTCTTGAAATTTCTGACCAAAGCAATCAATCGAATTAGGAGTCCTATTACTAAGTACACCTAGAGTTTCTCTTTATGCTAAGATCTGCTAAGCTGCACAAACATTTATTGATGTCGCCTGTGTGTACAAGTTCAGTTTTTATTTGTAAATTCCGTACCCCCTCTCTAATTTGACAATAAGCATGGTGGCATGCTTATGTTTGTGTTTGTGTAGATGCTACTCTTTTAGCATGATTAAGGACTGTTTCAATCCTTTTCTTAATTGCACTTGTGTAGAGGAGCAGAATGAGTAGTTTTTTTTTTTCCAAATACCTTTTTTTCATGATTTTCTTTCATTAAATGAACGACATATACATGGACGGTATTTAATTGTTTGTTTCGGTTCTCTTCTGTTTTAATGTGAATTTATGTTTGGCACAACAGCACGATCACATGACTAATCTTATTATTGCAATTAACATCAGCAACATGGCACCATTTAGTTGTTATTTGGTTACGGACACTAACGAATTTAATCCTTGGTGGCAGGCTCGGGCCCTTGTTAGAGTGCTCCGAGTCAAGGTTTTGGTTCCCGGTAGGAAAAATTTCCCGAGGGGGGTCGGGATTGCCGGTTACCGCGGTTACCGGAAAATCCCGACCGGTTACCGGACGAATTTCAAAATCAAAATTTGAAAATTCAAAAAAATTGATTCCCAATAAAACCTTTTACTGAGGGGTTTTGTTAAAATTCAAAATTTTCAAAAAATTTGGGATTTTTTGACCGGGACGAGCATTTCCCGGGGGTGGTCGGGATCTCCGGTTACCGAGCGGTTACCGGATTTCCCGACCGGTAACCAAAACCATGCTCCGAGTAGGCCATGGAGCACCAGAATAAACAGCTTCTTAATTTGTCTGCAAAAAGGCATTTCAAATTTTACCGGAGTGCAAAGAAGAAAAGGTAGACATGCAGTTTGAAAATCAAGTTTCGACATACATAGATTAAGGGAAAACTTGTGGTGATTGAACAACATTTGAAGATTCAGTTTCGGCAGTGTTAATTATACTAAGTTTTGTCAGTTCAGTTTCTCTCGTGTGATTTTAATTCAGTTATGTATCAAACATACTCTTGTTTCTGAATGGGCACATGAAACATGCCCCTTGGTCAGTATGATTTGACTCGTTTGGTTATTCCTTCTGTATACAACATCGTGGAGTTAAAAGCAAGCAAATTGTTCATGACCTTATAAAATGAAAAACCTTCATGATATCTTCATTTACATCGTTCGGTTTTACCTAATTCTTAAAATCCAATTTAAGATGGCATTTGGTTAATGTTGGAAACTCCTTCACTTTTGTTTCAAGTAAAGATATGAGTACAATACTCCATTGTGGGACTTGATATCTGGATGACATCATGACAAACGTCTGCACTGTCAATGCAAAAGTTGCAGAAGAAAATTCTTTGATTAGCCTCATATTACTAAAAGCAACTAAACGATATATATAAAACTGGAAAGACGCACACAGTTTGCCACTATGAATGTACGAAAAAACATGAAAGAACTCATCGGATGAACCGATATGATAATTGTAAACGCTAGATGAGCAAACTCAGTAAAGACCAGCTCCAGTTAAGCTCAATATATAGTAAGACATACTTTTGATGCCACAATGTTACAAGGTAAAAATTTCTCTCTGCTCGATGTATGATACTGGGAATCGACGATAGGAAGTAAAATCCTATGCAATTAAGGTCTGCACTTCTTCCCTTGCATATTGTAATTTTTTTCTTCATTTTCATGGTAACTACAAATAATTAGATACAAAAGGGCAAGACAGAAGTGACCATTTATGTGGTGACATACTACTACACTGGGATGGTAAAACTCTCATACACTATCATGGCTGGTTTCACAGTTCAGAGAGCTAGCTGTGCTCCGATG
The DNA here is from genome assembly GCA_028641055.1 of Alopecurus myosuroides. Taxonomy (NCBI): domain Eukaryota; kingdom Viridiplantae; phylum Streptophyta; class Magnoliopsida; order Poales; family Poaceae; genus Alopecurus; species Alopecurus myosuroides. The sequence goes on along the minus strand of CM054057.1, from coordinate 664,639,061 downwards.
GGTCGGTCGTCCAGTATGTCTTTACCGCATCCCGCCTACTTATGGGCTGGACCTGGGTGAGCACGTCAACCGTTCTTGGATGAACGTCATACCCTCCTACTTCAGTATCCTATCCAGTCTCCATGATGATGTCGGTTCACATCTGCAAAGTTCAGCAAATAAGCATACCTGACGAAGAGCTGCTCAAAGCAAGCAAATTCTAGTACTGTGTTTGTTACAGTCGCAGGTCTACCCTAGTGGTGACATGTGAACTAATGCAAAGTTACTAACCAAGTAAATCATTTCTTAAAAATAACAACTATATGTGAAAGATGGAACGACAGGTGCTTCTATCTCTGTTTTTTTTATGTTGTCACACAGTTTTAACGAGTGTTATTTTCGGATACAATGACGTGTACCACAAAAGGTATCGTCTTGGGTGTCTTATACATTAATTCAGCATGTATGAAGGAGTCTTCATCTCATATGTTTAACTTAAGATCAAACTATGCTCACACCGGTGCTTAATTCAGTAGTCTAGCTTAAATGTCTACTATTTGCTCTTTGTGTCTAATTGCGGTAATTAAACCTCAGTGACTCGGGAACAGCAACGGAGTACGGGGAAATGGTGCCATTGCAATGGGAAACTAAATCGAGTAACCTGGGGGTTTGGATTGGTCTCTAAACACTTCCCAACTGCACTTGTTTGTTGTTCTGTCCTAAACCATGATGAACAGTGTGGCTTCTAAAAGAAAATTAAAAAAAACAGAAGTTATTGATTCGGTTTAGAATGCCGTGTACGTTGAACACTGAATAGGTTCTTGATTCAGTTTACGCTGACATTTATGCTAAACTCTGAATGTGCTCTTGACCAGTTTAAATTGCTATGTTGAACGCCAAAAAAGAGTTTTGCTGAACATGAATGTTGAACTCTGAAAAAAAAATAGAAGCTCTTGATTCAGGAAGTGGTGAAGAAATGCAGTCTGAATCTGAATACTGCATAATTGGATGTGAAATCTGGGTAATACACCAGTAACTCCATAGAAGCACACAGAAATGCATGGAACATTCGAACTGTTCAGTGCTTACCTACAGATCGAAGCTGCGAAAATGCAGACTGTAAATCTGCATTAGAGGAAGGTTATATGTGCATCTAACATTTTTACTGATCAAGAGTTTTAGTTCAACGAGGGATCGCCGATGAACAAACAAAATTCTTATCTACACCGAGGAATTGCATGACCCTGTCAGATTACCATGACTAATGGAAAACAGCAACTAGTAGACGTGGCGGGTCCGTCAATTCCCGCCAAGTTCAAGAAGCAGAGCATAGGCGGCTTACGTCTGAGTTGTCTACGGAGCAGCTTAGTGTGAGGGGCGTCGACGGCGCATCGCCGTGCGAGGGGAGTCGATCTGACCATACAGGGGTGCTGGCGGCGCGACCTCCGGTGTGGAGGCGGCGACTGTACGCTCACCAGAAGAGCGGGTAGGAGGTGGCGGCTAAGTGCGAGCACGGCGGGTGGCGGCGGCGCGAGTGTGGAGTGACCTGTGCAGGCAGCGGCGCGTCGGGCCTTGTTACTCAGCGACATGTTCGTGTGACCTTTTTTCCAACGAATTAATGAACTCTGGGCCTGTTGGGCCAATTCTCTCTGAACCTTTGGATATGAAATCATACTAGTCATGTTAAAAGGTACTGTAGAAGTTGCCACAAAATAGTACAGCCGCATACAGTGGAACATTGCATGATAGACGATTAGTGAAATGAGTAAATCCAACGGCGCATTAACCGACGCATGGAAGAAGGGCTGCGCTGCACAAGTCGGGCTTGTCTCCACCACTCCCATCGCCAAGACCTCGACCATGCCGCCGGAACTCCTCCGAGCTCTTCCACAGTCGGACTGGAGGTTCCCGAGAGTGCACCGGCGGGCGGGGATCTTAATTCCGCCGCCGGAACCATGCCGCCGCCATCCGCTAATCCTCCTCCTCCTCCATTCCCCAAAACTGAGGAGGTGGAAACTTCCATTCGCGACGGCGACAACGCGGCGGCCATCGTCACCGCCAGAGGTGAAGAAGAAGAGGAGGGTGATGCCTGGAACTGGAGTCACTGCAACGTAGCAGTGGCATGGTACGTTCAAAACGTATCTATAATTTTTTATGGTTTCATGCTACTTTAATGCTTTTGATAATTGTTTTTCTATTAAGTTTATGATTTATTTAGACTAACCTACTAATAGTTCCAAAAGTGCACAATATTCTTGTTTTACACTTTGATGTGTAGGAATTACCAAAAATACAAGAAGAAACATTGTTGGAGTCGAATTGGGACTTTCCTGAAATCTGTCTGAAAACACGTTTTAAAGATTTCCAAGTTACGGGTCGAATACAGTGTCAAACGGAAATCTTACAGCAGACAAAGTTGTGGAGAATTTCGCGGCGTACATTCTAGAGTTAAAGTTCGCATGATTTCGAGTCTGGACGGTCGAGATACGCCCGATTTACCGCAGCCCTACATGGGATGACGGAAATCCGTGAGACTATATAAAGGGAGGAAACCTAGGTCGTGGGAGACACCCCATACCAGAAATTTCTAGCCACCAAACCCATGTTTTAGCCTCACCCATGGATCCCAACTCCATGGGGGAGGGCTCCCAAGTCCATGAAGGAAGAGGGCTAAGGGGCAGTGCTCCCCTATGATGCTGGCGGCGCAGGGAAGGAGTCCATGCGCCACCGCCGCCGCCGCCCTGCGCCCCACGCTGTTCTCTCCACCATCTTCACTGCCATCTCTATCGCCAATTCCTATTTGTATACAATGGTTCATCCTCCCAAACTACTCTGTACCGCCCTATGTAAACATGGTGTTTGACGTTATAAATTATTTGCAGATGGTCTATTGCATCTATGTCATATTTGTGTAGATCCCTTTTGTCATATGATTGATTGTTGAATCTCTATGAATGGTTTAGGCTTTATATTGAATTTGTTACAGTCCTACGGTGCCTATCATCTGTTTATGCGCACATGGATCACATCATAGGGTTTATAGTATGTGGATAAAGCTAGAGGGAGGGTTGTTTGAGTGACAGAAACATGAGCCTCAATCTAGTGATTAAAGCATATGGGATAAAGAGGACCTTTTGATCTTAATGCTATGGTTGGGAATTTTTACCTTAATGCATCTTGTAATATTTACGGATGTTTTCTAGAGTTCCAATCATAAGTATTTGCAATCATTGGATAGTGAGAACTTGTTAGCTTTGCCTCTCCCACATAAAAGAGGAATATCAACCTTGTATTTGACTATTTTATCATGGACAAATCCATCACACTTTCCACCACTTTTTCACACTCATGTTACTGTTAGTTTATATTCATTTAGTATACTTTATTGATGCAGCAACTAACTTTACTTTCACGTATTTATTATCCTGCAAAACTATCTTGTTTACCCGTATTGTTACTCTAGTCTTATTTCCTAGATATTGCAAAACGTTTAGTGTGCATAGAGTTGTATGAGTAGTTGATAGAACTTGAGAGAATACTTACCTTTAGCTCCTCATTGGGTTCAACACTTTTACTTATTGAAAAGGCTACACACGATCCCCTATACTTGTGGGATATCAAGACCTTTTCTGGCGCCGTTACCGGGGAGCAATAGCGTGGGGTGAATGTTCTTGTGTGCACTTGTTTGCTTTGTCTGTAAGTAGTTTTATTTTTAGTTTAAGTTGTTTGTTATCTTTAGTTATGGATAGGGAACACGAATTACGAAAAAAAATAGTTGTACTTGTTGTCTGAAAACGTTTTCAAAAAGGAAAGTGATTGGAAAGATGAGTAATGGTTAAGTGGGGGTCGACCTTGAACACTTGTGTTCATGCCTATGAAACCAAAACAAATCTTTTCATGGAAGCTTTTCAGTTAAAAACTTGTATATATTGTACATATTCCTCTGTACCATAAAACTAAATTGATAATTGTAGTTTCTAATTACTTGGAAGTTGATAGTTTTGCTTTGTTGTCCAGAAAAAAAAATTGTACTTCATCGTATAAAATGTTTAAAATCACTAGAACGTGATATTGAGCTGAAATTTCTTGAGTGCAAAGTAATGCTTATTATCTTTCTTTCGTCAGACTAACTTTTTCTGATTTGAGGTACGTAGATAGGTCTAATAATTCTATCTTTACTGACCGATACTGTTTAGAAAGAATTCTTGTGCTTCACTGTAAAAAAAAAACGTTATAAACCCGAGATTATGATCGGTCTTTCATTAGGTTTAAGTTTTTTTATTTGATCTAAGTAACTATCTCATTGAGTGCCATCTTTACAGGCTGTTCAGTTTCGCAGATTTCGTTGTTTATTCAATATTGTACTTAGTGTTCTTAGTTTCCTAAGTTTTTTGACGGACAATGGAAATTTTATAAAAAACCTCGGTATATACAGTGGCTAATGTTGAGTAAATATTATGAAACTTGTCAATGATTGAACATGAGTGGATTTTATTTAACGAGTACTAACACTACTAATGAGTGTTTGTCAAGTTTTATGTGAATGAAATATTTAAGATCCAATGGAGATGGTGATACGATATGAATGAGAACAGAAAAGATCAATCTTGGGAACTCCCAAGTGCAACTTAATTAAGTATTCAAGAATATTCAATCATCAAAGCTTGGGGGTGCTGAAGGCATCCCTTATTTTTCCATGCCTAGCTAAAAGGCGTTAAAGAAAATCACTTCTTAGGAGATAACCCATGGTTTTATTTTTTTGCTTTGTTTTTCTCTGTTTTCTTTGAGTCAAGGGGTTGTATAATTCTGTAGAAACTCCTTTATATCTTTATTTTCATGTATTTGTTGTGCCAAGTAAAGTTTCTAACGAAAGTTGGAGTTGGTTTTCGATTTCTGCGCGGAAAACTGATTTCTGTTGTTCGCCGTAAAAATCGTATAATTCACAGAAAGATCGAAATGACCTGAAACTTTTTGTGCTTTTTCCTAAGATAATTCCAAAACTTTATAGATCTTTAAGTTTTTATATTTGAGCAACATAAGGGCCCGAAAAAATTCTTCTTTATAGACCGTTCTGGTTTTGGCAGATTCTGCCATTTTTCTTGCATTTGCTCTTTTACGATGTCAATGGATTTCTTTGCTTCACGAAACATCAGTGGCTGTAGCTAATGTTTAAAAGTATTAATATCACTTGTGCCCATACATGACCCATGGATTTTCTGAATGTTTCACTAAACCTCTAATGCGAATTACTCTTTGAGTGTGGTGTGAAGGAAGTTTTCAAGGTTCAAGAGAAGAGGTGATATATGTGATCAAGAAGAGTGCAAGGTCAAAGCTTGGGGATGACCCCGTGGTTGATCCCAGAAAATTCTAAGAAGACCCAAGCATCTTGGGCATCCCCTTCTTCAACAACAATTTATCAAGTCACTCCTAGTGAAACTATATTTTTATTCGGTCACATCATATGAAATTTACTTGGAGCGTCTGTTTGTTTTTCATTTTTTTATTTTCTTTTCCTTTCTACAATAAACGTCATTGGAATCTAGCATCCTTATTTGGGAGAGAGACACGCTCCGTTTTTTCATTTGAATACTCGTTATGCTCGTATTCTTAGTTTTTCTTCTAACTGCTGCAAAATGCCTGTTTAGCTCCTGTTTCGTGCATCTCTTATTTAGAGATGTTAGTTTTAGTAGGGTTATGTGAGTTCTATCATGCTTTCTTGGTGTATCATTTCGAAAGATTTTTTTAAAATATACTTTGTATGGTGCTTGTTGGGGAAAAACTGCTACATTTGGTAAAAATTATAAACGATGCAAATAGAAGGTTTTATGGACTGTGGCTAGACTTTTTCATATCATGTTAGATGTTATTTTAATTCTAAAACCTGGTGGTTATTGAGTCGCATGATTTGTCTCAAATAACAGAGAGCTTTTAATGTGACATTGAAATAATAATGAGTTGTTCTTGTCATATTGGAGCATAAATTTGTGGTATTCTCCTTTCAATGTTTTATTTGGTTGACTTGGCGTATTCTCACACCATGTTTATGACTATGAACCAGTCACTAATAGTCTCCATGATCATTTAGTTTTTGAACTTGTGGTACCACTTATGCTTTGATTAATGATATTTATGTCGCTATGCATGATTATGGCCATTATTGCTCTCTTGATTTGTCGCTCTCAGTCTTTCGCTAGTCTCTACCTGTACTGACTATGACCTCTACTCGTGCAATCCAACTCCCAAAAACCAAAGTATGCCAAATGTGTCCACCATACCTACCTACATGTGGTATTTAACTGCAACTCCAAGTAAATTGCTCATGTGTTACCTTTAAAACTTTCAAAATTACTCATGTTTTGTGTTTTTATTTTTTCTCATGAGGACGTAAATATAGAATGTTTATCTCACTTGTTGATTAGATTTCACACCTTGGATTAGTGACTTCATCCGCTTATCCAATGGATAGAAGAGCTGGCAACGGGGTGCCTAGCCCCAAATCAATACAAACAAAAGCATAATTGTGTAAACAAAAGAGAAAGAGGGATGACCTTCTACACCAGTTGCGTCTTTCATATGGGAGCCTCTCTTGTGAAGTCTACTTGGCTTGTGACGTACTGTATTTTCTGTTTACCATTCGTTGACATAAGCATACACTTCTCTAAAAACTAGACACTCCTCTAGGGTATGTGATTGTTGGTAGACGCCTGAGGATTCAGTTAGCCATGGTTTGTGTAAGATGGTCGGGAGGAGTGTCAAAAGTTTTATACCTCTGTTTAATAAAATAAAAAGCTCTAGCACATGAGTGATCCATGCTTCCCTCTGCGAAGGGCCTTTCTTTTACTTTTATGTTGAGTCTCCATCTTCTAAATTTATGCACAATTGAGAGAGCATAGTTGCCATTCTGAGTTTAATGTGCATTTATTCCAGAAACTTTATTAATTGCTTCATGGTGTGTTATTATTTGCTCTTAAATTATTTTTTCTAGTCTTTCTCTTAAAATTTGAAGGCGTCCTGGCATTTATGTTTTGCCCCACTTTTAAGAACAAGCGAAATAACACTTTGCTATGTTTTCTCTATACTTGAAACAAATGTATAACTTTCAATGCATTGTTATTCATGATCTTTTATTTGTGTTACTTCTCATGACGCAAAGTGATTGCTCTGTTTATTGCAAGAATTATATCTATCATACTTGTGCTTAGAGTGCTATGATCTCAGTTTACAAATGCTTTTACAAATATGATGATCAATATTATGTTGGTAGCATGTCACCTTAAAAATTATTTTGTTTTTATCGTTTTACCTACTTGAGGACGAGTAGGAACTAAGTTTGGGGATGTTGATGCGTTCAAAACGTATCTATAATTTTTAATGGTTTCATGCTACTTTAATTCTTTTCATAATTGTTTTTATATTAAATTTATGATTTATTTGAACTAACCAACTAATGGTTGTAAAAGTGCAAAATGTTCTTGTTTTATACTTTGATGTGTAGGAATTACCAAAAATACAAGAAGAAACCTTGTTGGAGTCGAATTGAGACTTTCCTGAAATCTGTCTGAAAACACTTTTTACAGATTGCCACGTTACGGGTCGAAGACAGCGTCAAACGGAAATCTCACAGAAGACATAGTTGTGGGCAATTCTGCGGCGTACGTTATAGAGTTAATGTTCGCCTGATTCCGAATCCGGATGGCTGAGATACGCCCGATTTACCGCAGCCCTAAATGGGATGACGAAAATATGTGAGATTATATAAAGGGAGGAAACCTAGGTCGTGGGAGACACCCCATACCACGAATTTCCAGCCACCAAAGCCACGTTTAAGCCTCCCCATGGATCCCATATCCATGGGGGAAGACTCCCAAGTCCATGAAGGAAGAGGACTAAGGGGCGACGCTCCCTATGATGCCGGCGGCGCAGGGAAGGAGTCCCTGCGCCACAGCTGGCGCCGCCGCCACCCTGCGCCCCGTGCTGTCCTCACCACCATCTTCACCAACATCTCCATCGCCAATTCCTACTTGTATACAGTGGTTCATCCTCCCACACACCTCTGTACCGCCCTATGTAAACATGGTGTTTGATGTTATAAATTATTTGCAGATGATCTATTGCATCTATGTCATGTTTGTGTAGATCCCTTTTGTTATATGATTGATTGTTGAATCTCTATGGATGGTTTGAGCTTTATATTGAATTTATTACAGTCCTACGGTGCCTATCATATGTTTATGCGCGCATGGATCACATCATAGGGTTTATAGTATGTGGAGAAAGCTAGAGGGAGGGCTGCTTGAGTGACAGAAACATGAGCCCCAATCTAGTGATTAAAGCATATGGGATAAAGAGGACCTTTTGATCTTAATGCTATGGTTGGGTATTTTTACCTTAATGTATCTTCTAGTATTTACGGATGTTTCCTAGAGTTCCAATCATAAGTACTTGTAATCATTGGATAGTGAGGGCTTGTTATATTTGCCTCTCCCACATAAAAGAGGAATATCAACCTTGTATTTGACTATTTTATCATGGAAAAATCCATCACACTTTCCACCACTTTTCCACACTCATGTTAATGTTAGTTTATAGTCCTTTAGTATACTTTTGTTGCTGCAGCAACCAACTTTACTTTCATGTATTTATTATCCCACAAAACTATCTTGTATACCCGTATTGTTACTCTAGTTTATTTCCTAGATATTGCAAAACGTTTAGTGTGCGTAGAGTTGTATCAGTGGTTGATAGAACTCGAGAGAATACTTATCCTACCTTTACCTCATCGTTGGGTTCGACACTCTTACTTATCAAAAAGGCTACACACGATCCCCTATACTTGTGGGATATCATGGCCCTCCTCAACCTAATGGAAAAGGGCGGGTTCATCGCCAAAGATAAATGGTGGATGGACGAAGACGACACCGAGCCTTCTCCGAAAGACGGAGAACGAGTTGTTTTGGCCTCCCATATCAATCGAGGTATGGGTTTTCCACCTTCCGCATTCTTCTTCCAAGTCCTCAACCATTACAGTGTCCAACCTCACAACCTACCACCCAACTCCATTCTATACATAGCCAGGTTCCAGGCTCTTTTTGAGGGGTACTACTTAGGGATAGAACCCCGTTTAGACTTCTTTCAATATTTTTTCAGTGTGAAACACAATACCTCCAATGGTGTTCTTCCGACTTGCGAGACCATCTCCGTCAACCTTCGTCGGTTTAGGGAGGAATGGTTTCCTAAAATAAAAACCTCTGAGTCCGTCAAGTTTTGGATGGGCTCTTTATTCTACCACTCGGATATTCCCTATCCTGGAAAGGATACGGGAATTCCACCTTTCGTCAATTCCGCTTCCACGCCCAAAGACAATTGGCCGTTGGACACAGTCCAGGTTCTGCCTTCAGACCCGATGAGAATAAAAAGGCGGATCAAGAAGCTTGTTTCTTCCTCTCCTCCTTTGACCGGTATGGACACAGTCCTTTGCTGACCCGAAAGGAGGATCCAACCTCTTGCTCACCACGGCGGCCGACTTCTTTGCGAATACTCGGGCTCCGAGGATACAATGAGGGTGACAAAGTCCGCTTTGTCAAAGAAGGAATTTAAGAAGCACGTCAACCAACTTGTAGCTACTCGTGATCAGTACGAGAAAATCCTACAAATGTATAACGCGCAAAACCCCGCTCCGAAGGTATGCCTTCAGTTTCTGTCTTTTGGGAAGTTTTTCAGACTTTTGTCTTTCTCGGATGTTTTTTTGCTAATCCAGGTTTGTTTCTTTACAGCTTCTTGATCTCCCAGAAGATCATCTTGCACCGATGCTGAGCTAGCGGAGCTCAAAGCTCTCTTTCAATCAGCCAGAGGGAGGAAACGCAAGAAGATCTCTTCAAGCCACGAAGTGATCGATCTCGATGTAGTCCCATTCGCTACTTCGAGGTAAGACTCGGAATTTTTACTTTTGTACGCCTTCTCTTGCATCCCTTCTTTCTCGGAATTTTGATCTCGATTTCTCTCTGTTTTCTCTCTTTCAGCCTTGCACCTGTCCTGTGAAGGGAAAGGTCAGGAAGAAGCATAAGGTTGTTGCCCTTAGGGGGCCTAAGCCATCCCCTGCAGCTTCCCTGGACACTCCAGTGGCAGCTGACGAAGAAAATTTGGCAGATCGGGAAGAATTCAACTATCCCCTACAGACCAGCCAGCCCGATGCATTCGACACAGATGTGCGGGACAGGGCGGCACTTGACGAAGGCGGACCTTCAACGCTTCCAGAAGTTGAGACAATGCCGACTTTTGACGCGAATTTCAAGGTAAAACAAGAGGCCTTCTTTGATGAACTTGGATATATTGATGAGTGGGAAAAAAGTATTACACCTGAGGCCCCTTGATTCTCCCTTGGCCAAAAGGCGGGTTGATAGTCCGGAATAATTACGTGTTCTCACCCTGGCAGTTTCTCCAAGACGGAATCCACCAAATGGGGAGTAACTTCTCTTAATACGCCAAGGAATTCACTGAGATGCTAGGTGGTTTGGAAAATATGAGCCAGGTATTGTCTCTAGCCCCCAAGTACTAAGACAGAAGCATAATTTTTTTGTGTTAATACTTTTCTTTTTTGCCTACCTGTTTTTGTTTAGCGAATCTTCTCCTTTGTATTCTTTTAAGCAAACTGCCGAAAACATGAACGTGGAAGTTTTCGAGAAGCTGACCATCAAGAACCAAGAGGTGAAATCTCTTCTTGGTATCCTTAATGAGAAGGACTCGGAAATGTCCGAGATTCAGAAGCAACTAAAGGAGACTACTAGTAAGCATAGTTTTTCTTTCCTTGATTTTGATTCTGATTTTTTCGAATTTTTCCTAAGGAATTTTTCGAGTTTTATTCCTTCGCCTCATGTTCTTCTTAGCCTCTTTGGCCAAGGCTAAGAAAATTGCTGAGGATGCTGGCAACACTGAGAACCTCCGCAAGGAGAACTCTGAGCTTTAGAAAATGAATGTAAGGCTTTAGAAGGATCTAGAGGAGAGCCATTTTTTCCTACGTTTGTCCGAGTCTCGGGCTTCCTCTCAAGCCGAGAAAGACCGGAGGACCATCCATGACGTTAGAGTCGAAGACTGTAGTTAGTGCATCAAATTACCACTATATATCATGAACTTGTTGATTAACGCTCGTTACTCATTCATTCCCGTTTGACCCCCTGCTTAGAGTTGAAGCCTTATGGAAGTCGTCATCTTGAAGTCATCGCTATCTCATGAAGCTGGGAGGATTCTTATACTATTAGCCAGTGAAGCATCGTCATAAACAACACCGGTGTAGAAAATCTATCAAGGTGTAGGCAGAGTCCATTTTTGGACATAGTTATTTACAAGCCATAGATTAGGGCTGACATCAGCCGTAGTGGATTAGGTTCTAAGCTAGAGTTATTCTCCAGCTTGGAACTTCTAATTGCTTCTTTTGATGTTTCTTTTGTATGAGATATTCTTTGATTCTTCAAGGAGATTATCAAGATTTTGTAATGAAGTGTGTATCCTATAGCTTTGCCTGGACCTGCTATGTTTCTGTGGTACCGCTCTAAGGGATGTAATATTCACAGATAATCCTTCTATGAGTATTGATGACCCACAAGTATAGGGGATCGCAACAGTCTTCGAGGGAAGTAAAACCCAAATTTATTTATTCGACACAAGAGGAGCCAAAGAATATTTGTGAGCCTTAACAAGTGAGTTGTCAATTCATTTGCACCTGAAAGTTGACTACTTCGTAGTGGTTTATCAGTAGTAACAGTTTTATAGCAGCAGCAGTAGTTGAATAACAACATCAGTAGTACGAAAACAACAGAGTGGTGATTGAAGTAAACAGCGGGATTAAATATGTAGACATAGGGATGGATGAACGGGCGTTGCATGGATAAGAAAGTTCAAATAATTATCATGTCATGGGAATTGCAGATAAATAAGATAAAGAATCCAAGTACTAAGTAACCATAGGCCTGTGTTCCGTAAATACTCGTACGTGCTCGCAATGAGAACTTGCACAACGTCTATTGTCCTACCAGCCCGTGTCAGCGGGGCCTCAAGGGAACTACTGGTAATTAAGGTGTTCCTTTTAATAGAACATCGGAGCAAAGTATTAACACTCCGTGAACACATGTGATCCTCACATTGCAGCCATCCCCTCCGGTTGTCCCAATTTCTGTCACTTCGGGGTCTCGGGTTCCGGACAACGATATGTGTAAACAACTTGCAGGTATGATCAACAAACAATAATTATCATCATGATTCAAGAACATGTTCAGATCTGAGATCATGGCACTCGGGCCCAAAGTGGCAAGCATTAAGCATAACAAGTTGCAACAATGTCAATAGCATTAATAGAGGATACTATGCACTATGCCCTAACAATCACGACATTATTACATGAACGATCTCATCCAATCCCTACCATCTCCTTCAGCCTACAACGGGGAATTACTCACACATGGATGGGGGAAACATGGATGGTCGATGGAGAGGCGTTGGTGATGACGGTGGCGATGATCTCCTCCAATTCCCGTCCTGGCAGGGTGCCAGAACAGGAACTTCTGATCCTCGAATGGAGGTTCGGGATGGCGGCGGCTCTCTGTTGTGTTTCTATTGAATATGACGAACCCCCTCGGGTTTTAGGGTTGGAGGCTACTTGTAGTCGAAAGGGGAGTCCGTGGGGGGCTCTGGGGGGCCACACCCTATGCTGGCGCGGCCAGGGGGACCCGCGCCAGGGGGTGTGGCCACCCTATGACTCCTCTCCTGGCCCCCTTCTGGCTCCGGGGGTCTTCCGGGGTGAAAACACCAATGGGCTCTTTTCTTGGCATTTTCCCGAAAGTTGATTTTTCTGCACAAAAACAAGAGACCAAAGTAATTCTGCTGAAAACAACGTTAGTTCGTGTTAGTTCTATTCAAAACATACAAGTTTAGAGGAAAACAATAAGAAAATTGTTCGGAAAAGGAGATACGTTTTCGACGTATCAAGTATTATGTCAACGACTTGCGCACTACACTGGGTCATGACATGAAGGTTTCTCGTAGATCTTCAAGGAGGGTATGATTTTCCTTGGAAACGACGGCAATATCATCCACATAAACATGGGCGTTTTGCCAATTTGACTATGCAAGCATCTTTGCATGCAACGCTGGTATGTTGCATGTGCGTTCTTCTTGCCAAAAGGCATGATTATGTAATAGTATGTTCCATAGGGTGTTATGAAAGAGGTTTTTATTTGGTCTTCTTCTTTCATGCGTATTTGATGATACCCGGAATAAGCGTCAAAAAAGCCTAAAAGCTCAGAGCCAGCAGTGACTCTATTATTTGATCGATTCGCGGTAACGTGAACATATATTTTGGGCACAATTTGTTAAAGCCGGTGTAATCTATACACATTCTAAGAATAATACTATCCTTCTTCAGGACTAATACTGGGTTCACATACCAATCAGTATGTATAACTTCCTGGATAAAGTCAGCTGCTAAAAGCAGGATAATTTCCTTGCCTATAGCCTTCCGCCTTCTTCCATCAAAACGACGGTGACCTTGTTCGACGGGTTTTGATCCTGGAATAACCTTCGGTTGGTGCTCAACAAGTTCTCTGGAAACACCTGGCATATCAGCATGACACCAGGCATATCAAAAGGACACCAGGAGAAAATGTCCTAGTTCTCACGTAGGAACTTGATGAGCGCGCTTTCCTATTTGTTAGTCATTCATGTTCCCACTACGACAAACTTTGTCTGATCTTTGAGGTTCAGGATGATCTGATTTGTATTCTCCAAGGCTTTGAAACTATCTTCCGGCTTCCGGCTTTCTTTTTCTGTCGCCATTTCTGTCGGCGATACTTCTTTACCCAGCTCCTTCAGCTCTTCCTTCCGAATCACCTATTCGGCACAAACGGTGTCTCCTTTTCTCTAGCTCGTTCGCCAATTTCAAATCTCCTGATATGGTGATTACTCCTCTGAGTATTGCGTGATACACAATTTCAAACGACACTACCTCGAATGAGATCATCTCTGCCGGAAGTGTTCTCTATTTCCGAAGGTTACTTCTAGGGAAATTTATCCTAGGGAATGTGCTTGTCTACCAGGAACAATGCAGTGAAAACGTACATTGCTGTGTTTCAGCTGGGAATCAGAGAGGTGTAAGTGCTTTAGTGTACTTAAGTACATGATATTGATACTTGATCCTCCATCCATCAGTACTCTTTTGATCCTAGTGTTTTCAAAAATAGGGCTTACGACCAAAGCTTGTGTGTCGGGTTCTAGGATGTTACCGCGATGATCAGACTAATCCCACGTAATTGGCGTATTTGAATACTTCAAGTACTTTGGGGTTGGAGGCACAACCACATTGATTTCTCGAAGTGTTCGTTTTGCATGTTTGGCTGAAGGAGTTGCCAGGAAAGTTAGGTTACGTTCTCCTTCAACTCTTGGGAATTTAGGCTCGCCTTTCCGCTGCTGCTCCTGGATTTTATCATCAGTGTCAGACTCACTTTCTTCTTTTTCAGCTTCCCGCGTTTTCTTTTTAAATTTCCTTTTGGAATTCTTTCCTTTATTCCCGGATCCTGCATTTCCTTTCATATTAAGCTGGCACTGCGTATTTGTGTGGGTAGGCTTCCCAAATTGCGAATGGTGGACACAATTTTACGACTTAATCTTTTCCCACTCTTCCTTAGAGTAGGAGATAGGTTCTGTACATTTTCCCTTCCATCTGCTACCATTATCTTTTCCAAAGGCTATATTGACTTCTTTGGGTTTTGGCTGTGTTTCTGGAGTAGCCTTCTTATCAGAACGAGACATCTTTTTGTCTTGACCCAAAGCATCAATATTTCCGCCTCTCGCCTTGATGTCGTCTTTAGCCGATGCGTTCTCGTTGGCGGTGGTAAGCATAGATCCAAGATCTTTGTGCTCTTTCGAACCAACCATGAACCGTACGAGGCCGGGTTTCAGGTTGTTAATGAAAGCATGCATTGCTTGTACATCACTTACTCCAGAGCAACTATTCTTAATTGCAGTCCATCTTGACATAAAGTCGTGGTACGTCTTGTCTTCATATTGGACGCAACGGTTCAGCTGGTTAGATCTCTTAGGGCGTTTGTACGTGCCTCAGAAGTGCTGAGCAAAAAATCTAGCCATATCTCCCAGTTGTCTACTGTTATTGGCAGAAGCCCGTTGGTCCATTCTCTCGCTCAGTCCAATAACATCAGGGGAAGAAACTTCACAGCCTCGAAATCTGTCCCTTTGTTGATTTCGACGGCAGTATAGTAATGTGAGAGCCATGTATCCGGGTTTGTACTTCTGGTATAGTTTTGGTAAATTGGACTGACTTTAGCAAAGCCAAAATGTAGACTGATTTTTCGTATCCTGTTAGTGAACACTTTGGTCCGAAGTATAAATCGTCTCTTTCCGCCTTATCGACGTGCGCGGAATACCTTCCAGTTGACTAGACAGAAGGGATCTGCTCTATTCTGGTCCATTATTGCGCAAGTGAGCTCTTCTGGGATCATCCCTGTTTCTTTCGGCATCCCTTCCTTTGGAATATGGTGGAGTTCTACTCCTTGGCCTTTCTTTATTCCTTGGAGGGGTTCGGGATCTCTCACGCCTGTGAGGATTGTCGTATCTTCCGGCTTTATCGGCTGGGTATCTCAGAGGCGGCATTATTTTTCTGTCCTTCCGGTTTTGCTCCTCACGTTCCTTGTTGTCACGGGGTTTTGTATTATTTCTGCCTTTTAGCAGATGGGATCATGTTCTGTTCGTTGCATCCTTGTTATACGGGATTTTCTTGTCCTTCTTAGGATTTCCCTTCTTTTCCTTAGAATCACCTGAATCACTGGGTTCGCTAGGTGTCATGGGATAGTCACGGCAGACGTTACCTGGGGTAACTTAGTACGGGGCAAATCGACTCTGGTGTTTGGGAGAGGGTTTAGCTCTGGGGAAATCATATCAACTGGTGATCTAGGGTCTCGGGCTACAATGTCGCTGAAACTCTGATCTAGGGTTACAAATGTTTTCTCTCGTACACCTGGAATACTCGAATCTTTCTATCTCTCGATCCCTTAGTCTCTATGCCCTAGAGGCCGGTTTATATATTACCCGTCTTCCTGGCTTTCCTTACAAGATATCTATAGAATCCTACTCGGGATCCACACATAACCCTAAGCTCCCTACCGTGATCCCCAAGGCACGAGTTACAAGATCTGTGCTGCCTTTTGGGTCTTCTAGAACTTCCTTTCTCTTGGGCCGGGTCTCGTGCAGTCTCCCTTTGGCCGGGTCTTGCCCAGGCATGGGCCTACCGGGTTATCATCCCACCAATAGTAGTCCCCAGAATAGCTTGGGCATCTTGGAACCAACCATGAAGCGCACGCTATTCTCTGCAAAACAAAAATCATTCATATGCATAACATAACGGGCTAGATTGCTTTAACTATAGCCAGGCCTGCTCTTTCGACGGTCCATATAATAACCCGGTTTATCACTCGTGCCGGGTATCGTCCCTCGGGTCAAATTTCCAAAGGTACGCTTGTAACTCGGCTTTCATCTTCTCCGCGAGCTAGTCCGAGTGACAATTTTCAAGTCCGGATCTTTTGGCGGGCTTGACTGAACCGACCATTTCGCAATAACTCCTAAGATCCTTATCCCATAATTAGCGGGCCGGCTGATATCCTCCCGCAAATTTCTCTAAGTTACCGTTTGGTTTCTAGGGTTCCACCGCGCCTATAAATAGAGCCCGGGGGGGAACCCTAAACCCAAACGCCACCATTCCGCCCTTCTTCTTCCTCCTCCCGCTCGCCAGTAGCGCCCAAGATCCTGAGGTCAAAACGCGAACCGCTGGACCCACGTGCACGCAGCTGACACCGATTACCGGCCGTCGCTTCGCATCACCGCCGTGCACCACCGGGCTCGCCGGACTTCGCCTCGAGGACCCCGCCGCACCATTGAAGCTCGAGCTCGAGGCCGGAACCTCCGCACGCACGCTCCGCCATCGCCTTCCAGGGCCGGGCCACCGCCGCACGCCGAGCACGCCGTCGTTTTCCGGTAAGCACCACTAGATCTAGATTTAATTTCGTTTCTCTAAATCTTGGATTCGTGTTCATCACGCTTTAGCCCCCATTTCTTTTCCCTTACTTTATTCTTAGTTTTTCGATTTTCTCTAGATCCATTTCCATGGCGCCCAAGGTTGCTACCAAGTACAAGGGAAAAAACCCGATTCTGAAGCAAAAACCGGGTCAGTCGATCTCAGCCAACTGGGCTAAGTCGATTGTCACCAAGGCAAAATTGGAGGAACTAGCCGAGTCTAGGGTCTTCCCGGCAGAATCGAAGATCTCCTGGAGAGTACCAGAAGAAGAGACTCGACCTTCGCCCGTCTCAGGTGAAGTTGTTGTCTTTCTGGAGCACGTGACCCGGGGTTTCCGTCCTCCGGGTCACCCTTTCTTTCGTGAAATCCTCCATCATTACAAACTCCGGGTTTTCGACATAGGCCCCAATTCGATCTTGAATATTTTTCATTTCATTGTCCTCTGTGAAGCCTATCTTTGCATCACTCCAAACCTTGCCTTGTTTTTAGAGCTTTTTCAATGTAAACCTTGCCGTGAGAACACGGATGGACCCCTCTTCGTTTGTGGGGGCGTGTCCATCGAAAGGTGCAAGAAATCCTTGATGCTGACTCTCAGTCTTCACTCTCACGTGAAGCACTAGCAAAAGTCGTTTTTCTATTGCTAGGACACATCCAGACCCGGCGAAAATCCATTGCCGGGTTTCTCCACGGATACTCTTTCCCTTAGTGATAACCTGAGCGCTTTTGCCTCAGCAACCGATAGGCAATCCATCCAACCCCTCCTCCACAAATTAGCCGTCTTAGCAGCCCACGGCCTCTGCGGGCTAAACCTCATCAAGACCTGGATCAGTTGTAGGAACCAACCAAACAGCATCCGTCCCAAGCTCATCTGCGATTACTCGGGCCACCTGACTGACTCTCTCCGATACTCGGAGAAGTCATACCCGGCCGCGGACATCAACAAGGTCATGAAAAAATTCCTGGCCGAGAAGATGAACTCCATCAAGAGCGTTTCCGAGCTCTCCCCCTTCACTCGGTCAAACCCAGCTCCTCCAGTAAGAACCGACTTATCTTTTTTGCGCCGACTGATTTTTCTAACACATACTAACCTTTATCTCTGCTGTTTTTACCCAGGAAACCGATGAGTTTTGGAAGATTGTCACCCCTCCCCCTTCTGAAAACTCGGAGGAGGAAGAGACGGGTGACAGCGATGAAGGTAATTCCGAGTCACTACTAAACATATACTTTGTCAATCTATTAGATCAAAATTCTCCTCTTTCCAACAATGGATCGCAATCACCAGCACCAGCTGACAAGGACGGCTCTCAATCGGAGGAGAGTGAGGCAGAGCCGGAAACTGAGGTTGGCAAGAAAAGGAAGCCCCGAGGAGTTACTTTCAAGGTGCCATACTCCTCCATGACCACAGATCCGTACTCCTATGCCAGTATGTGAAAGCTTAACAAATATCTAACCAGTATATCATCTCTGAAGGACACGACTCCAGCCAAGTGACGGGCAACCCAGACTTCTCCGGGTGATGATCCCCTCAACCCCGGGATCCCTATGTCGCCTGCTCGCTGAGCCGGTACTCCTTCAACTTACTCTGCCTACACTCCTCGAAAATATCCATCTCCCAATCATCCGTTAGCCGGACAACTCCAAGTCTCACTTTCCGATTCTTTATCAGTGTCTTCCGGGTCTAGTAATGATCTTCCAAGCGACTATGTCATGAATACCGAGTAATTTGCATGCCTTATTTGCCAATACTTTTATACTTTGCACACTTTTCCTCTATAGCACACTAACCTCTTGTTTTTCTTTCCTCAGAGCCAAGGTCACACTTAGTGATCCGGTGGAAACCCCTGTCGACGACCCGACGACAGAAGACCCGGAGAGCGCCGCTAAGCCTCCACACGTTGAAGAGCAAGAGCCGGATAACACGGCCATCCCGAGGACCGAGTCTCCTCCACCCACGCATCAGTCGGCTGATCCCGACATCGAGTATCTTGGGACGCAAAGGGAAGCTCCTGCTCCCAATACCCAGGCGACCAGAGTCGACGCAGGGAAACAGGAGGCAACCCCACCACCGGGTGATCAAAATGCCAGCTCTTCCAGGCCAACTCTCAGCGGCCTTGAGTTTGAAAAACTGCTGAAGGAGTACTGCTCCCTGAAAGCAACTGAAGAGGAGATTATCGAGTCTCTGGCGGCTGAGCATCAGGTTAGCTT
Source organism: Alopecurus myosuroides (assembly GCA_028641055.1). Classification (NCBI taxonomy): domain Eukaryota; kingdom Viridiplantae; phylum Streptophyta; class Magnoliopsida; order Poales; family Poaceae; genus Alopecurus; species Alopecurus myosuroides. The sequence goes on along the minus strand of CM054057.1, from coordinate 664,619,806 downwards.
AACTAACACTACTTACATACTCATCCTAGTCCCCAAGTTCCGAATGAACTGTCAACAGTTATTCGGTACTTTGCAACTATATAATCTTTCTTGTGCAACTTTATCTCATTGCCGACTGATGTTTCCTTGTCTTTTTTCAGGCTTATGTTACCCGGACGGATGAAATGTTGGCAAAGACCAATGAACTCCTGCGGGCTGAAACAAAACTCCGTGAAGACCTGGAGGCCAACGTCAAGGAGCTTTCCAAGCAGTGCAAGAAGTACAAGAAGAGACTCCATACCGCTGAGGAGCTTTTAAAGAAAGTCTCCACTTTCATTGCCAATACTTACAGCTCCATCATAGGTAAAGCAAATCTAAACTTCCGAGTATCACTCGGATTTCCCATGTTAGAGGGTTTTTGACCCGGGTCTCACTATCTTGCTTCTCTTTTTGTACCGCAGGTCCGGGTGAAGTTGCTGGCGAACACGATGATCTCAAAAAGCTGAAGATACTCAAGACTGTCATCCGACAATTCTCGGCGGGGACAAAGTGGACCCTTGAAGCTGTGAAGTGGACCGGCACTTATGGCGGTGTAACGCAAATGCTTGAAGCTTACTCGACAATCCCTGCCTGGATTGACATCTGGAAACGCTTAGCGTGCCGAGTTGGAGTGATACGCGGTCTTGCATCGGCCAAAGCCTATTATCCAAAGATTGAGCCAGCAACGCTTGTGAATGGATTTCCCGAGTTTAACACGAAGTTCACAGGAAAGGACCTCAAGGCCATCAATGCTCAGATCCGTCACTCGGCCAGCTTGATTGCCGAGAAGCTCGATGTAAACAAGCTCACCCCCCATATAATGCTGAAGATAAGCCGGTACCCTCTGAATTCCCTGCTCCCTTTGATATACTGACTCGATACAAGGAAGAGGTCGCCAAGAAGAAAGTCGGGGCCGTTTCTGTGCCAACGTCATCGACTCCAGCTGTTCCTCCTCCAGCTCGCGCTGATTCCGCGGTTGACCCGGACATGGAGGCAGAGAAAGCTACGGAGGAGAATACCGAAGACCCGGCCGCCAAGACCACCCTTGATGACTCGGCTACAACAGCCGAGTAATGTTCTCGTTTTTACCGGCAAACAATCATTCGGCCAATGGGCATTGTAATATGCCTTTTACACTCGTTATTTGATAGTGCGTCTGTGCACTTTTGATACTATTCCTCTGGTCTGTAATACGTTTAAACTCCTGTGGTTTTGATGACCCCTCTGGTCATCAATTTGGTATGCCATTGACAACCTTGTGTTGGCACAACTTCGCCTTTTATATGTTTTTTTGCAATAGATGCCGAGTCTTGGTTGTGGGACGGTGAAAATTTTCTTCCAAGTCCCCGAGATCCAGATTTTGGGTTGACTGCTTTTTGGCTTGGGAAACTTTGCTTCTCAAGTCCCCAATCCCGAAGACCCGGGTTTTGGGTCTCGAGATCCTTGTCTTAGAAAAACTTTTTTGCTTTCTCAAGTCCCCAAGTCCCCAAGACCGGGTTTTTGGGTCTGGGGATTTATGGGTTTAAGAAAACTTTTTGTTTTTTCCAAGTCCTCAACCACGCTACTATCTTTTATACACCTTGAAGTTATGCTTAATGTATTATGAGTTTCCGGCTGTTGCCTTCACTCTGCATAACTTATGGTTTGGATGACCCTTTTGGCCCTCTTTGTTGTAAGCCGGCTTTCGCGTGGATACTCAATGTTGCTAAAACTCTATGAAAACAGGGTCAAGCAAGTCCCCTTGGGCCTCATGACTGATTGAATTTATAGGCTAGCAAAACATGCCACTTTGTTGTGAGTCACATCAAGCTTAAACAAGAAAGGCCAAGAAAAGTTCGGCTCTATTGTCTAGGTTATGAGATTGCAACTGTACTTATTGCAAGTAATTAGCCCTCACAACTTAATGGTATCATGGCCGGGTCTGAGATTGTAACTGTGCTATTCAAGCAATCGTCCCCCAAGACCTAGATATATATGCTATGCAACAGTAGGCTTTCAGCTCTACCAGTTTACAAATAATTTTAATGCAATAAAAGGAAAAGACATGCAGATTTTAAGCCTACTAAACTATATATATGTTGCCATTGGATAAACATGACTCCCTAAATACACTTACCTGACATAAAGCAGGGTAAAACATAGAAAAAACATGCAAAAAAGTTGACAAAACTTGAGAAGAGCAACAATTATCATGATTTAACCATCTCTTTATTGATATGAAAAGGTTAGGTCAGCAAGCCGCCTCATTAAAAAGCCTCTAGTCCTTTAGGTACCCTGGATAGGAAAAGAGTGTGTCTGAAACCTATTGTCTGTTACATCGTGCAGTACAACTTGTAAACCGAGTCTATACGAAGTGTAGTAGGGACACAGCTGAGCCACGTTCCATGGTCGTTCACGCTCTTGCATAGATGAACTGGAATGAGCAGTATCATTGGTGGAATCCGACTCTTCCCTTGCGTCTATCAGGTAGTACGATCCATTGTGCAGATTTCGGCTTATAATGAATGGACCCTCCCATGGGGGAGATAGCTTGTGCTTTCCTTCTTTGGATTGTACTAATCGCAGCACCAGGTCTCCTTCCTGGAAAACACGGGTTTTGACTCGGCGACTATGAGACCGCCTCAAGTCTTGCTGATATACGGCTGACCGCTCCAATGCTTGCTACCTGTGTTCCTCTAACATGTCCACGGCATCTTGCCGGGTCTTCTCGTTTTCCGCCTCAACATAAGCCGCCACTCATGGAGAGTCGTGGATGATATCACTCGGAAGGACCGCCTCTGCACCATACACCATAAAAAACGGGGTCATCTGAGTAGATCTGTTAGGTGTGGTGTTAATTCCCCAAACCACAGAGGGTAACTCCTCAACCCATGCTCCAGCAGCTCGGAGACACGGGACTCGTAATCGTGGGTTCAATCCCCGAAGTAATTCCTGGTTTGCTCTCTCCACCTGCCCATTGGCTTGCGGATGAGCCACAGAGGCCACATCGAGCTGGATGCCATTGTTTCCACAAAACTTCTCCATCTCTCCTAAGGACATGTTGGTTCCATTGTCTGTAATTATGCTGTGGGGGTATCCAAACCGATGTATGATCTTTTTCAAGAACTTCACAGCTGTGGCTGCCTCACAATTTGTAACAGGCATGACCTCAACCCATTTTGTAAACTTATCAATAGCCACCAACAAATGGGTCTTTTTGCATGGAGACATGTGGAAAGGACCTACCATGTCCATACGCCAAACAGCAAACGGCCAAGTCAAGGGAATTGTCCGTAACTCCATAGCTGGCACATGAGTTTGCCGAGCGTACCTTTGACATCCATCGCATCTTGCCACCAAGCGTTCTGTATCTGCTATAGCCGTGAGCCAAAAGAACTCGTGTCGATATGCCTTAGCCACAAGCGATCTCGTGGAGGCATGATGTACACAATCGCCTTCGTGAATCTCTTTCAGTATTTGACGACCTTCTTCCGGGGCTACGCAACGTAGAAAGGCACCTGCAGCGCTTCTCTTATAAAGCTCTCCGTTAATGATAGAATAACCCTTTGCTCGTCTCCTGTGGTGGTAACTCGCCCCGTAACAGGAATGCTAGGAACGGCTCTGTCCACTCCGGGATAGCACGCACTGCGGCCACAAACTCCTAATCCGGGTCTTGACTAGCTATTTCTCCCTCTGACTCGGTTTTAACAGAAGGCCGCCATAACTCATCCAGGAAAACATTAGGCGGAACCGGCTCTCGACGGAAAGCGAGTCTCGAAAGCGCGTCCGCGGCCTCGTTCTTTCGCCGGTCAATGTGCTCCACCTGATACCCGGAAAAAGACCCGGCCACCTTGTCCACCTGTTTGCGGTATGCTGCCATTGTTGCATCCTTTCTGTCCCATGTTCCTGAGACCTGCTGTACCACGATATCCGAGTCTCCGTAGAACCTTATACGCTTGATGTTCATCTCCTTTGCTATTTTTAGTCCATGTAACAGGGCCTCATACTTGGCTACGTTGTTAGAGCAATCGAAGTGAATTTGCAGTACATAACTCAACTTATCTCCTTTTGGCGATGTGAGCACCACACCAGCTCCTGACCCTTCATACTGCTTGGAACCATCAAAATGCATCACCCATGACTCTGAACTTGGCACCACTAAAGGCATGCTTGTTTGAGTCCAATCGTTGACGAAATCGACCAAAGCCTGAGACTTGATCGCAGATCGGGGCTCATAGTTGATGTGATAGTCTCCCATCTCGATGGCCCACTTGGCTACCCTTCCTGTTGCGTCCGAGTTTCTTATGATATCCTCCATGGGTATGGAACTTACCACCGTAATGGGGTGTTCTTGAAAGTACGGCTTCAATTTCCGACTGGCCATGAATACCCCAAAAACCAACTTCTGCCAATGCGGATACCGCTGTTTTGCTTCTGATAAGACCTCGCTTACATAATAAACCTGCCGTTGCACCGGGTGATCCTTTGCATCCTCCTTGTGCTCAACCACAACCACTGCGCTAACTGCCCGAGGCCCATCTGCAACATATAGCAACATAGGCTCCTTAGGACCCGGCGCAGCCAAAACCGGTGCCTCAAATAACTGCTTTTTTAGAGCCTCAAATGCCTCGTCCGCCTCTTGATCCCATATGAACTTGTCTCTTTTCTTCAAGAGTCGGTATAGGGGTATCGCTTTTTCTCTAAGCCGAGATATAAAACGGCTTAACGCTGCCACGCATCATGTAAGCTTCTGAACATGTTTCAGTTCCTTCGGCTTTTTTAAGCTCTGGATGGCTTTGATCTTTTCCGGGTTAGCCTCGATCCCTCGCTCAGAAACGATGAAACCGAGTAACTTCCCCGCAGGGACCCCAAACACGCACTTTGTTGGGTTGAGCTTCATCTGGTACCTCTTTAGGTTCTTAAATGTTTCTTTCAGGTCATCAATGAACGTTTCTGCCTTCCTTGTTTTGATCACTACATCATCAACATAAGCGTGGACGTTGCGTCCAATCTGGTCCTCAAAGCACTTCTGAATACACCGTTGGTACGTTGCGCCTGCATTCTTCAATCCAAAGGTCATGGTTTTGTAACAAAAGGCTCCAAAAGGGGTTATGAATGACGTTTTCTCCCAATCCTCCTTTTTGAGTTTTATCTGGTGATACCCGGAATAAGCATCCACGAAACATAGCAGGTCTCTTCCCGCCACTGCGTCTATGATCTGGTCTATCCTCGGAAGGGCAAATGGATCTTTAGGGCAATGCTTGTTGAGACTCGTGTAATCTATGCACATTCTCCACTCATTATTCTTTCTCAACACTAAAACCGGGTTTGCCAACCAGTCAGGGTGAAAGACCTCCATGATGAAGCCGACTGCTAGTAGCCGAGCTACCTCTGCTCCTATAGCCTTTCTCCTTTCTTCGTTCATTTTTCTCAAACCTTGCTTCATTGGCCGGGACTTGGGATCGACATGCAAACTATGCTCAGCGAGCTCAGTCGGGATACCCGGCATGTCACTAGGTGTCCAAGCGAACACATCCTGATTCTCGCGAATGAACTTTATGAGTGCCTCTTCCTCCTTATTATCTAGGTTAGAACCTATAGCAAACTGTTTGGAAGAGTCGCCCTCTACAAAAGCCACCATCTTCGTATCTTGGGCTGCTTTAAACTTAGCCCTCTCGTCATCTGTGTTCGGTTTCTTCAAAGCTGTTCCATCTTCCGGGTCTACCTGAGACCGGTAATACCTGAGTTCTTCCTTCGAACAAGCTTGTTTTGCAAGTGCCGCATCTCCCTCATCACACTCTGCTGCCACAACCCTGTTCCCATGTATAGTAATGGTTTGTTTAGGACCCGAGATCTTTAGCTGTAGGTACACATAACATGGCCTAGCCATGAATTTGGCGTAAGCCGGCCTTCCAAACAGCGCGTGATAAGGACTATGCAACTTCACCACCTCGAATGTGAGCCACTCTAATCTGTAGTTATCCTTCGATTCTCCAAAAGAAACCTCCAGTGTTATATTTCCCTCAGGGCAGGCCGAATGTCCTGGCACAATTCCGTGGAAAACTGTGGAACTTTTCTGCAACTGAGACTCCTTGAGCCCCATACGTAAAAAGGTCTCCCAGTATAGGATATTGATGCTACTCCCACCATCCATCAAAACTTTCTTCACTTCGTAGCCATTGAACTGCGGCGCTACCACCAAAGCTAACACACCCGGATGTTCTATTGCTTCCGGGTGATCTCTCCTACTCCATGTTACTTCTTGATCTGACCATCTCAGGTATCTTGGGACGCCCGAGGAAACCGAATTTAACACTCTCTTGAGCACCTTTCTTTCTCTTTTGGAGATCCCAGTGGTGTGGACATGATATTGTCCTAACTGTTTTGGATTAGCTTGAAAGCCACCCGCACCACCCTGGTTATTACCCGGATTGTCGCCTCCTGCATTGTCTGCGGGGGGTGGTCCGTTGCCCGGGTTTCCATCCAGACCCGGTCCTCCTCCCCGGCCTGCGCCTCGCAGGGCCTTCTGTATTTCCTCGTTTTTTCATCTCTGTAAGTCCATGCATTGGTCCAATGAATGATTAGCCGGCTTGCCATTCCTACTGTGATGCGGGCAAGGCATCTTGAAGGCCTCTATGTGGTTAGCCGGCCGTGGTGGTCCTTGGTAATTTCCTCCTCCGTTGAAGTTTCCTTCTACTCTGGGTCTTGGAAACCCGGCCTCTGTATTGGCGACTAGCTCGGAGTTCCCCTCATACGGACGTTTATGCTGGTTGTTCCCATTACCACCTCCATTGTTACCCGACACTGCCCCATTACCGGGTCTTCCATTACTGTTCACGTTAGCGTTTCCTTTATTTTCCTCGATGTCCTCTTCTGTGGTGTCAGTGGAGGCATTCTTGTTGCACGCGTCCATCAACTCCCCCATAGTAATTTTCGAAACGTGCCTACTAGACTTCATGTGCACCAATTTTTGCACCAAAGGTGTGTATGTGCATGTTTTTGCCATAGCTTGTATCGCGTCCTTTGGTTGAATATCAGTGGAAGAATGAAGTATCTCCATGACCCGGCGTACCCAACTGCGTGCCGATTCTGCTTTTCTTTGGATACATCTGTCTAAGTCATCGACTGTGTATAGTTTTCTGCAAGTTCCATGAAAATGTTTGATAAAAGCCGACTTTAACTCGCTCCAAGAATTGATAGATCTTTCAGGCAAATTGTTGAACCATAGTTTTGCTGCTCCTTCAGACATCATAAGATACATAAACTTGGCTTGGAGTTTTTCTGACGCGTTACGAATAGACATTGCCATATCATAACTGCTCAGCCAAGTCTCAGGATCCATGGTTGGCTCATAATTTACAACTTTACCCGGTTCCTTAAACTTATCTGTGTATGGTTTAGCTCTGATGGCATCTGACAGGCACTTGGGCCCGGCTAAGTTTGTCAGTACCGGCCTTGCACGTGAAACATGAGACTCGGCGGGCGAGGCAGGGGGTATGCCACCTGCTGGCCCTCGCGCCACAGACCCGGCCATACGCCTCGCCCGAGAACTGTCGACAATCGCCTGCGCCGCTGAGACCGCGGGAGCCACTGGCCTGTGAGGAGGAGGCGGCATTTGTTGCTGCTCTGCCCTCCGTCGCGCCGATCTTGATTGAATATTCCTCGTATTTCCGGGCTACCGGCTGACATACGGCGTCCCATGCAAACCGCTTCTGTTATCCGGGTAGTTAACCTGCTGAGCCACCACGGTTCATAACATCTCTATAGCTCGCCGGGTCTCAATCGCTTGGGGTGATTCTCCTAATGGAATACGGTCGAGCGCCAAAGTCGCAGCGTACACGTTATCTATGGGATTGTTGAAGTGACCCGGTGGGGTATGAAATTGCGACGGTGATGGCGCAGTATTGCCTCAAGGGCCCCCGGCGGGTAACGCGGGTAACCTGGCTGGCGCATTAGCCGGCTGTCCCCCGAGCGTCGTCCCTTGATACTCGTTTCCTTGAATCGCAGACGGGATCGACTGACCTTTGGGTGTAATGAAAAACGCGGCCGGTTGTAGGTTTCCACCTGCCGCCGGTAGCCTCGTCTGATGCCTCTGACTGTATATCCTAGTTGTTTGAGCTTGAATACGATCTTCCAATTCTTCCAACTGGCGCTGGCGCTCGGCCATCCCTTGCCTCTCAGCTTCTACTTCCCTCCTTTGTTGTTCCAACGCCCGACGGGCCACATCTAGGTCTCTGGCACGTGCCGCCGCGTTTTCCGGCGTTATCACTGTTGCGAACACTGTGGGATCCAAAATCAGATTATTGTTGAACAGAGCCGGGTTTTGTGGTTGTGATGTTCCTGCCCCAGCTGTTCTGTTCGTCCTGAATCCAAACATGTTTATGAATTGAGCACTTTCTCCTGTTTCGCTGGTAACAGATGCCGGCTCACCATCGACCCGGACCACAACTGGGTTTCCATTAACCGGTGCTTGTTGCTGGACCAGCGCTTGCGCCGCACCAGTCGCGGCTGCCGACACATCGCCCTAATTAAGATTTATTGCAGGGGCTGTGTAGACTGCGACCCGGCGCGCAATGTCTGGCGAGGATTCATACTCTTCCTCTTCACAGCTATCCTCTTCATACCGATCTTCAATCATATGCAAGATAGATTCGGTATCGTCCTCCCCAGTAACCCGACCACGCGGGGTCCATACCGGCTCCTCCGGCTGTTCCCTCTTCGTGGTGGGTTCCTTCTTCGGCTCTACTGTTCCTACCGATTCTTCCCCATCCGACTGGACATAGGTGGCGTCTCCTGACACAGATTCATACTCATTATTGTCAGAAACAAAACCAGACGCACGTACCATGCCGACGAAGACGTTGACCCGGCCGATCGTGCCGATAGATCCAATTTCCAGCTGATCCGACTCTGGCCCCCAGCCAAGGTCATCAACGATCTTCTCTCCTTCAGGGTTGGTGACGATCTCGTCGATGACGAGGTTCTTCATGCTTTCCCGAGATTCTCCCGTGATGTAAACACCTTTGGACGCAGGCCCCACGATGGACGCCAACTGTCGTGGGATAGTCACGACAGACGTTACCTGGGGTAACTTAGTACGGGGCAAATCGACTCTGGTGTTTGGGAGAGGGTTTATCTCTGGGGAAATCATATCAACTGGTGATCTAGGGTCTCGGGCTACAATGTCGCCGAAACTCTGATCTAGGGTTACAAATGTTTTCTCTCGTACACCTGGAATACTCGAATCCTTCTATCTCTCAATCCCTTAGTCTCTATGCCCTAGATGCCGGTTTATATAATACCCGGCTTCCTGGCTTTCATTACAAGATATCTCTAGAATCCTACTTGGGATCCACACATAACCCTAAGCTCCCTACCGTGACCCCCAAGGCACGAGTTACAAGATCTGCGCTGCCTTTTGGGTCTTCTAGAACTTCCTTTCTCTTGGGCCGGGTCTCGTGCAGTGTCCCTTTGGCCGGGTCTTGCCCAGGCATGGGCCTACCGGGTTATCATCCCCCCAACATTAGGGTCAGGTGCTCCAGCGGCGAACGTGGCGGTTTTGCACAAGGATGAATCATCATGTAGCTTGCCCGATCGTGCTTGTCCTCGTTGTTGTTGTTGTAATGTTTTTCCTAAGAAATCATACACTCCCTGCAGCTTTTCGTCATTGGAGTACAGATCATCATCAAGGATGGAGAACGTAGCTTCTACCTTTATAGCTGCAGGTTTGTATATTCTTTCACCCTTAGCATTAGTGTTGTTAACATGCCTTTGCCAATATGTGTTTTCAAACCTCTTTCTTGTTGGCAGTTCATCCGGTTTTGAAATTCCGGATAATCTCGTGGGTTTGATTCCAGATCTATTCCTTCTTTTGTATTCCTCTATTTCTTCCCGTTGTATTTTAATATCAGCCTGCGTTTTGAGGAGATTTTCCCGAGTTCGGAATAGATGTTGTTGTTGCCGCATTATAGCTTATCTCCTGGCTTCCAGCACTTCCGGGGGCTCATTACTGCGACCGAGGTTTGGATTAGATCAATCTCGTCATGTTCCAACATTTGGGGAATAGGGATGTCATCCTTTTTCTTCTCCGTGCATTTCACCCCACTACCGCCTCCAACTTCCAGGTTTTGGTTGGCCATGTCTGCCAATTTCTCCACATTTTTCTTTTGTAGTTTGGATAACAATTTATTAGAGGACTTCTTTTTCTTCTTGGGAGAGGGAGGCTTTTTGTTAGGTTCATCTTCCTTCAATTCTTTGATGTCAGGATAGGTTGGACTAACTTCGCCTTCCTCTTCCTCTTCTTCTGGCGGAGGCATTTTGGGATCTTCATTTTCCTCGGCATCCGAATTTCCAGTCGGTTTTTCCATGAGTACTTCATGGAAGCTCCTTGGCATGGATTTGACCTTTCTTTTGAAAGCGTCTTCATCTTCATCTTCGGAATCTGAATTTGCAGATTCGGTTTCCGAGTCTAGCTTTGCCTCTATGGCTGCTAATAGAGACTCAGCTTCCGAGTTTGTTGCTTGATCGACGAATTGCGGTTCTTCCACCTTTTCTATGGGGTCATGATTTTCTTCCTTTTCCATGGGATTTTCGTCTTCCGTGTTTTCAGCGATCTTAGACTGCACCATACCAATGAAGTGGGATCTGGCTGCAGGCATCTTCGAAGAGGCAGAAAATCCATACGTGTTTTGGCGATATGCAGCTACGGAAGCTTGATCTGCCCCTATGTATTAATAGGGAAACCCGAGCAGAATCTAGCATTAAAGCCTTCATCTATTGGGCATAGGGAGGGTGGGATAAAATATTTCCACCCCGGAATCCCATTGCATTTTTTGTTAAACAGATAAAAACATTAGAAGATCCAATCAGTAAAATGCAGGCACTTATCAGATGATTCTGTGTCGACATGTATGATCCGTTGTCGAGGAAGCGCCCGACGTTTTTGTCAAATTCCAGGCTCCCGACAGTGATTGTTCTGCCGATTCCGCCGAGTATTCCCGCTCAGAACGTAACTCCCGACGCCGCTGGCCTAACAGTGGGCACCAACTGTCGAGAAATCGTAGTAAGTATCATGGACGGGGTTGCCATAAGCCTACTGGTAGAACTGCGGGGGGGATGTGGAAGAACTGTAAATGAGAACACGGGTTTTACCCAGGTTCGGTACGTCACAACTAGGCGGCATTCCTACTCCTGCAATCTCACTAAAATCATGCCCGAAGCCTGAAGTATAGAGAGTACAATTGTGAGTATGGTTTCCCTAACTCGGTGAGGATGAATTTCCCGGCTAGTTGGCTTCTATCTAACTTGTGATCTTGTATTGTTCCTTGCTCCCGTCCGGCTTTATATAGATAGCCGGACTAGGGCTTACAAGAAGAAAACCTAAAAGACTACGAAAGTATTTAACTTGGAAAGTAAGGAATCCGGCTTCTCCTTCAAGTCGTACCATGTTGGGCCGTGGTCCGGGTTTCTTCTAGAATCCGGCTTCTACACGTCAGCTTACTAGGCCTCCCAATGGACTTTGTTCCATTTCCTATGGGACGCCCTGGTAATCCGTCCTTCGGCCAATGCCGAATATACCCCTATTTGGCGTATATAAGACACTCAACGTATTTTTGCTACTGACCAATGCCAAGTTTGCGAAAACCAACTAGATTAACTTGAAGCTCCAACATTGATACCAATCCTAATAACCAGATCAACCATATAACAAAAATTGGAAACTAAATTAAAATGTAGAAAGTAGATGATGAAACTTCTCATTAATATTCCAGTACGGCAACTCAAACCAAGGGATACAACGATAACCAACTAAAGAGTGATACTTCCATACTACAAACCATCATATATGATATTTTCTCTACTCATGATATGACTCTACTAAAAGGTAAAAGGGTGAAAGATAAAGGTGTGATACCGCGACACTCCCCCAAGCTTGGAAGAAGCCAAGGGGATGCCAAAACCAATGACGAATTAATTCTTTGGTGGTGGTGGTGAGCATTTCTCGATCAAGGCGTGATAACGCGCCAACATCTCACGGAACCTGTCATTATATCGTCTTGAAGTATCTCCACCTAGATCCTTAGAGCTCGATACCGATCAAATAACTCATCAGCGATTCGAAAGGCTTCTTCTACTCCAGGGATGGGGCTGAGCCCCGGAACTGGTGGTCTTGGTTCCTGCATGCTACAAGAAGAAACACTTCCCTTGCTGCTTGATGACATCTTCTTTGCTTCTCTCTTGACCCCTTGATCCATGTTCTTGCGCTTGGGACCTTGGGGATCATCCTCCATAGGCACATTCCCTTTATTGTTGGCGGAGACCATGGTGCTTCTAAAACTGAAAACAGATACTGGCAGAAATAGGTCAAAACAGAAACACGAAAAGAAAACGATATACAAACCTCGGGGGGTCCCGGGGGTTAAATATCAGAAACATACATAACGAAAGGAAAGTCCAGATCGAAAACGAGTCGGAGAGGGGCTACGGGGCGCCCACACCATAGGTGGTGTGGTGCCATCAGGCACCATCTCCTACCCTTCTTCGACTCGGTATTTTTCATATTTTCCAAATATCAATAATTTATAACTTGGAAAAGTAATCCGCAAACTTTTTCTTAATAGAACTGTTACCTATTCGAAAACAGACTCTGCAGATTCTGGAATCTTCCCTCTAATGAACTTCTCCCGAGTCATCACTTGAACAACATGAACATCTTCATCATAAGAATCCCCGGAAATATAATGTTTGAGTCTTTGCCCATTTACCACTTGTGTAGTGTTATCTTTAAGGGAAGCAACTTTGATTACACCCAAACGATACACTTCTTCAATAACATAGGGGCCTTCCCATCTCGAGAGTAATTTTTCTGCAAAAAATCTGAGACGAGACCAAAACAATAGAACTTTCTCACCAACATGAAACTCTCTTTTAAGAATTCTCCTATCATGCCATTTTTTAACTTTCTCTTTAAAGAGTGTAGCATTTTCATAAGCTTCACATCTCCATTCATCTCTAGATGACTCAAATCAAGCATTCTTTTCTTACCAGCAAGTTTGAAATCTTTATTTAGTTCTTTTAATTCCCAATAAGCTTTGTGTTCTAATTCTAAAGGCAAGTGACAAGCTTTTCCATAAACCATTTTATATGGAGACATACCCATAGGATTTTTATAAGAAGTTCTATAAGCCCATAAAGCATCATATAACTTACCACACCAATTCTTCCTAGATTTATTAACAATCTTTTGCAAGATAGATTTAATTTCTCTATTTGATAATTCTACTTGCCCACTGGTTTGAGGATGATGGAGCTGAGGAAATTCTATGATTAACATCATATTTAGAAAGGGTTTTTCTAAAACCGCCATGAATAAAATGAGAACCTCCATCAGTCATAAGATATCTAGGCACACCAAAACTAGGGAAGATAACATCTTTAAGCATTTTTAAAGAGGTCTCACCATCAACACATTTTGTAGGTATAGCTTCTACCCACTTACTAACATAAACAACAACAACAACTAGAATATGATTGTAACCATTCGAAGGAGGAAAAGGACCCATAAAGTCAAATCCCCAACAATCAAAAGGTTCAATAACAAGAGAATAACTCATAGGCATTTCATTACGTCTAGAAATATTACCAACACTTTGACATTCATCACAAGATAAAATAAATTTATGTGCATCTTTAAAGAGACTAGGCCAATAGAAACCTGATTATAGAACCTTCTCTGCGGTTCTATCTCCAGCGTGATGTCCTCCATAAGCACTACCATGGAACCTTTTCAATATTTCACGTTGTTCATGATCTGGAACTGATGTCTACACACGCTTCTATTCTTGTAGACAGTGTTAGGCCAAGTGCAGAGGTTTGTAGAACATCGGCAAGTTTCCCTTAAGTGGATCACCCAAGGTTTATCGAATTCAGGGAGGTAGAGGTCAAAGATATCCCTCTCAAGCAACCCTGCAATCAAGATACAAGAAGTCTCTTGTGTCCCCAACACACCCAATATACTTGTCAGGTATATAGGTGCACTAGTTCGGCGAAGAGAGAGTAAAATGCCATTAATATGGATGGTTATAAGTAATAATAACAATCTGAAATAAATATGGCAGCAAGCAAACATGTAGCAGAACAGGCGGAAAACGGTGTTTCAATGCTTGGAAATAAGGCATAGGGCTCCTACTTTCACTAGAGGACACCTCTCAACAATGAAAACACAATTGAATGCATAAATATAATTTCTTCACTGGGCTACTCCGAACTACTCTCCAGCTGAATAACAAACACCAATAATTGCGTAGGGCTGTAACAACACTACTCAAGTATATATTCCCTCTCTAGGGCACCCCACGCTATCACTACAAGCGCCCTAAATTAGTACTATACAAACGCCACAATTTCATAGGTTCATCTTCCAACACAAGATATAAATATCATGCTAAACCACATGGTGCACACACTATCACCTTTACACCGCGATCAAAGTGTTTATGAAGATAACAAAACGACTTGAGTAGCATGACGGATGAATATCACATCTACATATTCAACTAGATTACAAAGCTCATGATTACATAAAGATCACACCATGGGAGAGAGAGATGAAGCACATAGCTACCGGTAGAGTCCTCAGCCTTAGGGGATAACTACTCCCTCCTCATCATAGGATACAACAACGGCGATGGAGATGGCGGTGGAGTCGTTGGAGATGGCTTCCGGGGGAAGTTCCCTATCCCAACAGGGTGCCAGAACAGAGATTTGTCCCCCAAAACTTGTCGGTGGCGGCGTCTGAGCTACAGATGTATTTTGTGGAAAAGGTCGATTCTCCTAGGGTTTATGCCTCGGGGGGAATATATAGGCGATAGGGCGATATCGGGGGTGGCCAGGGGGACCCGTGCCACCCCATGGTTTGGCCACCCTGTGGCCCCCGTCCGGGGCTCTTCGGGACTTCTAAGACTTCTGTCTTTGGAATTTTCCAATTCCGACAATATTTCCAGAACAACTTTTCTGAAACTAAAAACAGCAGAAAAGAGGGAACTTTCCTGTTAATAGTCCCGGAAAACGTGTAAAAATGCTATAAATAAGGGAGAAAACATGTAGCAATTAGCATAATATCATCATGGAGCATCAGAAATTATAGATACGTCAGAGACATATTAAGCATCCCCAAGCTTAGTTCCTACTCGTCCTCGAGTAGGTAAACGATAAAACACAATAATTTCTAAGGTGAAATGCTACTATCATAAACTTGATCATTATAATGTAAAAGCATATGTATGCTGAGATCATAGAACTTCAAACACATACATGATAAATATAACTTTAATAATAAAGCATAGCAATAACTTTGCATCATGAAGAGTATCTTAAATAAAGGATCATGGATAATAATGCAAAGAAAGATAAACGTTTGTTTTAGGTATAGAGAAAGCATGGCAAAAATGCACATAGAACTTAGAATGGAAAAAATGCTCTCTCAATTGTGCATAAAGTTAGAAGATGGAGACTCAACATAAAAGTAAAAGAAAGGGCCTTCACGGATGGAAGCAGGGATCACTCATGTCCTAGAGCTTTTTATTTTATTAAACAGAGGTATTGAAAACAATTTTGAGAGAGGTGTATTCTTATGTCAATGAATGGTAAACAGACAATACAATACGTCACAAGCCAACTGGATTCACAAGATCTGCTCCCATTGTGAAGGACACAACTGGTTTAGAAGTTCATCCCTCTTTCTCTTTTGTTTACACAATTATGCGTTGACTGATAAATCAGGGGCGAAAATAGTGAAAAGAATTTGCTTGTATTAATTTGAGGTTGGGAACCCCGCTGCCAGCTCTTCTATCATTTGGATAAGGGGATGAAGCCACTAGGCCAGGGTGTGAAATCCAATCAACAAGTGAGATAAATATTCTCTATTGACGTCCTTATGAGCCAAAACAAGAACACAAAACATGAGTAATTTTGAAAGTTTTAAAGGTAAAACATGAGAAATTTACTTGGAACGGCAGTGAAATACCACATGTAGGTAGGTTGGTGTACACAATGGGAAAACTTTGGTTTAAAAGAGTTTGGATGCACGAGTAGAATTCCATAATCAGTACAGGTGGAGGCTAGCAAAAGACTGCGAGCGACAAATCAAGAGAGAATAAGAGCCATAATCATGCACAATGACATAAGCATCATTAATTAAAGCATAATCAGTATCACATGTTCAAAACTAAGTGGTCATGGAGGCTGTTCGTGACTGGTTTGTAGTCATAAACATGGTGTGAGCATGCGCCAAGTCAACCAAATAAAACATTCGAAAGAGAATACCATATATTGAAGCTTTACTATGACAAGAAAAACTCATGAATCTTTCAAGACATATTAAACGCTCTCAGCTATTCATGGTACTCAATAACCACAAGGCTTTGAAACTAAAATAACATTTAGCATGGCATGAAAAAGTTCTAGCCACAGTCTATACAAGCTTCTACTAGCACTGTTATAAATTCTACATCAACCAGAAGTTTCTTTTCCCAACAAGCACCATACAAGATATGTTTTAACAAAAATTATATACATGGTACAGCAATAAAACATGAGAGCACTAATATAACACTACTAAAACTAATAACTCTGAATAAGAGATGCAAGAAAACAAAGGCTAAATGCAGTACTAGCAAAAAGTGAACACTCACAGAACAATAAGAATGAAAATTAGAGTGTTCTAAGCAATGCAAACAGAGCGTGTCTCTCTCCCACACAAATATGATAGGATCCAACTATTTCTTACAACAAAGAAAACTAAACAAACTGAAAGCAAAAATAAAAGAGGCTCCAAGTAAAGCACATACGATGTGACCGAATAAAAATATAGTTTCACTAGAAGTGACGTGATAATTTGTCGATGAAGAAGGGGATGCCTTGGGCATCCCCAAGCTTAGACGCTTGAGTCTTCTTGGAATTTCTGGTATGTACCTCCGGGTCATCCCCAAGCTGAGGCTCTTCACTCTTCTTGATCACATCATATCATCCTCTTATATTGACCCTTGAAAACTTCCTTCACACCAAACTTCTCACAATCTTCATTAGCAACGTTAGTGCAATCGAAATAAGAAATTCACATGGTTCAGTTTCAACACAGGCCTAACACTCATAAACACATTAGATACTGTCACAACTTCTTTTAAAACTCTTTTTCTCAAAAGAACACCAAAAGAAAGAGATTAAGATGCAAATGCAATTATTGGCAGAAATCTGTCAAAACAGAATAGCAGGTAAAGATGAGTTTTTTCGAAAATCTTCCGTTACTCGAATCAAAAAGTGGTCAACTAAGACAAGTTGCGGAATTAGTTGAGGAATAAGTACAAAAAATTTCATATCATTCTGATCTTCCAGGATTTTATACCATGTTTTACGGTGGACAGCAGAAATCTGTTTTCTGCACAGAAATCCGAAAACCAACTCCAACTTTCGTCGGAGACTTTACTTGGCACTACTAAAACATGAAAATAAAGATACAAAGGAGTTGCTACAGAATTATACAACCCCTTGATTCAAAGAAAACAGATAAAAACAATGAAAAAATTAAAACATGGGTTATCTCCCAAGAAGTGCTTTTCTTTAAAGCCTTTTAGCTAGGCATGATAATTTGAGAAGATGCTCACATGAGAAATATGAATTGAAGCAAAAGAGAGCATCAAGAAGAAAATGTAAAACAAATTTATGTCTAACCCACTTCCTATGAAAAATAATCTTGTAGAAAAACAAGTCATGAAAGCACAAACCAACAAGCATAGGAAAGCAAAACAAGTGCAACTTCAAAACTTTCAACATAAAGAGGGGAAACTTAATATTGTTGAGATGCATAAAACCATGTTTCCCTCTCTCATAATAACTTTCAGTAGCATCATGAATAAAATTAACAATATAACTATCACATATAACATTCTTATCATGAGCCACATGCATAAAAGAATTAATACTCTCCACATAAGCAAAGTCATTCTCATTAATAGTAGTGGGAGGAAATTCAACAAAATATCTATCATTATTATTCTCATCGCCATAATCATTAAATATAGGAGGCATATTGTAATCATAATTAATTTTCTCCTCAATAGTAGGTGGACTGAAAATACCATATTCATCATTGTAATCATCATATGTAGGAAGAATAATATTATCATAAGAAATAGAATAGTTATCCTCCAAAATGTGTTCATTTGTAAATACAGCCAGAAGGAGAGCCAGATGGGGCCACCATGGTCCCACACTAAGGGGTGGCGCGGCCCCCCTGGCCGCACCACCTAGGGGTGTGGCCACCTTGGCCCACCTCTGGGGGATATTTTCTGCGTGCATGTCCCCGAGGAAACCCGAAGCCTCATTCCATCGTTGAAGAATTATTTCGCCGCCGCCTCGGGGCGGAAAACACCCAAGAGAGAAAAACTCTCTGGCAGGGAGAAATCTGCCGGGGAAATTCCTCCCTGGAGAGGGGAAACCACCGCCATCGTCACCGTCATCACTCTGGGCATCATCAAGATCTTCATCATCATCATCATCACCGCCAGCACCATCACCCTCATCATCCACCTTCATCCCGCTGTAACAATTAGGGGTCTCTATCGTTGTTTTGCATTAGATCTCTCTCCCGCTGTGGATTACTTGTTAATAGTCGATACTTGTGAGATTTATCGGTGTTTGCACTTTATGACCAGATTGTTATAATCCATTATGTCTTGTGAGTAGTTCGTGTTGTTCTTGAGGACATGGGAGAAGTCAAGTTGTTAGTGGTGAAGTAATGTTGAGTAATATTTAATGTTTGATATTTAAGTTGTGGTGTTATTCTTCTAGTGGTGTCATGTGAACGTCGACTACATGATACTTCACCATTTATGGGCCTAGGAGAATGCATCGTGTATTTGGCTACTAATTGTGGGGTTGCCGGAGTGACAGAAACCTAAGCCCCCTTTAGGAAACCATTACACAAGGGAGCGTAGGATCCCGGAGTTTAAAGTTGTGGTTAGATTTATTTCTTAATTACTTTCTTGTAGTTGCGGATGCTTGCAAGGGGTATAATCACAAGTATGTATTATCTTGGATGGGATGGTACATTAGCATAGATTCACCCACGCAACACTTATCAAAACACCAAAATTATTCAACTTCATGGAACAAAAGCACTTGACAGAAACCTCCCGTGTGTCCTCAAGAATGCTTGTTAATCATAAGTAAACTCACCGGCTTGTCCTTTTCTGAAGAAAGGATTGGGACACTTGATGCAATTATTATTACTGCATTTTATTTACTCGCACTTTATTTATCTGCAATATCAAAAACCCCTAAAATTCGATTTTCCTGTATTTACAGTTATTCCTTCATCAAAACTGGTTGTCTACACCTTCTGCTCCTCGTTGTGTTCGACACTCTTATTTATCGAAAGTACTATGATACACCCCCAATACTTGTGGGTCATCATGTCTACGCATGCCTCTATTCTTGTAGACAGTGTTAGGCCTCCAAGTGTAGAGGTTTGTAGAACGGCAGCAAATTTCCCTTAAGTGGATCACCCAAGGTTAATCGAACTCAGGGAGGTAGAGATCAAATATATCTCTCTCAAGCAACCCTTCAATCAAGATACAAGAAGTATCTTGTGTCCCCAACACACCCAATATACTTGTCAGGTATATAGGTGCACTAGTTCGGCGAAGAGAGAGTAAAATGCAAGTAATATGGATGGTTATAAGTAATAATAACAATCTGAAATAAATATGGCACCAAGAAAACATGTAGCAGAACAGGCGGAAAACGGTGTTTCAATGCTTGGAAATAAGGCCTAGGGCTCCTACTTTCACTAGAGGACACCTCTCAACAATGAAAACATAATTGAATGCATAAATATCATTTCTTCACTGTGCTACTAGGAACCGCTCTCCGCTAGAATAACAAACACCAATCATTGCGTAGGGCTGCAACTGCACTCCTCAAGTCTATATTCCCTCTCTAGGGCATCCCATGCTATCACTATGAGCGCCCTAAATTAGTACTATACAAACGCCATAATTTCATAGGTTCATCTTCGAACACAAGATATAAATATCATGCTAAATCACACGGTGCACACACTATCACCTTTACACCACGATCAAAGTGTTTACGGAGATAACAAAACTACTTGAGTAGCATGACAGTTGAATATCACATGTACATATTCAACTAGATTACAAAGCTCATGATCACATAAAGATCACACCATGGGAGAGAGAGATGAACTACTCCCTCCTCATCAGAGGAGACAGCCTTGGGGGAATATATAGGCGAAAGGGCAATGCTGGGGGGGTGGCCAGGGGGCCCACACCCCTAGGTGGCGCGGCCAGGGGGACCCGCGCCACCCCATTGTGTGGACACCCTGTGGCCCCCCTCCGGGGCTCTTCAGGACTTCTGGAAGCTTCCGGGACTTCTAAGACTTCTGGCATTCGAATTTTCCAATTCTGAGAATATTTCCAGAACAAATTTTCTGAAACTAAAAACAGTAGAAAACAGGGAACTGGCTCTGTGGCATCTTGTCAATAGGTTAGTCCTAGAAAACGTGTAAAAATGCTATAAATAAGGGAGAAAACATGTAGCAATTGGCCTAATATCATCATGGAGCATCAGAAATTATAGATACGTTGGAGGCGTATCAAGAACACATCTTCTCATAATGCCATCTTCTCCTTCTTTATATAAGTGTGGGTCATCCCAAAAAAAATGCCTCAAATCATGGAAGAATTTTCTTCTTTGTTGAGCTGTAAATGTTGGAGGCAAATACTTGGAAACAATAAAGTTAGCATAATCATCATAACATGGGCTATCTTGGAAGTTTACTTTTATTGCAGCCAACTGTTCATTTGGAAAACTATCATTAACAGGAATAGGGTCAAAAGCAATGTTTTCCAATCTAGACAAGTTATCAGCAACAAGATTTTCAGCACCCTTCCTATCCATAATATGCAAATCAAACTCTTGTAAAGGAAACACCCATCTAATAAGCCTAGGCTTATCATCTTTCTTTTCCATAAGGTATCTAATTGCAGCATGATCAGTATGTAGTAACTTTCGAATCAACAATATAAGGTCTAAACTTGTCACAAGCAAAAACAACAACTAAGAACTCTTTTTCAGTAGTAGCATAATTCTTCTAAGCAACATCAAGAGTCTTACTAGCATAATGAATAACATTCAATTTCTTATCTACTCGCTGTCCAAGAACAGTACCTACAGCAAAATCACTAGCATCACACATAATTTCAAAAGGTAAATTCCAATCAGGTGGTTGAACAATAGGAGCAGTAGTTAAAGCCTTCTTTAAAGTTTCAAAAGCTTCCTTGCAATCATCATCAAAAACAAAAGGTACGTACTTTTGAAGAAGATTAGTAAGAGGCTTTGATATTTTAGAGAAATATTTGATAAACCTCCTATTAAAACCAGCATGACCAAGAACACTACGAATACCTTTAACATTTCTAGGACATGGCATTTTCTCTATGGTTTCCACTTTCGCTCTATCAACTTCAACACCTCTTTCAGAAATTTTATGTCTCAAAACAATTCCTTCATTCACCATAAAGTGGTATTTCTCCCAATTAAGAACAAGATTAGTTTCCTCACATCTCTGCAAAAGTTTATAAGGGTTATGAAAACAATTATCAAAATAAGTTCCATAGACGGAGAAATCGTCCATGAATACTTCCACAATTTTTTCACAGAAACCATGAAAAATAGCAGACATGCATCTTTGAAATGTAGCAGGAGCATTACACAAACCAAAAGGCATACATCTATAAGCATAAGTACCATAAGGACAGCTAAAGGTTTTTTCTCTTGATCTTGCTTCCTAACAGCAATTTGAGGAAACCCAGAATAACCATCAAGAAAGCAAAAATGTGTTTTCATGGACAACCTCTGTAGCATTTGATCGATAAAAGGCAAAGGATAATGATCTTTCTTAGTAACCTTGTCAACTTTCCTAAAATCAATGCACTTCCTATAACCAGCTACTACTCTTTGAGGAACAAGCTCATTATTTTCATTAGGCACAACAGTCATTCCTCCCTTCTTAGGGACACAATGCATAGGGCTCACCCATCTACTATCAGCAATAGGAAAAATAATACCAGCATCAAGGAGTTTTAATACTTCATTTCTTACCAATTCCTTCATCTTAGGAATTAAATGGCGTTGATGTTCCACTACTGGCTTTGCATCAGGTTCAATATTAATAACATGCTAACATATAGAGGGAGAAATCCCTTTCAAATCATCAAGAGTATACCCAATAGCTCCACGCCGTTTCTTCAATATTCCCAATAATCTTTCCTCTTCTTCACCTAAAAGTTTAGCACTAATAATAACATGATATATTTTCTTATCATCAATATAAGCATATTTAAGATCATCAGGCAAAGGTTTTTAATAAAAAACAGGATCCTCCTTGGGTAGTAAGGTGGTACCCAAGTCTTCCACAGGTAAATTATGTTTCAATATCACCGGTTGACGAAGAAGAATATCGTAAATCTCATTTCTCTCTTCCATAAAGACATCACTTTTATGGTCCTCCATATATTGCAACAAAGCATTGTTAGGAGCAAGAGCAATAGAGGCAAGCTGTTCAACTCTAAAATTTTCATTAGGCAATTCAGATTCATAAGGTGTTCTAGCAAATTTGGAGAAATTGAACTCGTAAGGTTTTCCATCAAATTTAGTCAATATCTTCTCCCTCTTACAATATATAATAGCACCAGAAGTGTTCAAGAAAGTTCTACCAAAATAATAGCACAAGTTTTACTAGCAGCCTTACCCCATACTATAAAATCTGTGGGATATTTAGTTTTACCACATAGAACTTCCACATCTCTAACAATACCAATCGGAAAGACAGTTTATCTATTAGCAAGTTGTATAACCACATCAATATTCTCAAGCTCACAAGAACCAATTTCATGCATAATTTCTTTATAAATCTCATAAGGAATAGCACTAAAACTTGCACCAATGTCACACAAACCATAATAGCAATTATCACCAATATTAACAGAAAGCACAGGAACACTAGTTTTCTTAGGTCTATTTGGATATGAGATAATATTAGAAGCATCCTCACAAAAGACAATATGTTCATCCTCTACGTTTCCACACACAAGGTCTTTCACTACTGGTACAGCAGGTTCAACAATTATTTGTTCATCAGGTCCAATAGATTTCTTTATGCTCTTGTTAACCACACTATCTACAATAGAGTGTTATTTCACCTTAGGAGGGAAAGGGATTTTCTCAATATAAGGATCAGGCATGCAGGATTAACATCATAAACTTCTATATTTCTAGCAGGAACAATATCTTTATAAGGTGCATGGTACTTGTGATACTCCTTTTTAGGATTATCAAGATATGAGGCACTTTTTAGGATTAAAAGCATGCACTTCTATATTTCTAGCAGGAACAATATATTTATAAGGTGCATGGTACTTCTGATACTCCTTTTTAGAAGACAGTTTGCAAAGATTTGAGAATCAAGACCACAAACAATACTAACATTATAGGAATCATCAGTTCCCATAAAAGCTTTAATGCATTCATAATCATAATTTATACCTGACTTTCTACCTTTGTCATTCTCCCATCCTTCAGTGTTTTCTTGAATACGGTCAAGAAGATCCCATTTAGCTTCTTCCTTCATACGTGTGAATGATCCAGAACAAGAAACATCCAATAAATCCTTATCATGAAGAGAAAGCCTTGCATAAAAATTATAGATAACAACATTACTCGGGAGCTCATGAATGGGACATTTAAGCATTAATAACTTCATTCTCCCCCCAAGCTTGGGCAATACTCTCTCCATCATGACTCTCACTAGGAGGATAGAATTTAGAATAAAATAGAGGAACAATTTCCTCCCATCCAACAGATTCCCCATTCCTCAGCAATTTGAACCATTCGACGGCTCTACCTTTCATCGATAAAGAGAATAATTTCCTTTTAACTTGATCCTTTGTAATACCTGCACACCTGAATAACTCGCATAATTCATGTATAAATACCAAATGATCACCAGGATGGACAATTCCATCTCCATAATAGCAGTTATCCATAACACATCGAAACAATTTCATAGGTATTTTGTAAGGATCTAATTCAGCAAACAACGGGTCACCTACTACCCTAGCAGTGATAGTAGTAGTATCCCTAAACAGAGAACCAAAAGAATTCTCCGTAATGAAATAAAGCAGCAGACATAAATAAAAACAGCACTCACAGTAAAAGTTTCTCTTACCAATTCCACTTACCAATAGCGCTTCACTCCCCGGCAACGACGCGAGAAAATAGTCTTGGTGACCCAAAAGTATAGGGGGGGTATCGTAGTATTTCCGATAAATAAGAGTGTCGAACCCAACGAGGAGTAGAAGGTGTTGACAAGCAGGTTGGATAGAGAATTCACTATAAACACTAGCAAACAGATATTTGGTGGTTTTTGAGATAGCACATAGATAAAGTGCGAGTAAATAGAAGACAGTTTTATAATTGCAGCGAGTGGCCCAATCCTTTTGGGAGCGAAGAACAAGCCGGTTGTTCTACTTATGATTACCAAACATTCTCGACGACACATGGGAATTTTGTCAAGTGCTTTCGCTTCATACGGTTGATTAATATTTATTGGTTCCTTAAGTGTTGTGTTGGTGAACCTATGCTAATGCACCGCCCAACTAGGAGTAATACATACTTGTGATTATACCCCTCGTAAGTATACAAAAATACAAGAAATTAATTAAGATAAATCTAACCACAACCTTAAAGCTCTGGGATCCTACACTCCCTCGTGCATTGGTTTCTTAACGGGGGTTTAGGTTTCTATCACTCCGGCAACCCCATAATTAGTAGCCAAATATACAATGCATCCTCCTAGGCCCATAAAGGTGAAGTATCACGTAGTCGACGTTCACATGACACCACTAGAAGAATAACACCCCAACTTAAATACCAAACCACTAGATATTACTTTAACTTAATTCCACTACTAACATCATGACTTCCACCATGTCCTCAAGAACTAAACGAACTACTCACAAGACATCATATGGATCATAATCAGAGAGGATATAATGGATAATAATAATCTGGTCATAAAGTGTAAACTCCGGTAAATCTCACAAGCCTCAACTACCAACAAGTATTCCACACCGGGAGAGAGATCTAGTGAAGAACAACAAAAAAGACCCCTAATTGTTATAGCGGGATGAAGGTGGATGATGAGGGTGATGGTGCTGGTGGTGATTATGATGACGATGACGATCTTGATAATCCCCGGAGTGATGACGGTGACGATGGCGATGATTCCCCCTCTCCGGGGAGGAATTTCCCCGAGAGATTTCTCCCTGCCAGAGAGCTTTGCTCTCTCTGTTGTTTTCCTCCCCGAGGCGGCGGCGGAATATTTCTTAGATGATGTCCTGGGGCTTAGGGTCCCCTCTGGGTCAAATACGCGAAAGGGGGAGCCCATAAGTGGGCCAGGGGCAGACCACCCCCAGGCGCGACCAGAAGGGAGGCGGCGCCACCTGGTGGTGTGGTCCCCTGGTGGCCCCCCTCCGACTGCCCTTGTGGCTAGCTTCCTCCTCGGGACTTCTAAGACCTCTCGGGTATCCCCCCCTCTTCTTCCAATCTTCTGAAATAAGGTATCTCGACGGTGCTTTTTCCATCAGATTTTTTGTCCCAGTGTTTATTCTCCAAAAATTATGGAACATCCAAAAAGATATAAAATAACATAAATAATGCATCATAACATGAAATATATCGACGAATAACAGAAAAGAACAATATAAAATAGTGATGCAAAATGGACGTATCACAGATTTAGTATGTGGTGTCTATTCCCAACACCCAGAACGAGCCATCAAACTGAAAAAAAAACAAAGTTGATGATTTCAACTATATTTTGACGATTAAACAAAATAAGTATGAGACCAAAATCATTAAGTACATGTTACTTAGATACAATACGTAAGACACTGTGCATTAAAATAGTTGTATCTTAAAATCGTCTACTAACTAGGATACCGCGCTAAGAGACGATGCATTACGGAAGGCCTTAGCCTGGTCATACTGGGGAGAATCATCCGTATGATACTACATCTCTAATGCACAATATCATATATGAGTATCATAGTTAATTTCTATTTATTATTATGTAGAATCTCAATGTAAAGATGTGTACAAGATTAGTTTGTCATTAATTTTCATAGTTTTGAGTGTCATGATGCGATATCTACCTATGATACTCTAATCTTCTCTCTCTTATGCACTACAGGATTGCGTGAATACGCGTAGTCGGCATAGGCTGAAATGTCGTCGGCGTAACAGGGTGTCGGCATAGGACAAATTGCCATCGGCGTACTAAAAGTCGTCGGCGTAGGGCTATGCCGACAACATAGCTCTCCCTACGCCGACGGCAAAGCCATCGACATAATATTTTCAAAATAATTGGGAAGAAATTTTAAAAATCGAATTTTTTGAACTTTTTAAAATTCTATTCCGGAATTTTTCACTTAGCAACATACTTAATCTCTAATTACACAATTAATTTGGTCAACATACTTAACTTAGTCAAACTTCCTGTTCGGTCGCCCATCCTAAAATTCCTCCATCCCAAGCATGCTTAACCTTTGAGTTCCTTCCAAACTAGATTCCAAACGAGATGTTATAACTTACTGATATTATTATCATATATCAATCATATTAACCTGTGGAGAATGATGTTAAACTTTTCTATTGTTTAAATTTAAAAAAAAATATTTGAACAAATAAAAATGATTATATAATGATCTTTTTTGAATAAATAACAATACAATGTTAGAAATTACTTTATTTTTTTGAATAAATTATTTAATTTGGAATAATTCATATCTTTAAATCCGTAAATCGGAATTTGACAAATAAAATGTCTAATTCGATTAGAAAAATTAGAGGAATTCAAATATGACATCCATATCATAGAAACATCGATAGTTCTTAGAAAATTTGAACTCTTTTGATGAATAGTCATGGTGGCCATTTTGACAGTTTCTGCTGATTCAGCTGGAAACAGGTCAAATTTGAACTACAGGTGCCTCGTAGTTTGATGATTTTTAGAAAAAATAATTTTTACATACACAACTACCTATTTGATCAGAGATACACCAAGATTTTCTCAATACTCAACCCCTAGCTACGAACGGTCATGCCCGCCGTCTTGACTTCTTCGTGAAACCGACTTAGAAAATTCAGAAAATTTTAAAAATCCAAAATGATGCAAGACCTTCGCGTGGTTTCATTATATATGTCCTAGTATCCACCAAAAATAATAAACTTGGAATACGACAGTTGTGTTCAAAATACGTTCACATAAATGAGTATCTCCTACGAACATTCTAGGGTTTCGGGCCAAATGATGGGTGTTATGGCCAAATCCAGGGCATAGTTTGTTTAAATGTGCCCACATTCCACACAAACATGCATATTGTAAGCACAGACAATGTTCACGGCGTAAGTTTTGCTTTTCATTGGATAAAAAACCATTTTCCATTTTCCGAGTGTGAAAAATGGCTTTTTTGTGAAGCACCAACCACAAATATGTTGCAAAACTCGGGAGCTACATTTTTTGAAAATACTAGACCATGTTATATGCACAAATAACCAAAAATTTCCCTCTACAAAGGTTTCCATCCACCTCTTTTGAAAAACACAAGTTTTTACCGATTCAGCTGGAAACGGGTCAAATTTGAACTACACGTTTCTCGTAGTTTGCTCATGATTTTTGGAAAAAACATTAGATACACCACTAACTATTTCATCAGAGATACACCAAGATTTTCTCAATATTCAAGCCCTAGCTACGAACGGTCATGCCCGCTGTCTTGACTTGTTCGTGAAACCGACTTAGAAAATTCCAGAAAAATTAAAAAACCCCAAAATGAGGCAAGACCTTCGCGTGGTGTCATTATACATGTCCTAGTATCCACCACATAAATAATAAACTTGGAATACGACAGTTCTGTTGAAAATATATTCACATAAATAACCTATCTCCTACGAAAATTCTAGGGTTTCGGGTGAAATGATGGGTGTTATGGCCAAATCCAGAGCATATTTTGTTTAAATTTGCCCATATTCCACACAAACATGAATATTGGAAGCACGGACAATGTTCACGGATAAATTTTTCCTTTCATTTGAATAAAAAAACCATTTTCCATTTTCCGAGTGTGAAAAATGGCTTTTTTTGGGAAGCACCAACCACAGATATGTTGCAAAACTTGGTAGGTGTATTTTTTTTAAAATGCTAGACCATGTTATATGCACAAATCACCAAATTTTTGGCTCTGAAAAGGTTTCCATCCACCTATTTTGAAAAACACAAGTTTCTGCCGATTCACATGGAAATGAGTCAAATTTGAACTACAGGTTCCTCGTAGTTTGCTCATGATTTTTTGAAAAAAATCATTTTTAGGTACACAACTACCTATTTCATCAGAGATACACCAAGAGTTTCTCAATATTCAAGCCCTACCTACGAACGGTCATTCCCGCCGTCTTGACTTTTTCGTGAAACCGGTTTAGAAAATTACAGAATTTTTTTAAAAACCCCAAAATGATGCAAGACCTTCGCTTGGTGTCATTATATATGTTCTAGTATCCACCAAAAATAATAAACTCTGAATGCGACAGTTGTGTTGAAAATTTGTTCACATAAATGAGCTATCTCCTACGAACATTCTAGGATTTCGGACCAAATGACGGGTGTTATGGCGAAATCCATGGTATAGTTTGTTTAAATAGGCTCATCTTCCACACAAACATGAATATTGGAAGCACGGACAATGTTCACGAAGAAATTTTCCTCTTCATTGAATAAAAAAACCATTTTCCATTTTCCGAAAGTGAAAAATGGCTTTTTTGTGAAGCACCAACCACAAATATGTTGCAAAAACTGGGAGATGTATTTTTTGAAAATACTAGACCATGTTATATGCACAAATAACCAATTTGTTGCTTCTCAAAAGGTTTCCATCCCCCTCTTTTGAAAAACACAAGTTTCTGCCGATTCAGATGGAAACGGGCCAAATTTGAACTACAAGTGTCTCGAAGTTTGCTCATGATTTTTTGAAAAAATCATTTTTAGGTACACAACTACCTATTTCATCAGAGATACACCAAGGGTTTCTCAATATTCAAGCCCTAGCTATGAACGGTCATGCCCGCCGTCTTGACTTCGTTTTGAAATAGGCATAGAAAAATCAAACAAATTCAAAAAAAAATGATGACGGTGAAACCCTTACATACAGAGTAGAATACTGGACATATACAACCCAAAACACACTTGGTATGGTACCACCTAGATTATGGTTGGATTCAGACGCCCCACAGCCTTCTCAGACGAAACCGTTAACCCATTATTGTTAGTTCCATTCTTTCTCATGATTTTTCTAAGAATGTAGCTTTAACAATATGCATGATAATTTAGATATGTTTCTCCTTTTGGAAACGAGCTAAAAAACGTCAAAATCCGAATTCGAATGCAAAAGTTATGATCAAAACGGTGATTAAGTCAAAAAAAAATTGAGCTTGGCTAGGCCGACGGCTTTGCCGTGAGCGTAGGTCAGAAGAAAAAGATAAACCGATGGCATTGCCATCGGCATAGTTCAACTTTTTTCCGCAATTTCGGATTCCCTCTTCGGGTCTATGCCGACGGCAAAGGCGTAGCTAAAAAAACAAAAAAAAAGATAGGCCGACGGCATTGCCATCGGCATAGTTCAATTTTTTTTTCTCAATTTGGGAGTCTCTCTTTGGGTCTATGCCGATGGCCCCGACAAATTGCCGTCGGCATAGATTTTGGCCGTCGGCACAGTAGGCCATTCCTGTAGTGACTTAATTACATGCTACATCAGTTTTTTTGTGGGACCAAGTTGCATGATACTAGCTAAGACACCACCACTATGGCTAGACACCACCACTATGGCTTGTCTAGTCACAGTGGGGGTAACATAGGTGGTATGATGCATTTAATGTTTGTAAAAAGCTGACGTGTCTCTGCATTTAATGATGATAGAGACGATAGTGATATTATAGGTAGATACCGTAACATAACGTTTTCTAATACAAGATGAGTCTATAACCTAGTAAATACACTGTTGCATGATACCACACACATGTTACTACCCATTATGAAAGTAGTAACATATACTAGTATCATATGCATGATACTACTAGTGTATGATACTCTTCATTGTGACTAGTATTACGGTGCATTCTAGCCATTAATTTCATTTTCAGTGAAGTATGCTTGAAGCAAGAATTAAATACCCTCTTTAATTGCATACGCCTTCTTATTCATTCAAGTCCTCCGTCCTATTCTTCCTTGCAATTTCCAACAACATGTCACTGGCTCGAACATATATACCCAGTGCTCTGGTTGACTAGAAACGAGAAGATGATACTGTTGTTATTGTTTCATAGCTCGTTGTCCTGTCAATTCGTTTCGCATGGGAGGCATCAGCACAAATAGATAGGGAGAAGTACAAAACTAGTCTTAGCTTTTATAACAAAACAGTGTGTGGGTTCTTGCCTTTAGAGGCTGGAAATACCCAAAATGCATGTTTCAACATCTTAAAATCCCGGCGTAGCGCAATGACCTTTCTCCCTTCTACAAGTCCCCACCACCATCAATATCCTTTTTAGCCAATCAGGCACCTTGGTGCCAGCTAGCTAACCATCACGGCCGGTGTTCTGCCCCAAGGCCTGGAGGGTTGGGTGCGACACTCCGAATGAAAATCCTGCTAGTTTTTGGTTCGAGCATTGCTATACGTACGACACAATTCATACGCTACTTGTATGACAGTTGCATCAATCCGTCCGTTGAAGCTAGCAAACCACATCAGACCATAGGTTCCATCGTTGTACGTGCAGTAGTTCCGTTTTGGTTCATGCATGCGGAAATAGTGCTTGTGGTTGTCCTTGCCCTACGTGGAAACGCCAACGTCTTCCTTGTCTATTTGGTGTGATGTAACAAACCGAACTAGGAGTCCTGAGGTCTTCGACGTTGTTTCTTGTTGTCAGTCACCGGTAGAAAAAAGGCCTACAGTCCCGGTTCGCCAGGCCCATTAATCCCGTCCAGGCAACCGGGACTAGCTACGCGCGACTAAAGGCCCCCCCCTATAGTCCCGCTACTTACGGACCGGAACTAAAGGCCCGTCCACGTGGGCGGGTGGCGGAGCCTGGGGTCGGAGGACATTTAGTCCCGGTTGGCCACATGAACCGGGACTAGATTTATTTCGTAATTTTTTTAATTCATTTGGTTTCTAATTATTTTTCTCACCTTTTTTCACTCCCTTTTCTTTCACTCCCTCTCCCTTTTTTTTCACTCCCTTCTTTTTTTCACAATTTGTATTATTTGCTTTGCTTAGTGTCTAACTAAGATTATCCCTAGTCAAATTACTTACTCATGGTCATACTTCCCGCTCGGTCCCATCCTCCCACTACTCTAGCACTAGCACGCTTAACTTCCGAGTTCCATCCCGTCCCGAATCCAAGTGTTTCTCACGCATGTATGTGATAGTAGTATCATATCAATCTTATTAACATGTTAGTCGAAGCCACATTTCTTAATTGTTTGAATTGCAAATAAATCTTTTAATAAACAAAAGTAATGATGTAATTAATAATTTTGAATAAATAAATAAACATTAACTTTTAATTTGTATTATTTCTAAAAATACAAATAATATATCCAAAAATTGAGAAAAATAGAACTAATTCATTTTAAAATCTTAAAATTACAAATAATATATCAAAAATGAAGAACAATAATACTAATTAATTTTAAAATCTTAAAATACAAATAGTATATCAAAAATTAAGAACAATAATACAAATTCATTTTAAAATCTTAAAAATACAAATAATATATCAAAAAATGAAGAAAAATAATACTAATTCATTTTAAAAATGAAAAAATATATAAAATAAAGAACAATAATACAAACAATATTAATTACATGCATAGAGTCGATCACACATAACACAAACATAGAGTCGATCACATTTCATAATTAACATATATATATAGAGTCGATCACAAAAGTTATCCATTACATATATATACTACTAATTATAGATAACCATTACATGCGCAATATCGAACGCATACATCATCTATGGCCCCGCCGAGTAGATGCGGAACAACTCGTACGCAACATATGCATCTACGGCCGCATACTTGAGGTTCGTCATGCGCAATGGGGTCTCCTCCCAATAGTTGTGATTCTGCCGGGGGAAATCAGTCTTCATCCGGTGATAGCAGGGGTCGATTAAGTAGCTTGCCATGACAGCCATCCCGGTCTTTGGCCCGGTGAACTGGATAAGATTCTGAAGATCAATATAGTGATCTTCAGGTATCACAACACCGATGCGCGCCAACTTCACGCGGTCTTGCGTGATGTCAACGCTGCAAAAGTCGAACCCATTGTAGACAAGAAAATCAACAAGGTCCGGGCAATGCCTTGAGCTACTGTAACAACAAAAATAGGCTATGTGTTAGATTAGTTGCAGCACATATGATCTTCACATGCAACCAAAAAACCCGAATGCATGCATGCAAGATTTGTACGTGGACGTGTGCTAGCTTCTACGTACCTTGACCATTGGAAGACCAACACCGTCTCCTTGAACGAAATCTGGATGACGGCAACATCCTGCTGATTCGCCGTGTACTCCAGATCGAGCCCAAAGAACCGGTGTTCTTCGGGAGCTGCCCAATACAGATCGGCCAAACGACCTAGAGCTTCAGGCAGCCGCGCGCAACTGTTGCTGAAGAGCGTCCAAATCCTTGCCGCATGGTGTCTTCCCATCGTATTCCGTCCATTCAGCCATTTTGCGTGCGTGTGCTTGAAATGGCGAGAGAGGAAGAACAGAGGAAGAACGAGGAAGAACAGAGGAAGAAGAGAGCGAGCAGTGGAAATGGCGCCCTCTGCCTCTTCGCGAAATAAAAACCGCCGCGGGAAGGCGAGAAGCCGATGTTTAGTCCCGGTTGGCCACGGGCACGGGGAATAAAGAGCCAATGGTCCCGGTTGGCCACGGGAACGGGGAATAAAGGACCAATAGTCCCGGGCGGCGAGGTCAACCGGAATTAATTCCCTCCACGCGCGGCAACGCGTTTCCCAAACCGCGACGTCTGATTGGTCTGTCGCGGGTCTCCTGGCGACCCGGGAATAAAGACTCATTAGTCACGGGGCGCGACGCTTGGGGACTGATGCTGGCATACCGAAGGCCATTTTTCTACCAGTGAGTATTGCTTTGGGGACATGACTCGGACACACACGAAATTGAGTTGGAAATTTGCTCTTATTTGGTTTTTATATATTGAACGTTTTTGATCGAGTTAGTATGCCAAAGTTATGGATGTTTTACTTTTTTTTTTACCTTTTTCTCATACAATGTCAAAATGCATGTTTTTTATTTTTCCTAACAACTAGACCCCAAACCCAAATTACATCTAAAATGATTTTATTTTTTGAATCTTTTACCATTTTCTTTTATTTTGTACAAAACTGAAAAGGAGATACGCGCGTGGAGTGAAAAAAATCCCGGTGAACTCCCCTTTCCGAACAATGTGAATTTCTCAGGGCTGTGCTCGAACTCGAGATGGGCACTCCCGACTTCCAGGCCATGGAATCCTTGGGGCTTCGTTTTGTGGACTCCCGTGGGTGCGAAGCAGCAGAACGCGGGGGGTGGGGGGGGGGTGCAGAAACTGACGGACGGCGCGCGTGCTCTCGCGGTGGAGGCGCGGACGGAGGACGGAGGCACGCTCGCGGTACAGGATCGGATGGACGGCGGCGCGCGGACGGATGACGGCGGGGTAGCGCGCGGACAGATCGGGTGCTCGGAGAAGAAGGTGGTTAGTTTGGTACGGTTCGGAATTAGAAGATATTTCGGTGGTAGGAGTTGCAGAATAGTTACTCTTGAACACTGGGTTACAGAATTGTCCCGTCCTATATATATATGGAAAATGGTTCCTACACACTTTGGCAAACTTTCCAAAAATAATATGTCTAGGATACCCATATTGCACGCTTCAACATATTACGATCTTAGGAAAGCACAGTCACATTTCTCTCTACAAACGATCGCTGCCTCGATCAGTATAAATCTCTATAAGTATTGGAAATGAATCTTCCTTCCAGCTTTGTTCAATAATTAGAAGAGATATGCCGAGTCATATAGGAACTTACGGAATTTTAATTTAGTAGTTAATAGCATGAGTAGACATCTCGAGTTCTTGACGATGACACCCAATTTGTTAACTGCGGAAAGTGTTGGTTGCATGGAATTGACTGATATATAACGAAATATGATTTAATTTTAGACTAATATAGATATACATTCAGAACATGCATCAGAAAATAGAAGTACCTCAAACCTGATTCCACATCATTGTCAATGTGCATCAACTACACGCCTGATCCTAGTGCCTTGTTAAGACTCAGTAGTAAACTCAGTCAGCTGAATTGATCACACAAGGAGTGGACGCATGCATGTTGCTCTGTGACATAAATGTACCTACTGGTACGAACTTTTTTTCTTGATAGTTTGTAAACTTCAAATATATGGTTTGTCAAGCTTAAACGAGATGAGATAATTTGTACCAACATTGTCATTTCACTATCCTTTATATCTAGTTTTGATTTACAGAGGCTCCCCCAGACCTAGAAAAAGCCCCCGGTCTCCTCCCTCTGGCCGCGCCCGGCCGTCCAAGGCGGCGGGTGATGGTGGCGCGCTCAAACGAGCCTCCTTCGCGCGGAGGTGGGGCGTCTCCCGGGCGGCGCAGGCGAGGGAGATGACGGCGGTGCACGAGGGCGACTCGATGCGGCCGGCGCCTGGAGAGAGGATGGAGGGGCGAGATGCGGAGGAGGAACGGCGGCGGTGCACGTCGGTGGGGCGAGGAGAAGATGGCGCGGGCCGAGATCTCGGCGGCGGCGGCGCGAGTTTCTGCCAGGGAGAGCCCCGGGGAGCTGCGCCGGCTGCCTCGAGCCCCCGGATGCGCGGCGTCCCTCTGCTGGCGCCGCCGACGGAGAGAGAGAGGAGGGCAGGTGCGCGGGCCCGATCTGGGCCTCCCCGGGCCCGATCTGGGTCTGTGGCCCTGCTGCGTGGAAGTCTGGAGAGGAAGCAGCAGCGGAGGAGGAGCGACGGCGGTGCACGAGGGCGGGGCCAGAAGAGGTCTTCGCGGAACTGAAATCCGGAGGTGGCAGCACGAGAGCTTCTGCCAGGGAGAGCCCCGGCGAGCTGAGGCCGGCTGCCCCGTGATCTCGGTTGTGCGGTGCTCCTCTCCTGGAGCCGCCCCATGGGGGAGCACTTGGAAGGTGCACGGGCCCGATCTTGTTGCGTGGATGTCGCTGGAGTTGGTGACGACCACGGCAGGCGGCCATGAGTTGCACCACGGGAGGTTGGAGGCTGCTTCAGGCTGAAGGTGGAGGTCTTCGTCTCCATGCTGTGATGGGTGCTGGTGGTGCGAGGCGTTGCGACTACGATTGCAGGAACCGCGTTGGTGGCGGGGAGAAGTTTTTTGGATCGTGCTGTCCCAATCCTTGGAGGTGTGGGTTTGTGCGGCACCACGGATGAAAACCCTGCTCGACTTCTGGCGCCCTCGTCCTTCCTTGGAAGCGTCGCTGAGGGGTGTCTTCACTTCCCTCGTCCTCTTAAGGTTTTGGTTTTTGTCTCCGAGCGAAAGTTCAGATTTGGTGTCAGATCGGCGCGATGGCGGCGTCTTTGACGTCGTACCTCTCTAGGGAGCATCGTGGTTGGAGCACAGCACGGAGGTCCTTCAGAGCTTTCTTCCGGCGATCGCCGTTGTTTTTGTTTTAGAGTAGTGCCGTCAGTTGGCTGTCTTAGGACTAGCCTTGGAGTGGAGTTCGAATGCACTCGTCGTTGCGAGTTGTAGTCGTTCGTATCAAATTCTGCCTTCTATAAAAATCCGGTACGCCTTTGGCGTACCCTCGAAAAAAAGTGTTTTGATTTAGTCATGTGTTATTTCAAAGTTCTAGTAATCGCAGTGCTAGTTAATGTCAAACTAGCATTCTGGTTGTGCACTTAATAGTCACATGCCATCGGCACACTCTATGACATAAGAGTTCTATATAAATGAAACCACATCCGTTCCATTAGTTTTAGAATTTGCTTGACCAGACTTTTTTTTTTTTTTTAAAGATAAACCCAGCCTCTACATCAAAGTGATGTACACGGCTTTTATATTTGCTGGACCAGAGTTCATGCACCTTTCTCCTTACTCATACTTGCACTATTGTCTGTTACTGCACATATATTTTAGCAGTCGGAAAACTTGAGAAACTTGGCCCACGGTGGCACGATTTGGTGCTTCGATCCAGCCCAAGTCCACTGCCCAGTGCCGGCTCACTGAGCAAATAGGATGCCACCGTTAATTAACCGGTCGTCTGTCACGCTTTTGTTGGCCGAGTGTACCCAGCACCTATCCATCTATGGGAAAATAATTATATGAGACCTGGTCTACAATTTCAGCCCCGTGGACCAACTCCAGCATGCCACGTGTCAATTGCTGAAGTTGGTCCACGGAATTTAAATAGTATCTATTTTTTAATCAAAACTGCCATGCATGCCACGTGTCAATTGCTGGAGTTGGTCCACGGAATTGAATTTGTAGACCAGGTCTCATATAATTATTTTCCCCATCGATGCTACTGGAGTTGACTTTGTCCTACGGGCAATTGGCGAAATGTCGTTTCTTCCCTTCCCTACCGATTTCTTTCGAGATATCCTCTCTCTAATTCTTCTCCCATCCTACCTCTCTACCCTCTGATCTATCCATCCCCATCAGTTAATTCCCAGGTTTCTTTGCTCTCCTTCACAAATCCGAAAATCCCCATCAGGCCCTGTTTGTTTGTAGTGGTTTTGTGGGGATAATCCCCTAGGGGTTTGGGTGAAACCCCTCCCCACACCCAATCCCCACAAAGCTCAATCCCCTAGGGGTTTGTACGTACGTGGTGGCACACATCAGTACGGGACACGCACACATGAGTTTATCGTACTACACTTGATCCGATAAAAACACGTACGTGACAGGCACACATGGAGATCAGTTTATCGTACATGCACAATATTACTACCCCACCCCTGATCAGTTTATCGTACAGGCACAATAAAACAGGCAGTGATCTGAACCAGAAGCTCATGTCAGGCAACAGGCAACAGGCAACAGACAACAGGCCAGCCAGGCGCTGCATCAGATCGGGAAATAGTTCAGTTTAACCAACCAACAAGTGCAGCAAGCTTAAATAATGGTTTCAGTGTACTCCCTCCGTTCCATAATATAAGATGTTTTAGGTATTATACATGTTGTCTAGATTCAAACTCAAATGAATGGACATATACACTAAAACATGTCTAGATACATGTGTGTATGTGTGAATGTAGAAAATGTCTAAAACATCTTATATTATAGAACGGAGGGAGTATATCTTTAACAGCAAATAAACTTTATGTATTACTGTCCCTTAAATTCATAAATAGGCCTCCAGTAGAAATTCAGCATCTTCCGTCACAAATTTCAGGAATTGTATTTGCAGAGAGATGGCCATAAGAGAACTCATAGCACTCCTACTTACATGACGACATAAATTAATATTGGTACTGGAATAGGTTCAAGAAAATTAGCCAGTCCATGTATGGGACATAACTGAGAAGAAGCTGCATCTGCATTTCTTTGTATGTTAACCTCGAAACCCAAACAAAGATAGCACCAATTACATGGCTAAAGCATAGGAGACTGGCTTGTAATCTGTAGGTATAAAAACAAGAAAATACAGAGAACGATGGCTGCTCATTCTTAAGACATAGATTGGCATTCTTGCACCCAACAATAAGAACAAGAACAGTCAGGTCCTGAGATGTCTGTTATCTGTTCTCTCAAGACAAAATAGTAAACTGCAAAAAACTGAACCACTTCATTTATTTATCCAGGTATCACATCCAAGAAAAGTAGTTGCTACGAGAACTTTTCCGGCGTTTGCAGTCAACCGTAAAAGAAAGCGACTATGAATCAGGATTCACTTCTGTCTATCCTCGGCAAACTTGAGGCAATGATGGAGTTCAGTTCAGCTCGCCCCAGTATGAGAATGAGATGCTCCCCAACTGAACTTGAAGCATCTACCTACACAGTACCCAATCTAGTCGAATCGGAAAATTGTGAGAATGTTGCATTTCAGTGTTTATCCGCAAACAATACAGTTTCCATCTAGTCAGAAATTTGAGAACTACCAGCCCACACAAGGCTACATAGGAAATAAAAAACAGGGAAACCAATGCTTATCAGAAATTACTACAATCAAATACAGAATCAGGGCGTAGGCAGTCTAGGCATCAGGATACGGTGGAATCAGAGGGTAGCCGTAGGCAGTCCAAGATCTGGAGAAAGCGATTCCTCGGTCATCAACTTCTCTCGTCGATGGAGGACAAGTGCGCAGAGCACATCCGCTGTAGAGGTACGTACGCCACTAGAACCTAGGGCCAAGGTTCGTCGGAGGAGGGAGGGGACCCGCGCCCGTTCGAGAGGGAAGGCCGGCCGTCGTCGGTCGTCCATGGCGGTGTGGGCGAGGACGCGGGCGTGCCTAGGGAAGGAAGGAGGGAGAGAGAGAGAGGGGGGGAGAGAGAGAGAGAGAGATAGAGAGAGAGAGAGGCGCATACCTGGGATGGAAGAACGGCGGCGCCGGCGATGCGGCTTGGCTGGACCAAGAACGCCGGCGACGTCGACGACCATGCGGACGGCCGGTGCGATAAGTTGTCTTCGCGTCGCCCCTCTGTCGCTGCCCCTTTCCCTTGCTCGTCGTCCCTCTCCCTGCTCGCCACCACCTCTCCCCGCCCCTCGACGCGTACGCCGCCGCCGCCTCCCTCTTCCTTTCCATCAGCTTAGGGGAAAATACGCGAGGTACGAGTCGCGTATTGGGTCGTAGAACAAATCGGCAGGGTTTGGGGAAAGGTCGGGAAATTTGGGATATTACCCGGCCGAAAACGCTCCAAACAAATGGCCTTTTTACAAAACATGGGGTTTCGGGACTGGGCCGGGATAAACCCCACTAATCCCTGGAAATACGCCAGTAACAAACGGGGCCTCACGATGGAGCGGGAGTGCTCGCTGGTGCTAGGGTGGCTTCTCCTGCTGCTCTCGGATCCGGTCCAGGCAGTGGTGCCAGCCTCCATGGCGCCACAGGCACCATGAATATGATCTCCAGGAATCCCCGAGGGGTGGGCAAGACCCTCGGTAGTAACAAGATGGATTATCTTGCCAAACTCATCTATCTACACATGATAAGGTAATATATGTTTCCAACTCATGATAGTTTTGTTGTTCCTGCTGAAAACCGAGTTGGTGGTCTTTGGATCTTGTGGTCGGATGAGATGCAGCTTTCTATAGTTTACACTACCAAAAATATTATTCTAGCTTTAATTGTGAATACTGCTACTCAATTTGCTTTCTCTTTGGTTTGTGTGTACGGTGATCCGCATCATCGTAGAACTACGGACATTTGGGGTAAGATTGAGTCTTTTGTTATTTCTTATCCCGGGAAACCAATTTACTGTATGGGAGATCTTAAAACATCATGTTTCCATGTGAGAAGAACAGCCCCTGGAAGGTCAATCACCATCGTATCCGTAATTTTACGTATCTTGTTAGATGATGTGATTTACTAGATATGGGTTATAATGGCCCTGCTTATACTTGGTGCAACAAAAGTTTTACTTTCGTTGCTACTTATGAACATCTTGATCGTTATCTTGCTAATGTTCAGTGGTGTGATGTTTATCCGA
This sequence comes from Alopecurus myosuroides, assembly GCA_028641055.1. Taxonomy (NCBI): domain Eukaryota; kingdom Viridiplantae; phylum Streptophyta; class Magnoliopsida; order Poales; family Poaceae; genus Alopecurus; species Alopecurus myosuroides. The sequence goes on along the minus strand of CM054057.1, from coordinate 664,579,918 downwards.
ATACTATAGTGTATAATCTTGCTATTATCTTAAGTGGTCATTCGCCTATTCTCACTATCACTCAACCCTCGACTGTTGAGACTAAGAAAAACTTTAAATTTGAAAAATCGTGGTTACTTGAGTTTCCATGAGACAACTCATCAGGCTTGGGCTGCTTCTGCTGATAATCCTTTCCATGTTAGCACATCGAATCTTGCAGGGTCATTGAAGAAGTGATGTCGAAAGAAAAAGACTTTACAACAACAGTTGGATACAATGAATGCTGAGATTGAGGCTATCGAGATGCAGCCTATTGACTCTCAAGATCATTCCAAGGAGGCGAGCCTCACAGAAAACTACGAGCAACCAATGATCAAGTTGGCGGAGCTTCATAGACAGCATGCGAAAATGCAGTGGGCTAAGAATGGTGATCATAATTCTTCTTATTTTCACAATGTTGTTTTAAAAAGGCGAAGGAAAAAAAATAGAATAGCTGTAATAAAAGACAACAACAACAACTTGCTTTATAACCCAGAGGATATTTCTATTTGTTTTACTGAGTACTTTTCAAACATTTTCACAGCCTCCGGTCCGAATTTGAGGAATGCACCTCCAATTGCTCCCACGTAGGAGCAAACTGATCCGTTTGTTCATTCTGTGCCGGAAAAGGAAGAGATTTTACAAGTTTTGAAGGACATGAAGAGAAATGCTTCTCTGGGTCCGGATGGGTTAAATGTCGAGTTCTATTTATCAGCTTGGAGATGGATTGGGGATGATGTTACCAAGAATATTCAAGACTTCTATAAGTATGATATTCTCCATTTTAAGATAAATGAGACTACCATTGCTTTAATTCCAAAGAAAAGTAATCCTTTGGTTCCGCAGGATTTTAGGCATATTAGTATTTGCAATGTCGTATACAAGATCGCTACTAAATCTCTTCCAAATAGACTTAAGGGGTCTTTGCCTGATTATATTCATGAAACTCAACAAGCTTTTGTTCAGGGTCTTAGGATTTCTAACAATGCTGCCCTGGCTCAAGAAATCACCCATTCCTTTCAATTATCTTCTTGAAACACAAAGCTTTCATTCTAAAACTTGATCTTACAAAAGCTTTCGACATAATTTAAGGGGATTTTATTGCTAGAGCTCTTGAACAAAAAGGGTTGAATTCTCATTTCATTAATCTTGTTTGTACCTGCATCTCAACTGCTACGTTTTTAGTGCAAATTAATGGACAACCTTTTGGGCACTTTTGTAGCAGTCATGGCATCAAACAAGGTTGCCCTTTGTCGTCGATCTTATTCGTCCTTGCAGCTAATGAGTCATCGCTTTCCATGCACCGGGCACTAGAAACGGATAACATTGAAGGAATTAAATTCGGACTTGGATGTCCACCTATACACTCTCTCATGTTTGCAGATAATCTAATTGTGTGTGGTTCAGCCTCCAACCACGATGCACAAAACATTGCTCAGGTACCCAATCATTTCTGTAATCTCTCAGGCCAAACACCAAACTGGACTAAATTTGCAATTTGCTTTAGTAAGCGCACAAATTTGGACGATATTACTATTATCCAAAGGATTTTCCCTGCTGCTGACATGGATTCATCTACTGTCCACCTTGGCCACCCTCTCATTCTTCCAGGAAAAAATAGATCTCCTGCTTATACCTTTTTGGTGGATAGGTTTAAGACGAAACAAACAGTTTACAAAACCAATAAGCTTTCACATGCTGGTAGGCTCACTCTAATTAAATCGGTTTTTGCTTCTATTCATGTATACTACATGTCCACCATTTTACTTCGCAAAAAGATTCTCTCCAAACTTACTTATATAGTTCGCAAGTTTTGGTGGACATGCATACAACATGATGACAGTACTAAACTTTTGTGCTTCAGAGCCTGGCATGATATTTGTAGACCCCTCCATGAAGGTGGGCTAGGTATTAGAGATATGTTCATCATGAATAGGGCTTTGCTCTCTAAGTCTATTTGGAGAATGCTAAAAGAACCTGATTCCTTATTGGCACGTGTGTTCAAATCCAAATAATTTCCTGACACTAACATTTGGAGAGCTAATCTTTCACTTCCAAAAATTGGCTTTTGGTCCTCGGTTTTAAATGTATTGCCACTGATGGAGACTTCCTGTCATCTCCAAATTGCAAAAGGGAATTCAAGCATATGGTCATCCCCATGGTGTGAGGATTGGAGGAAGATCTATGACCATCTTATCTCTCAACCAGGTACAAATTGTCCCAGCTAGGTTAGTGATCTATGGCAACAAAACTCGAAATGTTGGGACAATCAAAAAATCTCTTTGCCTTTTGATGATCATATGAGGAATAAGATTTTGGAGGTTCCAATTATTGATGCTGAGTTTGATGATGAGCTATGCTGCAAGCATACTCCAAGTGGACAGTGCACGACAAAAAGCACGTACAAAACTTTTATGCAGGGCCAGGCCATTGTTACAACAACCACGAGGCAATGTTTGACATAGGTGGAAAAAGATATTCTTATGATGGCATGGAAAAGTTCCAGCCTTCCTCCGAGGATTAAAACATGTTCTTGGAGATTGATCCGGAGGGCCCTAGCTTCAGGTTCGAGAGCTTCTCGTTTCCGGCCCATATTAAAAATGAACGCACTAGATGTGGACTTCTGGAGACGGATATTCATTTGTTTTTCCATTGCTCGTTTGCTAGAGAGGCGTGGTTTGCTTTTCCGTTGGATTTTAGAACTGATAATTTTGACTCGTCTTCGTACTCTTCCAATGTTATCCGGTCGTTGTTTGCTAGCTCACATCCTCAAGTTGCTCTGGAAAACTCGTAACGATCTGCTCTTAAATAAAAAATCTTGGCCAGTTTCGCAGGTTCTTTGTGCTGCACATGCTATTCTTTCTGAAGGTAAAGACTTACATCAAGTATTTCTAGCCAGACCATGCAGAAGTGCTTTTCTAGCCAGACCATGCAGAAGTGCTTTTCTCTATGTTTGCAGGTCCGGTTGCCTTCTGTGATGCAACTTTTAACCCGACGATTGAAGCGAATACTGCTGGTCTTGGAATCTTCATGCATGACCCTGTCAGGAAGATCAAACTCTTCATTACTTTTGTTTCATCACCTACTTCTTCAGTGTGGCAGGCTAAAGAGCAAGCCCTTTTCTTGGTTGTCCGGGTGGTGCAAGCGCTGGAGTGGTCTAGTGTCTCATTCTTCTCGGACAATAGGTTTCTGGTTGACGCAGCAATGACAGATAACTTGCATGTTGGGACGAGCCACTGGTCAACCAGGCCATGTCTTGCTGATATTACCAATCGCAGGAAGCGCCACTTGGAACAAATACTCAAGGTTCCTCGCGCCGAAAACAAGGTGGCGCACGCCCTGGCCAAAGCTTTGTAAACAAATACTCAAGGGACCGTTCTGATGCTCGGAGTTCGTTTAGATGTAAATCGAACTTGTTGTTTCCTTCTCTTTGCTCTTCCAGGACAAAGCTTTGTAATCTCAATCTTCCGCTTGCTAGACTACAGGCAGTCCACTGCCTTGGATGTACCTTCAGCCTACCTTCTGGCTAGCTTCAGACAGCTTGATGTTGTTAAATAGAAGTTTCACATTGCCAAAAAAAAGAGTGTACCCTGAGGACTGAGCTCAGCGTCAACTCGAGAAACTCAAGCATGCATGTCGATGTTTGTGGAGTGTCCGGAAAAATACAGATGGCAAACATCTACACGTATAGATCGATAATATTGTTATCAACTGCCGCACGTCGATTGTTGCACTCGGTAACGCATTGCTGAGTGCAAGAGTGCCGAGCCTCTTGTTGTTGACAACCAATTTGATGAGACTGTTTTTCTTTTTTCTTTTGACAGTTTGTTGTCTTGTCCAGTAATTAGTTAGGGTTGGAAAATAAAAGGGTACGTCCATTTCGATGCTTCTCACTGCACACAACATCCTGTATTCATGTTCGATGGAAAAGAATGCCCTGCTGGCATCTGTGTTGATCGTATCGCTGTCGACTAGAGGTCGTGCAAAACTTGTACTCCCTCCGTTCAACAATAGATGACTCCCACATATCTAGATATAGATGTATCTAGATATATGTCTAGATACATCCATATATAGATATGTGGGAGTTATCTATTGTTGAACGGAGGGAGTAGAAGTGAGCCGACAAAGGCCCGTCTGAAACATCCAAAATGGGGTGTCCGATGTCTGGTATCTCTGAAACGCTGTTTTTTTCCTATGAGCTTAATAAAGATGACACACAGATCTCCTGCGTAGTTTTAAATAAAATGATCAACAAAAAAACTTGTCAGACTTGAATCGGCATCGCAAGGCCTGCAGTGTATTGAACCGATTCAAACGATAAATGTGGAGCCCAGCCTGACATGCATGCAAGATAATTCTTGTGTCTTTCCTCCCAATGCATTCGCCGACGCAGGCATGCATGTAGGAAAGTATTGTTTAAGACCAGCCACACTGTGGTAGAAAAGCGGTTCGAAATGCTCTCTGAACCGATTCCACACGGTGCAGGGCATCGGTTCAAGGCTTCCGACAAGAAAAGCAATTCAATTTCTTGATTCGATTCCTAGTTGTAGCATAACGTAGCCCGAAATTAATTTATTATTCACACAGATGTTAGAAATCATTAGCACGGTAGGATCCCAAGGCAAAAGGATTCCACCTCTCGTCTCCTGCGCCTGCAAAGCGAACCGATAAAAGGATGGGCTAACGCACTCCACTACAATAAACATGTCAAAATCACATCTATCATGGCACTCCCGGTCAATTCTGAAAGAGAAATAATGATCCTCAAGTGGTTTATTTTGACCTGGCAGCCCGGCAATAGCTAAACTTGCATCAAATACGAGGAGAGTTTGGATTAGCCTACCCGGGCATGCCCAGGCTCGCCCGGGCTGTCTGCATGCACCAACTTTTCCTTTTTTTTTTTGTCCATCATTATTTCATCTCTCTCCTTTTTCACTAATGTAACTGGTCCACACAATTTGAGTTGATTTGGGGGTATATGATTGGAGACACGCACTTCTGAGGCCATTATCTGGACACATCCGGGGACATCAGGACATGCACATGCATGTTTTAGAGCTCACTTTTGGCAACCGTGATTGAGGATGCATGCTCTTATTTGCCTATCCTCTATTTTCCATCTTATTTATGCAAGTCCTCCTTCCTCTCCTTCCTTGCAATCTATAACACTTTTGTACTAGTTCTGCAATTGCTCGGCTTGATTAAGACACAAGACGATGACACTAGTGTTATTTTTTTGCTAGCTCGTTATCTTGTCCATTAGTTTGGCTTGGGATGCATTGGGAAAAGAAAATGTGAAGATGTACAAAAATAGTCTTTATAAGTCCAAGCTACCCATATTGCAAGCTTCAACATCTTATAGTCTCTAGGTACCGTAGTGACCTTTCTGTCTGCCGAAGAAAACAACATCCATCTGTATAAATCTCTACTTGTGTGGACATGCATCTTCCACCCGCCTTTATACAATAATTGAAAGAGATAAAAGCAAGTCATATGAGAATTTGTAGACATTCTTGAGGATCTAACAGAGGGCAGACAACTTAATTTCTCGAGGATTTGTACATGGTTAAATACAAAAAATACCTTCACGGAATTAATTTACACCACATATGATTTAACTTTAGAACTAATATAAATATAAATTTATCACACACATCAAATATGCAACAAGGAAATAATAGAAACTCACAAAACTAATTCTACTTCACTACCATTGTGACAGTGCCCATGTTAGAGCTAGCAAGACTCGCTAGTCAAACCTGAGGCACCTAAGAGCATGTCTAACAGGCCCCGTATCACGCGAGCGCCCCGTAAAATTCCGGCGGCATACGGGGTGCGGGCCAAAACGGCCTTCTAGCACGCCCCGTATGCGGCCTGGCCCTTACAAAAATTATACGGGGCCTGCTCCACCGCCCCCTCCGCCCCGTACTTATAGTGGGTGAGGGTTGGGGTGGGGGTCCAACCCCCCACCCGCAACCCTAGCTCCGCCGCGCGCCGCCGCAGCTCCGGCGAGAAATTACGCGCGCGCCGCCGCCGCATTCCGTCCGCCTCCACCGCGATGAGCTCCCCCGACGCTTCCGGCTCCTCCACCGCCCGCTCCAAGCGCCGCCGCGAGCCGGAGACGCTCGAGGAGGCGTGGCGGCTCCACTGCAAACATTCCGTTGCAGGGAGCCGCCGCGGCGTCTGGAAGTACGTGGCGTGGCCGGAGGCCATGCCGGAGACTCTGAAGGACTACGCCCTTCCTAGACTAGATTAGGTTAGGAGTTCATGTTCGAGCAGGCCATGCGGAGGAGGAGGCGAAGGCCGTCGCCGACGTCGAGCAGTTCAAGGCGATGGAGGCTTCCGGCCCCGTCGTCTTCCTAGACTAGATTAGGTTAGGAGTTCATGTTCGAGCAGTTCATGTAGCAATGGTGATCTTCTGATGAATGAAATCGAGTTTATCTTCTCTCCCGCGTAGTTCGAATTCAAACATACGGGGCGGAGATAGGGGGACTGCTAGACGAACTTCTAAATCTTAGCACGGATTTTCCTAGATTTCCTGTACAGGGCCCCCTACACGCGATTTAGGGGGCGAAATTTTAAGGGTCCTGTTAGACATGCTCTAAGTTCATCACACACGACATGGACACATGTTGCGCTATGACTCAGACATACCTATTGTACTTTTGTTGTACTTCGGAAACATAAAATACATGGTTTTTGAAGCTAAAAATTATAAATTTCACACTCCTTACTATTGTTGAGTTACTCATGTTTTTATTCAAAGTATAGTAACACAATGCTAATTAATTTTCAACCTAGCATTCTCTATAGGGACTAAGTAGCCTCATGTCGGAACCATCGGCCACCACACAAGGGAAGCGGCCGCGGAGGAACAGAAGGACCCACCGAGAAGTGTAACTGGAATTAGCGAGCAGACGCCAGCGAAGCCGTCCTCCATGGTATGGCGCGAGGGGAAGATGTGTTGTTACAACTAGGGAGAAAACAGTGGTGCTCTTGTCTACGAATGAGAATCATTGTTTACATTATGTATTGTTCTTAATGCAATTATCTGTTGCACACATAGCAATCACTTTGTTGTTGTAACTTAATACAAGAGATATTTCCTGGACAACTTTCTTGAGGTGGACTATTATATATAGATGCATGCGGGATATCGGTTTATATGCCTTAATGTAATGCCTACCATGTTAGAACTCGTGAACTTTATCTCGTCATAATAGCATTGTTATGCCCCATAATTTGTCAATTGCCTAGAGTTACCACTGGTGAATTTGTGAACCCCGGTCCATCTTTTACTATGATTGCTACTGCTTTTACATTCTTTTACTACTTGTTTCCTTGCTGGTTCGTTTATTACAAATTACACATATCACTTGTTTCACTCCATATTTCACCACTTTCACTATCTCTTCACTAAACCAGTGCATCTATACTATTGCTAATGTATTAGGTGTGTTGAGAACGCAAGATAAACATCACAACACCCCTCTATCCACTGTTTTATTGCATCTTGTGTTACTAATATCATTTGCTAAGTGCTTCTCAGGTGTGACTGAATTAACAACTCAGCTGCTAACACTTATAGGTATTATTTGGCCCCACTTGTGTTGAATCAATAATTGGGTTACAATTAGCCTCTGTTTGTTTAGGCTTCTGCTTCTACTTTTAGGGCCTAAAATCTGAAGTCCAAACAAATAGCGTGAAATGGAAAAGTGCTGCCTAGAAGCGTTGTGCTGAAATGCACTCAACTCACCAACCAGCGCGGAAGTGGGACGGGAGGCGCTTCCCGCAGCTTCCTGCCCAAATACCGAATCGTTATTCTTTTGTACCCATTCGACTGCCCTGAATTACACGCAGAATTCCATCGTGAGCCGATCGTACCTTTTCTCTTCTTTTGTTTGTTCCGATTCGCACATGCATGCGCACATGCGCCTCTAGCAGCAGCAGTCGTGCTCCAGCAGGCAGCAGCACTACCATCGATGCATGGTCAGCTGGATATGGATTAGCATGCATGCTTAAACACACATTTAATCTCACAAAATATACTTCTATTTAAAATAATGTATATACATATAATATGTGTGTTGGCGAGCAGATTCCATTCCCGTGATCAGTTTTGAGTTTTGTGTGATGTGACTTTTTTATTTTGAAACGAGATTTGCACCATCTTTAGACGATTTTTGTCAAATTTGTCACACTTATTCGTCGACGATTTGAAATTTCTTTTCACGGGTACATTGTTCTTGCTGTTTTCCACAACTTTCATATTACAACATTTTTGTTTCAGTGGACAGAAATAAATGAATAGTTCTTGTATTTGTATATACGCGTTTATATTCTACTTGTTTTGTTACACTAGTTCATGGTGTGGTGGTGTTTGCCATCGGTCGAAACTTCGTCAAACCAGATCTTGTACCTCATACAATAACGTGCAGGGCACTCTAGTCGTCGCCATCGTCGTCATTGTTCCCACGCCCTTCCTCGCCCGCCGTCATCCGACTATTGCGTACCACGAGCGAAAACCCAAAAAGCAAAAAGCCGAAAGCCAAATGGTAATTTGAGACGTGAGGATTTCTAGCTCTTTTGGGTTGAGATGAGAAGGCTTATAACATATGTCTAGAATTGAGAAATTTCGAACTATTTTCTATTTGTATGAAGAAGTCTTGTAATATACATGTTATCTTCTCATATTATCTTCTCATACACGTGAAGTTTTATGTTTTATGTAATATTGTTGTGAACATTTCGAATTATAAGTCAAAAGCCAAAAGCCACAATCTATAAGCCAAAAAAGAGCTTACCAAATAACTCATAACTTATTTCTATAATTAACGTGTTTACAATTAGTTTAACAAAAAAATGTAAAATTGAGATAATTCAACTCTTAAGAATGGAAAATATGTTTAAAATGGTCAGAAATGGCTAATTTCTTTCCAATCAGCATTTGTATAACTTCTTTAGCAATCAGGGGCATTTCAGACCTTGCATCTTTCAAACCAGCAACAACAATCCTCAACAGCACTCCTGCCAAACATCAAATCTTTGCTTCCAGCAGCTGCTCCCCACAGCTGCTTTCTAACAGCTCACCAGCTACATCTGTTTCTCAACAGCAGCAGCCCAAACAAACAGACCCTTACACTCGAAGACTATTGCAATCCCCTACACTTATGGGTCATCAACAACCTGCACAATTTTGGCGTGACCGCTGGAGTTAGGTTTTTTTACGCACGCGCTATATCAGCGATTTTATGGGCGTGGAGCTATTTTATCACGAGCGCTGGAGATGTTCTTACACTTTTCTTTGGTGTGGGGTGTTATTCCGTCCAGCTTATTCTGCATTTCCGCCATTATTGCCTCCACCCCTCTTTATTTTGTTTCTCTGCACGTCTAATTTATTGTCTCCGGCCTATTTCAAGTACGAATTATATATGGACCCTCTTTACTTTCCTACCCTCTACTTCTCTTTCTTATTTATCCAAGTCTTTTCTCTCCTTAGTTATAACAATTGACTACATGCTACTAGTTCTTAACACATACTATTCTTAGCTCGATTAAGAAACAAGAAGATCATAACGGTGTTATTTTCTGCTAGCTTGTTATCATGTACGTTTGTTTCGCCTAGGAGGCATCAGGACAAGAAAATGTGGAGAAGTACAATCGTAGTCTTTGCTTCGAGAACACATGGTTATGTGGTTTATTCTCCTTCGAATTCAAAACCAACAAGATCGCATGCTTCAACACCTTGTGATCCCAACGTAGTGCAGTGACATTTCCCTATGCTAAAGATCCTTTCCTCAATCAACATGTCTCTCTCCAAGAATTGAACATGTATCTTCCTTCTGCCTTTGTCTAGTATTTCTAAGAGATAAGCCGAGTCGTATGAGAATATCTAATTTTTTTCAGAGTCAGCAATAAGATAGTGTGTGAACATCTAGGTTTGTTTTGGATCATACACGCAGCTAGTTAACTTCACGAAAAATATTCATGAAATTGATTGATAACACATATGATATAACATTATTAGAACTTATATAAAAATATAGTCAGAGTATGCATATCGAATATGCAGCACGGAATAAACAATAGCTCACACCTTATTCCACTTCACTATGTGCATCCACTGCACACATGATCCAACTAGTGCCCATGTTATGGCTATCAAGAATCAGTAATTACTCCCTACATCTCTATTTAGGTGGTGTTCTTTTTCTTAGAACCATGCAAGAGAGCTGGATGTATTATATTAACCAGAGGTAAAAGCCAATAAAGTCCAAAAGTTTACAAACCAAGATATACTAACACAATAGGAAACAGGGTCGTTGTCGTGTGACAAATGCAGTGTGCCACACATGACAAAGATCCCACGACGACAAACGGCAAAATGACGTCCTCTTTGCCACGTGCAAGATATCGGGGCACGCGAAAAAGGCTGTTGGTGGTTCCCACCACCACTTGACATCGCCAACGGACGGTAACGGCCGTGTGGGGCCCACCTGTCAGCATGTTGCCGTGTGCTGGAACATCGTAAATCACTTACACACATGCCCCACACATCTGAAAGTGCATTTCGTTTTCCCGATGTTTTGTGTGTTAGTTAATAGTACTAAGTACATTATTTATTGAGGTGTTTAGTGTGAAGGTGTTATACTTAATATCCGCATCGATCACCAAAAAAGATCGGTGAAGATTGGCCATTGAGATTTGGGACAGAGAGGAGCCAGATTATTCTAACGGAATTATTCCAGGAAACCGGATATTCCGGTTAGGATGATTTCTGTCCAGTTCGGGACAGAGATGAGCCAAAATATTCAAACCGGATTATTCATTCTGAACCGGATATTCTGATTGATGAAGCTTTTGCTTAAAATCGGCTAAGGACTGTAGTTTGAAGTTACAGAAGTGAACTGGATTATTCGTATCGGATTATTCCGAGTCAACCGGATAATCTGGTTGGGAAGCCAGAAGGGAACAGAAGCTAGCCGGAATATTCATACCGGATTATTCATCCCCAATCGGATAATCCGGTTGGAGTCAATGCAGTAGACCGGATATGAGGAAACTTAACAACCGGATATTTCGGTACCCTTTTTCCTGCTCAAACGGCTAGATTTGAGGAGGGGGTATAAATACCCCTCCTCTTCCTCCTTGAGCTGAAGTTCGTCAAAAGCATTGAATAGCATTTATTGAGCTCACCGAATCTTCAATTACTCTCAGTCCCTCCCACCAAACTTGTTGATCTTCAGAAGATTGAAGGAGAAGGTCCCGATCTACATGTTCACCGAGCCATTCTTCATTTCCCCCTCATATTCTTGAGGGATTTGAGTCTAGGGTTTCCATTTGTGGAGAACCTAGACCTCTTGCTACTCTTGGTGATTCTCGGTGTTGGGAGCCCCCAATTTGGTTGTGGGTGTGTGCCCCAAGCTTGTTTGTAAACGATTCGATTCCCGCCTCAAAGGGGATCAATAGTGGAACGTGGACTAGGCCTTTGTGGTAGGGTTCATCAGAGAATAGGGTGAGGACATCGTGGCGTTGAGTAAGCCTTCGTGGCGAGCTCACACCCCTCCAACGAGACGTACTCCCTTAACAAGGAGGAACTCGGGATTACATCGTGTCTCCGCGTGCTTCATATCGGTTACCTCGTTCCCTTCCCCTTTACTTGTGCTTGTATTGTGTTTGTGCTTGTTGTTGTCATATAGGTAAATTCACCGTAGTTGCATTATCTAGAGAATTTACCTTTATGTCAAGCCTAATCTTGTAGAAAAATTAAAATTGGGCATAGCATCTATTCACCCCCCCTCTAGGTGCTCTCACTATCCGTTGAATTGGTATCAGAGCCTCGGCTCTTTTATCTGGCTTACCCGCCTAAGAGTTTAATATGGCCGATGTTCCGGATGTCGTCGGTTCCGTGGAGAGTGTCTCGATGGATGATCTCAATAAGTTGAAAAATTCATTGACCTCATCCATGGAGAGCAAAAATGATGAATTGCGAACACTCATGTTGCAATTCATGAAAGCCAAGGAACCGACAACCTCCACTACATCCCATATGGTTGAACAACCGGAGGGCGCTGAGGTTGGGGAAGATGGTGAACCACTTAAAGATGCTTCCGCTAAGAACTCCACCGATAAAGGTTCGGAAGGAAAAGAAGAATTCCATGTCGCCGAACGATGCTATTCTCTCGATCCTCCAGTCCCACATCCCCATATAATTTCTAGAGGAGATCCACCTAAAATTGATGCACATTCTTTTGGTGAATGGCAACATTATATGGAAACTCACTTGAACTCTTCTTGTATAGAACTTTGGAGGGTCACTCGAGAAGGCATATGTTGAGGAGAAGACCAAGTCTCTCTATGGTAATGATGGGACTCAAAGAGTGAGGTCTTGCTTCAATTGTCAAGATAAGAACCATTTCATTATGGAGTGTCCCTGTGAAAATAGAGAACTCATAGTGGCAAGCTCATTCGCAGGACAAGTCCAAGGTTGCTTACAAGAAACCTCACATCAAGAAGAAACCATTCAATAAGAAGTCTCCCACCAAGTTTGTGCTAGTGACTAGAGAGGAGTATAATTCCGGAAGTGATGAAGAAGAAGAACCCACAAGTGAAGTGGACGCTCTTGCCATTGCTTCAACTCCATCATGTTCATCTCTCTTTGAATCCCCCAATGAGAATCATCCTCACCCAAATGCCAAGTTCTTCATGGCTAAGGCCTCGTAGGTATCACCTTCTCCCAACTCTAAGACCCCAAATGAATTAGAAAGCCATGCTAGTCTTAGAGTAGAAGATGAAATCTATCTTTGGAACGATTTATGTCTAACGTGCAAGGGGGGACCAACAAGTACTTTGATCATCTCATGAGACAATTGGGAGAGGCCCATGAAGCTCTTGAGAAGAAAGGTGAGATTGCAAGAAGGGATGCAGATGAGATAGCATCTCTCTCCATGACTCTTGAGGAAGAGCATGATTGTAGAGTTTCTCTTGAGGAGGAACTTGAATCTATTGAAGAGTCACATAATGAACTTGTTTGTAATATCACTTAAGGAACGTGACATTGCAATTGCTAAATATAAAAAGGCTAAAAAGGATAAGGTTGAGTTTGGTGTCGGTTAAACTAACCGAGGAGTTTGAAAAGCTAACCAAGGCTCACAAGGCCTTGGAGAGTCAACACTCTTCCCTCAAAGAGTTACATGAACAACTTAAAACTTAACTTAATCAACTTAACAACCCTAGCACCTCTACTTCTTCTTGTGATCATGCAAATATTATTGAGGAAAATGCTAGGTTGAAGGATGGGCTAGCAATTCTCAAGGGAAAGGGCCCACAAGTTGAGAAGGTTGTGGTCTCTAGCCCACAAATGGTTGTCCCTAGCCCACAAGTGGTTGCCTCTAGACCACAAGTGAGTGCTTCAAGGCAACAAGTGGGCAAGCAAGGTCTTGGCTATGTTGTCAAGAAGAATAACAAGAAGAAGAAGAGCAAGAAGAAGGCCAACAATGGTGCTTCGGGTGGTATTGTCATTAGGGACAACACTACTCCTAGCACTCCCGCACAAGCTAACAAGGTGACTTCGAGTGGTGGTGTCATGAGGGACAACACTACTCGTAGCATTTCCGCGGGAACTAACAATCCACACGATTTCTTATATGTTGATTATTAGGGTGTTGTGCAAGCTAAATATGTTGGTCCTATTGATAGTTACATTGACTATACCATTTGGGTTCCAAACACCCTTGTTGCTAACATGAAGGGACCCTCCTCGGGTCCTAACTCTAGTCAATGATCTCTTGCAGGACTATGCTTCTGGTGGGTCTAAATGGATAATTGATAGTGGATGCACTAGTCATATGACCGTAAGCAAAGAACTTGTGACGGAGTTGCACCCAAATGATATTAATGCAACCATCACTTATGAAGACATGTCCAAGTCTAAGCCATTGGGGTTTGGCAAGGTTGAGATTACTCCTGATATCACTATCGAGGACGTCATGCTTCTTGAATCCCTTGGTTACAATTTATTTTCAGTTTGTTCATTAAGGAAGATGGGTTTCTCCGTCTTCTTTGATCTTGATATTGTGGTCCTTTTGAGGAGAAAGACTCTTGACGTCGCATACGTGGGACATGTTGAAAATGAGTTGTTCGTGGTGGACTTTTTGAAGTCTACCAAATCTCAACCAATGTGTCTTTTCGGAAAGGCGGACGTGGGGTGGTTGTGGCATCGCCGCTTATCCCATGTCAACATGAGAACATTTCAAAGTCTTCACAAAGGTGGCCTTATCCTTGGACTAAAATAAAATGTTTCCTTTTCCAAAGATTGCGTTTGTAGGTCGTGTGTTGAAGGAAAGATGCATGATGCCGCCCACAAGGCCAAGACTATTATCTCATCAAAGAGGATCTTGGATCTTATCCATGTTGATCTCTTTGGTGTCGTGTCCGAGGCAAGTCTTGGAGTCAAGAAGTATTGCTTGGAGATTATCGATGACTATTCAAGATACACTTGGGTCTATTTCTTCAAGTGCAAGAGTGAGAACCAACAAACTATCATCGACTTCACCAACCAAGTGCAACGTCAACATAGTGTCCAAATCATGGCCATTAGGAGTGATAATGGCTCCAAGTTCAAGAACTACACTTTGAATGAATTTCTTAGTGATGATGTTATTCGTCATCAATATTCCGCCACCTACACCCCTCAAAAAAATGGTGTAGCCGAGCGGAAGAATACAACTCTATTGGATATGGCAAGGACAATGTTGGCGGAGTATTCTTCTCCCCAATATCTATGGGCGGAGGCTATTTCCACCGCATGCCACTCCTCCAACAGCCTCTACATCCGCAAGAGATTGGACAATACTCCATATGAGATCCTCACCGGCAACAAGCCCAACATCTCCTACTTTTGTGTATTCGGTTGTAAGTGCTTCTATTTGATCAAGGGTGTTCGGTTGTCTAAATTTCAATCCAAAACTATTGAGGGTATATTTGCTGGTTACGGTGCAGAATCCCACACTTATAGTCTTTGACAAAGCCTCAAGGATTGTCATAGAATCTTGTAGTGTGGTTTTCGAAGAAAATGATGGCTCCAAAGTGGCGCAATTTCATGTTTCTAATGTGGATGTTGAAATGCCTCAAGAAGCCATAGGAAGGTTGGGTGTGGGATTTTTCCGCCCCATTGAGGGGCACCTTATGGCGACTCAAGAAGGACTATGCTCTATTCAAGTGGGGCCCTCCTCTACAATAGAAGAACAAGCCAAGGAGACAAGTGATGCACCTAACCCAGAACATGTTGAAGACCCTCCTATCATTGACCAAGTTACTACGCAAGATGAAACCGCTCCTATCATTCAAGCTGGTCAAGGTCAATGCGAAGATCAACCATCCTCATCCTCCTCTCCTCAAGTTGAAGCTAGTGTTGAAGATGTTGTTGTTGATGATGATGATGATGATGATCAAGTCCAAGTTGGTCAAGACAGGGACCCAAATGATCAAGATGGTCAAGTTATTCCTCCTCGCAATAATGAGGACATCGAAGCCCGTCGTGCTATAAGGATAAGAAGAGCTTTGAAGCATATTGATGCCCAAGACAACAAAGTGTTGGAAGATGTTCAAACTAGAAGATCCACAAGAAGGCAATTGGCTCATTTTAGTGAGCATCAAGCTCATATATCTATGGTGGAACCAAAGAAAGTGTTTGAACCTCTTGAGGACTCCGATTGAGTTGAAGCTATGCATGATGAGCTCAATAACTTAGAGCACAATAAACTTTGGAATCTAGTCGAGAAGCCCAAAGATTGCCACAATGTTATTGGCACTAAGTGGATATTCAATAACAAGCAAGATGAGCTTGGTATTGTCGTAAGGAACAAGGCAAGATTTGTGGCTCAAGGCTACACTCAAGTGGAAGTCATTGACTTTGATGAGACGTATGCTCTCGTGGCTCGCCTTGAGTCCATCCGTATCCTTCTTGCATATGCGTCTTCGCATAATTTGAAGTTCCAACCAATGGATGTCAAAAGTGCTTTCTTGAATGGTTCACTAAAAGAGGAGGTATATGTTAAGCAACCTCTGGGGTTCGAGAACCTCAACTTCCATAACCATGTCTACAATCTTGATAAGACGCTCTATGGACTTAAACAAGCACCAGGTGCGTGGTATGAGCACCTTAGAGAGTTATTGGAAGACCGTGGTTTTGAAGTTGGGAAGATCGACCCCACACTTTTCACAAAGAGAGTAAAGGGAGAGATTTTCATATGTCAACTCTATGTTGATGATATTATCTTTGGCTCAACTAACCAAACTTTTAATAATGAGTTCTCTAAGCTTATGGCTGACAGGTTTGAGATCTCCATGATGGGAGAGCTTAAATTCTTCCTTGGCTTTGAGATCAAGCAATTGGCTCGTGGGACTTTCATTTCTCAAGCCAAGTACACCTAAGACATGCTCAAGAGGTTTAATTTCCAAGGTGCAAAGATGAAGCCATCTCCTATGCAAGTCAAATGCCACCTCAAGCGCAATCCGGATAGTAAAGATGTGGACAAAAAATTGTATCATTCTATGATTGGTTCTTTGCTTTATCTTTGTGCATCTAGTCCCGATACCTTTTTGAGTGTAGGTTTATGTACAAGGTATCAAGCGGATCCTAAGGAAAGCACTTAGTGGCGGTCCATATGATCTTTCGGTATTTGGTTGATACCTCAAGGTTTGGTTTGTGGTACACAAAGAGGCACAATTCTTTCTCGAGGGCTACACGGACTCGGATTGGGCC
Source organism: Alopecurus myosuroides (assembly GCA_028641055.1). Classification (NCBI taxonomy): domain Eukaryota; kingdom Viridiplantae; phylum Streptophyta; class Magnoliopsida; order Poales; family Poaceae; genus Alopecurus; species Alopecurus myosuroides. The sequence continues at coordinate 664,563,132 of CM054057.1, read as the reverse complement.
GGTGATCAAGATGATAGGAAGTCTACTTCCAGGGCTTGCCAATTTCTTGGTAGGTCCTTGGTGAGTTGGTCTTCCAAGAAGCAAAACTTTATATATCTCTCCACTTCCGAAGCTGAGTATGTGGCGGCTGCTAGTGCTTGCACCCAATTGCTATGGACGAGGAAAACCCTCAAAGAGTATGATGTTCACTTGGAAAAGGTACCCCTCATGTGTGACAATGAAAGTGCCATCAAGATCGCCTACAACCCCGTGTAACACACAATGACGAAGCATATTGAGATTCGTCATCATTTCATCCTGGATCATGTGGCAAGAGGTGATATTGAGCTAGCATATGTCTCCACCAAGGATAATCTCGAGGACATCTTCACGAAGCCTCTTGATGATGCAAGATTCATGTTCTTTAGGAATGTGCTAAATATCATTGATTCTAGGAGTTTGACTTGAAGGTCTTGCACACACCCCTATAGTTGATACGTGTTTGGATTTAGGTGTAGGCATGGACATAGGGGAGTGTTATCCTAACACATTGAGTTCTCCCTCTCCCCATTATGCCCAAAGCAAAAAAAATCATTGTGATCTCTCTTTTTCTAATGTTGAATCGTGAACTTGAATGTCGAGTATAAGCCATGCACCCAAGATATATCTTCGCGGTGTCATACCATGATCTCTTACATGGTGGCTTAGGCCACCAACCTATTCTTTGAGAAGAGTTGGATCTTAGTTGGGATTTATTTGATTTTCATTGGATTTCTCTTGTTTTCCCTCGCTAAGTATTTTTGTAGGAAAATCTCACTCACTTGGTCTTTTTTTGTTTGATTCTTGCAAATGAGCGGGATAAGTACTACTTCCAGTTTGGTGTTTCTATCCTAAGACTTTCTACCCAAAAACCAAACTCTATCTAGCACATTTGTCACTCCATTGAAACTAGGAAGTTTCGAATCAGAAGGCAGCCAGAAAATCCGGTTCAGTTTTGAACCGGAATATCCGGGTGGTACCGGAATATCCGGTTCATACTTGAACCGGAATATCCGGTCCGGCGAATCTCCACATATCTGGAGGGGCACGGGGTGAAGAGGCAGTTCTTTCCTTTCTTCTCCCCCAAGTCCTCTTCTCCACCAAATCTCCGCCTCTCTGATTCTTGGCCTCCCGGGCCACTTCCTCTGTGGGATCTGCGAGTTCTTGCCCGAATCTCGTTCTCCATCACCTTGGGATCATCTCCATCCAAGCATCTTCATCCATGGACGCGGGTAATGTTCAAAATCTTTGAATCTTGGTGCCATAACCCTACCTCTCTATGGATGTGTGTTTTTCTTGACAATGCTTGGTAGTGGATGTTCCCTAGGGTATCTTGCATGCTCGAGACAATAGGTTAGATTCCCGTATCACCGATCTAGTTTTTGAATCTAGGCAAGGATCAATCTAGTGCTGGAATCGTGCACCCGGAATATCCGGTTCAGGATTGAACCAGAATATCCGGTTGAGTTCTGTCGTGCACCCGGAATATCCGGTACAGTATTGAACCGGAATATCCGGTTGAGTTCTGTCTCGAATTTCACCAGCACTGTTTTGCTCCTAACTAGAATTGATTCTTGATCGTTGGGTGGACTCTTCCCTATAGTTTTATCAGTATGATTCCTTCATTGATGACATGTGTGCACTTACCCCCATTGCTTCATTCTGTGTTATTCCTTCACAGGTAGCTCTCACGCTGACAAGTTGGGCCCTCGCAAGCGTCCTTCGTACAAGGACACTAGTGATGAGGACCCTAGTGACCCTCTTCCTCCAAGTAAATCTGTTACCAAGGGGAAGGCCAAGTATATTGCCACTAAGCCATCCTCAAAGAAGAAAAAGGGCAGGGAAATCAGGAAGAGCTACAAGTATGATGTGACCACTCAGGAGTTTGCACAGATTTGTCAGTGGGATTGGTACAACACTCCGAGAGATATGGAGTGTGAGGATGCTCGGTTCTGGTCCAAGGAGCACTCCTACATCTTTGCTGACATTTATTCTGACTTCAAGTTCCCTATCGGTCAGATGCATCCCACCAGGTTCCAGATGATCAGGGATAAGGAAGAATTTGCTGATGCTGCTAGTATCATTGATAGATTTGGCCTTCTAAAGCTCTTGGAGACTCGTTGCCCCTACAACACCGATCTAGTTGTTCAGTTCATCTCCACTCTAGTTTTTGACTCCGGTGTTTCATGCGGTTTGAAGTGGATGACCTAGTCCACTCCTTGTGAGGCTCTAGTTCACATGCTGGGTCGTTTTCTTGGTTACAAGCACATCTCTCATCCTCCACTTGGTCACTGTATGCATGATGTGGAGAGACCTCAGAGGGAGAGGACTATGACAGAGATGTATGCTCCAGGATATACTGTTGGGAAGTTGGAAGGCCTTCTTCTATTCTATGATCAACTTGTGCGCCTCTTCCGGTCCTTCTTGGTTCCTAGTGGAGGTAACAATGATGCTCTCACCAGTCCGCTTTGCAACCTTCTTATCCTGGCAAAGCAGTGTATGGAGGATGAGGACCCTACTGCTTCCTATACAGTGGATGTCATGGATATTATCTTAAAGGAGCTACACAATGCTATGATTGGTGGGAACACCATCCCATATGGACCGTATATTATGATGTTGATCAAGGATACAATGAAGAGGGACTTCCATCAGCTTCCTTTGCAAGACCATGCCTTCAAAAAGCTGTGTGTCAAGAGGAAGAAGGATGTATGTGCTCATGTTCCTCCTAATGAGGGTGTTTCCTCTATGGGAGGTGTGGCCCCTTCTAGTGCTCGCATGACTGACCCCTCCACCACTTTGCGCAATGTCAGAAATCTTTCCTGGTTTGAGCGCAATGTGTTGTGCTTGAAGGTGGATCTCCACTACTAATAAAACAACAAACCTTAAGTATCCTAAAGCCACGCAACAATAGGTACACAGGACAACCAGAAACGTCTGATCTATTCTTCTTGATGAAATCCAAGAGGCTATATTGGTCCAGTGGTCTGCCACACAATTAGACGGCTGAGATTGGATGTTTTGCCTCTCAGACTCCACGCGCATGTCCTTCCAAGTAATATCCGCTCGAGGCGCCCCGCATCCCCCAAATCACGGAACAACAGGAAACAGTTTCGCTGAGCATGTACAACGGGAGACGTTTAGATGGCCTCTTAAGGTAATAAAAATTAATAGCAGAATATCATATTATTAGCTAAGCGCCGAAGCTAGTAACGCGGAGCGCTTCATTGGTCGCTACTGAAACTAGCCAAGCGCCTCGCGTATCCAACGCACGACGCTAGCGTGACAAAAGAAAAATCCATCAACATGCAAGGGGAATAGCGCCTGCTTCTAGCGTCGGACGTCTACCGAATTCGCGCGTGCGAGGAAAAAATGACTAAGGGCATCTCCAGTCGTTGCGCCCCCCCAGGGCCCAAAACGCCGCCGTTTTGGGGCCGCCGCGGCGCTAAACGGCGCTATTCTGGAACCTGGGGGGCGCGTTTCCCAGTCGCGTCACGAGCCCAAGAATCGGCCCAAAACAAACGCAATTGCAAACTAGTTGATTTTTATTGAAATTTTGGAACTGCGTACATATTCGACGGAAATTCAAACTAAACATCGACGGAAATTTAAACTACAACTTTTTATTGGTCTACGCGACGACTACCCCTACGCATCGTCGTCTTCAGCGGCGTCCTCGTCGCGGCGCTGGTTGGAGGGGCCAGCTTCGCCCGCCGCGGCGAGCCAGCGTTGCTCCGCCCGCTCCGCTCGGGCTTGCACCCGCAGGCGGTGAAGCTGCGCCTGCTCGGAGGGCGGCCGGTTGCGCCGCTCGCTCTGCAGCGCCACCTGCCGCCGGTCCTGCTCGTACAGGGCGATGATGCCCCCCTGCTCGGCCGAGGCAGCGCGCTCGGCCATCTGCCGGCGCACCTCTCGCGCTGCTTTTTCCCTCTGGTGTGTTTCCAGAGAGGCTCGAATGGCGGCCGCCTCCACCGCCTCGGCCGCCTGCTCGAGGACGCCGCGGACCTCGCGGTACGCGCCCTCGTTCTGCGCGGTTTCGAAGGAGAGCAGCCCGGCGTGCTGCTCCGGCCATATGGGCTGCCTCCGCAGCTCCCTCCTCCAGCGACGCCTGGCCTCCCGCGCCGCGTCCTGTTCGGGTGGCTGCTCCGGCGCCACCTGCTGCGCTGGAAGCTGCTCCGGCGCCACCTGCTGCGCTGGAAGCTGCTCCGGCGCCACTTGCTGCGCTGGCGGCAGCTCGTCGTTGTCGCTCTCGGGCCACGCGTCCCAGAGATGGTCCATTGCGGCGAGGATGAGGATGGAGAAGAACGGCGAGGATAGAGAAGAACGGCGAGGAGGAGGCGAGAATGTGCGGACGGAGAGGGCGCGGGCACCATTTTTATAGCCTGGCGGGTCAGTCGCCGCGCCGCGCGTGTCACTGCTGCCGCCCCCCGCCATTAATCCGGCAGCCTTTGACCGGGGGCATGCACTGGCCGGCCGCCACGCTATAACTCCGGCAGCCTTTGACGGCGCGGGCGCCGAGAGGGAGGTCACGGGCGGTGGCTTCTGTTCCCGCGTTTTCCCGACGCGTCACTGACAGAGCTGGCCCGCGCGCAGTTTCGCCCCCCCAGGCCGAACCCAGCGGGCTGGGTTTGGCCTGGGTGCCGTGGCGCTAAATAGCGCCGAAACGGCGCTATTTGGGCCTCTGGGGGGGCCGAGTGGTGAAGAAGCGGCGCTATTCGCCGCTTCCGCCGCGAAAAAAGCCCCCTGTGGGGTTCTGGGGGGACGGCTGGAGATGCCCTAAGCGCCCGACGCCAAACAAGCGGGGACGCAAAGCGAAATCCTGGGATCGGCCGGGAATTACACGTAACGGCCAGGAATATGACCCTAGCGCCCACTCTAAGAGCAAGTACAGCGCGTAGGCGCTTAGGGAGGCGCTTAAGAAAAGAAAAAGGTGAATCGGTTATAGCGTCCGCAACGCAAAGACGAGATGAGGCGCTTGCGCAGCACCATTTGGAGTAGTAGCGACGAAGGAAAATTCTCTAGCGACCGACGCTACATGTTGCGACGACGCTAGACTGAATCCCAGTCTCAGCCAGGATTAAGATGTAACGGCTGGGATATAGGGCCTAACTGCCCGGGATTAAACGCTAAGCGTCTGTGCTAAGCGGCCCGTTGTACATGGCCTAAGCGTCCCCATTGTACGTGCCCTAAATCGTCCTCGCGAGTTCTCCACGTCTCGGTGAATCCCACCGCCGCGCCCAGTCCATCATCCCTCTCTTCAGCCGCATCCCGAGTCGCGACCACCTTCATTGATGTCTGCCCAAGCCACGCGCCTCCCTAGAGGCGCCGTCCGCCCACGCCACGTGCCTCCTCCCCGGCGCCGGCCCAGTTGGAGGCAGCTGATCCGGATAGACACGCCGCCCCGCGCGTGAGCAGCAGCCAGGTTGATCCACTGCCTAATTTTCTCTGTAAAACTGCTAATTTGTGTTATGAATTCGCGCTCCAACGCGTTCAGATGGGACACTCTGGCTCTGGCTCCCACCCCCAGCCATGCCGATCCGGATCACATCTTTGCTCCCAGTCCCAGCGGCAGCGGCAGCGGCAGGGTGAGTAAGCTACCTGGTCTCCATCCTGGACAATACGAGAGGCCCAACCGCCACCTGCTCAACTTCATCAGGTTTTTGCACTTCGGGATCCGACCCTAAGGTGTCATTTTGTTTCTCTTTTGTGAGTATTTATTGAAATCATGTCAATACTATTGAAGCAATAACGGTGTGGATGGCTGTAATGCATTCATGCTTCTATTTTATGATTTACAATCAGAATCTCTTGACACTATGCTTAAATTCAGAAGTCTGATATCTAAGTGTTAATGATCCAACGGCGAGCAGTGGTACCGTGGTAGTTTAGATAATCGGTTTGGTCCTGCGTTTCATTTTCATATAATCGACCATTGGGGTTTTTGCATGCGGACTAGCAACCATTGAATAATGTGTTTTCTAACCAAGATTATCAGATTGGAACCTTTTCTTTCAGTATGTAAAGAATGCCTATAATCACTGGTACAATAAGTTGCATCGTGTGAGCAGTGAGTATAGATTTTCATTTTCAACTTCCATGTGCTCTATTGAATAATTTTTGGTTCAGCTAGAGAGGCTACTCATCAGTAACCTCTGTTTTCCCAAGTTTACATTTCAATTTTCTGCAATACCTAGCTAGATGATATTCAGGTTGCGGTAGTATAGTGGAACGGTTTTCTTGAGTGTACTTTTCTTACAATGGTACAAGATTTATATTTTATATTTCTGCAAAACTGTTAAACATAACTCACTAGAGGGCAGTCAGGTTGGTGAAGGGTACTGAAACCCTATTCTTACAGGTCCATATTTGTTCCATAATGTCTTGATTCAAAATTGTACACAAACTACATCTTGAACTAATAAGATCTGGTTTTATTATATTGTACCCTGAATTTCGCTATGTCAACAACAACCAGTGTTGTTATTTTTAACTTGATGCAATGTACTCACTGTTGTACTTTCAGTTTCTTAGTTTGCATATAACATCATGTTTGTAGCTTGACTATTAGTAGGGAACGTCGTCTGCTTCATTTTCTTTAGTTTTGCTGTCGACTCGGAGTATGTGCACATTTCAAAGGACCAAAAGCCGGATTGTAAAAATTGTTCGCGCTCCACGGGTTTTGGCTCTTAGGCAGGAACCATCCAGATACCGGTGAAGTACCAAACTCAAAAACTGAAGCATGCGTGGAGGCACAAATAGCTAACCATGAGCAGGCGACTTTTGCTTGGTTGGGCCTGAACCTAAGGATATTATATTCAAGGTAAGCTACTCAACTTGCTTCACTACCACGGCCTAGGATCATTACTATATATGTATTTCATTCACTCCTTGGCCTTTCTCTTAATACTAAAAATATGTATCTATGAAGCACAAGGTAGAAACATTCTCAGGGAACTACAAGACGAGGATGTCATACAGTCTGTACCATGGTATGCTCTCCTATGCAATTTCATATTTCTTTGCTTTCATTCCTATACCATGTTCTGCAATGCAATTTCCTTGGTCTTTTTGTTCTCATTTGCAAGCTTTATTCATCCATCCAACTATCTCTATATGCATGTCATCTTAGTCCAGGTAGAAGAGGACACGGAAATTTATGTAGCGACTGCGGAAGGTATATTGAAGAAGTTAGTATTCCATTCATGTCTATGTTCTGCAGTGGCACTTCTAGCTATAAACAACTGTCCCCCTGATGTTTAATTTTTAAATATGCAAAATTTAAGGAATGGTTACCAGCCAGAGTAAAACTTGTATTGGTAGTTGTAACACCAACTGGAATTGTAGATTCACAATATTCTACTCTTTCTTATTTGGAAAAACTCTTATGTATTCTTTGGAGCATGCAACATTTCTCATATGTAATACTTCAGCCATGCATGCCTGAAATATGCCTGTCGCTATACACATGAGAATATCCTATAGTTTTGGCTTTCCAATTCAGGAGACATCAGAACCAAAATATGCCCTTCATAACCAGTCTGATTTTAGAGACATCAGAGCCGACATGCTTTATCAGATTACCAGAGTGGATGGGAACATGGCTTCATTCCATCCACCACTGAACCCTTTCATTTCTTGACAGCAAGACTTCTACCTCAGGTGGGACTTGTGATCATACAACTGAAGCGTTCTCAGAGATGAATATATCGGATGTCAATGTAGGCAAAATGAAATTCAGTTATCTATTGTACCTATGCTTTCATGTAACTAGAGGAATACCCCGCGCGTTGCAGCGGGTATCCTTTTATGAACTCTATTGTGAGAATGCAAACGAATAAGATGCATGAAATCTGAAATTGTCTACATGAACATGCATGATTGTATGCTATGGTATGCATGTTGCAAATTTTTTTTGGAAATTTCTTAAAAGCATACATATAGAATAGCACTTAACAGTTACATGTGTTTTGATAATTTAAAATAATTGTAATATTTTTTTTCGACCAAACGCTAATATAATTGACGATGAGATAGATTGCATGGAGAGTTAGTCAAACAATGATATAGACAATTATATGTTACATGATATCGGCAATAGATTGCATAGTTATTTGTGGAAATCCCATGAAATACTCCCTATTATATGTTCATTTCATGCTCTCATGTGTTACACATAGTTATTTTCAATGGTTTGCATATGTTAGCAATAGTTATCTTCAATTTTTTGTTTGATGTAGGGATGCCAAAGCTTATGTTAACTAAATTTCTTTTTAAATCATACACACGTGTTCTCTTTAGCTAAACTTATTTCTTCTCCCTTAGATACTGAATGTGAAGTGGAGGTGGTTTAGCAGAAATCACAAAGGTGGAACTTTCTTTGATGAAGAAGCACTATAGCAACAAACAATATTCAATGAACAGTCGATTATCGCCATCTAGCATTTAAGAAAATAATATGTTAGTGTATAAGGATTGTTAGTATATAGGCATTACATAAGGTCATAGGATTGTAAGTTGAACTACTACAATGTGTCATATGCTAATTTCAACGCTGCGATTTCAGACGTGCGTGCACGTGCACACTAACTAGTATACACAAGGAGCAGTACCAGGCCTACCGCAGGGACACTGCTATGTCCAGCTCTCAACGTCAGATTCTTCACCATGTGAGTGGTGCTTCTGTTGATCTTCCTGCTTCCCTTGTTCCAGAGTCTTATTTGTTGGAACACGTAGAGATAAACGAAACTTTTCTACGCGGTACTTCCAAGATCTAGCTGAGGTAGAAGGCCACGAGAATTACCACTAGACGCGCAGGTGCGGACTATCGATGAAGCACGTCGATGCAGTGTAGTCCCATGATCCGATCCAGTCGATCCAATCCCGCGATCGTCGAAGTGCTGAAGGTACAACACCTCTGCCGGTATCCACACGTACGAGGAGGATCTCCGACGGCGGACTGCTATGTAAGTTTGTCGGCTGGACCGATTGGGTTAGGGTTCCCAACGCATGGGAGTGGAAACTTGTGCACGTTGGGCAACCTGCGCCCCTCTTTATATAGAGAGTGGGAGTGGGCTGCACAACGCTTGTGGGCCATTCCCTCTATGAGTCCAACTCACTAATTTAGTCAATTTCCGGTTTGGGTCCAACCCGACCAATATACGTGTTCCCGCTCTTAAGTGTGCGAGGCTGCAGCCTCATGGCGATTTGGACACGATTGGAGTCCGACTCCCAATCGATCAATCGGTAGCGGCTCCTAGCAGAACGTGCCGACTCCCAAGTGCCATAGAGTCATGACGATATACCTTCCAATGTGACTTTCATCTGAGTCCCTTTTGCCTCACGATATACCTTGTCGAACTATAGGCGAATTATCGTCATCCTTTAAATAGCTCAACTCTCTTCTCGGTCTGTGATATATGATTCATCTGACTAACTCTTAGTCAATAGACACAGTTAACACTTAACCGAGTCGCGCATGGCCATACTTCCGGAATCACATCACTCGAGAGGGCCCAGAGAATATCTCTCCAGTCGGAGGGGCAAAATCCCATCTTGATTATCCACATCACGCATCTTGCTTCTCATTCGACCCAAACTCTGCCTTTATAACTGTCTTGTCACGGAACAACGTTTGACAGAACCTAAGACGGTGATTCACAACTCTGATTGTGCGACAAACTTAGGTCTAAGGATTACATTGATTGAGAAATGCAAATGACGACTTGCTCGTTGCATCTCAATATGGGCGAGTCCGACTTGCTAAACTCTTTAGCCAAGTCTGTGAACGTTGGAATGGCATCGCCATGCCCATGACAAGTGGAACCGTGTCATCAGCCAACACTCACACTAGTCTAGGGTGTGTGTCTAGCAGAACCTTAATGACCAAGGACAATTTAGCATGAACAACATGAGTACATAGTTCCACAATCGAATCGTATATTCAATGACATATATCAGATGTTCAAAACAAGGACAACCTAATAAATTTATGAATACATTGGGAATTACATCATACATGATTGCCTCTAGGGCATATTCCCAACAGTCTCCCACTTGCACTAGATCAATCATCTCGACATCATGTGCCTATGCATCTAATGTCCATACCTCTCATGTGCGCCGCATGCTTTGGCTGTGGTAGCGCCTTTGTCAACGGATCTGCAATGTTTGCATCCGTGTGTATTTTGCATAACTTGATATCACCTTGTTCGACAAACTGGCGAATGAGGTGGTAACGCATGAGTATATGTTTGTTCTTCTGGTGTTGTCTACGTTCCTGGGCTTGTGTGATAGCACCATTGTTCTCACAATATACGTCTAATGGATTGGACGCGCCCCGAACCACACCAAGATCTATCAGGAGGTTCCTGATCCAAACAGCTTCCTTTGCATCCTCTGAGGCAGCAATATACTCAGCCTCTGTCATAGATGCAGACACGGTATCTTGCTTGGAACTCTTCCAGCTCACAGCCCATCCGTTCATGACGAACACGTATCCAGATTGCGAACGAGAATCATCCGAGTCGGTGAGATAACTCGCATCCGTGTAACCCTTTACACTGAATTCCTCATCACCTCCATAAACTAGGAACATGTCCTTAGTCCTTCTCAAGTACTCAAGGATGTTTTTAACCGCTGCCCAGTGGGTTTCGCCAGGGTCAACCTAGTATCTGCTCGTTACACTTAGAGCATAGGAAACATCTGGTCTAGTACAAATCATGGCATACATGATGGATCCGACTGCCGAAGCATAGGGATCACACTCATCCAACTTCGCTCATCAGTCGTCGAAGGACACTGAGTCTTGCTAAGTTTTACACCATGGGACATCGGTAAGAACCCCTTCTTAGACTCTTCCATTTTGAATTTCTTCAAAACTTTGTCCAGATATGTACTCTGACTCAATCCAGTGAGCCGCCTTAATCTATCTCTATAGATCCTGATTCCCAGTATGCAAGTCGCCTCACCCAAATCCTTCATTGAGAATTTGTTTCTTGCAACATCATGACATCATTTGACATCAGTAATATGTCATCCACATATAACATTAGAAAATTTACTTTCCTCCCACTAAACTTCTTGTATAAACAAGAATCATGATCGCTCTTGATGAAGCCAAACGATTTGACTACCTCATCAAAGCGAATGTTCCAACTCCGAGATGCTTGCTTCAACCCATAAATGGATTTCTGAAGTTTGCATACCTTGTCAGCGTTAGCTGGATCGACAAAACCTTCAGGCTGTATCATATACATGTCCTTAGTTAAATTTCCATTAAGGAAAGCCGTCTTGACATCCATCTGCCATATCTCATAGTCGAAATAGTCTGCTATGGCTAACATGATCCGAACTGACTTAAGCATCGCTATGGGCGAGAAGGTCTCGTCGTAGTCAACTCCTTGAACCTGTCGGTACCCCTTCGCGACAAGTCGTGCTTTATAGACGGAAACATTTCCATCTATATCAGTTTTCTTCTTAAAGACCCATTTGTACTCGACGGGTCTTGCACAATCTGGCAGATCAACCAAATTCTAAACTTGATTTTCATCCATGGATTTTGACTCGGATCTCATGGCTCCAAGCCATGACCCGGAATCAGATCCCACCATTGCTTTCGAATAAGTTTCCGGCTCGTTACTGTCTAACATTAAAACATCACGAGCATTTTGTAATCTGGAAGATCTCCGTGGTTCAGGTGTTGTGACCGGCGTAGGTACCACGACCGGCTCAGCCTCCAAAGCCCTTGCTGACTCGCCCCTAGCCGGTTCCTCTCGAATTTCTTCAAGTTGCACTGTGCTCCCGCTGACTCCCCGATTGAGAAACTCTTTCTCAAGGAAGACACTATTCCGAGCGACAAACACTTTGCCCTCTTCTCGGTTGTAGAAGTAGTACCCCAAGGTTTCCCTCGGATACGCCACGAAAATACACTTATCCGACATGGTCTTGAGCTTGTCCGACTGAAGTCGCTTGACAAATGCTTCACAACCCCAAATCTTAAGAAAAGACAAACTTGGCCTTTTGCCAGTCCACATCTCATGCGGTGTCTTCTCTACTGACTTTGATGGTACTCTGTTTAGTGTGAACGTTGCAGTTTCCAGACAATAATCCTAAAATGGTAAAGGTAGATCTGTCTGACTCATCATTGATCGTACCATGTCCAACAAGGTCCGATTTCTCCATTCTGATACACCGTTCCTCTGTGATGTACCCGGCGGAGTGAGTTGAGGAACTATTCCACAACTCTTTAGATGGTCATCAAACTCATGGCTCATGTACTCGCCTCCACGGTCCGACCGTAGAATTTTTTTTTTTTTGCCGAGTTGATTTTGTACCTTACTCTGGAATTCCTTGAATTTCTCAAAGGCTTCCGACTTGTGTTGCATTAAATAGTATATCCATACCTACTCAAATCATCAATGAAGGTAATGAAGTACTCATAACCACCTCTAGCTGTCGTGCTCATTGGACCACATACATCACTATGTATAAGTTCCAACAAGTCGGACGCTCTTTCACAAATCCTTGCAAAAGGTGTCTTGGTCATTTTGCCGAGTAGGAATGATTCGCATGTCTCGAACGACTCTAAGTCGAATGAACTTAGAAGTAAATAATCATGGAGCTTCCTCATGCCCTTCCAACTTATATGACTAAGCCGACAGTGCCAAAAGTAAGTCATAGTTAGATCATTTGGGTTCAACCTTTTCACATTTATGTTATAGACCGATTCACTATCAAGATTCAAAATAAATAACCCGTCTTGAACGGATGAAAAGCCATGAAACATATCTTTCAAATATAAAGAACAACCATTATTCTTAATATTCGACTCATAACCTTGTCTCATCAAACATGAGGCGGAAATAATGTTTCGACTAAGCACTGGTACATAATAACAATTATTTAGTTCCATTAAAAATCCTGAAGGTAAATGAAGTTGCATCGTGCCGACTTCCAACGCAGCGACTCTCGCCTTGTTGCCGACCCGAATATCAAACTCTCCTCTCGCCACGCTCTTAGTTCTTACCAGTCACTGCAACGAGTTGCATATGTGAATAACTGATCTGGTATCATATACCCAAGAACTGTTAGGTGCATCAGCAAGATAAATGTCTATAACATTGCATACAAGCGTACCTCAGTTGGAAGTCACACCTCCACTCTTGGCTCTGTCAGCCAAATACTTGGTGCAGTTCCTCTTCCAGTGGCCTTCCTGCTTGCAATAGAAACAATTGGCTCCGGCTGTAGGAGATGGCTTAGTACTTGAGGAAGCGCTCTGGACAGGGCCATGGGCGTTGCCTCCTGACTTATCCTTCTTCTTCTTGGTCCAAGAACTCTTCTTGAATTTAGCCTTATTCTGCATCATCAACACTTGACTGGCGCCTTTCTTGAGATCAACCTCTGCTGTCTTGAGCATCCCATATAATTCAGTGAGCTTCTTATCCATACCATGCATGTGGTAGTTCGAGATGAACGGACCATATGCGCTAGGAAGAGAGTTCAGAATTATATCAGTAGCGAAATCTTCGTTAATTGGGACGCCCAACCTATCTAGAGACTGCACGTAACCAATCATCTTGATTACATGCGGACTCAGTGGATCGCCGTATTTGAGTTTACAACCCAGCAAAGCTTGAGATACTTGATACCTCTCAGTCTTTTCCTGATCCTGGAACATACTTTTGAGGCTTTCGATCATATCGTAGGCCTCAAAATTCTCGAACTGCTGCTGCAAGTTCGGTTCCATGTGTGCAATCATAAGACAACTAATTTCCGTAGACTCGTCTCTAGTCTTACAATAGGCATTCATGACAGCGACTGTCGCATCATCATCAGCCTCATCTGGAAGTGGAGTGTCTAGAACATTGTATTTCTTGTCATGCTTGAGGACTATCCTCAGATTACGATACCAGTTGGTGAAATTAGTTCCATTAAGCTTATCTTTCTCTAGGATTGACATCAGCGCAAAAGTGGACAACTGAGGAAGATTGCTAGGTGTCATTGATCTACAACAGAAAATATGCAAAACACTTAAGAAATGTATTCATAAAAGAGTAGTCATATTAAACGCTTTAATAATTATGTTCCCACTAGAACCAACACCCCTCCGATGGTTGCTAAGTGATTCGAGATCCTAAATAAGCAAGCCGACTAGTGAGTTTTAGCTTCACCGCTAGCCATCAAGTGATCTAGGTAGACAACACTTTGCCAATCGTATCCAATACGACTCCTGTTAGTCGGGTGGCATCATATGCCCCGGCTCCCAACCTACCTCGCCCCGAGCCCCACAACCGTTCTGATGGACTCGTTGTCGAGACATCGTAGTAGTTTTCATAGACTGGGGTGCCATGAGACTACGGTAGAGACGTGGGGTAACGGGATAGCGTAGTAACACAGAACACGAGATTTTACCCAGGTTCGGTACGTCGCGACAGTACGACGTGCCTACTCCTGCACTTCTCACTAATTGGGACTAAAGCCCGTATAACAGGGTTACAATGTGAGAGAATAGATCTAGCTACTCGACGAGGATGAACTTCCCGGCGAGTTGCGTAGAGCTTTAGCTTGTGTCTAACTTAACTTACGTAATCTATCTCCCGTCCGGCTTTATATAATAGCCGGATTAGGGCTTACAGAACAAGAAACCTAGAAGACTACGTTTAACTTGTAACTTGGAAAGTAAGGAATCCGTCTTCTCCTCCAAGCCAGATCACGTGGGCCGTGATCCGGGTTCTTCTAGAATCCGGCTTCTGCGCGTCGGACTACTGGGCCGCCCAATGGACCTAAGCCCATTACCATGTAGGCCACCCTGGTAGTCCGGCTCTTTTGTCTACCATCTTCTATACCCTATTCAGTATATCCGACAGTAGCCCCCAGGAAGGATCAAAACTCTGAAACTCCGTCTTTCGTCAAATACATTTTGTCCGGGAAAACTTGATTCATCATTCTTGATTCTTTCTTCTTTCCTTTTGAAGGAGATGGTAACATAAAACTCGGAACTATGAAAATCCGGCTTTTCTTCTCGCGATCCTTCGCGGAAAAGGAACTTATGACATCAGCGCCTTGATCATGCTGACGCAAGCGCCGCTTGGTTTCACGCGGGAAACCCTGCAACGTATCTCTGATAGATTCTCACGAGAAACGAGGAGATAGCCATCATTCCTCTGTCGTTCCGTTTCCCGGATTTTCCGGCGAGCGACACGCGTCGAACATCCAACGGTCAAAAGAGCCGTTGGCACGTATCTAGAGATTTTCAGGCTATAAATAGCCGTCCTCTTCATCATCGGAAAATTTTCCTCACTCCCTCACTGCCCACGCCATTGACGCAACCGCGAGCTCGAGAGCAAGACCTTGCCCCGACGAACCCTTCGCACGCCGGAGCGCTCCAAAACGCACCACCAAAGGATGGCATCTCCGTCGTCCTCACCGGCTCGCGCCTCCATCGACGAACTTTTGGGCGACCTAGATCCACAGCTAGGGTCGCCCAAGCATGCCGGCGGCGAGCCGAAAAAGGCCACGGCATCCGCGGCGGGCGGAGGAAGCGCTTCCGCCGCCGCGGACGTAGCGGGCCCAAGCGCCACAACAACCCCGCCATTTGCTTCAGAACCGGCGAGGGTCAAGATTCACTCCCGTGGCACTGAGCGCTTCTCCACCGGAGCTGATGAAGAAGCAGAATTTGTCGGAATTTGGAATCAGAGTAATACTTCACTCGTCCTCCTTCGTCGGATGTCAAGGGATAGATTAATAGTTAAAGGCAAATGGCGAATCTCGAAGGATGAGCCAGAGCCCAAGCCAAAGGAAGGAGAACGCGTCCTCCTTACCTCTCATATCACGAGAGGTATGGGTTTTCCCCCTTCCGCCTTTTTCCTAGACGTCCTCAACTTTTATGGTGTTCAACCACATAATATCTCTCCAAATTCCATCCTTCAATTAGCTAGTTTCCAAGCTCTTTTCGAAGGGTATCTTGGAATAACTCCCAATTTAGACTTCTGGCATTACTGTTTCGAGGTAAAACATAACATCACAAACGGTGTTTCGCCCATCTGCGGTACCATATCTTTTATCCTCAGAAACTTTAGGGAAGAATGGTATCCAAAGATAAGAATGCCGAAACCTGACCAATCTTGGCTAGGTTCTTTATTTTATCACCAAGACATTCCGTCCCCAGGCAGAGAAACCGGAGTTCCTCCCTTTGTTAATTCTGCCGCTACTCCTCACGAGAATTGGACGTTAGCAGTAACAGAGGATTTGCCTGAAAACCTGATGAAAATAAAGCGGCGCATTGCCAAACTTCTTCTCAACCACCTTTGGTTTGGAAGGATATCGTTTTATGCTGGTTTGGACGTCGCGTACAACCTTTATCCCTCCGTTCCCGACTTCTTTGCGAGTACACGGGACCGGAAGATAGCATGAGAGGAACAGATAGGTCCTTTAGCAAGAAGGATTTTATAGAACGCCTTCATCAGATAGTTGCCGCTGATAGCCAGATTGAGGAAAGTCTAGCTATTTATCATGCGGAAAATCTGGTTCCTAAGGTACTTTCCTTCCCTTGTTTTGAGTTTCCTCAGATTATCTTCTCTCTTCATTTTTTAACATACTGTTAATTCTTTCCTAGTTTGACGAACTTGGAGAAAATGATCTTGCTTCTGATGCTGAAATCAGCAAATTACATGCCGAGTTTTACAACAACCAAAAGCGCAAGAGGCAAACTACTATCAAAGAAGAATTTCCTTCTGCAGCTATGGGTAAAAGGGGGAGAACGAATACACCAATAGGCGGAAATTTTCGATCACCTGCTGGAAACGAATCCATTCCTACTCCGGATGATATCCGGGTGAAAGAAGAGCCTTTCGACGACCTCGGATATATTCATCCGGAAGCTAAGCAATTTTTTGCTCCTGCGCCTCTTGTTCGCCCCTGGCCACAAAATGGATTAGTTATCCGCAATAATATCGCATTCTCGCCCCGTCAGGTCATACACGATGGCCTTCACCATGTTGGAATTCTTTTCATGGAATATGCCAGGGAATTCAAGGAGACCTTGGCTGACTTGCGAGAAATGAGCCAGGTAATACTTCTAGCCCCCAAGCATTAAGTTGAAACCCTAAATTCTTCTTAATGCTTCTTTGTATGCTTGTTCAAACTTAAGCATCTGGCTTTCATTTCCATGTTTCAGCATTCCGCAGATGCCATAAACTTGGAAGTTTTGAAAAAACTTAGCCTCAAAAGCAGAGAAGTAAAAACACTTCAATCTGTTATTGAATCAAAAAGCAACGAACTGGCGTCGTCTCAACGGCAATTATCAAAAGCCACCGGTATTTTACTTCGTGTTTATTGATTTTTGCTGGAAAATCATTGCTAGATCTTGCCGTAATGTCGGATTATTTGTCCCTGCTTTTCAGCTGCTTTAACCAAAGCCAAGAAGCACAGCAAACGCTGCTTATTTTTCTCAAACTTCGTGAAGAAAACTCCACCTTCAAAGAGAACTTTCAAAAGTTCGAGAAGAACTGGAAGCCAGTAATCTAGCCCTTGGGATTGCGCAATCCAAGGCTTCTTTGCAGGCAGCAGAGGATAGATCTATTATCAATGATTTAGAAAGTCTATTCCCTCGTATGAAAGAAGGCGATGAAATTGACGCGGTTCTTGGTAAGTTGACTTCTTTTACCAATACTTTCATGTCATATTTCTTGTATTCTCTAATCTTTGCTTTTGTCAAAAAAGCAGGAAATTTTCCAGGAATTTCTCTGACTGAAAAGATCCGGGCCTTTGGGAAGATATGGAATTCAATCAGAAATGCAGGAATGCATTTAATTAATAAATTCCTGCCCACAAGTAGTATACAATCTTCAGAAGTTTACCGACTTCCGGATGGCATCATGGAGGTAGCAAATTCGAAGGAATCTTTCCTTCGCTCTGCTGCACGGGTGGTGCGCGAATGGCACTTGGCCTCATGCGCTTACATTACCCCGATGCAAAATCCTGGCGTGTAGATCCGGTATTCCTCAAGAATGTACAGAAGCACAAATAAATGCGATCTTTAATGAAGTTGAAGGCCACGCCACAGATTGCCTCCATGGTGAATATCTCCATTACTTATCCGGAAGAAGAAGTGCCCGCAGCCCCGAGAATGATAGCAGTGATGAAGACTCAGAAGTTTAGGGGGGCGCACTTGACCTGGATGATGGATGTGTATAGTAGCTTTTTTACAATGTAATTCATATTGTAATGCTTCTATGTCATTTGTCGGAACAAGAACTCCGCCTTTTGCAATTTCAAGCTTCTTGCAAAGTTTTTCCAGGTTTGGCTGTTCCTTTATCTTCTAAGTAATCTGGCATCTGTGTTTTAACTGCTCTAGTGTTTAAAAATGGCTCAATTAGCAATATGTATCGTCATGTTGAGTAACTGGGGACGAACCAAAACAGTTTTAAAAACTCAGAAACATGGATTATGCTAGAAGCATTTTTACTGACTAGTTTCAGTGACCCAACACATACACAATCAGATAAAACTTAGAGAAAACAAGGAACTGTTCTGAAACTTGGGCACGCAGGCACAATCCGAGTTTCCTTTAACCTTCAACAGGCCGAATCATTCAGCTTTTAAACACCGAGCACGCAGGCACAATTCGGGTCAACATTGAGTATTTGTAAGATCATTGGGAAATAGATAAAGCGGAAATATTTTGTACTTATAATGAATAGAATTCCGACAACTTTATTTCATGATCTCAAAGATGTTTACATAGAAATTGAACTAAGCGTAGAAGGGACGTAATTGCTGGATACTCCAAGGCCTATTTGTCTCTCCTAGTTCATCATCTATTTTTCTCTTTCTTTTGCGATTCGGCTTCTCGGGGTCGTCCTCCGTATCTCGAATGTCAACAAGATAGTATGATCCATTCTTCATGGCTTTACTGATGACAAATGGTCCTTCCCATACTGGGGCTAATTTTTGCTTCCTTTTCTGCACCAATCTCAGCACTAAGTCACCTTCTTTAAAAGAACGATGCCTGATTTTCCGACTGTGATAACGTCGTAAACCTTGCTGGTAAATGGCGGATCTTTGAAGTACAAGTTCTCGTTCCTCTTCTAAGAGATCGACGGCATCCTGTCGTGCTTCCTCGGCATCCGAGTCGTCAAAATTCTGTACTCTCGGGCTATCATGGATCATATCCGTTGGAAGAATAGCTTCCGCACCATAAACCAGGAAAAACGGGGTTTGCTCGGTTGACCTATTTGGCGTCGTTCGAATACTCCACAACACGGAAGGTAGCTCTTCTACCCATGCTCCAGCTGCTCTATGGAGAGGAGTTTCGTCTTGGGCGTATTCCTTGCAGGATTGAACTGTTCATTCTTTCAACCTGTCCATTAGATTGCGGGTGTGCCACAGATGCAAGATCTAAGCGAATTCCCGTTTGTTGGCAGTATTTTGCCAACTCTCCAATGGAGAAATTTGTCCCGTTATCAGTTATTATGCTGTGTGGGACGCCATACTCATTACTAAATCAATAATGAAATTTCTGGCAGTTTCGCCGTCCAGCTTTTTGATGGGTTTAGCCTCCACCCATTTTGTGTACTTATCTACCGCTACGAGTAGATGTGTAAGTCCACCTCTTGCAGTTTTGAACGGTCCCATCATATCTAGCCCCCAGACCGCAAACGGCCATGTGATAGGGATAGTTTTAAGTGCTTGGGCCGGCAAATTGGTCTGCTTGGCGTAATATTGGCATCCTTCGCACGTATTCACTATGCGTTCGGCGTCTGTCTTGGCTGTTAGCCAGAAAAACCCCGCCCGGAATGCTTTTTTGACTATGCTTTTTGATTGAGCATGATGTCCGCAATCGCCGGCATGGATTTCTTCCAGTATTTCTCTTCCTTCTTCTGGTGAAATACACCGTTGAAAAATTCCGGAAGTACTGCGTTTATACAAGTGGTCGTTGATCACCACGTATCCTTTGCATCGACGCTGTATTTGCCTTTGCAAGACCTCGTCTGCTCCTTCCGGGTACTTCTGATTGACTAAGAAGTTTAAGTACGGGATTGTCCAATCCGGTTTAACGAGCATGACTTCAATTGTTTCAGATGCTAGAGGGTAGTCAACGTCTCCACCTTTTATGGACGGTTCATGCAAATGCTGGACGAATACCCCTGGTGGTAAAGTTTTTACTCTCTTGATCCCATGCGGGCTAACGCATCCGCGTTCCAATTTTCCTCCCTTTTTATGTGAAGGACTTCGAACCCGAAGAAGCAGATGGCAAACTCATCCACCGTTCTCCGATATTCGGCCATTATAGGGCTTTTCGCGTCCCAGGTTTGGTTGAGCTGATGCTGTACCAAATCCGAGTCTCCATAGCACAAGATGCGTTTTACCCCTATTTCTTTTGCAATATGCAAGCCATGAAGCAAAGCTTCGTATTCTGCCACATTATTACTGGCGTTGAAGTGTATTTGTAATACATACTCCATTGTGTCTCCCTTGGGAGATTTTAGAACTACGCCGGCTCCAGCTCCTTCCTTCATCTTGGATCCATCAAAGTGCATGATCCAGTACTCGGATTCTGGCATCGGTGTATTTTCCATTGCTTCTGTCCAGTCGGCGACGAAATCTACCAAAACCTGGGATTTTATTGCCGTCCTTGGCTGGTACTTAATGTCGAAAGCTGCCAGCTCGATGCCCCATTTAGCTACTCGGCCGGTTGCCTCCGCATTGTTTATAATATCCCCTAGTGGTGCTTTACATACCAGTGTTATGGAATGTCCTTGGAAGTAATGGCGCAGCTTTCTAGATGCAAAAAATACGCCATATGCCAGTTTCTGATAGTGCGGGTATCTTTGTTTGGATTCGGAGAAAACTTCGCTTATGTAGTATACCGGATGTTGATCTGGTATGCTTTGCTCTTCTTTTGTCCGTTCCACAACGATTACCGCGCTAATAACCCGATTAGTAGCCGTAAGGTATAGTAACATGGGCTCTTCGTCTTTGGGTGATGCCAAGACGGGAGCGTTCATCAAGGTTTCTTTTAACTGGGCCAACGCTGCATCGGCCTCTTCTGTCCATTCGAACTTGTCGGATTTCTTCAAAAGTTTGTAGAGTGGTAAGGCTTTATCCCCCAGCCGACTAATAAATCTGCTGACGGCTGCAGCGGAACCCGTCAATCTTTGGACATCTTTTACACATGTAGGCTTTGAGATATTCAAGATTGCCTTGATCTTTTCCGGGTTAACTTCTATTCCTCTGTGAGAAACGAAACCCAGAAGTTTTCCTGAGGGAACCCCGAATACGCACTTAGATGGATTCAACTTCATCTTGTAAGTGCGCAAGTTTTCGAAGGTTTCTCGCAAATCCTCAAGGAGTGTATCTTTTTCCTTGGTTACGACAGCGATATCGTCCACGTAAACATGGACGTTTCTGCCAATTTGACTATGCAAACAGCGTTGCATGCAACGCTGGTAGGTTGCACCTGCGTTCTTCAGGCCAAAAGGCATGGTTACGTAGTAATACGTCCCGTACGGGGTTATAAAAGAAGTCTTGATTTGATCTTCTTTTTTCATGCGTATTTGGTGGTACCCGGAGTATGCATCCAAAAAGCATAAAAGCTCGGAGCCTGCAGTGGCATCTATTATTTGATCGATTCGCGGCAGTGCGAACCTATCTTTCGGACATAACTTGTTCAATCCTGTGTAATCTATACACATTCTGAGGGCAGTTGTGTCTTTCTTCGGTACTAATACCGGATTTGCGGACCAGTCAGTATGTATTACCTCCTTGATGAAATCCGCTGCTAAAAGCCGGATAATTTCCTTGCCAATAGCCTTCCGTCTTCTTCCGTCAAATCGACGGAGACCTTGTTTGACGGGTTTTGATCCAGGAATAACCTTGAGTTGGTGCTCAGCAAGCTCCCTGGGTACGCCTGGCATGTCAGCTGGACACCAGGAGAAAATGTCCCAGTTCTCACGGAGGAACTTGATGAGCTCGCCTTCCTATTTGTCGGTCATCCCAGTCCCTACTACGACAAATTTTGTCGGATCTTTGGGATCTAGGATTACCTGTCTTGTATTCTCGGACGCCTTGAAGCTATCTGTTGGCTTCCGAGTTTCTTTTCCTGCCGGCATTTCTTTCGGCGATACCTCCTTGGCTAACTCCTTCAGTTCTTCCTGAGCTATAACTCTTTGAGCGCAAAGGGCGTTTTGCTTCTCCAACTCGTTTGCCAGCTTGAAATCACCGGCAATGGTGATTACTCCTCCTTTGGGTCCTGGCATCTTCAGCTTGTTGTAGATATAGCAAGATCTTGCCACAAATTTGGCGAAAGCCGGACGTCCGAGTATTGCGTGATACACGCTTTCGAACGGCACTACTTCGAAGGATACTTTTTCCTGCCGGAAGTGATCTTTATCTCCGAAGGTGACATCTAGGGAAATTTCTCCTAGGGATCGTGCTTGCCTGCCAGGAACAATGCCATGGAAGCGTATATTGCTGTAGTTGAGCTGGGACTCGGAGATCTTCAAGTGCTTCAGTGTATCCAGGTACATTATGTTGATGCTGGATCCTCCGTCCATCAGCACTCTTCTTAGCCTAGTGTTTTGAACAATAGGGCTTACAACAAGAGCTTGTGTGCCGGGTTCAGGGATATTTCCGGGATGATCTGACTGATCCCAGATTATCGGTGTGTTGGAGTACTTCAAGAATTTGGGGTTGCAGGAACAACCGCGTTTATTTCTCGAAGTGTCCTTTTGGCCACCTTTGCTGACGGGGTTGCTAGGAAAGTTAACATTGCTTCTCCGTCAACTCTCGGAAATTTAGGTTCGCCTTTTCGCTGCTGTTCCTGGATTTTGTCATCAGTGTCCGATTCACTGTCTTCTTTTTCAGCTTCTGGCTTTTGTTTGGCAGGTTTCCTCTTGGAACCCTTCCCTTTATTTCCGGATCCTGCATTGCCTTTCATATGCTTGTTTAGCCGGCATTGCGCGTTTGTGTGGGTTTGGTTTCCCAAACTGAGAGTGGTGGACGCAGGGTTCCGACTTAATTCTCTCCCATTCTTCGGGAGTGTAATTGATTGGATCCGGACTGCGGCCTTTCCACTTGTTCACCTTTTCTCCTCCAAAGGCTATGTTAACCTCCTTGGGCTTTGTTGTTGACTCCGGAGTTCCTTTTTTATCAAACGAGGTGTTTTCTTGGCCAGTATCAGTGACTCAATATTGCATCCTCTTGCTCTGATATCGTCTTCGGCTGCAGCATGCTCATTAGCGGTTGTAAGCATAGATCCGAGATCTTTGTGCTTTTTAGAACCAACCATGAACGGTACAAGTCCGGGTTTTAGGCCATTGACGAAAGCATGCATTGCTTGTACGTCAGTTTACTCCAGAGCAACTATTCTTCATTGCAGTCCATCTGGAGATGAAATCCACGTATGGTTCATCTTCAAATTGGGTGCAACGGTTCAGCTGGTTGATGCTATTTGGGCGTTTGTATGTTCCCCGAAAGTGCTGAGTAAATACCCTCGCCATATCATCCCAACTGTCTACAGTTCTTGATGGTAAACCATTAATCCAATCTCTGGCTCCGTCTAGCAACATTAGGGGAAGAAACTTGACAGCTTCCAGGTCTGTCCCGTTGTTGATTTGGACGGCTGTGTAATAATCTGAAAGCCAGGTATCCGGGTTTGTATTGCCGGTATACTTTTGGTAGGTTGGACCAACTTTGGCGAAGCCAGAATGTAGGGTTATCCTTCGGATCCTGTCAGTAAAACACTTAGGACCAAAGTATAGATCATCCTTTTCTGCTCTATCAATATGTGCAGAATATCTCCCGGCTGAATGGACAGAAGGGGATCTGCTCCTTTCTTTTCCATTGTTGCGCGGACGCGCTTTTCCGGGGTTATCTCTATCTCTTCCGTTGTCACGCCCCCTGGGATTAGGTGGAGTCCTGCTCCTGTACCTTTCCTTATCCTTAGGCGGTGTCCGAGATCTTTCACGTCTGTGAGGTGTATCGTATCTTCCAGTTTTTTCAGCTGGGTTTCTCGGAGGTGGCATTATTTTGCCGTCATTCCGGTGTTTGTCTTCCCGATCGTGTGGTTTATATCCATCTTTCGGAGATGAGGTCCGGTTCTAGACGCTGCGTCCCGGTTGTCGGGGTTTTTCTTGTCTTTTCTCGGATCCTCTTTTTTATCCGAATCTCCGGGTTCTTCCGGTCCAGGTGCTCCAGCAGCGCAAGTAACAGTTTTGCAGAGGGCGGAATTATCATGCAGCCTCCCTGATCGCTCTTGTCCTCGCTGTTGCTGCTGTAATGCTTTTCCTAGGAAAGCATACACCCCTTGGAGTTTTTCCCCGTTGGAGTACAGATCATTGTTCAGGATGGCGAACGCTGCTTCCGCGTTTTCAGCTGTGGTTTTGTATATTGGTTCGCCCTTGGCATCTTTGCCGTTTAACTGCTTTTGCCAAGATGGGTTGTAAAACCTTTCTTTTTGTGGCAGTTCTTCCGATTTTGCAATTCCGGGTAACCTAGTAGGTTTTAAGGCAGATCTATGCTTTCTCTCGTACTCCTCTATTTCTTCCTTCATGATTTTGATGTCATTATGGGTTTGTTGGAGATGTTGCCGAGATCTAAGCAGATGTTGCTTGTTGCCGTTGGAAAGCTTGTCTCCTGGCTTCCAGCATCTCAGGGGGTTCATTGGGTCCCCACTGGAGTTTGTAATAGTTCTTGCTCTTCCAATTCTGTCATTGGTGGAGCAGTGATTTCCTTAGATTTCTTTTCCGCGGGCTTTGTGCCACTAATATCTCCGACTTCCAGGTTTTCATCAGCGAGATCAGCTGACTTTTTCTTCCGGAGTTTGTACTGGAGTTTTTTAGAAGCACAGTGCTTTTTCTTGGAAGACGGAGGTTTTTTGACAGGTTCATCCTCTGTCATCTCCTTGACATTAGGGAATATCGGAGAAGTTTCTCCGTCTTCCCTCTCTTCCACTGACGGAGGGGTTTTAGGGCTTTCCTGGCTATCGGCACCTGTTGTATCAGCTGGTTTTGCCATTAGCACTTCATGGAACCCTTCTTGAAAGGACTTAACTTTTCTTACGAAGGCATCATCGTCCTCGTCTTCGGAGTCGAAGTTATCCGATCCGGTTTCCGACTCCAATCTCGCCTCTATGGCGGCAAGCACAGACTCTGTTTCCGAGTTCATCGTCTGGTTGACGGATGTCGGATCTTCCGTCTCTGTGACGGGTATTGGTTCTTCCGTCTCTGTGACGGGTATTGTTATCTGCCTCTTGCACGGGATTTCCGTCATCCGTGTTTTCGGCGATCTCGGATTGCACCATGCCGATAAAAGTGCGTATCACTGTTTTGTCGGCGATCTGAGCAAAATCCGGCATCATAGTCGTCTTCGACTGGGTATAGGCGGGTGGGATAAATTTGCTTCCACCGCAAAACCCCATTGCCTCTGCAGTTAGTCCGATAAAGATGTTAGCAGATCCAATCGGTAACACGCAGGCACTTACCAGGTGGTTTTGCGCCGGTATGTATGATCCGTTGTCGAGGAAGCGCCCGACGTCGTCGTCGAATTCCAAGCTTCCGACAGTGATCGATCTTCCAATTCCGCCGAGTATCCCAGATCGGAATTTCACGCCTGACGTCATTTGCCCCACGGTGGGCGCCAACTGTCGAGACATCGTAGTTTTCATAGACTGGGGTGCCATGAGACTACGGTAGAGACGTGGGGTAACGGGATAGCGTAGTAACACAGAACACGAGATTTTACCCAGGTTCGGTACGTCGCGACAGTACGACGTGTCTACTCCTGCACTTCTCACTAATTGGGACTAAAGCCCGTATAACAGGGTTACAATGTGAGAGAATAGATCTAGCTACTCGACGAGGATGAACTTCCCGGCGAGTTGCGTAGAGCTTTAGCTTGTGTCTAACTTAACTTATGTAATCTATCTCCCGTCCGGCTTTATATAATAGCCGGATTAGGGCTTACAGAACAAGAAACCTAGAAGACTACGTTTAACTTGTAACTTGGAAAGTAAGGAATCCGTCTTCTCCTCCAAGCCAGATCACGTGGGCCGTGATCCGGGTTCTTCTAGAATCCGGCTTCTGCGCGTCGGACTACTGGGCCGCCCAATGGACCTAAGCCCATTACCATGTAGGCCACCCTGGTAGTCCGGCTCTTTTGTCTACCATCTTCTATACCCCTATTCAGTATATATCCGACACTCGTCTAGCTTACCAAGTGCTTCCGCTGTAAGATTCCGACTCAAACCCACAGAAAGAATTGGTAGCACCTCAATTTTATGAGCCCACTACCAAGAATGTCCGACTTGTGATGGTGCAGCACTGGCGGGGCGACCGACTAGACCTTTTTTGAGGGATTAAAATCTACCAACTATCTAAATAGAGGTAAAAAAAAGACATAACAATAACACAAATAAAGCAATTATAATGTGAAATGTTATGGCTCTCTTCATGGTGATCTCCATCTCCACAAAGCTTGTAAATCGACTCGTGCCAACTCTTGTCACGTGCCATCTTACTCCATGTAGCCGACTTGTACATCGACTTGCATGTCATCCGGATTCTCCAAAAAGCTACACTAGCTAGTAAATGAAAAATTAATAGAGAATCCGACACGCATGCCGTTATACAATAAAATAACAGCACCTAGGCTCCAGCCGGCTGACAAAAATATGATACGTAGATCACGTATGGATTACACACATCACATGCACATAAGTCATACCATTCACAACATCCTGCAAAAAAAGTTATGCATAGAAACGATATCTACCGGCGTTGTGAAACTCGTAACGACATCTAAGGCGCTACGACAGGGCGAAGCCGGCGGCCCCCTCGCGAGTGCGGGCAGCACCCGACGATCTCATCTGCATTCCGAACATGGATTTCTTCATCGGATAGAACAATTTTACCCAAATCTGATCCGTATTCCGATTCGACCAAATTCTTTGATCTTCGATCACCGCAACTGGATTTATGTGTCACGGTATACCCCGATGGCGGAAACCGACCGGTAGGGGCAAGTTGTTCCACGACCTTAGCAGTATGATCACGGAAACCAGATCATCCATTAACCCCCGAGTACGATTGATCCAATGAACCTTGTACAAAACCGATGTATCTTATAGAACGACCACCAAAACAGCTAGATCCAATCTAACGCTAACTACATATCACATATGTGCAGATCACGGGTCTAAAACAAGAAGGTACCGCTCTGATACCAATGTTGGAACGCGTAGAGATAAACAAAACTTTTCTACGCGGTACTTCCAAGATCTAGCCAAGGTAGAAGGCCACGAGGATTACCACTAGACGCGCAGGTGCAGATTATCGATGAAGCACGTCGATGCAGTGTAGTCCCACGATCCGATCCAGCCGATCCAATCCCGCGATCGTCAAAGTGCTGAACGTATAGCACCTCTGCCAGTATCCACACGTACGAGGAGGAGCTCCGACGGCGGGAGTGGGACTAGGTCCGGTGCGGCGGCTGGACTGAGTGGGGCTAGGGTTCCCAACGCATGGGAGTGGAAACTTGTGCACGTTGGGCAACCTGCGCCCCTCTTTATATAGCGAGTGGGAGTGGGCTGCACAACGCTTGTGGCTCATTCTCTCTGTGAGTCTAACTCACTAATTTAGTCCATTTCCGGTCCGGGTCCAACCCGACCAATATATTTGCTCCCGCTCTTAAGTGTGCGACCCTGCATGCTCATGGCGACTTGGACACGATTGGAGTCCGACTCCCAATCGATCAATCTATAGCGGCTCCTAGCAGAACGTGCCGACAACTAAGTGCCATAGAGTCATGACGATATACCTTCCAATGTGACTTTCATCTGACTCCCTTTTGCCTCACGATATACCTTGTCAAACTATAGGCGAATTATCGTCATCCCTTAAATAGCTCAACTCTCTTCTCGGTTCGTGATATATGATTCATCTGACTAAATCTTAGTCAATAGACCCAGTTAACATTTAACTGAGTCACGCATGGCCATTCTTCCAGAATCACATCACTCGAGAGGGCCCAGAGAATATCTCTCCAGTCGGAGCGGCAAACTCCCATCTTCATTATCCACATCACGTAGCTTGCTTCTCATTCGACCCAAACTCTGCCTTTATAACTGCCTTGTCACGGAACATCGTTTGACAGAACCGAAGTCGGTGATTCACAACTCGGATTGTGCGACAACCTCAGGTCTAAGTATTACATTGATTGAGACATGCAAATGACGACTTGCTCGTTGCATCTCAATATGGGTCAGTCCGACTTGCTAAACTCTTTAGCCAAGTCTGTGAACGTTGGAATGGCATCACCATGCCCATGACAAGTTGAACCGTGTCATCAGCCAACACTCACATTAGTCTAGGGTGTGTGTCTGTCGCACCCGGACTTCTAGAGGATACTCGCCGTTCCGTTGAACAGTAGTAGGTTGGATTACGGGGCTTACCGGCACCCGCGTCCTCTTACGAGTAGGCCAACACACGTATGTGTGACAACCAACCCCTATCTGTTCAGCGTCGACGTAAACTATCCCATAGAAATCAGGATACTACCATTGACGTACTTCATACCATACACACATGGTACGTCAACGGCGTTAAACGAAATAATAACACAACATATCTCTAAGACACAAAAGATTGAAATCAGTTGCAAATAGCTCTCACTAGAGCAGAGATAGCAGATACAATCATCCAGAGGACACATGTCCCAACATAACATCATTACATCTCAGCGGAAGCATTCAAAGGGTCTGAGTACAGACAAATCCAAATAGGCTTAGGAAGCCGGGAACTGAAAGAAAGACGGAGCCCATCCACGTAGCCTCGGATCCTGCCCGGGTCCGCTACCTACTCGTCAGCAGCCTCGTCAAACTCCACGTAGTAGCCGTCACTGGGATCCTCGTAAGCGTAGTCTGCGGAAACCACAGCCCCAAAGGGGTCAGTACATAAACGTACTGGCAAGCAAGACTCACGGTTCACCAAAGTGTAGCCCGTCAACACCAAGCACAGATGCCTTGGGTTCAACGGAAGAAAGGGGATATAAAAGATGCTGCAACTGGCTGCGCTAACCAACTACAGAGATTCTACCACTTCCGGCTAACAGAAAGAAGATAAGATATCGTATCGTAACCAACTATAATTAACCACCAAACAAACCCATCCTGGATCTCGCCCCTTATCCAAAGAAGCAATCCGAGGATAACCCACACAGTTGGATTAATGAATAATGAATCAAGTTGTTATGTCAATAAGCCTATTACTAGTCAAGTTATCCATAGTTAGGTGTAAGTTGTTCTGAATACTTGTTAGCCAGTACTTTCACCAAGTCAACCATAACCGCGGAAAACACGGCTTCTCGAGAAGATTTATCCCTGCAGGGGTGCACCAATTTGGCCGTACACGTAAGAATAACCGGCCAGATGGGATGCCTCCCACCAAGCGGGGCACTCAACACAACTCAACTCTTCTCCGCATCAAGCCCAAAGCACCTTGGGCGCACGGCTAATCGAGCCCCGAAGAAAGGGGACCCTCATAGCACTCTAAGAACGTGTCCCCCTATAAGCCGACTACAAAAGTTCCACCCTGCGCTGGGCTCGCAAAAACATGCATGCGGCAAATGGAAAACACGAACTAAATGAGACGATTTGGACGAGATGCGAATCTTGAGGGGGGCGCCCATACACGCTTCCCACATGCGGATAGTGCGCTCATCATGGATCAGTAGACAAGACCCTTTTCCTATTAGGGTCGACACTAGCAGGCCTCAAATCCACACAGGGCCTCCTGCCGGTGCCTTATCAGCATATTATTATTATCAGGTTGATTGATTAACATCGAGCCCCCAGAACATAATAGAATATAGTAACAGAAAGTAACGGGTAACAGACTCGAGCAAAACAACCTAAGCATGCTAGTAAGACACTGGCTCAAACAATGGGGTTGTAGGAGTGGAGGTGAGGCAATATCAGGGTTAAGGGATTCATGTGATAGGTTCGTAACAGAAGCAACGATACATATGGCTAGCATAAATAGACAACGGAAAGTATCGGTAACCAATGTTGAAAGGAACACAGTGGTTCATGTGAGTGATGACTTGCCTGCAAACTCAGCAGCCTGGTACAGAGCTAGATCCTCAGAAGGGGTGTCGTAAGTATCGTCTGTCTCAACGTCGTCGTCTATCCGAGAAGAAGCAAACAAACAATGCAGAAAGATAAACAATCAATATCATGGCATAGTGCACAATCATGGGATGATGCATGTCAATTTAATGGATGCATCAAAATAAACTAGTTGACATGGTAACACAATTTAAATGGACACATATGCAATTTTGAGTTGCATATGAAAAGCCCATGAATTTTGGTTGAAACAATTGTTTTCCAATTAACCAACAGGTGAAAGTGGATTAGTATGATGCATGGATGAGGAAAACAACAAAATAACAACAATAGGACCAAGTGGAAATAAGGTTTACCAATTTAGAAATTTATTTATTAAATTAGGGAATTTTTGGTTCCTTAAAGGGATTACACAAATAGTTGTTGTTTTCACCAATTTAAATTGTGCAAAATAATTAACAAAATTCATATTTGAAAATAATACAAAATTTTGGTTGGATTACATGTTTCAAATATTGAAAAAGGAGTTGAGATGAATTTATTATGACTTTAACGAGATTAAACAAGTTTTAAATGAATTTAAAACAAGTTTGAATATTATTTGAATTTTACTTGTTCAAAACATAAATTCAAACTCACATTTGAAAAGTTTATACTTTTCTAGTTTGAAAACATATTTTGCATGTTCAAAAATAATTTAATTTGAGCAAGTTATGATTTTATCAAATTTAAATGATTTAAACAAGGTTTAAATTACTTAAGCAATTTTAATTATTCAAACCATGAAACAAAATTTATATTTGAATAGGTGGTTTGAAATAGCATGGGAAACATCTTTTAGTTGCATTATTTGGATTTAGTATGAATTAGTTATGGATTTTATCAAATTACAAATGAATTATTTGAATTCAAATTCTGAATGCATTTGAAAAATTCAAAACAGAAAACAAATGTTACCAATAGATAGATCATTTAATTTAGAGCAGTGCACATATTTTATTTTTATTATTTGAGTTTTTAAAATGAAAGTTATTTGCATTTCCAAATTAGGGACCAATCTGTTAATTTAAAAGGATTTAGATTTAAACAGAAAAGCTTGAAAACTTTTGTTACCGCACAGAGAGCTAGCCCAAGGCACTGCCAGATGGGCCCTGGGCCAGTGTGTGCTTGCGTGGCAACGCAGTGGCTGACAGGGGGGGCCACCCTGTCAGCGCTCGGTGCAAAAAAAAAGGTTGGGAATTCCCGAGCGAGAGCGAGGGCTCGAACCCTGGCCTCTCCCGTGCGCGTGCTGTGGCGTTGCCACTGGGGCGAGCGAGCGGTTCTTGTCAGTATACAGCGCGCACACAAGGTAAGGTTCAGATTAGCGTCCTGAAATTTTAACTGAAACTGACGCGCGCTTTTCTGAAACTTGGACAGGTGTTCGCGGTGGCTCAACTGCGGCGAGATACCGCGGCTGCTCGTGCTCGTGGTACTTGCATGTGCTGCGAGCACGGATGCGTGCGCTGCGGTGATGCTTGTGCAAGACAGAGGGGAGGAGGAGGACACGGTGGCGCTCACCGCGGATGTAAGCGATGCAGCGGCTCGGGGCAGACGAGCTCGACGGCGACAGCGGCGTGGTCGAGGATGGCGTCGTCGATCCAGAGGGTCACCGTGGCCGAGTAGGTGTCGTCGAGGGAGAGGAGGAAGCGGCGGTGCGATTTCGGTGGCTAGTTTGGGTGGTGGTGCACGGCAGTGGCGGTGGTCATCGGAATTCAGAAACGGCGCTTCTCCGGTGAGGTAGCAGAGGGGGAGAAATCCGGCGAGAGGGAGAGGGAAACGGCGGCGCGAGCTCGAGGGGATAGGTGGGTGGATAGCTAGGGCTGCGGCGCGGGGCTAGGGTTGCTTAAATAGGGGGTACGGTGGCGCATCGGCCGTCGGCGTGCAACAGTGCCGCCGTGGCACCCCCCGATGCGCTGCCGTACTGGAAACAGAAGGGGGGTGCGCGAGCGAAGCGGTACGCGGGCCAGCGGGTAAGGTAAGTGGGCTGGGCTGCGTAGGTTAGCTGCCGCGCGCGCGTTAGCTTTTCTATTTTTTTCTATTTTTGTTCTTCTGTTTTTTTTGCAGCAAATAGAATAGGAAGAAAAATGGGATTTTTAAGTTAGTAAAATTCTTAGAAAAATTAGGGTGAGTTTGTTAGGTCAAAAGCAACCAATTCCAAGTGTGGTTTTTCAAAAGTTCAATTTTTATTTGCTGTTTTGTAATTTAATTCAATATTTGAAAGAGTTGCTTATTAATTGATTTTTATTAAAAGCAACATTTTTAATAGGGTGAACCCTATTGTTTAATTGGAACAATGTTTAGGGTTATTTTGTAGATTTTCATGAGTTAAATTTGGGGTACTGTTTGTGAAAGATTTGAATTTGAAATAACATTTGGATTAATTGAATTATTCAAAGCCATAAATTAATGGTTGAAACTTATTGTTTAATTAGAACAAAAATGGTTGTTTTTATTTGAACTCTTTATTTAAAAGGTTGTAACATAACAAGTATGAAATAAGTGTTTGAATAAAGTTTGAAATTCAACTATGAAAACAAATAAAACAGATGCAAAACAAATGCAAACAAAGAATAAATATGATGACATGATGCAATACTTTAATAAACAAGAAATCAAACATTCTAAATGGTAAGTTTTCATACTTGGGATGTTACAGTGTCCAGCACAACCTTAATCACCAAGGACAATTTAGCATGAACAACAAGAGTACATAGTTCCACAATCGAATCATATATTCAATGACATATATCTGATGTTCAAAACAAGGACAACTTAATAACTTTATGAATACATTGGGAATTACATCATACATGATTGCCTCTAGGGCATATTCCTAACATTATTCTCAGTGGGCTTCCAGGGACTATACCCCGTGGGAGCGGATTGAGGAGACTCTTCGTGCCACTGCTGCTTCTTCCAGTACCCATGTTGGTGATGACTTCGAGGAGGAAGAGGAGGATGTGGAAGAGGATCAGGATTCAGTTGAGGAAGATTCTGAGCACTCGAATGCTTAGCTTGCCTATGGGACGCTAGCACCACAACCTATCTCCTTTTTGGTGTCTCGATGCCAAAGGGGGAGAAGTAGTATTAGTCCTATGGGATTTGCATGGGTTTCGGGCACAAGCATATGCTTTTACCATTTCTTGAGAGCTTGTGTCCATTTAGTATTATTCGTTAACTATTTGCTATTTGTTGTTTCGTTTAAAACTATGTGCTATTATGTGTTGTGAGACTATGGTTATTTGGTTATCTATGATTATCTATGTTGAGCATATAATCTATTATTGTGCTTCGGTATACTTGACATTATCTCTACGCACAAGGTATCTCTCTCATCTTCATCAACATATTGGTTATAGTTTTGTTGGCATGTTTGTCTTGTTGGAAATTACTCTCCGTATGGATATTAAACTTTTTGCATTTGAGGCAAACAAAAGATATGCATATGTGTAGGGGGAGCAATTTCCATGTCTATTCAAGCATGTAATCATCAAGGTTTTATTGCAAATCTTAGTAGTGTCATCTAACACCAAAAATGGGGAGATTGAAAGTGCATTTCATTTTCCCGGTGTTTTGTGTGTTAGTTAGTAATACTAAGTATATTATTTAACGAGGTATTTAGTGTGCAGGTATCATACTTAACATCCGCATCGATCACCAAAAAGATCTGTGAAGTTTGGCCATTGAGATTTGGGACAGAGAGAAGCCGGATTATTCTAACCGGATTATTTCGGGGTACCGGATATTCCGGTTAGGATGATTTCTATCTAGTTTGGTTCAGAGATGACCCGAAATATTCAAACCGGATTATTCATTCTGAACCGGGTATTCCGATTGAGGAAGCTTTTCCTCAAAATCGGCTAAGGACTGAAGTTTGAAGTTACAGAAGTGAACCGGATTATTCGTACCGGATTATTCCGAGTCAACCGGATTATCTGGTTGGGAAGCCAGAGGGGACATAAGCTAGCGGGAATATTCATACCGGATTATTCATCCCCAATCGAATAATCCGGTTGGAGTCAACGCAATCATCTGGATCTGAGGAAACTTGCCAACTGGATATTCTGGTACCCTTTTTTCCTCCTCAAACGGCTATATTTGAGGAGGGGGTATAAATACCCCTCCACTTCCTTTGAGCTCAAGTTCTTCAAAAGCATTGAATAGCATTTATTGAGCTCACCAAATCTTCAATTACTCCCAGTCTCTCCCACCAAACTTGTTGATCTTTGGAGGATTGTAGGTTAAGGCCCCGATCTACATCTTCACCAAGCGGTTCTTCATTTCCCCCTCATATTCTTGAGAGATTTGAGTCTAGGGTTTCCATTTGTGGATAACCTAGACCTCTTGCTACTGTTGGTGATTCTCGGTGTTGGGAGCCCCCAATTTGGTTGAGGGTGTGTGCCCCAAGCTTGTTTGTAAAGGATTCGATTCCCGCCTTAAAGGGGATCAATAGTGGAAGGTGGACTAGGCCGTTGTGGCGGGGTTCATCGGAGAATAGGGTGAGGCCTTTGTGGCGTTGAGTAGGCCTTCCTGGCGAGCTCACACCCTTCCAACGAGACGTACTCCCGTAACAAGGAGGAACTCGGGATTACATCGTGTCTCCGCGTGCTTCATATCGGTTACCTGTTCCCATCCCCTTTACTTGTGCTTGTATTGTGTTTGTGCTTGTTGTTGTCATATAGGTAAATTCACCGTAGTTGCATTATCTAGATAATTTACCTTTATGTCAAGCCTAATCTTGTAGAAACATTAAAATTGGTCGTAACACCTATTCACCCCCCTCTAGGTGCCCTCACTAGCTGTTCAATTGGTATCAGAGCCTCGACTCTTTTATCGGGCTTAAGCGCCTAAGAGTTTAATATGGCCAATGTTCTGGATGTCGCCGGTTTCGTGGCGAGTGTCTCGATGGATGATCTCAATGAGTTGAAAAATTCATTGACCTCATCCATGGAGAGCAAAAAACTGATGAATTGCGAACACTCATGTTGCAATTCATGAAAGCCAAGGAACCGGCAACCTCCACTACATCTCATACGGTTGAACCATCGGAGGTTGCCAAGGTTGGGGAAGATGGTTAACCACTTAAAGATGCTTCCTCTAAGAATTCCACTGATAAGGGTTCGGAAGGAGAAGGAGAATTCCATGCCGTCGAAGGACGCTATTGTCCCGATCCTCCCGTCCCACATCCCCATATAATTCCTAGAGGAGATCCACCTAAAATTGATGCACATTCTTTTGGTGAATGGCAATATTATATGGAAACTCACTTGAACTCTTCTTGTATAGAACTTTGGAGGGTCACTAGAGATGGATACAAGCCACATGACCCCAAGAACTTGACAAGAAGAGAATCCGTAGATTGTAAACTCAACTACACCGCCTTGTCTATTCTTCAACAAGCTGTGGGTCCTAACCACATGCCTCGTCTTCAACAATATTCCACCGCCAAGGAAACATGGGACACTCTTATCGTCATGTTTGTGGGCAATGAGAGTATGCAAATGAATAGGTATGATTCCTTGAGCAATGAGGCCGAAGGGTTCTATATGCATGATGGTGAGAGGCATGAAAATATGTACCGAAGGCGCAAGACTACTCTTGCCACCGCATTCCACAATGTTGGTGCCAAGTACATTGATGATGCTTGGATCAAGAGGAAGTACATAATTTCTCTCATGCCATTTGAGCCCGCGGACTTGAAGAGCATTCAAGGAAGAGATGACTTTGCTTCTTTGACCTCAACACAAGTGATGCAAGATGTGTGCTCCTATCAAGTGCAAACCAAGAATTCTCTTGACAACCGTGCTAGAACCATAGGAATGCACAAAGGGGCATCAGTTTCTTTGAAGGCCAAGGTTGTGTCAAGGGGGTTGAGTATGAGGAAGAGTGCCATGAGGAATTGGCTCCATTGAAGGATCAATAATATGATCCCGTGCTCAAAGATGTCATTGCTCTTACCGTGCAAAAGTTTTGGAAGAATCCATCCAAGGCCAAGGCCTATGTTGAGGAGAAGACCAAGTCTCGCGATGGTAATGATGGGACTCAAAGAGTGGGGTCTTGCTTCAATTGTCAAGATAAGCACCATTTCATTGCGGAGTGTTCCTATGAAAATAGAGAACTCCATAGTGGCAACCTCGTTCGCAAGGACAAGTCCAAGGTTTCTTACAAGAAAACTCACTTAAAGAAGAAACCATTCAACAAGAAGTCCCCCACCAAGTTTGTGCTCGTGACTCAAGAGTATTATGATTCCGGAAGTAATGAAGAAGAAGAACCCACAAGTGAAGTGGCCGCTCTTGCCATTGATTCAACTCCATCATTTTCATCTCTCTTTGAATCCCCCAATGAGAATCATCCTCACCCAAATGCCAAGTGATCCATGACTAAGGCCTCGGAGGTATCACCTTCTCCCAACACTAAGAACCCAAGTGAATTAGAAAATCATGCTAGTCTTGGAGTAGAAGATGAAATTCTCTCTTTGGAACGATTTATGTCTAACATGCAAGGGGAGACCAAGAAGTACTTTGATCATCTCATGAGCCAATTGGGAGAGGCCCATGAAGCTCTTGAGAAGAAAGGTGAGATTGAAAGAAGGGATGCGGATGAGATAGCATCTCTCTCCATGACTATTGAGGAAGAGCATGATGGTAGAGTTTCTCTTGAGGAGGAACTTGAATCTATTGAAGAGTCACATAATGAACTTGTTTCTAATATCACTAAGGAACGTGACCTTGCAATTGCTAAATAGAAAAAGGCTAAAAAGGATAAGGTTGAGTTTGGTGTTGGCCATGATAAACTAACCGAGGAGTTTGAAAAGCTAACCAAGGCTCACAAGGCCTTGGAGAGTCAACACTCTTCCCTCGAAGAGTTACATGAACAACTTCAAACTCAACTTAATCAACTTAACAACCCTAGAACCTCTACTTCTTCTTGTGATCATGCAAATATTATTGAGGAAAATATTTTTTACCATCAATTTCACTAGTGAAATATGTGATATGTATCATAAAAATTATACCACACACAATTTTCAAGTACGAATCTGATGTATAATTTTGGTAGCAAATGCCACATGTTTTGTTAGAGAAATTCATGGTTAAAATTAACACACGCGAATAACGAGGCCACTTAAACAGGTACCAACAGAGTACCTCGGTAAACTGAACTGATCACATACTCCGTCATGGACGCATTTTGAGTTGTGAAAGATATACTTATGTACAGACTTTTGTTGTACCTTAGAAACTTGAAATATGCAGTTTGTGAAGCTTAAAAAAGATGAGATTATTTGTACCAACATTATTATTTCACTGTTCATCTCCTTGTTGATACTTATTGTAACACAATGCTAGTTAATTTTACCTAGCGTTCTCGAGGTTTTCTTAAGAGCCACATGTCACCGCTATATGTCATACCAGTAATTATAACAAGAGCTAAGGGATATGGAGTAGGAGCTAGATGCAATATGTGCTCCCAAATACATTGTAAGAGTGTAGCGTGGGCCACCTATTGACAATGTACTCCCTCCGTTTACTTTTATAATATATTTTAATTTTAACCACATAAATTTTAAATAAGTGAATCTAGACTTATTTTATACATAGATTCACTCATTTTACATTGTACGTGGTCAAAATTGAAATGGTAATATGTGTGCCTTATAAAAGTGCACGGCGGGAGTAGTAAATATTTATAGCTAACAACTATACACGTCGACTATTAGAGCGGACATGCAGTTGTTGACTCTACTATTTATCAATACTAAGGGGTTTTTTATTCACGAAATCACAATGTGCTCCTTAGTTATTAGACTTTGATTCCTCCAGCGGAACGTTAGTTCAAACACTTTTCTCCATATTCATGCAACTATTGTCTTCACTCGCTCCTCTGTTTAATACATGTCAGCTTTAACACACAAGTTTTACTCAGGGTCTTATGCTTGACATATGAAGTTACTGTTCATTTTTTTTTGTCGGCAAAGCTTGAGAGTGAGCTAGAGACACTTCTTTGGAAAGATGGCAAAGCTTCCCGAATCAGCATGGTTTTGAGACCTCACACAACGAGTTGAATCATCACCGGTTAATCTACACTAGTGGAAACAGTGGCATTTGTCCCGATTTTTAAGGGCTTTTCATCCCGGTTGTTGGGCTTTTCATCCCGGTTGCAGAACCAGGATGGGGCAGCCAGGAAAAATGCCCCACCCCCATTTGTCCCGGTTGTGCTAGGACCCGGGATGCATGGGGTTGACCACGTGGCAAGGCACGCAGGTAGGTGGCCAGGAAATTCGTCCCGGTTCTTAACACAAACCGGGATAAATGCCTCCTCTGCCGCGACAGAACTTTAGTCATTTCTCTGCCTCAGCAAAGCATTTTTCTATTTATTTTTTTCTTTTTGTTTTATGTTTTGCGATCAATTCGATTGTACGATCCCTCCGTCACCATACACTGATAAGGGATGTATGGATTCTTGAGAAGAGACGAGCCTTTGTGGCCCCTCCCCGGACCTCCCGGATCCCACGAGTGAATAAGTACATATAGCAAAAGAAGAAACACTTATATTACAAAATAAAATTACATCGGGCATATTACATGACCGCTGGATGAATTACAAAATCAAGTTCATCCAAGCATGCTGTAAGGGCGATAGTATTCTCCTTTTTCATTTAGGACCTCTGCATCTATGAAGCCGCAATTTCCTCTTCAATTTCTCGTATGCGGTCCCTTGGTAGAAGACCGTCCCGCAGCCATTCGATCTAATATAAAGAAGAGTGGTCAATATATATTAATGAAACTAAGTAAATACAATATATGGTAATAAGACAAAATTGATGGTTGGCGTACATGAAGTTTGTCTAAATCTCTGCCCTTGTCCAAGGTCGTCTGACAAATGAACTCGCAGACGTAGTATCCACATAATTTATTCCCGTCTCCCTGTTGCAAGCACTTTAAGAGAACATGGTTTCAATCAAAATAATAATCAAGCATTATAATGGTATCGAAACTAGAATCAAGGAGATGCGCGGATCTAGATAGTAGTACTTACTTGCACAATTTCAAATGTTAGCTCCGATTTCCATTCATCCCTAGCCTTTTTTGTGAACCGTTTCCAAGCGCTGCCCGACAAAGAAAAAGAATAAAAGGTATTATTAATTACTTGACATCAAAAAATGAAAGAAAGTAGTAAATATAGTGTCATATATAAAGATTGTAATTACTGCTGGATCATTTCCTGCATGTCCGCCAATACCTCTCGGGGTTTATGTTTTGAGTCCATTACCAGTACTTTGTCAGCTTGAAAGATTAGCAAAATAAAGTGGAAGGTGCGCACGCATAACTCATCAATTATACACTTAACATCGGGCAAGGAAAACGGAATGTGTACAAGGCAGTAACACTCACCCGAAGTTGCAAGGAAATAATATTTCCCTTTTATGTTCTTAAAACCTTAATGCCTTCACAATTTTATCTGCTGTATCCTTGGGAGCTTGCTCAAGAGTCTTATGATTAATAAAATATGGATCAATGAACCCAATGTCATAGATTTTTCCTCTTTTGCATTCGAGAATCTTCATTCTGCAATTATAATATAGTGAGTATTATATGAATGCAATGAACGAGGTGAGTTAGCTAGAGACTTAATTACAGAAATAAATACTTACAGACAATAGGCACTAAGGATAAATTTGTCGAGGGCCTTCTGCTGGAATAACTGAAACAATTCATCAACTTGAATTAGAACCACTGCATCTCCATACCCGTAATGCTCGTCACTAACTCCCAGAACTATCCAGTCCTGAGATTTCCGAGAGGTTGTCATGTACCAATTATACACTCTTCGCATTTTTTATGGTAGATTCTTTTCCTCCCCAGGTCCGACGAGAGGATCCCCGTGTCGGTATTTGTATTGACATTCAGAAGAGGGGAAGTAGTCTAATGTTTGGATATATTGAGAAATGGACATACCCGCAGTGGTGGACCCTTGTCCGTACATTTCAATAACTTCTAGATCAATTTTCTCGTTCGCACCAGTGCTTGGCCACACCTCAGTATTGGAAAACACTTTGAGCGGGGAGATGGATTGATTTTATGTTGTCTCAGCTGGGCAACCGATTTCCCACTTTTCCCGCTTGCGCTACTACTCTTCGACTGCACCTTCTCCTGGTGTGACTTCAGAATAGAGCGTTCATAGTCTGCTGACAGCTTTGGCCCGAATTGATGAAGCGTCTTCACCATTTTCCACGCTCGTTCTATGTATTTATCGTTGTTGGGGAAAATCTGCCTTTTTCTCCTCCTTCAGCTTAGATTTCCATGCCTCTTATTCGTCCTTTGCGATCTCCCGAGTTTCCTCTGAAGTATAGTCGTAAGGTAACCTGGGTAGCTCCTTCATTACCTTTGGGAGGAGCGACCGTCGATGTTTCGGTGATTTATTACGAATCCCTAGAGATGCGGCTGTACTCCTCCGCTTTTCGCTTCCTTGAGACTTAGTGGGCAGAGACGGCTGACGCGGCAGCGTAGATGACCGTGCAGGCGACGACATGCGCGGCGGAGACAGTGAAGACAACTGTTGCGCTAGAGACTGGTGAGGAGTCGATGGCCTTGGCATCGGATTTGGAAACACAATGTGTTCCTTTACCCATAGAACGGTCAACTTCTTGGCGTCTCCAAGTTCAGTCATCTCCTCGTCTTCACCTTCAGGGAATTCAAGCTTCACCCGCTCGAATCCATTCACAACTTCATCCACCTCGACAATAGCGTAGCCCCGTGGAACCGGAAGACTATGGTGAGTTGGTTCAGTACCAATTGGTAAGGCATAGCTAACCGCCGCCTTAATGGTCATTTGTTGACGACTTTCACATGCAGCTCACAAGTTGTCATATCCGTGATATCATCCACCGGGTGCATCATCGGAGGTGCATCATCACCCTGGTGCTGTGTGGAAGCAACGCTGATTTTCCAATTAGATGTGCGGTGCTGGTAGCATCGACTGCAACTTCTACCACGTGTGGCAGGCTGGTAGTACCTCACTACTGGCTAAGTCTTTCAATTTTCTCCTGCTGCTTAAGTGATATCTCCTGCGTCCCCTTCATTTGTTCTTCAAGTTTACGCCTCCAGTCTGCCTAACTTGCTACTTCAGCTGCCTCCAAGTCCTTTCTCCTCTGATGACTTC
This sequence comes from Alopecurus myosuroides, assembly GCA_028641055.1. Taxonomy (NCBI): domain Eukaryota; kingdom Viridiplantae; phylum Streptophyta; class Magnoliopsida; order Poales; family Poaceae; genus Alopecurus; species Alopecurus myosuroides. The sequence goes on along the minus strand of CM054057.1, from coordinate 664,521,794 downwards.
TATCAGGATATTTCTTACTGTGCTCAGCAAACCAATATTTCCACGAAACGCCACCTGGTGTGGTTCGTGTACGCCCTACGTGTTCCTTATTATTATGGGCGCGTGTGACATCGTTGTTCTCTCTATCTGGCTCGAACCTGCACTCTTTAACATCCTTTATTGAGTTTCTAAGATCGGCGATGGGTAGAGGATTTTCTTCATGTCTTCTATTATAGATGCAGTTCCCTTCTTCGTCCAACGTGCCCCCATGCCCGTAAAACCAAGACCTTGCCTGCTCGGCCCACATGAATGGCTCTGGAGTGATCCCGTTCTCAAGCAGGTCGTTCTCCCATTTATCCCACTTGGGCATGCTACCCTTGTAGCTAGCTTGCCCCATAGTATGGTGATATACCTTTTTAGTGGCGCTTTGCTTATTTGTTGCGGACCTTATCAGAGCATCCTCCGATTGCTTGTACTTCACAAAATCTACCCATAAGGGTTTTATCTTCTCATACGCTCTAGTGAAATCCGGAGTCTTATCTTTCTTGATAAAGTCAAGGTGCAATCTTTTCTTCCAGTTGTTGAATTGTTGGGCCATATTTCTAAGAGTCCACGCCTTGACCATTTTCACTAAGTCAATTTTCTTTTGATTAGAATCCTCCTCATTCTCACCCACCTTATTCTGGTCCACCTCCGGCGTCGGTAAGATGAAATTAGCCATGATCTTTTTAAAAAGATTTTCTTTTCTAAGTTGCTGACATATGCAATTCCTTCTCTATGCGGATCTTTTGGCTCATTCCACTCTTGAACAGTGATCAGGATGTGGTCTCTAACAGGCACTCCGCATTGCTTTACAAATTTTTTGGCAACATCAATCAGAAGCTCAGGTGCGCCGTCTGCAGCGATCGTTTCGATCATGTATCTTTCTGTCTCTTTGAACTTCTTTGTTGCACCTCATTTAATCTTCTTTTCCGGTGGATTTCCTAGATCCATATGGCTAAACAAAGAAAGAGTGTTAATACTTATATATAGACAATAGATGCTTCATTAATTAAAATATATATGCACCTCGGAGCCAGTGTTTGTAATTTCTAAGGCCCCACCGAAGCCATCGGCTTCTCCCTTGTCGGAGCCGTCGGTTTCTCCCTCACCGGAGCCGCCTCTTCGGGCGATATCTGGATCTCCCTCACCGGAGACTTCTCTTCGGGTGAGCTCGGATCTCTCTCGCCGGAGTTGTTCATCCACTGGCTCACATCGGGGTCTCCCTCGGGACCGCAGATAAAACCCGCGAGCAAGTTTTTCGCATCTTCGTCTCTTTGTTCTATACTTTCTACAAATGAATGTTATGAACTAGTGCACCCTAGTAATTTTTCACTCTTAATAAAACAATAATTAAGATTATTTATTTAATGCTCTCATTTCTGCCATTTTTGGAAAACAACAAAACCAGAAATTACAATACTAATAAAATAAACTAGGGTTTTCTACACATGTCATACAAAAATTCTACACATGTCATACTAAAAATTCTACACTAAAAATTCACTAAGTCATACTAAAAATTCTACACTAAGTCAAATTACAAAAAATACACTAAGTAAAATTACTAAAAATTCTAAAATTTTACACTAAGTCAAATTACACTAAGTCAAATTACTAAAAATACACTAAGTAAAAAATTCTACACTAAGTCAAACTAAATAAAATATGGATGTGTAGAGTTTATTAAGACAAACATTTTGACACCTTAAACACTCATAATGGATTTACAGAACTCAAGTTATAAATTCTTAAAATTTGAGTTTTAATAAGATATTTATGAAATTAATTAATAAGTGCAAAATTTATGTGTGCAACCATATGTAAAAAGAGTACTAGCGGATAGATCTCTTCAGTACCTACACAGAGAAATTTGAATCATCAAATTTGGTTCATTTTTCGATTTTATACGGATTTTACAAACAATGATATGATTTTGTTTCAGTTTTACTTGTTTTTTTTTCAGAAAATATGGCTAACCGCTTTTCACCAACGCGCAACTAGCCATAGAGGCTGACCCGCAGGGACCTGTGGCCACGTAGGTGCCATGCAAGTGCGGGGAGACCATGTTGCGTCATCGTGACGTCGGCACGACGTCAGCCGTGCGCTGTGGTGCTCTCCCGCGCGAGCCAGCCGGCGAGGGGGCAGGGAGGGGAGGGGGAGTTGCTTACCACGTGACGAAGGGATGGATCTTGGACCCTGCGGGTAAGGTCACCCCGTCTCAAGCCCAAGGTTAAAGCCCAAGAAGGGAAGCCCTTGGAGTGTTCTGGAAGGCCCACTTGAAGCCCACCCGCAATGCCTTGTGGGCTAAGTTAGGAAACTTGTAACCGACATAGGGTTAGAGTTCGAGTCATCTCCGGGTAGGGATTGAGACCTGGCCACCTATATAAGGCCAGGAGAACCAACGGAAGAGGACCAAGAAATACCGCACCACCAAAGCCTTGAGCTCGAGATTGTACTCTCGACTTGAGCAATCATCATTGTAACCGATCTATTCGATAATACAGATCGATGGAGGCAGGAGTAAGGGTTTTACCTCTACGAGGGCCCCGAACCTGGGTAAATCGTGCCCCCTGTCTAGCCGACGATCGTCACCAGCTCTCATGAGTTCTCCTATTCGAAACCCTATGGGTTCACCTGAGGGATTTGCCGAGTTACAGATTCGACAATTGGCGTCGTCTGTGGGAACGGCGGGCGCTGGATCTCCGGCATCTTCGGCTTCATCATCCAACTCACGTTGGAAACCTTCGACTTCGGCTCCAACCAATCCTATTCGGATCGGATCTGTCGTGGTCCCCCTCACTCGCCGGAATCACGCCCGGTATTCAGCGATCTGGAGAAGAGCGTCACCTTGACGTTCGGAAGCTTGAAGTTCTACACCAACAAGGACGGGATCCTCCACTTCCCTGAATAATCAGGATCTGAGTCAGAAGCCGTCGACTCGCGCCCTCATCTGGAGAAAAGTGGCGAGTCCATCCGCTTCAACACCAGCGACTACCATACCCTCTTGACAGAGGAACCTTCCCAAATCCAGAAAGTTTTCCGAGCTACGCCTAGGACGCACGAGCCACGACTGGCTCAAGTCTGCATGGCAGGATCGGAACAACCCCCAGAAACAGAACAAAGCGCTGCAGAGCACGCTGAGATCGGCGTCTCGCGAGACACTTGGGACCGAGCCAAAGAAGCCTTGCGAACAAGCAAGCCGCCTGTGGCTGGAGCACCACACGAAGATATGGTCGCCTACCACTATCATCTAGTGAGAGCGGCCACAACTATCAAAGAAGCTCGGAAAGACCTGGCCCATCGGAAGAGATTGGCGGATGAATTGAGTCAACGCCGAGCCGAGCTATCCCTAATACCTTCGGTCGGAACTCGACCCACAAGGAAGGGATATGCATCAAGAACAACATCCATGGACGTCGAGTCCCGGGGTGGGATCAGCAGGTCACTCGGACCTTCCCTTATGCGGGTTGACGAGGACGAAAACGTCTACCCGCAAACTCCTGCTGCCGCACTCCTGGCCGCAGCAACCTACATGCAGATGAACCAGGCAGGGGAGAACGACCCTCGAGCAGAGCAGTACAAACAGGTTCGGAAAGGATTGGGCATGGCGGCCTCAAGGCTCGCCTCCTACGACCGCAGGAAAGCTGCCAAACAGCAAGAGAAGGAAAAAAGAAAAAGAGGCATCGCGCAAGCATAGGAGCACTTCGCCTAGGAGAGACAAATCACCTCGCCGTGGTCGAGGAAAAGAAGCTCGGCGACGCGGTGATAGTCGAAGCAGCAGCGAAGGCAACCCGAGAAATAAAAGCTCGCGACGTCATAGCAGCCGCTCACGGAAGCACAGCAAAGAGCCAAGGAAGGAAATTGATCGCGACCAGCCAGGATATAACGCGCGATCAGATATCGCGCAAAATAAGGTGGACAAGGCAAGAGCTGCAAGGAGCCGCGTGCGCTCCTCGTCCAGTTCTTCGGACGACGAGACCTGCGGCGCGCTGTGTTTCGCCCGCAGCATCCGCGAGGCACCCCTACCCAGGAGATTCAAGCTCAGCACAGAAGTAACGAAATACGATGGTTCACTCGAACCTTTGTCGTGGCTAAACGACTACCTCACGGCAGTAAAATGCCAACGTGGGAACAAGAACACGGCTATGCAGTACCTCAATCTACACTTGGTTGGCGCGACACGTAGCTGGCTGGAAGCAAGGCCAAAATCCTGTTACCCATCGTGGGACGACCTGCACTACGACTTCTGCAAGAACTTCCAGGCCACCTACAAGAGACCAGCAACCATTGAAGAACTGCGGGCCTGGAAATAGAAGAGCGGCGAGTCCACCCGTGAGTATATTCAGCGATGGACCACGCTCAGGAACACCAGAAGAAATATCTCAGAGGAAGTAGTGGTTGAGGCCTTCGCGAAAGGCGCGCGACGAACTGCTTTCAGAAAAGAGCTGGGCCGAGCCGCACCCAAAACTATTGGGGAACTGATGATCATAGCCGCCAAATGGGCTAATGGAGAAGACGCGGTGCGCAACGAGAGAACATCATCGCCCGCGCCCGAGGACGACCGCCATGGTCGAAAGAAAAGGAGGAAATACTATGATCACGACAATCGGGAAGAGATGGTAGCGGCGGAATTCACGCGAAACCGCGATAATGGACGCCGCAGAAGTCGTGAGTGGAAACCAAAAGATGAAGACAAAAGTCCCGAGGAGGACCTTAACGCGTACTGCTCGCTACATCTTTTTACAGATAAGCGCACGAGCAAAACTAAGGCAACACACCTCCTCAAGGATTGCCGAAAGTTCATCGACATCGACGAGGACTTCTCGAAGAAAAGTAGATCAGCAGCTAGTCAAAATTACCCGCCACTTCCAGGAGGAGAACACCAAGGGTTCCAGCCGCCACAACCCCTACCTCCACCAGGAAATCCAAACATGGCGCTAGCCGCACTACCTGCGCCACCTACACCAAACGCCGGAGCTAACGCGTACCCGAATCCGGCTGAACAGTTAGGGATGATACAAAAAGTCTGCCCATTCCGCAGAGCTCAGAAGACAAACACGCGGCAACTGTGCATGGATGTGCAAACCCCGCCAACAAGGCCCGAGTACATGAAGATGCCGGACCAATCGATCACCTTCTCGATGGAAGACCACCCACCACGAGTCTATCGACCAGGACACGCCGCCTTGGTAATCCAAGTGCAAATTGGTAATTACGAACTGGCTCGCGTATTTATGGACGGAGGCAGCGGCATCAACACTATCTACGCGGATACGCTCCGCACGATGAACAGGAACCTGGAGGGACTTGCGGAATCAGAAACATCCTTCCACGGGATAGTTCCAGGAAAGGCGATCCGTCCACTCGGAACAATCAACCTAGAGGTTGTGTTGGGCAATCGACGCAATTACGGAAAAGAATTCCTCGACTTTGAAGTAGTCGACTGGCCCTCACAGTACCACGCCATTCTTGGTCGAACAACGTTCGCCAGATTCATGGCAGTACCACATTACGCGTACCTGAAGCTCAAGCTACCCGGGGAATATGGTGTAATCACCATCAACGGAGATTTCCAGAAGTCCAACAAGTGCGACATCGAGTTCAACGAGATCGCAAAATCTTTCAAGACGCAAGAAGAACTGGAGGAGATAGCAAAGACCACGGACCACTCCGTGATTCCCCTCACAAAGAAAAACGCGCCAGAATTGGAATTCAGCGCCAACAGGGACACTCGAAAACATCAGGTGCACCCGACAGACTCTGCGAAGACGGCGATGGTTTCAACTACCCTCTCGCGGACATAGGAAAGCGCGCTCGTCGAACTCCTTCGTGAGTACTTGGAAATTTTTGCCTGGCAGCCCTCCGATATGCCAGGAATACCCAGGGAGTTCACCGAGCACTCACTCGAAGTCTTCAAAGATGCAAAACCCATCAAGCAGACCACTCGACGGTTCTCAGAACCCAAGCAGAAAGCGCTTGGAGAAGAAGTAAACAGATTACTAGCAGCAAAATTCATCAGGGAGATCAAGATATCCACTTGGTTAGAAAACCCAGTGCTGGTCCCAAAGAAGAACACCAACATCCTTCGAGTATGCATCGACTACACGTCGTTGAATAAGCATTGCCCCAAGGATAACTTTCCCCTCCCGCGAATCGACCAGATCGTGGACTCCACCGCGGGCTGTCAACGTCTCTCCTTCCTGGACGCCTACTCAGGATATAATCAGATCCGAATGAAGCAGGAAGACGAGGAAAAGACAGCATTCATCACACCCCACGGTGTGTACTGCTACACGACAATGCCCTTCGGGCTCAAAAACGCAGGCGCAACATATCAGCGCTGCATGCAAAAATGCCTCGCCAAGCTCATTGGCAAGAACGTACAAGTGTACGTTGACGACATCGTCATCAAGACTCGAGTGGAGGATACACTCTTCGAGGACATTAGAGAAACATTTGACGCCCTAAACGCATACATGATTAAGCTCAACCCGACAAAATGCGTCTTCGGCGTCCCAGCAGGACAACTTCTCGGGTACCTGGTATCCGCCAGAGGCATCGAAGCCAACCCAGAGAAGATACGAGCAATCTTGACAATGAAGGAGCCAACCAATCTGCGCGGAGTCCAACAGCTCGCAGGGCGACTAGCCGCCTTGAGCAGATTTATCGCACGATTGGGTGAGCAGGCGTTACCCTTCTATAAACTGCTGAAGAAGACGGACAAGTTCGAATGGACACCGGAAGCTAAGCAGGCATTCGCAGACCTGAAGCGATCCTTGCAGAGCAGGCGCATTCTGGCAACACCACAAGAGAGGGACACTGGTAGAAAAAGGCCTTCCATACGCCCCCATTAGTCTCCAAACGTCGCGCCCCGTGACTAAAGGGGTTTTAGTCCCGGGTCGCGAGAAGACCCGCGACCGAGGGTCATGCCTCGTGGGTTGGGAAACGCGTGGAGGCGCGTGGAGGTCTTTAATTACGATTGGCGTCGCCACCCGCGACTAATGGTTCCCGGCCGCTGGCCTCCCTGCCTTTAGTCCCGGTTGTCCTGGCCACCCGGGACTAAAGATACAAACTGCTCGCCTCCCGCGCGGCGGTTTATTTCGCGAGCGAGAGGCAGAAGGGCGCCATTGCTACAGTGCGCACCCGAGTCTCTGTTTCTTCTTCTCTCTTCTCTTCTCTTCCCTCTCTTCGATCTTCCTCCACCAAGCATCATGGCTGAAGTTTGGAATAGATATGAAGTGCCCACACCATGCGGCAAAAGTCTGGACGTGTGCTACACCAACAATTGCGAGAGGATCCCCGGTTGTCTTGCGCATTTGACCGAACTCTATTTCTCCTCTCCCGATGAACACCAGTTCTTCGGGCTTGATCTCGAGTATACGGCGGATCAACAGGATGTTGCCGTCATCCAGATTGCGTTCAAGGAGGCCGTATTGGTCTTCCAATGGTCAAGGTAACGCACACGTACAATCTTGCATCTTCGATTTGTTTGTTGCATCTGAAGAATACATGTGTTGCAACATATCTAACACGTATCAAATTTTTGTTGTTGCAGTAGTTCAAAACATTCTCCGGCTTGTTGATTTTCTTGTCAACAAGGGGTATGACTTCTGCAGCGTTGACATCACGCAAGACCATCAGAAGTTGATGCGCTTGGGTATTGTGATACCTGAAGATCACTACATTGATCTTCAGGATCTTATCCATTTTGATGATTTGAACGGGCCCAAGACCGGGATGGCTCCCATGGCAACTGCCTTCATCCACGAGGGCTACGATACCATGAAGTCGCGTTTCCCCTCCAAGAATCATAGGTATTGGGGGAAGACCCCACTGGACTGGACCAACGTCAAGTATGCAACCATAGATGCATACGTTTCGTACGAGTTGTTCCGCATCTACTCGACGGAGCTATAGATGTATGCGTTCGATATATGCATGTAATGGATATCTTAGTATGTAATGGATATCTTAATTAGTATGTAGCTCTTGAAGAATAGGTTGTATTGTGAGACTTATGTTTGTGTTATGTGTGATCGTAAGACTCTATGTTATGAATGTGATATGATTGTGTTCTATTCACTTGTCTTTTGTTGTTCATAAAACTATTTTTGCAAAGTTAAATGACTTGGAAAAATTTGCAAAGTGTTGCAAAGTGTAATGGATATTATTTCTATATTAATTCCTAGCTATACTATTTCTATATTATGTCAAACACACATTTCAAAACAAACAAACAAAAACACATGAAGAAAACAAAACAGAAAAACTACAGTTTCTATATATCTGTTCACCAAAAATTAATCCAAGCCAGGAAAACATATATCTAGTCAATACTAGAACTAAGACCCATGATCTAAAAATGAAAATCTACAGTAGCATCATGAATAGATTCTACAGTAGCATCTAAAAAGGAAGGAGCCATGAATAGGTATAGTCAAGTAAATGACTGCACAAGATTGATTAAGACATAAAGTAATTAATTAGTTTTATTTTCTGAATTTTTTGATATATTTTTTGTATTTTTAAGATTTTAAAATGAATTAGTGTTATTTTTCTTAATTTTTTGATATATTATTTGTATTTTTAAGATTTTAAAATGAATTAGTATTATTTTTCTTAATTTTTTGATATATTATTTGTTTTTTTAAGATTTTAAAATGAATTAGTATTATTTTCTTAATTTTTTGATATATTATTTGTATTTTTAAGATTTTAAAATGAACTAGTATTATTTTTCTTAATTTTTAGATATATTATATGTATTTTTTAAGATTTAAAAATGAATTGGTTTTATTTTCTGAATATTTTGATATATTAATAGTATTTTTAGAAATAATACAAATTAAAAAGTTAATGTTTATTTATTTATTCAAAATTATTAATTACATCATTACTTTTATTTATTAAAAGATTTATTTGAAATTCAAACAATAAAGAAATGTGGCATCGACCCACATGTTAATAAGATTGATATGATACTACTATCACATACATGCGTGCGAAACACTTGGATGCGGGACGGGATGGAACTCGGAAGTTAAGCGTGCTAGTGCTAGAGTAGTGGGAGGATGGTTGACCGAGCGGGAAGTTTGACCACGAGTAAGTAATTTGACTAGAGATAATTGTAGTTAGACACTAAGCAAATAATACAAATTCTGGAAAAAAAAGGAAGTGAAAAAAAGGGAGAGAAAAAAAGGGAGAGAAAAATTGATGTGAAAAATAATTAGAAACCAAAATGAATTAAGGAAATAAACGAAATAAAGTTTAGTCCCGGTTCATGTGGCCAACCGGGACTAAAGGTCCTCCCACCCCCGGCTCCGCCACCCGCCCACGTGGCCGGGACTTTAGCCGCGGTTCGTAAGCGGCGCGACTATAGGGGGGTCTTTAGTCGCGCCAAGCTAGTCCCGGTTGCGCGGCCGGGACTACTAGCCCTGGCGAACCGGGACTATACGCCTATTTTCTACCAGTGGGAGCCACTATACCTATACCTAGCCGCAACAAACCAGGTCATCAGCACGGCCATCGTGGTCGAACGACCTGAGGAAGGCAAGGCATATGGAGTTCAAAGACCGATCTACTACATCAGCGAGGTGCTCTCGCCGTGCAAACAACGATATCCTCACTATCAGAAGCTCGCATATGGAGTTGTTCTCACAGCTCGAAAACTCAAGCACTACTTCCAGGAAAATACAATAACAGTGGTTAATGATGCATCACTCGGTACAATCATGAACAACCCAATGGCATCTGGAAGAATAGTGAAATGGAGCATCGAGCTGGGCGCTTGGGACATCATCTATGCAGGGCGTAATTCCGTGAAATCCCAGGTACTCGTGGAATTCCTGAGCGAGTGGACAGAACTACAAATGCCCGGGCCGCCGGAATACACGAGTAACTGGATCATGTATTTTGACGGATCCAAGAGAAACGAAGGAGCAGGAGCTGGGATCGTCCTCATATCACCCAGAGGTGACAAGCTGCAATACGTTCTACGACTGGATTTCCCACCCGACGATCCAGCATCAAACAACCACGCAGAATATGAGGCCGTGTTGCATGGGATGAAGATGGCAGGGCGAAGCCGGCGGTCTCGCTAGTCGGATAGCGGGCGGGAATCCAAGGAAACACAGCAGTTCTGCGAAGAAAAGGGCATCACCTTCAAATTCGCTTCAGTTCCCCATCCGCAAACCAACGGCCAAGTCGAAAGATCCAACGGATTAGTTTCGGCTGGCATCAAGAAACGTCTACTCGATCGCCTACACCCGGCAGCAGGACATTGGGCAGAAGAGCTACCCTCCGTGCTATGGAGCCTCTGCACTGTTGGAACACGTAGAGATAAACAAAACTTTTTCCTACGCGGTACTTCCAAGATCTAGCCGAGGTAGAAGGCCACGAGTATTACCACTAGACGCGTGGTTGCGGATTATAGATGAAGCGCGTCGGGGCAGTGCAGTCTACGATCCGATCCAGCCGATCCGATCCCGCGAACGTCGAAGTGCTGAACGTACAACACCTCTGCCGGTATCCACACGTACGAGGAGGAGCTCCGACGGCGGACTGCTAGGTCCGGTGCGACGGCTGGACTGAGTGGGGTTAGGGTTCCCAACGCATGGGATAGGAGTAACGTGCCCGCTGGGCAACCTGCGCCCCTCTTTATATAGCGAATGGTAGTGGGCTTCACAACACTTGTGGCCCATTCCCTCTGTGAGTCCGACTCACAAAATCAGTCTGTTTCCGGTTCGGGTCCAACCCAACCAATACTTGCTCCCGCTCTTAAGTGTGTGACCCTGCAGGATCATGGCGACTTGGACACGATTAGAGTCCGACTCTTAATCGATCAATCGGTAGCGGCTCCTAGAAGAACGTGCCGACTCCCAAGTCCTATTGAGTCATGACGACATACCTTCCAATGTGATTTACATCTTAGTCCCTTTTGCCTCACGATATACCTTGTCGAACTATAGGCGATTTATCGTCATCCCTTAAATAGCTCGACTCTCTTCTCGATCCATGATATGTGATTCATCTGACTAACTCTTAGTCAACAGACACAGTTAACACTTAACTGAGTCACGCATGGCCATGCTTCCTGAATCATATCACTCGAGAGGGCCCAGAGAATATCTCTCCATTCGGAGGGGCAAAATCCCATCTTGATTATCCACATCACGCAGCTTGCTTCTCATTCGACCCGAACTCTGCCTTTATAGTTGCCTTGTCACAAAACAACGTTTAACAGAACCTAAGTCGGTGATCCACAACTCGGATTGTGCGACAATCTCAGGTCTAAGGATTACATTGATTGAGACATGCAAATGACGACTTAATCGTTGCATCTCAATGTGGGTCAGTCCGACTTGCTAAACTCTTTAGCCAAGTCCGTGATCATTGGAATGGCATCACCATGCCCATGACAAGTTGAACCGTGTCATCAACCAACACTCACATTAGTCTAGGGTGTGTGTCCAGCACAACCTAAATGACCAAGGACAATCTAGTATGAACAACATGAATACATAGTTCCACAATCGAATCACATATTCAATGACATGTATCAGATGTTCAAAACAAGGACAACTTAATAACTTTATGAATACAGTGGGAATTACATCATACATGATTGCCTCTAGGGCATATTCCCAACAGTCTCCCACTTGCACTAGAGTCAATCATCCTGGCATCATATGCCTAGGCATCTAATGCCCATACCTCTCGTGTGCGCCTCATGCTTAGGCTGTGGTAGCGCCTTTGTCAACGGATCTGCAATGTTTGCATCCGTGTGTAATTTGCATAAATTGATATCACCTTGTTCGACAAACTGGCGAATAAGGTGGTACCGCATGAGTATATGTTTGTTCTTCTGGTGTTGTCTAGGTTCCTTGGCTTGTGCGATAGCACCATTGTTGTCACAATATACGTCCAAAGGATTGGACGCGCCCTGAACCATACCAAGATCCATCAGGAGGTTCCTGATCTAAATAGCTTCCTTTGCCGCCTCTGAGGCAGCAATATACTCAGCCTCTGTTGTAGATGCAGACACCGTATCTTGGTTGGAACTCTTCCAGCTCACAGCCACTCCGTTCATTACGAACACGTATCCAGATTGCGAACGAGAATCATCTGAGTCGGTGAGATAACTCGCATCCGTGTAACCCTTTACACTGAATTCCTCATCACCTCCATAAACTAGGAACATTTCCTTAGTATTTCTCAAGTACTTAAGGATGTTTTTAACCGCTGCCCAGTGGGCTTCGCTAGGGTCAGCCTGGTATCTGCTCGTAACACTTAGAGCATAGGAAACATCTGGCCTAGTACAAATCATGGAATACATGATGGATTCGATTGCCGAAGCATACGGGATGACACTCATCCGACTTTGCTCATCAGTCGTCGAAGGACACTGAGTCTTGCTAAGTTTTATGCCATGGGACATCGGTAAGAATCCCTTCTTGGACTCTTCCATTTTGAATTTCTTCAAAACCTTGTCCAGATATGTACTCTGACTCAATCCAATGAGCCGCCTGGATCTATCTCTATAGATCCTGATTCCTAATATGTAAGTCGCCTCACCCAAATCCTTCGTTGAGAAACTCCTTTCCAATGACTCTTTGGTTTCTTGGAACATCATGACATCATTTCCAATCAGCAATATGTCATCCACATATAAGATTAGAAAATTTACTTTGCTCCCACTAAACTTCTTGTATAAACAAGAATCATGACCGCTCTTGATGAAGCCAAACGATTTGACTACCTCATCAAAGCGAATGTTCCAACTCCGAGATGCTTGCTTCAACCCATAAATGGATTTCTGAAGTTTGCATAACTTGTCAGCATTAGCTGGATCGACAAAACCTTCGGGCTGTATCGTATACACGTCCTCAGTTAAATTTCCATTAAGGAAAGCCGTCTTGACATCCATCTGCCATATCTCATAGTCGAAATAGGCTGCCATGGCTAACATGATCCGAATTGATTTAAGCATCGCTACGGGCGAGAAGGTCTCGTCGTAGTCAACTCCTTGAACTTGTCGGAACCCCTTCGCGACAAGTCGTGCTTTACAGACGGAAATATTTCCATCCATATCAATTTTCTTCTTAAAGACCCATTTGCACTCGACGGGTCTTGCACCGTCAGGCAGATCAACCAAATTCCAAACTTGGTTTTCATCCATGGACTTTAACTCGGATCTCATGGCTCCAAGCCATGACTCGGAATCAGATCCCACCATCGCTTCCGAATAAGTTGCCGGCTCATTACTGTCTAACAGTAAAACATCTCGAGCACTCTGTAATCTGGCAGATCTCCGAGGTTCAGGTGCTGTAACCGGTGTAGGTACCACGACCGGCTCAGCCTCCAAGGCCATTGCCGACTCGCCCCTAGCTGGTTCCTCTCGAATTTCTTCGAGTTGCACCGTGCTCCCACTGACTTCCCGACTGAGAAACTCTTTCTCAAGGAAGACACCATTCCGAGCGACAAACACTTTGCCCTCTTCCCGGTTGTAGAAGTAGTACCCCAAGGTTTCCCTCGGATACCCCATGAAAATACACTTATCCGACTTGGGCGTGAGCTTGTCCGACTGATGTCGCTTGACAAAAGCTTCACAACCCCAAATCTTAAGAAAAGACAAACTTGGCTTTTTGCCAGACCACATCTCATGCGGTGTCTTCTCTACTGACTTTGATGGTACTCTGTTTAGTGTGAACGCTGCAGTTTTTAGAAAATAACCCCAAAATGATAAAGGTAGATCTGTCCGACTCATCATTGATCGTACCATGTCCAACAAGGTCCGATTTCTCCGTTCCGATACACCGTTTCTCTGCGGTGTACCCGGCGGAGTGAGTTGAGGAACTATTCCACAACTCTTTAGATGGTCATCAAACTCATGGCTCATGTACTCGCCTCCACGGTCCGACCGTAGAAACTTTATTTTCTTGCCGAGTTGATTTTGTACCTCATTCTGGAATTCCTTGAACTTTTCAAAGGCTTCCGACTTGTGTTTCATTAAATAGATATATCCATACCTACTCAAATAATCAGTGAAGGTAATGAAGTACTCATAACCACCTCTAGCTGTCGTGCTCATTGGTCCACATACATCACTATGTATTAGTTCCAACAAGTCGGACGCCCTTTCACAACTCCTTGCAAAAGGTGTCTTGGTCATCTTGCCTAGTAGCCATGATTCGCATGTCTCGAATGACTCTAAGTCAAACGAAGTTAGAAGTCCATCATCATGGAGCTTCTTCATGCGCTTCCAACTTATATGACCAAGCCGACAGTGCCAAAAGTAAGTCATATTCAGATCATTTGGTTTCAACCTTTTAACATTTATGTTATAGACCGATTCACTATCAAGATGCAAATAAATAACCCGTTCTGAACGGGTGCAAAGCCATAAAACATATCTTTCAAATATAAAGAACCATTATTCTTAATATTCGACTCATAACCTTGTCTCATCAACCATGAGGCGGAAATTATGTTTCGACTAAGCGCTGGAACATAATAACAATTATTTAGTTCCAAAATAAATCCTGAAGGTAAATGAAGTTGCATCGTGCCGACTTCCAACGCAGCGACTCTCGCCTTGTTGCCGACCCGAATGTCAACCTCTCCTCTTGCCACGCTCCTAGTTCTTACCAGTCCCTGCAACGAGTTGCATATGTGAATAACTGATCCGGTATCATATACCCAAGAACTATTAGGCGCATCAGCAAGATAAATGTCTATAACATTGCACACAAGCGTACCTGAGTTGGAAGTCACACCTCCACTCTTGGCTCTGTCAGCCAAATACTTGGTGCAGTTCCTCTTCCAGTGGCTATCTTGCTTGCAATAGAAGCAGTTGGCTCCGGCTGTAGGAGAAGGTTTAGTCTTTGAGGGAGCACTCAGGACAGGGCCATGGGCGCTACCTCCTGACTTATCCTTCTTCTTCTCAGTCCAAGAACTCTTCTTGAACTTAGCCTTATTCTGCACCATCAACACTTGACTGACGCCATTCTTGATATCAGCCTCTGCCGTTTTGAGCATCCCATGTAATTCAGTGATACTCTTATCCATACCATGCATATGGTAGTTCGAGATGAACGAACCATACGCACTAGGAAGAGAGTTCAGAATTATATCAGTAGCGAACTCTTCGTTAATTGGGACGCCCAGCCAATCCAGAGACTGAATGTAAGCAATCATCTTGATTACATGCGTACTCAGTGGATCGTCGTCTTTCAGCTTACAGCCCAGCAAAGCTTGAGAGACTTGATACCTCTCGGTCTTTTCTTGAGCCTGGAACATACTTTTGAGGCTTTCGATCATATCGTAGGCCTCAACATTCTCGAACTGCTGCTGCAAGTCCGGTTCCATGTGTGCAAGAGATAGCTGATTTCCGTAGACTCATCTCTAGTCTTACGGTAGGCATTCATGACAGCTACAGTCGCATCGTCATCAGGCTCATCTGGAAGTGGAGTTTCTAGAACATGTTCTTTCTTGTCATGCTTGAGGACTATCCTCAGATTACGGTACCAGTTGGTGAAATTAGTTCCATTAAGCTTATCTTTCTC
Source organism: Alopecurus myosuroides (assembly GCA_028641055.1). Lineage (NCBI taxonomy): Eukaryota > Viridiplantae > Streptophyta > Magnoliopsida > Poales > Poaceae > Alopecurus > Alopecurus myosuroides. The sequence continues at coordinate 664,506,210 of CM054057.1, read as the reverse complement.
TAGGATTGACCTCAACGCAAAAGTGGACAACTGAGGAACGTTGCTAGGTGCCATTGATCTACAGCAGAAAATATGCAAAAACACTTAAGACATGTATTCATAAAAGAGCAGGCATATTAAACGCTTTAATAATTATGCTCCCACTAGAACCAACATCCCTCCGATGGTTGCTAAGTGATTCAAGATCCCAAATAAGCAAGCCGACTAGTGAGCTTTAGCATCACCGCTAGCCGTCAAGTGATCTAGGTAAGCAACACCTTGCCAATCGTATCCCTATACGACTCCTGTTAGTTGGGTGGCATCACATGCCCCAGTTCCCAACCTTCCTCGCCCCGAGCCCCACAACCATTGTGATGGACTCGTCTAGATTACCAAGTGCTTCTGCTTGTAAGAGTCCGACTCAAACCCACCTGATCGGAAAGAATTGGTAGCACCTCAATTTCATGAGCCCACTACCAAGAATGTCCGACTTGTGATGGTGCAGCACTGGCGGGGCGACCGACTAGACCTTCTTTGAGGGATTAAAGAATCTACCAACTGTCTACATAGAGGTAAATAGAGACATAACAATAACACAAATAAAGCAATTATAATGTGAAATGGTATGGCTCTCTTCATGGTGATCTCCATCTCCACGAAGCTTGTAAGTCGACTCGTGCCAACTCTTGTCACGTGCCATCTTACTCCATGTAGCCGACTTGTACATCGACTGGCATGCCTTTCGGATTCTCCAATAAGCTACACTAGCTAGTAAATGAAAATTTACATAGAGAATCTGACACGCAGGCCGATATACAATAAAATGACAGACCTAGGCTCCAGCCGGCTGACAAGAACATGATACGCAGATCATGTATGGATTACACACATCACATGCACATAAGCCATACCATTCACAACTTCCTGCAAAAACAAGTTATGCATAGATACGATATCTACCGGCGTTGTGAAACTCGCAACAACATCTAAGGCGCTACGACAGGGCGAAGCCGGCGGTCTCGCTAGTCGGATAGCGGGCGGGAATCGAAGGAAACACAGCAGTTCTAAGAAGAGAAGGGCATCACCTTCAAATTCGCTTCAGTTGCCCATCCGCAAACCAACGGCCAAGTCAAAAGATCCAACGGATTAGTTTCGGCTGGCATCAAGAAACGTCTACTCGATCGCCTACACCCGGCAGCAGGACATTGGGCAGAAGAGCTACCCTCCGTGCTATGGAGCCTCCGCACTGTTGGAACGCGTAGAGATAAACAAAAAAAATTCCTACGCGGTACTTCCAAGATCTAGCCGAGGTAGAAGGCCACGAGTATTACCACTAGACGCGCGGTTGCGGGTTATCGATGAAGCGCGTCGGGGCAGTGCAGTCCACGATCCGATCCAGCCGATCCGATCCCGCGAACATCGAAGTGCTGAACGTACAACACCTCTGCCGGTATCCACACGTACGAGGAGGAGCTCCGACGGCGGACTGCTAGGTCCGGTGCGACGGCTGGACTGAGTGGGGTTAGGGTTCCCAACGCATGGGAGAGGAGTAACGTGCCCGCTGGGCAACCTACGCCCCTCTTTATATAGCGAATGGTAGTGGGCTTCACAACACTTGTGGTCCATTCCCTCTGTAAGTCCGACTCACAAAATCAGTCTATTTCCGGTTCGGGTCCAACCCAACCAATACTTTCTCCCGCTCTTAAGTGTGTGACCCTGCAGGCTCATGGCGACTTGGACACGATTAGAGTCCGACTCTCAATCGATCAATCGGTAGCGGCTCCTAGCAGAACGTGCCGACTCCCAAGTCCCATTGAGTCATGACGACATACCTTCCAATGTGATTTACATCTTAGTCCCTTTTGCCTCACGATATACCTTGTCGAACTATAGGCGATTTATCGTCATCCCTTAAATAGCTCGACTCTCTTCTCGATCCATGATATGTGATTCATCTGACTAACTCTTAGTCAACAGACACAGTTAACACTTAACTGAGTCACGCATGGCCATGCTTCCTGAATCATATCACTCGAGAGGGCCCAGAGAATGTCTCTCCATTCGGAGGGGCAAAATCCCATCTTGATTATCCACATCACACAGCTTGCTTCTCATTCGACCCAAACTATGCCTTTATAGCTGCCTTGTCACAAAACAGCGTTTAACAGAACCTAAGTCAGTGATCCACAACTCGGATTGTGCGACAATCTCAGGTCTAAGGATTAGATTGATTGAGACATGCAAATGACGACTTGATCGTTGCATCTCAATGTGGGTCAGTCCGACTTGCTAAACTCTTTAGACAAGTCCGTGATCGTTGGAATGGCATCACCATGCCCATGACAAGTGGAACCGTGTCATCAGCCAACACTCACATTAGTCTAGGGTGTGTGTCCAGCACAACCTAAATGACCAAGGACAATCTAGTATGAACAACATGAATACATAGTTCCACAATCGAATCACATATTCAATGACATGTATCAGATGTTCAAAACAAGGACAACTTAATAACTTTATGAATACAGTGGGAATTACATCATACATGATTGCCTCTAGGGCATATTCCCAACATGCACAACTCCAAATCGATCCACAAACTACACACCATTTTTCATCAGGTTCAGCGCCCCACGGGTTGTGGCTTACAGCGAAGAAACATCCAACAGGACACTCGCGGATGATATGGACGCACTCGACGAAATGCGCGATATTGCACTCACAAGATCCGCAGTATACCAGCAGTCGCTGCAAAACTATCATAGTCGCCGCATACGCCACAGAGCCTTCGCAGTAGAAGATCTGGTGCTACGGCTCAAGCAGAAGGAAGGACACAAACTCGAGCCACCATGGGAAGGACCCTTCATAATACACGAAGTTAACCCAGGTGGCGCCTATCGACTGAAGAATCCGACGACTGGAGGCATCTATTCCAACCCTTGGAATGTTGCACAACTCCGCAAATTTTATCCCTAGATTCATTTTTTACTCATCATAATAAGGCTATATTAGCCATCTTGTAGCTCGAAAGAAAAACACATGACTTCTCAGTCATTGCAATAAAATACATGGTTTCTCAACCATAGATACTCGAGTTCTCCATCCTTACATGCTAAAAAGCAACAGGTATACACCCCACAAACACACGGGGGCTACACCTAACACAGCATCACAGGAAGAATTTTGTATACAAGGTAAACACCTTACAACAGTTTTTTACAACTACACAGCGCAACAGGATACATACATCCTATAATCACACATGGCGATGAGCATTCTCAGCCGCCAAAACCCGATCTACCTCACCCGAGGTCAGTCGAATGATTTCCTCTGCAGCAGGTCGAACAACCCTATAATGAAGAGAAATGTCGACGATTGGACCATCAGGAAGTCTAGCTACGGAGTTGAAATTCACCTCAGGATGCCACAACCGGACAAAAGAGAGGGCCACTACCGAGCCGCAAATCATCTGATTGCGAACACACTCGCGAATTTCTCCTTCTCGCCCGAACACCCTGAGGAGATGGCTCCAATCCTCAGGACCCCTCTCCAACGGATAGAAAGCAGCGTTCATTGCAATCAAAACCTCGTGAAAGGAACTCACGAGTATCTTCGCTTGGATGACCCGGAACTTCAAGGTAGCAAGCACAAAGCCTCGACTACGATCGGATCAAAAGTTACTCGCATGGGGCTTTGAGCTGCCAGCTTTCTGAAGGATGTGGTTCTCCACCCACTGTTTCTCACACCTATCATCCGGCTGAACAACCGAAAAACAAAGGTATATGATCAAAGAAAGATACAGGAAAAAGAAGACTAGGGGGCTGAACTACTTACAGAGCAAATCCTTGGCAATAGAGGCAAATTCATCCATCACAAACTGCTCGCGTTCAATCGCCAGCTTTTGTTTGGGCTTGGCTACATCCGCTACCCCACGCAATGCTTTTAGCTTGCGTTCACCATCCGCAACACGATCACGGAGGCCTGCAAAGGTCCCAACAGCGGCCACAAGAGGATTTGCTGGGGTAGCAAGTCCACCTAAAGACTCAGCAGTAACCCCGACTACCTAGAAGAATACATGGAAATTCAAGGAATAAGATGCCCCATTCGAGATATAACAAGCACCTAGTCGACATGTGCTCGGGGGCTACTCCCATCGGGAGGAAACACACAGCAAATCAGTCACGGTAAGCATCTCAGAAAGACATCTCAATTAAACGATCAAAATACGTGAATGCATCCCAAGGTTCATTACAATCGAAAGAGCGAAATACAAAGAAAATATACTAAGGAGCTGCAGTTGTGCTGCCACTCGCGACGGTGCCTCCCCTAGCGCGGGCGAACAACTCGGATAACTTCCGAGCAAGGACTCCGGCTGGCTCGCCAAAACGACGAAGCCCTACCTTTTTGCCCGTAGAAGGATCGACGGGAAGGTCCGAGTACGCCTCTTCCAAACCGGTGACTCCATGCGCCAGCGCGAACTGGATGGCAGTCTTCGCCCCAGACTCCGACTGCGCAACCGCGTAGGTGCCAAGGAGATTGCTCTCTGAGAAAATCTTCAAAAAGATCACCCAGCGCAGGTGGAGACACGGCGTCGACTAGAAGGCGACCGTGAAGCTGCGTCAGCACTCGAATGGCATCGCCAATCAGGGTGCAAATCCCTTCGGTGTGCCTACTGAGCTGGGCGCAGGAATCGGTCAGCGCATCCACCCGTTGGACCCCAGGAAGCTCCAGTGGGACGCCCAAAAGACCTGAAAAGGAAAATATTAAAATCCAAGGGCCTATGAGACAACCAGAAGACGAAAATAGACCAAAAGCAATTTACCCGCAAAACGTTCAGCCAGAGGACGAAGGAAGTCGACAAGGTCGGAGTCCGCCTTGGTGCCAGCCTCCTCGAGATTCTTCAGAGCATCCTGGGCGGCCGCAAGCTTTCCTTCGAGGTCAGCCGAGAGCATGCGGGAGGACTCAAGTTCCTGTCGAGTAGCTGCCAACTGAGCCTCTTGAGCAATTGCCCGAGTGGAGGCATCCGTCTTCTCGGCCTTCATAAACTCAACTTGAGCTGCGCAGCAATGATTATCAGAAACCAAGAAATTGGCAGAAATAAAGAGATAAAGATGGGGGAAGGCGATAGACTTACTTCGAAGGAGCTCATTTTCGCTGGCGAGTCGATCACGATCCGACCGAAGGGTCCTGCATTCCGCTTCGGCAAGAACGACACGGCGACCAACGGCCGCAAGGGAGTCGATGAGGGACTGCAAAGAACATGAAGATAGCAGAATCAGAAAAGAGAAATTTGAGCCTATACACGATTGAAAACATTCGAGTATAGCCTCGGGGGCTACTCCCATCGGGAGCACTGTCGTGCACCCGATAAAGCAAGAAGAAAGGACGAAGTCTACATCTTTGAGCCTGTAGCCAATCGCATGCGATCAACTACAGCGGGGGGGGGGGGGCTACTCCCATCGGGAGCACTGCCGTGCACCCGATAAAAAACAGATCCAAACTGACAAAGCACTCAAGAAGCAAGCAGCAAAGTTTACCTGGCCTTGGGCGAAGGAAAGGGGATCCGCTGAGCTACCCGACACCTCCTTCGGAGTCGAGGCCCCACCAGCAAAACTAGGAATTCTGTATTTCGTAGTCGCCGCAGTGGGGGATACACTCGGCGAATTCTGCACGGTGTCGGCGGTAGGGGTCCCACCCGTGGTTTCAACCTTCTTCCACTTTTCGAGAGGAAGGGAAGAGACGAATCTGCGAGGGCTGATAGCTTGCAGACTACAATGAAGACAGTATGTCAAAAGACGCGAAAGGAAAATGTTCGACTAAGAACAAGAAGAGAAACTTACTCATCGTCATCTTCGTCATCCAACATATCCGCATTCCAAATATTGGGAAATGAGGGAGAAGGAGCGCGCGTGCGTAGCGGGGTCACGATGAGGGGTCCCTTCCCGGGCGATTCCCTATCCAAAGATTTATCCTTGGAAGTGGCCTCATCATTCTCCACTCGACGACGTTTCCGACGAAGAAGATCACTGTCCGACTCCTCCGCGCCATCTGAGGAGTCGTGCTCGGAACTTGACGAGGCGTTAGAAACGCTGGTGTCGGCAGGGCCATCCAAGTTACTCGCTAACAAATCCGAAGCCTCATCCCCAGACATTGGTGGGTAGCAGGTGGCCACGGCTAGGCTCTACAAAAGAAGACAGAAGAAAAGGGAGATAAAATCTCAGTCTACCAAATTCGAAAACAAAAAATGAAATGAAGTCAAAGGGCGACACAAACTTACTTCGGGTGGTGGAGGCCTTAATGCCTCGAAAGCTGCAACAGTGCAGTCGGGGAAGGTTTTGCCCACCTTCAAGCTAGTAATGGCCGCGATCTTCTTCTCGAACTCGACGTTCGAGAGCTCTTTGCGGCTCACGCGACTGGGATCTTCAGCACCCCGATACTCCCACATCGCGGAAGGCCTATCCTGCAGGGGCTGAATCCTGCGCTTGAGGACGATGCTCGCCAGGTGCAGCCCGTTCAGCACAACTCCAGCAGCTTGGTCTCGAAGGGCGGCCACCTTGGCGAGTAGCGGCGTAACAACCTGGTTCTCTTGAGCCGACAGTTTATGCGCCCAGGACTTCCGCCTCTTCAGGACAGCGAATGGGTGGAATTCCTTAATTCCACCCGAGCTGTTGCCGGTGACGTAAAACCACTTCTTTCTCCATCCTTGAGCGGAGTCGATGAAGTGCATCCCGAAGTAGTTGACGTCCGATTTCACCTGGATTCCGAAGCCACCCGTGCGCAGCGGCTCGCTAGGCTCAGATTCTACCCGCGATTTCTCGCGGAAGACTCGAACCTTGAAGAGGGCCTTCCAGAGGCCCCAATGTGGGCGAATGCCCAAGAAGCACTCACAGAACGCAATGAAGCACGATATGTGCTGCACTGCATTTAGAGGAAGATCGTGGAGCTGTATGCCGTAAACATACAGCAACGCCACAAGAAAGGGGTGAAGAGGGAAAGAAAGCTCGCGCGATACGTGGTCCGCAAAAACCACGCGTTCATTCGCGCGGGGATTGGGTACCTCCTCCTTCTTGCCGAGGCGCACCCGCTTGTCAGCTTCCGGAGGCAGCAACCCCTCCCTCTGCATCTCCTTAATGCTCTTCATCGTGGTGTTGGGCGAGCACCAGTCGCCCGAGCGCGGTGCGGGTGGCGCAGGAACTTCCTCTGGTGCCTTCGATGAAGAAACGGCGGCGCCCCGCTTCTTGCCTCCCGCCATTGGCGCTGGTGCGAGCTCGAGGAGAGTGGAGGTGGAGAGCAAGGAAGACGAAGAACGAAGAAGACGAAGACCGGGGAAATTTTCACCGTTCCACCCAAGGCCTGCATTTATACACATAGCGAGTCGATCCCGACCGCTCACTGAGCCACGTGGAGTCCATCGTGGCCGCCGCGTGCGAAGGCAAAATGAAAGGGCGTCGGATGTTGTTCCGTGCCACGATCCTAACAGTGGATCGTGCACATTTACTGTGCAGTTCGCGCAAAAACCGGGAACGACGTCTCGTTTCCGGTCAAAAAGCTGACAAGGTGGGCCAGCACTTCTGCTCTCGCTCCGTCACGTCCCATTGGGTAGATAAAAGTGCGCCATGACGTCATAGCGTGCATCATCAAGCTGGAGAATATTTCGAATGAAAAATCCAAAACACGAAAATAACTTCGTATGGACAAGTTACGGCGTGAAATCTCTTTCACAGGAAATCGTATGGGCATAAAACTCCAAACACGAAAACTCTTTCGTATGGACAAAGATATCTTGGTTTTCATATCTAGGAAACCAAAAACTCAAAACTACGCGGGTAGGTAGATCCTGCCACTCATTCGCGCGATGTCTACACATCATAGACCTGGATTGTTCAACCGACTAGGTACATCCGGATGCCATATTCTTTCGACTATGAAGGTAAGACCCAAAAGATCTCTCTTGAGGGCCTGGAATCGCACTCAAGTTGCGTCCTCTGGTACAATTCCGTGTCAACAAACACGAAGAAAAATCCTAGCGGACGCGCCCGGTACCCCCATAGGTTAAGTTCGACTCGGTAAGACCTCAACGGCTCAGTCGCAATGATCACCTCATCGGGTTCGAGTCGAAGGTCTCGAATCTGTGTAGGCCAGAACTGTTTTTGCCCTAGTTGCAATTAATTGGCCGTGATCTTTCGGGAGAGCCAAGCTGCTGCGCCACATCCTTCGGCGATAAACAGCCATAAAAACAGGCACTTTCATTACTCGATACTCGGGTATAAAAGCTCATCACACAGGGTACACACCCTCCAAAATAGGAAACGACCATAGTGGTTATCCGAAAGAAAGCGGGATGAAAAATATGACCGTCTATTCGACTGGAAAAATCCCAATCGAGCAAACGCTCGGGGGCTACTGAGGAAGGGATGGATCTTGGACCCTGCGGCTAAGGACACCCCGTCTCAAGCCCAAGGTTAAAGCCCAAGAAGGGAAGCCCTTGGAGTGTTCTGGAAGGCCCACTTGAAGCCCACCCGCAATGCCTTGCGGGCTAAGTTAGGAAACTTGTAACCGACATAGGGTTAGAGTTCGAGTCCTCTCCGGGTAGGGATTGAGACCTGGCCACCTATATAAGGCCAGGAGAACCAACGGAAGAGGACAAGGCAATACCGCACCACCAAAGCCTTCAGCTCGAGATTGTACTCTCGACTTGATCAATCATCATTGTAACCGATCTATTCGATAATACCGATCGATAGAGGCAGGAGTAAGGGTTTTACCTCTACGAGGGCCCCGAACCTGGGTAAATCGTGCCCCCTGTCTAGCCGACGATCGTCACCAGCGCTCATGAGTTCTCCTATTTGAAACCCTATGGGTTCACCTGAGGGATTTGCCGAGTTACAGATTCGACACCACGGCGAGGCGGCATCAACGTCGACCACGGCAGCGCAGGCGACGTAGACCACGGCGGGGTGGAGGCGACTACGAGGTGCGGGCGACGGCGACCACGGGCAGCCTCACGGCGTCGCACTGAATCTCCTCCGCGCGCGCAAGTCCTTAGCAAAATTTGGGAGATGAAGGGATGGTTCGTTTAAAACTACGGGGTATCCGTCCCGGTTGGTAGCATCAAACCCATTCGTCCTTGTTGATGCTACCAACTGGGATAGTTGCGCCCCTCTCCTTTTTTCCCTCCAGTGAGTAGAAGTGCGCCACGTGGAGCGCGCGTGGGGGGCAGTCATCCCGGTTGTTTGCATAAACCGGGATGAATGCCCCATTTTTCAAATGTTTTTCAAACTATTCAATTGTTTCCGCCTTATTTTTCCAAACCTCATATAAACATTAAATACATTTAAAAATACCTAGTTTTTTTAATTGCTTTGAATGTGGAAAAACTTTCAATATGAAATTTGTTTCAAATTGCATAACTAATTCAATTAAATTTTCTGTTTCAAAAATAATTATTCTAACTATTCAAACTAGTAACAATTTTTGTATGTTCACATATAAAAAATACCTAGTTTTTGAATTATTTTGAATTTGGAAAAACTTGCAATATGAAAAGTGTTTCAAATTGCATAACTAATCCAAATATATTTTCAGTTTTGAAAATAATTATTCTAACTATTCAAACAGCTACGAATGACAATGCCCGCCGTCTTGACTTTTCCTTCAAACCGGCAGCGAAAATTCCAGACAATTAAAAAAAACCAAAATGACGCGAGACCTTCGCGTGGTGTCCTTATATATGTCCTAGTATACACCAAAAATAATAAACTTGTAATACGACAGTTGTGTTGAAAATATGTTCATAAAAAGGAGCTATCTCCTCCGAATATTTTAGGGTTTTGGTGCAAATGACGGGTGTTATGACCAAATACATGCAATAGTTTCTTTTAATGTGCTCATATTCCACACAAACATGCATCTTGGAAGCACGTACAATGTTGACGGAGGAAGTTTTCCTTTTTATTGAATAAAAAACTATTTTCCTTTTTCTGAGTGTAAAAAATGGGTTTTTTGTGAAGGACCTATCACAAATATGTTGTAAAACTTGGGAGCTGCATTTTTTGAATATACTAGACCATGGTATATGCATAAATAAAAAATTTGTTTCCTAACAAAAGGTTTCCATCCACCTCTTTTGAAAAACACAAGTTTCTGCCGATTCTGTTGGAAACGGGACAAATTTGAACTACAAGTGCCTCGTAATTTGCTCATGATTTTTGGCCAAAATCATTTTTAGGTACACAACTACCTATTTCAATACAGATACACCGAGTGTTTCTCAATATTCAACCCCTACCTACGAACGACAATACCTGTCGTCTTGGCTTTTCCCTTCTACCCGCTGAGAAAATTCCAAAAAAATTCAAAAAATCCCAAAATGATGCAATACCTTCGCGTGGTGTCCTCATATATGTTCTTGTATCCACCAAAAAATAAACTTGGAATACAACAGATGTGTTAATTTTTTTCCCAAAAAGGATCTATCTCCTCCGAACATTATAGGGATTCCGTGCAAATAACGGGTGTTATGGCTAAATCCATGGCATAGGTTATTTTAATGTGCCCATATTCCACACAAACATGCATCTTGGAAGCACATATAATTTTGACGGAGGAAGTCTTCATTTTTATTGAATAAAAGAACCATTTTCCTTTTTCCGAAAGTAAAAAATGGGTTTTTTTGTGAAGGACCTACCACAAATATGTTGCAAAAATTGGGAGCTGCGTTTTTTGAATATACTATACCATGTTATATGCACAAATAAATTATTTTTTCCTAATAAAATGTTTACGTCCACCTCTTCTAAAAAACACAAGTTTCTGCCGATTCAGCTGGCAACAGGACAAATTTGAACTACAAGTGCCTCGTAATTTGCTCATTATTTTTGGCAAAAATAATTTTTATGTACAGAACTACCTATTTCAACACAGATACATAGAATGTTTCTCAATATTCAACCCCTGGCTACGAACGATAATGCCCGCCGTCTTGACTTTTCCGTGAAACCGGCTGAGAAAATTCTAGAAAATTCAAAAAAAACAAAATGACACAAGACCTTCTCGTGGTGTACTCATATATGTCCTACTATCCACCAAAACTAATAAACTTGGAATACGAAAGTTGTGTTGAAAATGTGTTCACAAAAATGAGCTATCTTCTCCGAACGTTCTAGGGTTTCGGTGCAAATGACGGGTGTTATGGCCAAATCCATGGCATAGTTTCTTTTAATTTGCCCATATTCCACAAAACATGTATCTTGGAAGCACGGACAATGTTGACAGAGGAAGTTTTCCTTTTTATTGAATAAAAAAAACCATTTCCTTTTTCCGATTGTACAAATGGTTTTTTTTGCGAAGGACCTACGACAAATATGTTGCAAAAATTGGGAGCTGCATTTTTTGAATATACTAGACCATGTTATATGAACAAATAAACAATTTGTTTCCTAAGAAAATGTTTCCATCCACCTCTTTTGAAAACACATGTTTCTGCCGATTCAGCTGGAAACGGGACAAATTTGAACTACAGGTGCCTCGTAATTTGCTCATGATTTTCGGAAAAAATAATTTTTAGGTACACAAATACCTATTTCAACACATATACACCGAGTGTTTCTCAATATTCAACCCCTAGCTACGAACAACAATGCTCGCCGTCTTGACTTTTCCTGAAACCGGCTGAGAAAATTCCAGAAAATTCAAAAAAAAACCCAAAATGACGCAAGACCTTCGCGTGATGTCCTCATATATGTCCTAATATCCACCAAAAATAATCGGAAGAAGTTGTATCAAACATTTTATGCCGGAGATAGAACACAACAATCGGTATCGCCATCATACAATCCTACCGTGGCTCGTGAGTGCATATATGCATATCAAATGCACGGTAAGACGTATGATGGTGAATCTGAATGATTTGTATTCGGTCGATGAACTGAAAGATGTATGCAGGGAATCCGAGAGGTGGGCTATATATAGGGCCGTGTGGCTCATCAAGTGACTATGCTAGTTTCGATCCAACGGCTCACAAGCGCTCGAAAGAAACACCCCTTGATCCAACAAATCACAAGCGCTCGATAGAATCCCCCCTGATCCAACAGCTCACAAGCGCTCGAAAGAAACACAACCCTGATCCAACGGCTCAAATGCACTCGAAAGAAACACACGATCCGTGTGATTGGTCCTGATTGGTGGGATTCAGACGCTCGAGAACCCTCTCCGACGAAACCCTAACCATTTAGTCCCGGTTGGTAGAACAGGTCGGGACGAGAACCCCTCTCCGACAAAACCCTAACCATTTAGTCCCGGTTAGTAAAACAGGATGGGGCGAGAACCCCTCTCTGACGAAACCCTAACCATTTAGTCCCAGTTGGTAAAACAGGCTGGGACGAGAACCCCTCTCTGATGAAACTCTAACCATTTAATACATTATTACATAGTAGACTCATAATATTACGTGAACCATGAAGCTTTAATACATTATTACATAGTAGATGAAGGGAATATGCCCGAGAGGCAATAATAAAGTGTCATTAGAAGGAAGCAAACATAATCCGGTTTCAGGATAAATGGGAAGCAATGACTCAAGCAATTGTTCCTATGAGAAGGAAGCACACCAATGAGAAGGAAGCACTGGTGAGCAACTTGAAGGGAATATGCCCGAGAGGCAATAATAAAGTGGTTATTATCTTATTCCTTGTTTTTGATAAATGTTTATTTCTCATGCTAGAATTGTATTAACCAGAAACATTGATACATGTGTGTTTAATAAAGAAACAATGGTTCCTAGTAAAGCCTCTCTTTTAACTAGCTCGTTGATTAATAGATGATCAAGGTTTCCTGATCATGAACATTGGATGTTGTTAATAACGGGGTCATGTCATGAGAAGAATGATGTGATGAACATATACCCAAAGTGAATATAGCAATGCGATCAAGTCATTAAGTTTACATTGTTATATCAAACATACGAAGTAACTTATTCCTTAGACCATGAGATCTTGTCAATCACTGATACCGGAAGGGTACATTGATGTCATCAAACGTCACACCGTAACAGGATGACTATAAAGGTGCCGTTAGGTATTCGGAAAGTATTAGTTGAGGATCATGGATCAAGATTGGGATTTGTCCATCCAAAATGACGGAGAGATATACTCTGGGCCCTCTCGGTGATATCCCATCGACACCGCTTTCAAGCACGTGATATGATCACAAGGATGTTATATCATGGGAACGAGAAAAGAGTACTTGTCGGTAACGGGATTGAACAAGGTATGGTTGATACCAATGATCGAATCTCGGACAAGTAAAATATCGCGAGACAAAGGGAATTAGTCACGACGTTGTTGGTTCACACGATCACGAGAGTCATTGTTGAATATATAGGAGTCATCACAGATGTCCAGATCCCACTGTTGATTATTGATCGGAGAGGAGTCTTGATCATGTCTATCTTATTCGCGAACCATAGGTTGACCCACTTAAGGTTCGATGACGCGTTTGAGAGGATACGGAATATCGAAGAATATTTTGGGCAGCATCGAAATTGTTTCGGGGAAAATTGAAATAGTTCAAGGGGTTTTTCGTCGAATGGTTGTTAATAGAATTAACGAATGATTCGAGGTGCTATATGAAAATGTTTGTTAATGAAATTATAAAATATATATAAAGAAATAAAAATGTTTTATTTATTTATTAAAGTAAAACCCTTGGATTTTCCAAGTGGGAAATAATGGGAAAATGAGTGGATGTGAGCGGAGTGTCCACTCACATGATGAGGGAAGAGGTGGGGGCACCACCATGGGCTGGCCGCACCCACCCCCTGGCTGCCTCCCCTTCCCCTATAAAAGGAGGGTGAGAGCTGTCCCTCCTCCACACACTTGCCCACCTCATTTCCTTTCCACCCGCTGCTCAATTCCATGGTTTCCGGCTTGACGAAGCCCTGACCGTGGGATTCTTCACCACCACCACGTCGTCGTTCTGCTGGAGTTCCGAGGGATCCTCTACTTCCGTGCCCCGCAGGATCGAGGGAACGGAGGTCGTCATCAACCGTACGTGTGACCGATCACGGAGGCACCACCGGATTGCGGTGCACATCTTCTCGCTATCGGGATCGATGTGAGTACGACTACGCGAACAACGATATTTGATCTTGTAACGCTTTGTGTCTTCGAGGGTATGTGTTCTCCTTAACCCTCGCTTTGCCCTCTGCACTTCGTCTCCTAGATTAGATCTTGGCCTTTCGGGTGTCCTCGCGTAGAATTTTTTTATATTTTCTATGCAACGACCCCTACAGTAGACTCATAATATTACATGAACCATGAAGGTTTAATACATTAGTTCCCCAACTAGTGCCGCCATTGTTTTATTTTTTGCCGTAACCAAGGAGCATATTCATTATTTAACGGGATGCTTGTGTCAGTTTTCAATGTGAAGGGCGGAATTTCATCAAACTTGTTATAATCTTCTGACATGTGTGTCTTTTCCTCAACTCCCACGATGTTTCTTTTCCCTGAAAGAACTATGTGACACTTAGGCTCATCATATGATGTATTTGGTTGCTTATTTTTTCTTTTTTCGGTCTGGAGGACATGTCCTTCACATAGAAGACCCGAGCCACATCATTGGACAGGAAGAATGGTTCATCACTGTAACCAATATTGTTGAGATCCACTGTTGTCATTCCGTACAACAGGTCTATCTTTACCCCTTCTCCATCCAGGGTGACCCATTTGCACCGAAACAAAGGCACCTTAAAAGAAGGTCCATAGTCAAGTTCCCATATCTCTTCTATGTAACCCTAGTATGTGTTCCTTTTCCCATTCTCGTTAGTTGCATCAAAGCGGACACCACTGTTTTGGTTGGTGCTCTTCTTATCTTGGGCGATCGTGTAAAATGTATTCCCATTTATCTCGTAGCCTTGGAAACTCACAATAGTCGAAGATGGCGACCCGACCAACAAGTAGAGCTGATCTCCAACAGTGGTGTCATTTATAAGATGTGTTTGCAACCAACTGCCAAAATTCTCCACGTGTTTGAGTTTAATCCATGAGTCATCCTTCCCCGGGTTTGTGGAGCGTACAATATTCTTGTGTTCCTCGAGATACGGAGCCACGAAGGTGGAATTTTGTAGAATCGTGTTGTGTGCTTCAGTAAAATAATGCATGTCCCTGGGTATCATTGTTTTCTTTCCTAGCGTTTCTTTTCCCCTCAGTCTCCCCTCATTCCACGATTCAGGAACACCAATCGTCTTAAGGTCAGGAATAAAGTCAATACAGAACCCAATGATCTCCTCTGTTCCAAAGCCCTTAGAGATGCTTCGTTCTAGCCTAGCACGGTTATGAACATATTTCTTAAAGACTCCCATAAACCTCTCAAAGGGGGACATATTGTGTAGAAATACCAGACTGAGAATATGAATCTCTTCTATTAGGTGAACCAGAAGATGCGTCATAATGTTTAAGAAGGATGGTGGGAACACCAACTCAAAACTAACAAGACATTGGTCCACATCCCTCTGTAACCTTTGCAAACTTTTTTGGATCGATTACCTTCTGAGATATCGCAATGAGGAATGCATATAGCTTCACAATGGGTACTCGAACATCAGAAGCAACTGGGTCATAATCACGTGGCAGTCATGAGACTTCAGGTTTTGGAATTTTTTCTCTGCCATATTTATTATCCCCTTTATATTCGACGAGAAGCAAGATGACACCTTGATATTGTAAAGGGCTTCAAAAAAGTTTTCCTTCTCTGCTTTGGTAAGAGCGTAGCTGCTTAACTAATGACGCCATGTATCCGTGTGCTTGTTGTTTGGGTATTTCATACGTTGCTGGTCCTCCCGTGCTTCTGGTGTATCTTTTGACTTCCCATACACGCCCTGGAAGCATAGCAGGTTGACGCAGAGATTCTTCGTCACCTGCATCACGTCGATTGAAGAGCGGACATCTAGGACTTTCTAATAGGGTTGCTCCCACAATATAGATTTCTTCTTCCACATGGGCGCGCGTCCGGTAGCGGGGTCGTTCGAAACAGATAGACTGTCGGGACCCTTCCCAAAGATTACTTCTAGGTCCTTGACCATACCAAATATATCATTACCACTACGAAGGTCAGACTTCTTCCGGGTATCCGCCTCACCTCTGAAATGCTTGCCTCTTTTTTTTCTTACAGGATGCTTGATCGGAAGAAATCTATGATGCCCCAGGTATACAACCTTTTTACACGTATCCATATATACACTATCAGTCTTATTTAAACAGTACGTGCATGCATTGTATGCCTTATTTGCATGTCCGGAAATATTACTAAGAGCGGGACAATCATTGATGGTTATGAAAATCAACCCTCGTAGATCAAATGGATTTTGTTCGTTCTCATCCCACACACGTACACCTGGTTTGCCCCACAACTGTAACAGTTCTTCCACTAATGGCCTTAGGTACACATTTATGTCGTTGTCGGGTTGCCTCCGGCCTTGGATGAGCACTGGCATCATAATGAACTTGCGCTTCATGCACAACCAAGGAGGAACGTTGTAGATACATAGAGTCACGGGCCAGGTGCTCTGACTGCAGCTCTGCTCACTAGATGGATTCATGCCATCTGTACTTAGACCAAACCTTAAATTCCTTGCATCACTTGAAAAATCTTTGAACTCTCTATCGATATTTCTCCATTGCGACCCATCAGCGGGGTGTCTAAACTTTTCGTCTTTCTTACGGTCTTCTTTGTGCCATCACAACAACCTGCCATGCTCTTTGTTTCTAAACAGACGTTTCAAACGTGGTATTATAGGAGCATACCACATCACCTTGGCAGGAACCCTCTTAGGGGGGGAGGGGGGGCTCGCCGTCAACATCACCAGGGTCATATCGTCTGATCTTATACAGCAATGCAGTGCATACCGGACATTCATCCGAATTATCGTACTTCTCACCGCGGTAGAGGATGTAGTCATTAATGCATGCATGCATCTTCTGCACATCTAATCCTAAAGGGCAGAGATCCTTCTTTGCTTCGTACGTACTGTCAGGAAATTCGTTATCCCTTGGAAGCTTCGGCTTCATTTTTTTTAGTACCTCTCAAATGCCTTGTCAGTCATACCGTTCTGTGCCTTCCATTTCAGCAACTCCAGTGTGGTACCGAGTTTTGTGCTCCCTTCTTCGCAATTTGGGTACAACAACTTTTTGTGATCTTGTAACATGTCGTCCAACTTCAATCTCTCCAGTTCACTTCCGCAGTCTTCCCTTGCATGAGCAAAAACTCGGCCAAGATCATCAGCGGGCTCATCTGATGCCCGTTCTTGATCACCTCCTCCTTCTTCTATGTTGTCTTCCATTGCAGTATTCCATATTCAGGGATCATAGGACCTCTTGTTCTTCTTCATTGTCTTCCATCACAACGCTTTTTTCTCCATGCTTGGTCCAACAATTATAGCTAGGCATGAAACCCCTCCGAAGCAGGTGGCCGTGAAGGACTCTCAAGGAAGAGTGCTCTCTGACGTTCCGACAGTCAACACATGGGCAACACATAAAGTCATTCTCTTTGTTCTCCTCGGCTACATCGAGAAATTCATCCAGGCTTGCCCTGCACTCAGAAGTGCGTCGGCCACCGTACATCCATCGCTTATGTGCATCCATCTGCATCGTATAATTAAATTTATCAAAAATCATTACAATAACATCTTTAATACTAAAATGACCACCGTGCATCGACAAATATAATATTTTTGTATCAATTACATATGAAAAGCATAAGATTGCTAACCTCAATCGAGGATATCCTTTTGTGTGAACTTAAGTGTGGCTCGAATATTTCGTCGAACACCTCGTGCGCATAGAAAAGGAACACAAAGACTAGCAAGCACCTCTCACACCTCCTAGCAGAAAAAAAAACCAGAGGAGAGATGTGGCTAGGAGGCTGGTATATATAAGGACCGGCGCATTTGTCCCGGTTCGTGGCTAGAACCGGGACCAATGCCTCTGCGCTAGCCACGAATCGGGACAAATGCCCCTTCTGAACCGGGACGGATGGCTTGGCAGAGCCTGGCCGCACGAACCGAGACAAATGCGTAGCATTCGTCCTGGTTCGTAGCTAAACCGGGACGGATTACTTGGCCAGCCCTGGACGAAAAGCCCAGTTTCCACTAGTGCTACATTTTCTATGCGAATCAGATGGTCTGCCAGCCATGATCGCACGACATGGTAGCATGGTAATCGTAGTTGATTATTGCGTCGTGACCATTGTCCTGAATGCACAACCATTTCTAGTACAACGTCGATCTCAATACTATTTTTCTCTCATGCACGTACTCGCCTCATTGGCCACATGTCAGGCAACCGGGCAGAGCGTATCCAATGTAAAAAAAAAAACCAGGTCAGGCGTATCCAGACGTTCTCTTCAGTTTTCAGTTAAGCATGACTTTACAACACTGGAGCAGAGTGCAAAGACAAAAGGAAAGAAAGGTGTAAATGAAGTAATAGGATGACGCCAATTGAAAGATGAGTAGACATCACGACGACGACCGAAGTGCACGGGGAACGTCGTTGACAGGAGGGGCTGATAGGGTGGAGCATGGAGGAGCTGCACAGCCATGATCGTAAACAGCGTCGTGGGTGTCGAAATAGTTCCTGCAGAGGTCCACGACCAAAGCTTTGGTGGGAGACCTCCATGGTGACGGGGTGATGGAGACGCAAGCAGCGCACTAGGCTGAAGATCAAGCCTTCACTTAACCATCCATGCTCGCCGTTGGTTACGTCTCCCATCACCATCGATGATTAGTGACCAGACGCTCTCTGAGACTCTGACCCTCACATGGCCGCCGTCTCACCGTGCTTCGAAACAGCAAAGTGGTCGGTACTCGAATCCCGCTAAGGGACTCTTGAAGGTGAAAAAAGAATTCCTTGCATAGTTTAGTTTTTTTTTTTTGTTCTTGACGTCTTTTCGCACCGTTTCCTAAATTATTGCAAAATTATTAGCCCAAGAGAATTAGTAGTAAAAAAAAAGGTTAGTTTCATATATTACAGTACACTTTTAACAATCAAAGTACGGCAAAGTAATTTCTACTGTCCTTTCTCTCTGCATATATATTAGGTTTGTACTAAGTCAAATTTTCACAAGTTTGACCAAATCTATACTACTTATCTAAACTACTAATAAAAGAGCAAACTTCGTAGATACATTAAATCCCATCCATCCAACATGGTCGATCAAACGGTTCATATTGCTTCAATGTTGAGCTACTATTACATTAAAATTACGAAAACCTGCCACCGCAAAGTGACCGAAGCGGTATGTAGTAGGACTACATCTTTTTCCCGAGTCTACACTGGAGCAGAAAAAACGCTACGGGCGACGTGCTGACGTCGACGGCGACACAGAGGAACCCAGCTTAGAGGCGCTACTGATGGCGGCTAGACTGCCGAGGTTGGAGGCCAAAGGGAGATACGGCAGAGGACGAGCTTGGGGCACCGAAGCATGGCGCGGGGACGCACGGAAGAGATGCGACACTGGGGGGGCGACCTAAGGCATCCTTCCAAACAAAACCACCGACACAACCAGCCTATCGAGCGCTGAGCAAGGCATCATACGCCGATGGTATAGCATACCGTATTACGCTGCAGCACAGTGACGCCACACTTCTGCCGCCAGACTATCGAGCGCTGAGCAGGAGGCTTGGTGGAGGACAGGAGGAGGTCAACGAGGGGATGGCCAGGAGCAGGAGCGGAAGCTGGAGCTCGCTGGAGGAGGGGAACAGGTCGGCACCCACAGCGGCGGCCATGGCCGTGGCTCGGAAGAGAGCAGCAGGTCAGGGCAGAGCTCGGCCCGCTCGCCAGGAAAGGGAGGGTCGTGGGCGCGTCCACGGGTGGCCAAGGGCGACGCATCGAGGGAGCATGGTTTTGGTTACCGGTCGGGAAATCCGGTAACCGCTCGGTAACCGGAGATCCCGACCACCCCCGGGAAATGCTCGTCCCGGTCAAAAAATCCCAATTTTTTTGAAAATTTTGAATTTTAACAAAACCCCTCAGTCAAAGGTTATATTGGGAATAAATTTTTTTGAATTTTCAAATTTTGATTTTGAAATTCGTCCGGTAACCGGTCGGGATTTTCCGGTAACCGGCAATCCCGACCCCCCTCGGGAAATTTTTTCTACCGGGAACCAAAACCTTGCGAGGGAGTGAGGAGACAGGAAGAGGCGAACGGGGCTCGACGAAGTTTCTGAAGCTGTTTTCCCCGTCCGGTCTAGGCTTCAAGGAGACGGAAGAGAACGTGCATCATTCTATTGGGTTGAAAATTGGGCCTTGCTCTTGGATTAACTTGAGCCTTTTATTTTTAACTAGCCTAGAGCTTTTCTTTTGGGTTAGTGTGGACGTTACCTCGAAAACAAAGTTGGTGTGGACAGTGGGGGGTAGATAACGGTTACAGTACCGGTTCAGAAATTGTTGCACATGATCATGCCCCTGAAAAAAAAATACCTACTGCTTGGTGATTGCCTTTGCTAACGGCAGACAACACATTCTACAGTGATAAGCTAAGGCAGAGGGCAGCATGCAAATCTTAAAGGCCAAGAGCAACGCGCAAGCCAACTGATCGATATTCATGCACGAAGTCTATTTTTTCATCTATTATGTGTGACTTTCATGGCACCATTTGACCGTTTTAGCGGAGACGGGTAGGAAGAAAGTGGGGCAACAAAGCATGATTATATATAAGCAATGCTACACTTACCTAAGACTTGTACAAAATAAACTTACTGGGTCATGGCATCAATAATTGGAGAGTATTATGTGGTTGTTCTAATAATGCAAGGAACGAACCAACAACCTCACCCCACGTGTGTCCGTAAGCGGAACGAACCAAAAACCTCAAGCCACGTGTGTCTGTAAGCCGTTTTCGTAAAGCATCATCCGTAGGTGAAGTGGCATTGACGATATATCGTACATATGGTTTTATATGTTGCAATATAATTGGTACCCCTCCGTCCACTTTTATAAATCATCCAGCCACATATATTGTTAAATAAGTAAATCTAGACTCATTTTATACATAGATTTACTTATTTTACTATGTACGTGAGCAAAATATAAATGATAATAAGTGCGCCTTATAAAATGGATGGGGTGAGCAATATTAATTAGCTTAGACGTGCATTGCACGTGCACATCTACTAGTACTTATAAAAGAGCAAACATGTTGGGATATATTAAATCCCACGCGTTCAGTTGTCTCCTATCAACGATTCAGATCGTTTTAATGTTGAGTTGAGCAAGACAACATATCCGTCCGATCCGTCCACCCCAATTAATTTCGAAATTATCATACCGAACACGTACAACAGCCCTTAGCAGACACGGTCAAGTCGAGATCACAAATTTCCCTTATTTAAGAAAGTCAGGTCTCTGCACGTAATTTTTTTTTTTAGAAAAAAAGGTCTCCTGCATGTGCATACCCGCTCCTTGCTCTCATGGCCCGACCGTGGCTTTCTGGGACGGCGGCGCGTGCATACGCGATCTCACCCTCGTGGCCTGAGCGCGGCTTCCTGGGGCGGCGGCGCTACCACCTTCCAGCACCTCCATGTCGGCGAAGAGACGTTGGAGGTCTCGCGCTGGCGCGGCTGATGGAAGCTCTCCGGTCGCTCGAACCGCAAGGTGCAACAAGCGTCCGTGAGGCGCGTCCATGTCAGGATGACGTCGTGGATGTCCCGGCCGCACGGCAGTAGGACGAAGGCTCCAGCGGCGCGTCCGTGAGGCTGAGGCAGGTCAGGATGTCTTCGCGTTTCCCCCTTCGCGTTTTTCCGGTGGCTATACGATAGCTTCTACTAGCTTAACTTCCTAGCTAGAGCTGGGCTCCGAACGTTTCATCTGAAAAGATTACGTGCGTCCGGTGAAAATCTGAATGTTTTTCATTTTTCTTACGATGCGTTAAGTATCTCTGAACATTGAGATAAGGACGGCAACGGCCTCGACCAAGGATGGAAACGATGAATCCATGTAAGCTTCCTCCACCAACCACTCTACTCTTGACCACTCATCTATCCTTGGCCTTGACAAAGTTTAATTTTTTAATTCTATTGTCTGCCCAACCTCACTAAATCGGATGTTGCTGCCGGGAATGAATATATCAAATGGCAGTTACCTTGTTTTGAATTAAGGGAGGAGAAAATAAACCACATCTAGAAGTTTGGAGTCATCATTACACGTGTTTATTGATTTTTTTTTTCATGATTTGTGAGTACAAAGAGATCACTCACAAAGAATATCTGACTAAGCTGGAAGTATCTATTTTTCAATTTTCTCAAAAATAATTAAGGGTAGGATGGGGGTTTTAAAACATGGATCTTGGATTTGGTTTGATGGGGCAAACACATAGTTTGCTTGCACCGAGCGGAGCAGGGGAGGTGCAGTGGAAGGGCGGTCGGAGCTGGCCGCACGCGTCGGGAACGGCGAGCCCTTTCCGAAGAGGAGCTCAGGACGGAGAGGGTCGAGGCAGGAGGGCACGGCGGCCGTCGTTGTGGCGGATGGAGAGGCGGCGCTGCAGCTGCCGACAGCAGACGGAGCCGGTCTCGAGAGACGATCTGGCAGAGGGGGACGAGCAGAGCCGGCGTGGGTCGAGGAGAGCAGGAGATGAGCGAAGGGGAGGATCGAGCGAGTGGCTCCGCCTCCTGGCGGCTCTCGGCAGAGCAGGGGAGCTCAATGTATTGACGAAGGACAAGCAAACACGGAGTCGTTGGCCACTGCTTTCATCTCTGAACTGGACAGCTTTAGGCCTGGAAAGCATGCTTGACACGGAGGACAAAGCAAACACGATGTCGTGGGAGCATCGTCCTTCATGGTGTCATGAGCATGCTTGATGATTATTTTTGGATTCAGGATTAGTTGGGTCAGAAAAGAACAACAAGTTTGTTGTTCAAGATGGTAGCGTCCTTCTTGTTTGTATTTTGTTTTACTTACGATGCCATCTTTTAAGATATATCAGTAATGCTAATCCTTGATTGTGCATCCCCTCTAGCTCCTCCATGCTCAGACCACATTGTTGCACCACTTAACAACCACGTAAGTATAATATATTGTTCATGTTACGATTTGGAAGGCAGAGGAAATCAACAAAACAAATATGGAGGCCATATACAGCACCAGTATGAATGTACGATGCTATAAACGATAATCTGCAATCTGACAAGTATTCAGCATATGAAAATACGAGCATTAATCAGCAATTTAGTAAAAGGATTGTTACATGAGTGCATCCTTCTAACAGCCCAACGACGCATCCCTGCGGCCCAGCTATCAGGGAGGAATTGGAGACAATTGTAAAGACGTGTGTTGCACGTACATGTCAACTAGTCCATAGAAAAGATTCAACATTTGTGATAAAAAACTATTCCTTCCGTTACTAATTATAAGATGTTTCAGATATTGCAATATGAACTGCATACGAATTAAAATGAGTGACTATACACACTAAAACGCGTCTAGATGCATACAAATCTAAGAAAATAGAGAAAAACTAAAACATCTTATATTTGGTAGTACTAACATTCGGTCCGTCATGAAATATCTTTTCATATTGTATCAATTTGGTATCAAGAACGTTGATGTTTTTTTCCGCTAAACTTTAAAAAGTTTGACTTAATAGAAAATCTAAATATGTGGAGTAAAAACGACCTGAGAAAGTATTTCGTCATATGATTCCATACATTGATAGTCAAAAGGTGAGAAAAAAAAACATTGTGTCCCCTAATCCTACTAAGGGACTCTAAAAAGTGAAACATATCTCCTTGTGCAGTTCACTTTGTTCCTTGACTTCTGGTGGTACCGTTCCCCTAAAGTAGTACAAAATTATTAGCCAGAGATATTTAGTAAAAAAGTTAGTTGCATATGGCAGTACTTTTGACTATCAATGTATTAAAATCATATGGCTAAGTGTACTTTTTTTCTAAACCAACCAAAGTGACCGTGTTAAACTACTAAAAACGATGTCAGGTGGCAAATTTTTTTAACTCTTCACAACAAATAACTAAGCATTTTTCAGGTACGAAATAGTAACTAATAATGCACTAGCTAGTACGAGTACTCAAATCCAAAAGAATTATCATAGTCCTACTAAATGCTAAGCTAACATGGCACATCCTTACATATTATAAGGACAAATTACGGTCAAAGTTGGACGTCATTCACCAGTGAAATTAAAGGGCGTCTTATATTTGGCAGGGCCTTTTTACGGTAGGGACCGGAAACTATTGACCGCCCAGCTTAGGAGATCCCATGGTCCAAATCAACCAATACTTATTGACGAGAACAGTAGTATTTTCTTTTCGAGGGTATGCAATTGCATACCTTATTTTTATAGAAGAGAGACTTGTAATTACAGAAAAGTGACAGCACTAGGAACAGGCAACCCTGCTGTCACACACACTCCATCCCGGCAAAGGCGCGACTACTCTAAAAAGATTCCCTCCACTCTAGCTCCAGCTGCTACCCAACTCTTGAGTTCGGCAAGCACTTTGTTGCTAAGCCCCTCCTCATTGCACAGCTGACTGGTGTTCCCAAACACTCGTGCATTACGTTGCTTCCAAAGGCTCCAACATGTCACCGTGATGAACATGTCTATCGTATTTTTTTGCTTCCCTCTAAATCTGTCCCGGACTGTGAGCCACCAGCTTTCCAGGGTATCCTCCATTGAGGGCATCAACAACTGCACTCTAAGCCGTCTGGAACAGATCCACCATACTTGTCTTGTAAAGACGTAATGGACAAGTAAGTGGTCTGTCGTCTCTATCTCTTGCAAGCATAAGGGGCAATTGGTAGGATGTTCCTGCAAGCCATGCCTAGTATTTTTTTCACGAGTAATGCTACACTTACGGATTCGTTTACGTATCAAAGTTACGGATTGAGGTAAGAAATTCAGGAGGTGGTTATAGGGGCGAAATTCAGGGGGACGTGGGAGGGTGGGGGCTAATCACCCTTGAACACGTACGTCCCTAAGCCCTCTTCTGTAGGTTTTTATCCGTAGATGTAGTATTTCCATTTTTTCACCAAGGGTACATTCAGTAGAGGCGAATACAGGAAACTTCTTGTGTATTAACCCTCTCTTTATTTTATTCCTCTACAAACAATTCATGGATGCGTGCAGCGAGCTGCCAATTTGGACAACCTTTTTATGGTTCGTAGAGAAAAGAAAACTTACGTGAAGGAAAATTTAAAGGAAATATATAAATCTCAATCTACCGATAACCTTACTTAGTTTTGCAAATATGTTAATACGTGTCTAAAAAATAATTAGTCGTGATCTAATAATTTGCTCAGATAGTAAAAAAAAAATGTGCTGCTTTGCTTTTAGAGTTAAAAAAGATGCGAATTTTTGCATGGATCTTTACATGCGTTCAAGGGTCTTGGCATCAACTAATACTTGAGAAATCCTCGGTTGATTGATTGACGGTTTGCAAAACAAAGTTTGAAATAGGTTGCCGCTTGCGTCTCTCTCCATGGGGCGGCACGCGCGAGCCCGGCCTTTGACGGATCAGGCTGACGGGCGAAGCCCGCCACCACAGACCGTAGCAGCAGGGCAAGCCCTCCCCGCAGTGAAATGGATCGCCCTGGCCGGTGCATACTTCTTATTGCGCAGCGATGGAAGACAGGACGGTGGTCCCGGCGGCGGATCTCTCTACGGAAAACAGATAAGGTGCCGATGGCCTCCCAGTACGCCGACGGCCAAATGTCGGGGCCGTTGGCATAGGGGCATGGCCCTGGTAGTCTGCGACCCAGGCTGTCGGCGTGTAAAGAGACTACGGTGACGGTCTTCTTATATGCCGAGAGGGCACAACGCCGACGGCAATCGGGGCTGCAGCGACGGCAGATTGCCGTCGGCATCCTGTCTGTTTCCTATAGTGTATGTTTGCTTCAGGCTGGTCAGCATGAATGGGGAGGTCGAGCGCGGCTGACATCGGGGCATCACGCGAGGGATTCGGGCCCGGATGCCCAGATCTGATATTCGTTACGGTGGTTGTCGTTCTCGGGGAGGTTGTGCACGACGATGGGTGCTTGTTGGTAGCACTCGAATGCAGGGCGGCTCAAAGCCTTCGCGAATCTGTCCCTTGACACACCCTGCTTTGTTGGTAGTTGCTGGGGTCGGCTGGTTTACGACGCGCGGTGTGGTGGAGGTAGTTTGGTGTGTGGCCAACCGGTCTCGGGCTTAGATTGTGCGGATGGCGGCGAAAGCATGGCTCGATCTTAGTCAGCCCGGCGACGACGACACGCTCAATTGTCGTCACCTTCCTGAAGGTGTATCCGAGTGCAGTGTCATGTTCCTTCTCGACTGCTCCAGGGGAAACCCTCTGTCAGATTGCTCTAAATCGGATGACGGCAGCACATTTATTAGTCTTTTAGATCAAGGTAAACCTTTGTTGTTGCCTACACCACTATCACTTGTCTTGTCCTAGCTACACATTTTATGGGTATTTGGGACTCAGTTACACCTTTACATCTTTGATTCACCAATTCATAAGAAAACCTTAATCGGATTAATGTTTCATGCAAGACATATACCGCAAGTGGAATAAAAACGCATAAAGTTGCACGACATGGTAGCAAATCGTGTGTGCGCTTCACTTCTTCACAAGTTCACTTGCTTCATTTTTCTTTTTTCACACAATTTATTAACACAGTGTTACGGTCAGGTGGAGTAAAAAAAAGTGGTGTAGGGCTCGAGTCACATCTATGGTAAGTATGCATTGCACTTACGTAGTAATAAATCAGATCAAATCCCGTATCATGATTTCTTGCCCAATGAATTACTCATGATAGCCCTCCAATTGAACGGTGGATATATCTCAATACTACTGCTCTGTTGGCCTAGCAAATTGTACCATAGAAGTCCTCATTTTGAAATGGAGGGAGAACTAGTTTGTAATTGAGTCTATCTTTGACTCTAGAATACTTCTATACATATACATATTGTATTTTAACATTCTCGCTCAGTCGTAGCGGGAGTGAAAGAGACGATTGGGGCTTGATTTACAATTCTGCGCTTCCGCCCTTTCCTCTTATCCACCATCATGAACTGCGTCTCAGATTGCCTCTTCTCTCTTCCCTTCTGAAGTCACAGCGGAAGTGGCGTGGACGCAAGTGACGACGCAGACGCTGATGACCGTAGTTGTTCTTGATGTGTTGTTGTAGACGTAGCCCTTGGTATCAATGTCGAGGTAGCGGATAATGCATGATGTAGCCGTACTCGTGGTAGTAGTGGTCGATGTATCACTCACCGTAGTCGTTGTAGCCGCGATGCTGGAGACACAAAAAGATGTGCGATGAATGCACAATGGAGCAGAAATTGTCGGTTTTTCTGACGTTTTGCACCTTAAAAGGTACCGCCGGGGGTGTCTTGTGGATGTCATAGGACACAGGTCATAGACGAGTCCACCGGTTTTGCCAAGATTGTATGACACACCGAGCACACCACGGTTTTGCAAGAACCGTGTTCGCGGTTGTAGGGGCTACTGTGATGCCGATTTGTCGATGCAGTGTTAGCTGTCGTCTGTGTCGTACGTTGGCGTCTTCCGAAAGATGACTGGAACGCTCGCGGATAAAGGCCCCGGAATATGTTCTTTGTCCCCGCGAGCAAGTCTTGCGCGTGAATAAAGGCCCGAGAAGACCCGAAGTCCACTACTACTATGGTCATGCTACTGTAATAATGAGTATGACGTCAAACTCCGTACAGAAGGCCGCAGGATTTAGTATAGTACTCCTGCTTTAGCTTCCTTCTAGATGCATGGTGTGGACTTGTGTGGTCTTCTGTATGAAGTAATTACCTAGGCGTGTGTGAGCTAAGCTTTGACGCACCCTTTTAGCTTCCTTCTAGATGCATATGGTACAAGATATATATAACAGGAGCATTGTACTATACGGTGACAAGGACTCTCGTACGAGAAGAGCTCTCAGGCAAGGGCCGGAATAAGCAGCTTGATACCATGGCGGAGAGCGCGATCACCGGGGCGCTCTCCAGGTTAGGGGAGTTCGCGGCGAGCGAGGCCAAGCAGCTGCGCCAGGTGGGCGCTGACATGGCGATGCTGCGCGACCGGCTACAGTGGTTGCTGGCCTTCATCAGCGACGCCGACCGGAAGCGCAGGGCCGGCACCGACGGGCTAACCCGTGTGTGGGTGCGCCAAACGCGCGACGTCGCCTTTGCCACCCAGGACGCGCTTGACGACTTCTTCTACAAGGTGCCTATCTCCCATGCCGATGCAATCGCTTTAGTTTGCTCACTCTGCTTAGCATGCAACCGCTTCTTCAACGTCTTCAACCAAATTTGCTATGGCCTCCATCGTCTGGACGACGACTGTCCCCATTCTCAACCGTATGCTCCAAACACACAAGACTGTTCTATCCTGAATACCGAGAAAAAAAATAATCCATGCCTTCCTCACAAGGGGCGCCGACATCGATTCCGCCCCACCATGTCTACAGCTCACCTGCAGCTCGACCCACCGTCCCGCCTCGCTCAATGCGACTAGAATCATCGCAGAACATCGACAGTAGCACACCGCCAACAAATAATTCAGGGTTTCGACTAATGGCCTACCACTGACGCGTCAATTTCGCTATAAGCACCGAGGGCGGTTACATCTGTGCGGATGCGCTCTTGGACCACTGGGCGGCGCGAGATGAAATCCCGGTGGGGCATGATTCGGGCCTTAGGGGCAGCGCCGGACGCATTGGATGCAGGGGACGGAGGTGGAGTCCCCGGGGCGGCGCGGTGAACTCCGGTGGGAGGTCGAGGAGGAATCATAGGAACAGGTGAGAAGAAGTAGAAGTGGGTCGTGTCATTTTTCTTCTAAACGACCGGTATGTGTTGACTTGACGATGGCACTGCTCGTAATTTCCGAATGAAAATAGGGGTAAAAATTTAAAAAGGACGAATTTTTTTGGAAGGCTTCCTCTCTTTATTATTAGGTATAGATTACTAGTGGCATAGAACGCTCACACTACTAGTACTTCATTTCATCTAACACTGGACTTATGCCACTAGTAATACAGATACCGGTGGCCTCAACTGCATATGACATGCCGGTGGTGTTTAATTTTCAGGGTTTTTTGTTTACATCGAGTTGCTGCATATACTAGCGTTAAGAAAAATCACATAAACAACAGAATCATGAGGATAGGAGATATATGTAAAAGTTGTGTCACTCACGTAAACTAGGAACATCAATTATTCGTTCCCCACAAAGCTACCATAGTACGGACCGGGAAGCAATGAGTTGCGTCCATCCTTCCGCGTGCAAGCAGCTCTTGGTCCTTCGTTTAGTCACTTCAATGTTGTATATGTCGAACTGCCACGATGCTACCGCTCAAATGCAACTGAATATTGCATGGTACAATCTGTGCAGCAGAAATAAAATGAAAATCCATCAGATAGAAAAATCATAATATAAAACAAAATGTTCAAAAGCTCTAGGAGCAATCCTAACAAGCATTTTTAAATAACAAATCAATCCAAATAAATGTCGCATTGCTTCATACATATTTCATCATACTACTAGCATACAACTATCTAGTGCATCTTAATAGAGTAATCATTGTTTACTGCATAGTTTATCATACAACTATCATAAAATTATATAGTGAATCTAAATAAAGCGAGCATTCAGACTGTTATCGCGATCAATAAGGTATCAATCAATCCGACTGCATAATGAAACCAAGCCTCTGTATGTATCAATGTTGTATCTCCTAATCTCTCTCACCTGCAAACAGGTTTGCATCTTATAATCATGAATGATATCGGTAATGTACAACTCCAATCCCATCTTCTTATTTTCAGGTTTCTGCATCTTTTCTTCTCAATTTCTTGTTTGTTTTACATTTTAATTAGATCTATCTTGTTGACACAATATTGCAAGTCGATTCTTAAATCCGTTTCACACACGTACGATTTATCCAAGGTAGGGGTGCCGACGCCGACAGAAATCAAAACCATGGTGGCGTGTCATAAATCAATCTAAATCGACCTGAATAAAACTAAATCAATCAAACCAGGCCTAAATAAATATAAATATGACTACATATACAAAACTATTGATGAAAATATGAGGAGATCGAGGTTTACTGAGGAGGCGGCATCGAAGGAGAGTGGTGGTGGCTGGCATCGGTGGCGGTCTTGGCGGGAGGCGGTGTCGATGGGAAGATAGTGGAGAGAGGCATCGGTCGTGGCGGGAGGCACCACTGGTACGTAGCAGCGAGGGGGGGCAAATGCCGCGCTGGAGGGGACACAAGGGCGGTGACACATATCGTGGAGAGGAGACGGTCTCGTCGAGAGGTGCATTCACGGGTGTGAAGGAGGGGAAAGGAGGGGGTGGCACGGATCAGTGTGGAGAAGCGAGTAGTGAGCGAGGGAGAGAATGATACTAGATGGGGAATTACCGCGCTCTCTAATAATTTCTGAAAATGACTAGTGGCATGGGCTAGTAACACTATCCTACTTACAGTGGAGTTCGACTTATTTTTTTTCAAGGATACGCCATGGAATAACGTACCGGTTTCATAGAAGGAGTGCCTAAAGGCCAAGTTTACAACGCGGTCGACACAGACGTCAAGTACGCACACCACCAAGAAATTACATAGATGATTACTCCTCAACCCTCCATCGTTCTACCTTAGCTAGCTCTCTCCTAAATAACTTGATCGCCCTCCACCGCTCGGCCTCCACCACAATGTTGCGAATCACGGCCGCGTAGTCAGGCCGCCCTCCCTCGAAGAAGATATCATTCCGATGCTTCCACATGCTCCAAAGGATGAGCCCCAAATTGGTCGATACGTCGCGGGCAGAACTCTACCCCGCCGATTTGGCCAGTAGCCGCTCCACCAGGAGGTCTCTGTGCTTGGGAATCCAATCATTCTGACACCCAATGTTGTAGGAAAGTTATCCATGCCTCTCTCGCCAACACGCACCCCAAAAGAAGGTGGTCAATGTCTTCTTCATTTTGATCGCAGAAGGGGCAAGCTGACGGTCTTGGAAGATCATGATTCTCAAGGTGGTCCGCCGTCTAGCAACGGTTCCGCAAAGCTAACCAAAGAAAAAAATTACACTTCGCGGGAGCACGAGACCTCCAGATCTGCTTCGAACCAGCAAACAGTGCCAGGTACGCAGAGCGTGCTGTGAAGGAGTAATCTGGCTCCCAGTTCCACCTAAATGAGTCATCCAACCCTTCCACAAGGTTGATCGCAGTAATGCGCCCAGCCATCTCAAGGAGCTCTCTGAGCGCCGCCGCTCGGAGGTCTAGTGAAACGCCTCATAGCCATCCACCTAGGACGCCCTCACGACCCCACAGAGATCTCTTTGCCTGCTTAGACACCTTGGCGAAAAGTTGTGGGGCTAGATATTTTATCCTCTCCTACGGGTGCATATATCCGTGCAGAAGAACGTGTCTCTCCCTTCCCCCAGAACTGACGTGGTGGCAGCCTCGAAGAATTTCCTAACTCTAAGGGAATCTGAAGGTTGAATTCCATCCAAGGTTTCCCTGTGTCAACTCTCTCTAACCACGGCCACCTGGTTCTCAGAGCCATATTCATAATTCTAAGATTTGGGATGCCTAGCCCACCCAGGGTTTTGGGCATGCAGATCTTGTTCCACGTCACAAGGAAGTGACCACCTTGGGCTTCCTTTCTTCCTTTCCACAAAAACCCCCCGAGAATCTTCTCCATCGCTTTGATAGTGTTCACAGGAACATCCAAGGACATCATCGTGACAACCGAGATAGATGCGAGCATAGTTTTGAGAAGCTCCGGCCTATTAGCGCTGACTTAGTAGTGGCGAGGTTAGTTAGCCAAGCCGCTACTATTTTCAGTACCCTGGTCGTGGAATACCAGTGTGTGTCTTCATGTGACATGCCAAGTGATACGCCACTGATACTCTTTCAGCTATAAGCACTTTCTTACTAGTAATGGTTGCGGGGTCCTCTTTCGTCCAAGTATGACTTATATATATAACGGTTAGGCACGACCCCGTAAATCGGAGAAATCGGTCCGTTTTAGTCCGCACCTGGACGGATTTGGTCTAAAAACTTATCCCAACAGCCCTGCCTAAATGGATGATTGTTTGCAGGCACGTCCATTTTATCTCAAATCTGGACTAATTTTGGTCCCAATTTCAATCGTCGTGCTGCCGAGAGGCGCCCCCTTCCCGCTTCGCTCCTCCGCCCAGCGGGCCGCTGCAGATGTCGTGGCCGTGTGCAGGCAGAGCTCTTAGCAGGGACGCTCTCTGGCCTGGGCGCGTGCTAGACTTGGGGGGACACGCGCCTATGTGGTGACGGCGAGGCGCACGAGCTGGTCCATGACGGCAATGTGGCGCTGACCTGGTCGCATCCTGGATCATCGATCCATCGATCCATCGGGCTAGATTAGGCAATCTCTACGGCGGCGACGAGGTCGCACTACAACGGTTTAGCTGATGCCAATTGATCCATCGATCGATCTAATGATGGCAGTAGGTCACCATTAAGGTACCCTCTACCCTCTCGCGTTCAAAAAAAAGAACTAAGTTTTCTAATACGATGATGTTATTACAAAATTAGTTCAATTTATTGAACTAACCAATGTAAAGGGTACCCTAATGGTAACCGAAGTGCCATCACTAGATTGTTCGATTTGAATTGTGACAGATGAGGCTAACTAGCTAGCTAAGCCAGTCGACCGATTTGATCCGTGGCGACTAGGTAAGATATGGCCGATTGATCCATTTGAGCTGTTTCTTTTTGTGCTAGATGATTTGCTAGTCTTTTTGTAAAATTATATTTTCCGTTAAAAAAAGTTTCAAACCCCTCCCACATTGTTTGTCTAGGATAATATTAGTCTGCGGAACATACTAAACCAAACGAAACCGGATAAAAATGTGTTTGATTTGGGGTGAGCCATTGGATATACCCTTAGCATATTTCTAAGAATCGCGACTTGTGATCCACCATATGGAGCTCACACGGGAAAAATAGAGGGACGACGACATCTTTCTCCTTGTTTCCCTTCCATGGGCATCACGGATCTCCAGCCCCTGATCTTCCACCGTCGCTGGCCTCGTCCTAGGGTTCAGTATTTCGATTAGCTAAAAAATTCGCCCCCTCAAAGATTCGAGAATTTTGACAAAATAACAAACTTTTGAAGAAAGAATTCAAAATATTCACATAAATCTGAATACATCAATTTGAATATTTTAGTTGAAAATTTCAAATTCAGACAAAATTCGATACAGACCGAAATTGACCTTCGGATGTACCAGCATTTTTTCTTTTGAAACTTCTCTAGCTAATGTGTCACAGTTTCTTGGAATCGACAATAAGCTACTACCATGTATTGTATAAAAGCATCACTCACTGCTAATGTAACTCGTAACAGTAAAGCGAGCACCACAGTCATCTGTACAAAACGACCGCAAACCGACAGTGCTTGCTGGCTACTCATCATTCAAAGTGTCGTACAACCGCCCCACGATTCAGTTCAAATTCAGAAGCACCTTGCTTCAGCTAACAATACAGACCGAACTTTAGCTGTTTGCTGCCTGGCTGCAGCTTCATACTTACGGCCGGAAAGTTAGCTAGAATCAGAAAATGCAAGATAATTCCTCACACAGACAACTTTTCAAACAGGCTTGCCAGAATAATCCAGCTTCTAGCATTCTGACATATGCTGGAAGTATAATCATTATGAACTTCAGACTTCATAGTGCTGTAGGGATTAACAACCAAATCCTGAAATACACTTATATCCAGAATATTGGTAGAGAAGATAATAGTTATCAAGCCTGAAGCACCGATGTCTAGGAATTGACAACCAATCTTCAAGTACACTTTTGTTCAGCGTATGTGAATGGATGTATGTACAAGTATAACAGGTTGGGTAATATACAGAATTATACACCTCCATTGTTATCCTTTCACTACGGGAGAGGCTTGATACGCCGACGGCCTGATTCCCGTCGGGGAAAGGCCAATCCCCGTTGGCGTATGCATAGGCCGACGGCCCCGTCGGCCTTTTGGTCCGTCGACGTAGCGTCTCGGCCGTCGGAGTTAACTGGGTCTGGGATACGCAGGCGGGGAAGCCGTCGGCGTATAGGCAGGCAAAATTTTTTTGAAAAAAATTCAAGCTTTTTTTTTAACTTTTTCTGCATTTTTTTATTTCACTTCTTTAACCACTTAATCACACTATAGTCACATTTATCTTTACCTTTAACCACTTTTAATTTTAATCTAAATTAGGGTGACTTCTTTTAAGTTTCTGATTATGCATAAGCGAGTTTCTGGGTTTTGGTGGAGAGAAACTACGGTGGGTAGAAGCTACCAAAAACTGAGGGGAGAGTTCTTTTGGATTTATACTGTTTTGCCTTATTTGGTGGGATGAGTTGTGAGATGTCTATTATGTCCCTGATTTTTATATATACACTTGATAAACGATATATAACATAAATATGCTAGTTTTAAGTAGAAAATTAGCTAAAAATAAAATAAAAATGATGTGAAAAGGCCCAGTGGTATCCAAATTACAATTAAAATAACTTCGTTTAATTAGTACATGCCAAAATAAAAGAAGTGTTTCCGCTTTACAATCTAGATGCATAACAACAAAAATTATTAAATAATTAATGGCGACACCTCAAACTGATCAATCAATTGAGCTAAACAAGCTAGCTGATCAAAACCTTCTCGTACAAGTGCAAGAACTAGAAAATAAAGGGAGGCTATGTGGCAGCTTGTGGTTGGAGAAGAGTTGATGTGGTGGTGGGTGGAAATGGGGCGATGCAAGGAGATGGTGCGGTGGTGGCAGGCACCGTTGCTGCTACTGCTCCCTTGTAAGCACACGGATGCGGATGAAGCTCGAGGACCACCGGGTGCAGCGCTAGGAGCAGTGGACAGAGGCGGGCACGCGAGGAATCTATGGCGATTGGTTGCCGCGCGCCTGCTGGCCTCAGCTGACCAGCTCCTCGACGGGCGGACCTGCTCGCCGGTGCCTTTCTGCGGACGAGATTCATCGGGGCGGGGTGGAGAGGGGCGGGATCCGGGGCGGAGCGGCGAGATATGGCGGCGGCAGCGCTGGGCGAGCGATGCTTATCGTATTGTTTTCTTCGCTCGCTCGGGAACTATTGACCAGCGCAAACGGGGGAGAAAGGGATCTAGGGTGGGGTGGCAATCTTCTGTAAATAAGGCGAAGGACATGCCTTTTTTGAGGTAACGTTTCGGGCAGAGCAAAGAAGCTCGGAAACGCTCCCGAGGAGTTTCTGGTTTCATGTACAAAACGAATTTCTCGGTGGGGAGAAGCTGGCTAGAAACTGGACACTTGTTTTCGGTTTTTTCTGTTAAAAACTGCAAAAGAAATCACCCTCTTCTACTACTCCCTTCGATCCATATTAATGGTCGCTAAATCGGATGTATCTAGACATATTTTAGTGCTAGATACATCCGATTTAGCGACCATTAATATGGATCGAAGGGAGTAACACTTTTCGATCGGTCACCCATTATAATATTGCTCCAGCCCCAGCACGCTTAAATTCGTAGTTCCTTTTCTATCATCTACGTAGAAACAACGAATGTGTTGCTGACAATATTATCCAATCAATCATGTTAACCCTTGTACCATCATGTCACACTCTTTTATTTTGTGAATTCAAACAATTATTTAAATAAAAAATAATAACTAATAATAAATTTGAATTCCAATAATCTTGAATTTAAATAATAATTAAAAAAAATTCTTTTCTGTTTAATATTGAATAATTCATATCTATAAATCCGTAAATCAAAATTTGACAAATAATATGTCTATATCGATTAGAAAAATAAGATAAATTAAAATATGACATCAATATAATATTTTTCATCATGTATGATATTTTTTTCCATTTCATTGTAAAAAAATCTATTTTCCATTTTTCGAGTGAAAAAATGGGTTTTTTTTGTGATGGACGTACCACAAATATGTTGCAAAACTTGAGAGCTACAATTTTTTTAAATACTAGACCATGCTATATGCAAAAATAACCAATTTGTTCCATATGAAAAGGTTTCCATCCACCTCTTCTGAAAAACACAAGTTTGTGCCGATTCCGTTAGAAACTAGTCAAATTTGAACTACAGATACCTCATAGTTTGCTCATGATTTTTCGCAAAAATCATTTTTAGGTACACAACTACCTATTTCATCATAGATACACCAAGAGTTTCTCAATATTCAACCGCTAACTACGAACGGTTATGCCCGTCGTCTTGACTTTTTCCTCAAACCAGTTTAGAAAATTCCAAAAAATTCAAAACAAGCTAAAATGATGCAAGACCTCGCGTGGTATCATTATATCTGTCCTAGTATACACCAAAAATAATAAACTTGGAATACGACAGTTGTGTTGAAAATGTGTTCACAGAAATAAGCTATCTCCTCCGAACATTCCATGGTTTCGGGACAAATGACGGGTGTTATGGTCATATCCATGGCAGAGTTTGTTTAAATGTTCCCATATTCCTCACAAACATGCATCTTGGAAGCACAGAAAATGTTGACAGAGGAAGTTTTCCTTTTCGTTGATTAAAAAACGTTTTCAAATTTTCGAGTTAAAAAAATGAGTTTTTGTATGAAGGACCTACCACAAATATGTTACAAAACTTGAAAGCTACAATATTTCAAAATACTAGATCATGTTATATGCACAAATAACCAATTTGTTCCATATGAACAGGTTTTCATCCACCTGTTTTGAAAAACACAAGTTTCTGCCGATTCCGTTGGAAATTGGTCAAATTTGAACTAAAGGTACCTCATAGTTTGCTCATGATTTTTGGAAAAAATCATTTATAGGTACAAAATTATCTTTTTCATCATAGATACACCAAGAGTTTCTCAATATTCAACCCGTAGCTACTAACGGTTTTGCCCGTCGTCTTGCCTTTTTCCTCAAAACGGCTAAGAAAATTCCAAAAAAGTCAAAACAAGCCAAAATGATGCAAGACTTTCGCGTGGTATCATTATATATGTCCTAGTATACACCAAAAATAATAAACTTAAAATGCGACAGTTGTGTTGAAAATATGTTCACAAAAATAAGCTATCTCCTCCAAACATTCCTGGCTTTCGGGCCAAATGGCGGGTGTTATGGTCATATCCATGGCATATTTTGTTTAAATGTTCTCAGATTCCACACAAACATGCACCTTGGATGCACGAACAATGTTGACGGAGGAAGTTTTTCTTTTCATTGATTAAAAAACCATTTTCCATTTTTCGAGTAAAGAAATGGGTTCTTTTGTGAAGGACCTACCACAAATATGTTGCAAAATTTGAGAGCTACAATATTTTAAAATACTAGACCATGTTATATGCAAAAATAACCATTTTTCCATATGAAAAGTTTTCCATCCACCTTTAAAAAAAAAACACAAGTTTCTGCCGATTCCGCTGGAAACTAGTCAAATTTGAACTACAGGTACCTCATAGTTTGCTCATGATTTTTGGAAAAAATCATTTTTGGGTACACAAATACCCATTTTATCATATATACACCAAGAGTTTCTCAATATTCAACGTCTAGCCCCGCTGGAAAAAAACACAGCTTCTAGGTCTACACTGGTAAGCATTAACCCTTTCTTGTTTATTCCGTTCATGATCATGATTTTTTTTGAAGAATGTAGCTTAAATAATATACATGATGATGTAGGTATTTTTCTCCTTTTCGAAACGAGCTAAAAAACGTCTAAATCCGAGTTCTAATGCGAAAGTTATGCATAAACTGGTGAGTGAGTAAAAAAAACTAGGATACGCCAACGGTGGCCGTCGGCGTAGCAAAAAAAAAATAGGCCGACGGGGTTGCCGCCTGCGTATCCCAATTTTTTTTCCATTATGCGCTTGTATGCCGGGTATACGCCGACGGCCCCGATATTCGGCATATAGAAATGTTGTCGGCGTTTTAACATTCTCCCGTAGTGTTTCTCTCTCTCTCTCCTAGCTACGGTACCTTGAGAGTCTCTAGCGAGATCCCGGCGAGCTCCTGCTCGTTCTCCGACGGCATTGTCGGCCGACGTCGAGAGGGATGCTGCACGCGGGCTGTGCATGGTAATAGTAGCGTTTTCCCTCCAGTTATTGCTATTATTTTCGTTTGGTTTGACGACATGTCGTTGAAGATAAGCTCGATTTTGCACCCGAGCCGCACAAGTGAGCCTATGGCCGTGCTCCTCCCTCCTGCGGAACTCTGGTAGTCAGAGACGCTGGAGATGGATCATGGTGAGTCCTCCCTCCCTCATAAGCTCGAGGGCTGGCTTCTGGTTCTGGAAGTCAGATCTTGCTACTCTGCACCGAGTTGGGAACTGGTGGTGTTTCTTCCTCTGGCCGGCCATGGAGGCGAGGAGTGGAGGCAGCGCTGCGGGCTCTCTTTCTCTTCTGCAGGGTGGTGGTTCTCCAAGCTGCATATCTGTGCGTGTCACACGGCGGCCATGGTTTCCTGCGTGATCGTCAGCCGAAAAGGCGGCCCGTTCTTCTCCTCCCGGGCGGAGGTCTACGAGTCCTGTCCCGGAGCTCGGCATCACGAAGAGGCCAAGTGGTGCGTCCCCGGGTTCTCCGTGTCTGTCGGTGGCAGCGGTTCATCGCCGGTTTTGGAGAGTTTCCGACTTTGCTCTCGATTCTCGGCATATGTGCCCGGAGATCGCCGGCGAGCGGTAGCATAGAAGACCAAGGACCTGATTGTGTTTCATCTTTTAGTTCTAGGGTCTTTTATTTTATTTGCATTGGCCTTATCTTCAAATAGTAGGTTCCTCAGGCCGAGTGATGTAAAACGGTCAACGCATTCTTTGTACCTGGTTCTATCTAATGCAGCATCTGGTCCCTGCGACCCTTGCCTTGTTAAAAAAAACAAGTATAACAGGTTGAACTGAAAAATATGTAGAGCAACTAGACAGCGCTGCATGTCGTGAAGAGATGAAAGTACTACCCTTGTGTTGAACACTGGCAGACCTGAAGCACCGTTGCGCAGAGCGGCATCTGCTAAGGTATTTTTTTGCCAAAAATGTCCCTTGGACAAATTAATGTTGAATCTGGTCTCATTGTAAAACTATTTTCAAATCTAGCCCTTAATTCGGCGCCAATGAGGATGGAGCCGGCGTTGTGTAGCTCGGCGACCGTCAAACTACAAAAACATATGTCGGCGCCATTTGCCTTGGAGCCGGCCCTGGTCTAATTGCCAGACGATGTTGGCGCCGAACTGCACAACGCCGGTTTCATTTGCATTGACGCCAAACCGAGGGGACAGATATGAAAATAGTTTCACAAAGAGGCCAGATTCAACATTAATTTTGTTCAAAGCCTATTTTTTGCCAAAAAAAAAATCTGCTGCGCCACTTCGGCTGGCGGTGCTGTCTCTCACATTGTTGTCGTCGTCGGGACGCTCACTGCTGCACTGAATTTGCCTACCATTCCCAATCCCCTTATTGACCCAGACAGTTGCGTCCACTTCGGTCGCGCCTATGGTCACACCAGGCACACGCCGTCGGTTGAAATCAGGAAAACCTAACGCGTTGATTCCTGTTTGACCCTTAACGTATCCGTTAGCGGGTTGACTCTAATACGCGGGAGCACACTGGGCCAGCCCATGTAAAAGCTTCCAGATCTTGTGTTTGCAGCTTCCAGATCTTGTGTTTGCAGCTTCCAGAAGCTTTCGGCCGGGTTTTTTCTGTTCTTTCCACTTTTTATTGGGTTCAGTGTCTAGGGTTCAACTTTACTGTTTTGACTTTCGGGTTTTTTTGGTAGTAGCATGCAGCTCCTAGCTACTACCCGCCTTGCATGGTAGCTGCATGTTGCTGGTCGGTGTACCACACTAATTTTATTTCTACTAGTTGAATGCCCGTGCGTTGCTACGACCATATAAATGTACAGATATATCCATATTTCTCTTATTTTAAGCTTGAGGTGCACTGGGTGACAAGGCATTAATACATTAATTTACAAGCTACAAACACAATTACAATATCAGTTCTTTTCTAGATCCAACAATTACAAGTCAGTAAAAATAACATGTTCGTATTCTTATAGTCAATCCATAAAGAGTGTGATGGCATATAGATTTCTTATGAGGGAGTTTTGGATGAACTAAACAATTTTTGTTCTGCTCCAATCTTTGACGGCCTCTGTCTGTCCGATCGTTCCATACCCCACACACAATGATCTTACCATGTCAATAAAATGAGGATTGATCTATATTTTTCGAACCAAATAATCTGCTTGTTGTGCGACAAACCGAGATTTAATCCATCTATGTATCAAAGGCAGACAAAATAACATTGCTTGTTCATAATCATAAAACTGACTTTGTCATGTTCCGATCATTTTGACTTCCAATGGAAATACCAGTAACATCAAAACACATACTACCTCCGATCCATATTAATAGGTGGTAAAGTGGATGTATCTAGACATGTTTTATTGCTAGATACATCCACTTCACCACCTATTAATATGGATCGGAGGGAGTAACAGAATAAAGGCCAGTCACAAATACCACGGGTTCTGAAACTCATCACATCTCTGTTTGGCTCCACGTGCAGCCTCGTCGCCTGCCAGCCCTCCATCTTTCCGCTCCTTCCTCCATATCTCCCTTCTCATCCTGTCACCCCCAGTCACAGCCATCAGCGGAACCAAGGGGGGACCAACAGTGGCCCCGGATCCCCCCAACATGCAATTTTTTTTAAGACCCCCGGATCTTTTGTCCAAAAATTGTGTATGTATGTCTATATTCATCACTGAAACGTGAAACTTGCAGGTTAATATACACACAGCTGCTCACAGAAGATCCCGTGGAAAGTGACAAGTCACTTTGACTTTGCATCCTTGCTTTCACACACACGAGTTGCTATTCCCATCCGGCCATCCCCATCCCCATGTGCTTTTCCTCTCTCCCGTAGCTTCTCTGCTCTCGTCTTTTTCTATGTTCTTCCAAGAAGACAACAGCGGCAAAGTGCCCAAAAAAACCGCAGATTGTCAATACCAAGGTCCAATCTAGACTGAATACATCTATAACAAATGGCAATGGATATACGGTAGAGAAATACTCCAGTTGATGCACTACTCTTTCAGTTTTTCATTACAGATAGCCTCAGGTACAAGCAACAACTAAAGAATAGTTTAAAATCGAAATTTGAAGTTGATACCTCACAAAACCTTAAGAAGGCAATTCAGATAAGTTTTAGATAGTCTATGTCATGCAGCAAATCAGGAACTAAAATATTAGCAATAGTGCCATGTCCCTATAAACTTCGTTATCACAATCATTTTGATGCTCCTTTGCACACATCTTAATACCTATCGAGACATTCATCTTAATTTTCCCAAAGGGACTTTAAAATACACTTGGACGTGAGTCGAACATCAACAAATAGGTAGGCACGATGGAACAAAAGATAAATCATAACACTCTCAAACGTAAAAAGCTCTTAAGAAAAAAATTATTAGAACAATACATAGAAGGCTGAACTATAAGTGATCAAATTATTCCAATGCAGCCAGTGACTATACTGACTGAGAACTCATCCACACAATATCCATGTTCACTATACTTGTCTGATTTTGAGAGACCTATACATCGATGGGGTGATTATTGTAGAGGAGGACCGGGAATGGTAGTACGCACGTCGCCCGGCAGCAGCGGGCACTCCTTGAAGAGGGTTGCAGCGGCAGTGGAACATAGTTGTGCAAATGAATTAATAAAAATCCTGATATTTTTATCAGCACCCGTGCATTGAGAATCACATGAACCTAATAGGTACTTCAAATCCCAATTTGACATCCCATTCAACTGAGTACCTACTTATTCTCTGTCAGAATGACACTTCCTGAGAGGTACACCAGACAATTACTATACCAAGAAAAAGAAAGCAGAGTATAGTTCAGGGAGAATTAGTGTACCTGTAGTAAATCCCCAAGCAACAAAGATGCAGGAAGAGAGGAATCGTACTGTATTAATCTTGTCGTCAAGCAACCACTCCCTAGCTCCGTCCGTGTGGTGATCTGACTTGTCCTATTCACGTTGACAACAGAGGAAATGAGGAAGACAGTTCCCTGTTGCAATCCTTGTTACAGGTAGCTCCTGCAAAGAGAATAAACAGTCAAGACATATAGAAATGGATTAAACATATATGATAAAAAAACAAATCATTTGCAGTTCCATGTGAAGAAAACATATATGCTGTCTAACTCGGACATAATTTGAGCCCGATGTACATCAACTATTGGAAGACGGTGGTTGACGAGCTGCGGTGTTGCGCCCAGCCGGCGAGCGCCGGGCGGCGGAGGCCGACGAGTGGCGGCAGCCGCTAACAGTAGACGACCGGCGCTGTGCGCATCTGAGGCGAACGAGGCCGGG
The DNA here is from genome assembly GCA_028641055.1 of Alopecurus myosuroides. Lineage (NCBI taxonomy): Eukaryota > Viridiplantae > Streptophyta > Magnoliopsida > Poales > Poaceae > Alopecurus > Alopecurus myosuroides. The sequence continues at coordinate 664,463,856 of CM054057.1, read as the reverse complement.
AGGAACAGGGGATAGAGGCAGTTGCCATGAGAGGAGATGGGGGCTCGGCTCTCCACCCTAGTTGTGTTTGAGCGACGGTCCGTCGATGCAAGCTGGGGGTCGCAAGGGAGGACGGAAATCGAGCAAGAGGAGATCGGCGGACGGTCGCCAGAGATGGTGGCGGCTGCTTAATGCGTTGAAGTTTTTGGTGGGCCGGGCCAAACGTTGCGCCGTTGACTAAAGATGGGCTGAACGCGGATGTGACACATCGATGGGGCTACGTGCGGGCGAAGGCGGACGATGGTAGACCACAACGTACCAACGTACGTTGAACTGCCATTTAATAGTAAAGATAGCTACGCTCACAAGTGCACACAATATCTCACGACTTCATTGCTATAGTTATGCTCATAAATACATGCGGCTTCTCATATATTAAAATCACTAAATACAACAAAATAATTGAACTTGTACAACAAAAAGATTGTAAAATTAGAAACGATCGTAGCCAAAATAGTTGTATATTTATAACATAATTTTGTACTTTTACAACACAAAAAACACTGTATTTCCCACATTTTAAAACGCGTAAGCAACGGGAAAAAAATCAACTTGTATTAAACACCTAAAAACCTTACTACAACCCACACCTGCTTTACAACAATATTAATACAGTTACATTACATTTTAAAATCACTTATGAAACATCAGAAAAATCTATGAAAAAAAGGTGTAGCAAACGTATACGAGTTTGTTACAAATTAAAGGCACATATACCACATCATAAAAATCTGAGGGAAACAAAAATTGCAGCAGCCGCTTAGAAAACACAGCAACATCTCATGTACGTGTTCCTAACAAAATTCATACGAGTTTGTTACAAACTAAAGGCACATATATAACATTGGAAAAATCCGGGGAAACACAAAACGTCAGAAAAATCCGAGGAAAACAAGAATTTGTAGCAAATGCCCTAACAATCTTGAAATATCTCCTATGTGTGCGCTTTTGTGAAAAAACTCATACGATTTTATTACAAATTGAAATCGCATATGCAACATCTCCGTGGCGTACCCAATCTCGCTGATTCGGTATCACTGGCAGGAAGGTCTATCTTCCTCAGTTTCCTCTTGAGCTCCTGATGGTCGTGCTGAATTCGATAAACGTGCCACTTTATGTGATCTAGCACATGATCGCAACATTTTTTTACGGACACGAACAGTCAACGGAACACCATGTACATGTTTATAAAAACTAAAATAAATAGTTGAGTGCGAATGGATTTGGGACAGACACATGCTTGTGACACGGTCGATAGGTCGTCTCAGTCCAAGTGATTTATTAAAAAAAATCATTTCATACCTCACACATCACATGTAGGTTATAGGAAAAATGTCCGTGTACATTCACGGTGTGAATAGAGTGGAGGTTTTCCCAATTGGTCCCACGCATCAAAAAGGTACTCCCTCCATCCACTTTTAAAAGACACACTTTTTAACATTTCAATAATAAGAAGCGTGACTTATAAAAGTGGACGGTAGGAGTATGAGAAGAAAAGATGCAGCGGCCTTGCCTCATGCGCCGCCTCCTAAATTGACAATAAGTTGTTTCCTTTGCCTCAAGCGCCACCTATTAAATCGACAAGAAGTTGATGGTAGTTTAGCACAAACCAGTGTGAGAAAAAGTGAGAAAGGATGGCAGAACACTGGATGTGTAGGATGAGAACAGATCACATAGCCAGCGCGCAGGATGAAAATGACGCGCACGAGACAGCAGTGGCATATCTAGGCGTATCTAGTGTGCCATGGCAGCCCCTAAAAAATCAACTAGCCTTATTCTTTCTGTATTAGATGTGAAAATAATAATTATACATGATATAGTTATTCTATAAGTAGTGAGTTGGCACCCCTGTGATTCACTCCTGCATCCACCCCTGTGAGTCGGGGCGGCAGATCGGATTGCGATCGGACCGTGCGATCGATCGCCCGATTTCAAGCGTATTCCTTCATTTTTTCTGTTCATTTTTCTGATACTTATTATTTCCTTACAATTTTATCCTCCTTATTTTATTTTATGTTTCTTTTTTTCTATTCTTCCTTTTTTACTATTTCTTTCTTCTTAGTTTGTTTTACTGTTTAAAAATTATATGAATATTTTTGTTGCATGTTAAGTGATTTTACTTTGTTTCATGTTAAGTCAAGAAAAAAGAATTATAACCATGAGAACATTTTTTATGAACTCGCGTATAATTTTATTCGTACGAATATTTTTTTTATTGTGAGAACAATTATTGTCGGTTACAAACTTCTTTTGTACTATATGAACCTTTTTTTAAAACATAGTGAATATTTATTTTAACTTCTATAACGTACCCTATATGAAAAAATTCCATATAGAGAAATAAGGTTCGCACTACTCAAAATAATTGTTTACGATTTTAAAATAATACTCATTCATTAAACAAATGTAAATATTGGTATGATTTAAAAACATAAAAAAAAACATGATTCACATAAATAATGTACTTCTTACATTCTTGAACATTTTTTAATCCTTAAACACTATTTCAAGATCATGTATATTTCAAAGTTTTGAACATTTTCTTTTGATTATGTGAATTTTTCATTTCACCAAAATTTTCAAATTAATAAAATAGAGAAGGCGTACTTTTTTCCCGGACATACCAGCAAAAACAAGACCAATAAACAAAGTAGAGTTTGAGAAGTTGCGACAACTAGTTGGTTCGTACTATGTCAGCAAACGCTGCCAACGTTGAGGACACAACGAGAGCCCACCATAGAAGCTCTATGGTAAAATCTATTTGACAACACTAGCGTCGCTTGTCTAGTGGATGCCCACACTCCGGTCATTGCTAGGCTGGCCAAAATATGTTGAGATTTTTCCTTGTTTTTCTATTCTCTTATTTCTTTTTTGCTTTGTTTATTTATTTTTTCTCTTTTATTCATGGTTTCTTCTGTTTTGTGATTTTTTTGTGTGTATTTCATGTAATTTTTTAAAATAATATGATTTTTTGGTGTAATACATGAATATTTTTTGCCCGGTGAAAATTATATTCTTGAACCTACAATTTTTTTTCGAAAAGTACATTATTTCTTAAGAACCATGTGCACAATTATTTTGAATTGTATTAACATTTTTCAAATCTCGCATCCACATTATTTGAGGTGTATAAACATTTCTTTAATAGAGTTTCAACAATTTTTACCTCATGAAAATTATGGTGTACCGTATGAGCATATTTCTTGAACCCATGAACAATCTTTTAAATTGTACATTATTTAATACACCCTTCATCCACTTTTATAAGGCACAGTTCTCATCATTTCAGTTTTTCCTATATACATAGTAAAATGAGTGAATCTATGTGTAAAATAAGTCTAGATTCACCCATTTTAAAATGTATGTGGACAAAATTGAAATTCCTTATAAAATTGAATGAATGGAGTATGAATAATTTATAAACCTAGTGAAATTAATTTTAATTCGATAAACCTTCTCTTCAAACCTCATGAACACATTATTTGAGCTATATCCACATATTTGGTTTTGAACATAGAGTTCAATATTTTTTCCTGGTTAAAATTGTGTTGTACAGTAAGGACATATTATTTGAACCCATGAACAACCATTGAACCGTGCATTATGTCATATGAAAATAATTAAAACCCCATGAGTAATTATTTTAATCTCTATGAGAACTTTCTACAACACCATGAACGCATTATTTGAGCTATATGAACATATTTATAATTTACTATAAATAGTAAATTCATGGTATACACAATAATTTGGCAAAAGAGTTATTTTTTCCCGTATATGAGCATTAGTTGAAAATAAATGAATTTGTTTTTCAATACATGCGAGCCATTTCTGTAAACTAAATGAAAAATAAAATTTTCCTTGGGCTAACAATATTGTGTAACATGTTTTATTTAACTTTCACCAAAAAATTTCAATATTATTCTAATTTTAGAATTCATATCTATATTTATGTGAAAAGGAAAAAAATTATAGATGTATTAATTGGTTGCACGAAATTGATATGTTTATATTTTTCATTTATCAAGGTTCCTTCTATTTAACAGGGAGAAACAACATAATAAGATATCATGATCGAAGAATCAACCGAATGTATGCATGATCACCAAAACTAGAGAAAAAAAAGTAGCGAAGCAGTTCAATGAATTTAACAATTTACATATATGGGTTGAGCCCATAATGGGGCAATAGGTTATGTGTATTCTTGCTTTTATATGCTAAGGAGTGTTGGATAGGAGCTCGCGGCTGCGGAAGGATATATCTAACAAGGAAACATTCTAGGACGCCAGGCTGGGTTGGAATGTTCAAAATAGGAAAAAAAAAGGTTGGGACGATGTAGGCGTTTTCTCACCCCTTGCGGAAATCCACAGATTTCGCAAATTGCGGTCGAAATTTCGAACAATTTTTGCATCCTATCTCCTCACCTTGCCGGAAGCACCGACACCCAGAGATGATCACACTGCCGTCCTTCCTTCCGTACACCGCAATTGGCCAATGGTAGCACCCCCGCTCTTCCTATGAAGCACTAGTGCGCTGCTTCGTAGCACCGCCACCTTAGCTTTGTACCGCCCCTTGGCAGCACCGTTGTTCGGGAATCATGGCACTATCGCAGTGAATAACTTGAGGTGGGTGACCCCTCCATGGCAGTGACCTTGGACGTGCTTAGTGTGGCCGATGAGCAAATACATCGTTGTTGTTGCATCGTCTAGCGCTAGAGCGGTGGCAGGTGTGCGATCAGGTGAGGAGAGGGTGCAGGAGTCTAGGGCGGTGGTGTGTGTGCTAGCGAGGCGAAGGGTGGAGCATACAGGACGAAGATAGGGAAAGCTACCGGAGTGTGAGGGGTGCCCGGTAAGGTCACCGTCGGTGCAGGAGACCTGGCGGCATTGCAATGACCGAAGCTTCAACATGGAGTCGGTGGGCAGCGACCCCCTCTCCTTGCAAAACTAGGAAGAAAAGGTGAGGACGAAGGAAAAGAGATGATATAAGAAATAAGTGGATATTAGAGAGCCACGGTGCGAGGTGTGTGGCGTGTGCAGGGCGTGGAGGGAGCAGAACGTATGATCCCCGGGATGGGTTTAGAATTTTTCTTAAATAATTCTGTAGATGTGGATTAGTGGAGTCTTAAAGAATATCTTATAGTAATATACCAGTACCTACTCTCCAAATATATTAAAACGTTTGGGTTGGCCATTAGCTGCCAAAACGTCCAATATTTTCGAATGTAATATTTCCCTAGAATTACCTCCGAGAAATGAATCTAAACCTCCGTGCAAAAATTAAGAATCTAAACGTAAGTGATACCATTAAATTATAGTATGCATCTATGTGTGAGAAATCTAGCGCATGCACTCCTTTGTTTAGGTGTTTGCGAGCACTTATTCAACTCCTTTAGACTCTTTCCTTTGATGCTTGTAAACCACCATATATAAGGTACATAAATGTGGTTTACTATGGTTGTTTAAATTAAGCTTCATATTAGTATGTTTATATATATACATGTGTTCTTTACATATTAGGTTGTATGTGAATCATTGAGAAAATTTCTCGTGAATAACAGGATCGCTGGTGGAAGAAAATTTGCGTTCGCTATATGTTGACCATTAAAATCAAGAAAATCAAGTTGAGACTCAAACAAATCTCAGAGAACCAACGGGCATACAAGATTGAGCATACACCAATTGTGACGCTCACATCTTCCAACATAACCACTTCAGCATGGTACGCATCCCCTGCCGCTAGTATCCGTCAATTTTGAATTTATCCATGTATTTTCTCCAAGGAATTTCCAAGAGCTGCCTGCACACCATCTACCTTAAGTTATGGGCATAGCGGTACTCAGAAAACAATCTCAAAACAAAAGAATAGCAGACAAGAGCAGACCAATACTCAAGATAGGAGGCACACAACTTTATATTATTACTAGTGGATAAGCGCGCTTCGATGCGTCCCCTACACTGCGTTTTGCCATTGTATGGTAAGGCGTGGTGGGATTGCAGCTGTTTTTGGCTGCCATTCTATCGATTGTAACATGTTTATTTTCTCTATTTTCCTTAATGCCTCTCAAATGCCATTTATTGTGCCGGATCGGACTAGCTCGACCAAAAAAAAATGACAGTAGCATGTAATTAGCATTGATAATGTAATGATTTTAAGATTTTTTACGGCGCAATGAAATCTATGAAGTACGTACAAAATAGAATAGTTATTTGGTCTATCGGGCCTAATGTAGGAAAAAGTATTCTCAAATCAAATCCGCTACATTGTTTGGAGTACAACTATAGTATCATTAGGGATGAAGGTGGGCATCCGCCAGGGATCGCTATCAATATTTTTGCGACCTCGTTGGGCCATTCAAGTTTCTTTTCTAATCCCAAATTTATTTTTCCTACAAACGCGGGCGGTATGCCTCGTCCAGCGGCATGCGCGTCCGTCTGCATTCCCATATATCATGGAAAGAGAACTCCATGACCACTCTAGACTTTCATCACTTTTTCATTATTCATCACAGGAAAATGACAACCTCAATTAAAAGTTTACCTTTGTCATCTATGGAATGGTAGATATGGTCATTTTATATCTTTGGTACCAAGATAGAATGGGATTATTAGTTACACCAACAACCATTTTGAGTAACCATTGATAGCACGAAATGATGGTTTCCAACATTCTTAATCTCAGTGACTACCCCACCTCACATTCTTTTCTTCTACCAAAATGAATCTTGATCCCTAACATCCTCGGGAACTATTTCTGGTTACAAAACATAACACATTCATATATCTATAAAGAACATGACCTTGTCATATCCATCTTGCAAAAAAAAAAATCTATAAGATCTATGAGATCTCCTTGAGAGCATAAAAGACACAAATACCCGCTATGAACTACAGTTACCCTAATATGGTCACCTCGATCCTGTAGGAATTAAAGGATGAATAATCTTATCATTATTGATTCACCAGAAAAATCATAAAGTCAGTCTATGAATGTGTTACAATATTTAGTATTAAAAAAAGAAAACAAATGCTTGCATTTTTTACACTTAACGATTATCATTAATAGCAGTCATGCAAATCCTTGTAAGTTGGCTTACTATATCTGAAACTAAGTTCATTTCATAAACCTATAAAGGTCTTAAGTGATTGAACCATTGCATGATAAAGAAGAGCTGATCCAAATACATTGATAATTGTGGCCAAGAATGGGCCAATAAGGTTATCCCAGTAATTTAATTTCCATTTCCAATATTAGGAATTGATTTTTGTTTGTGGAAAACATGACTAACTATGTTCTAATATATAAAATAATAATGGTAAATTAAAGATGAAAAACTTGAAAACGACATATGTTGGCCTAGGAATTAACCAAATTAATGCAATTGCTGCTCACATACTTAAAATCCAAAGAAAAAAGAATCACAAGAACAATAAAATTGAGCAATATATCACCTTGTTGGCTGTGTGGAGATCTCCATGCAGGACAGGACCTTGTCGTGCGGTTTCCCCCGCCATGAATTTCTTCTCTGCAGGTTTCTCATGCAGCAGCCCGGATCATGCCACCAAGATTGGCCTATGATACTCAAAATAATTGGATAGATAATCCTATACATTTTTAGCATATACATAGGCTTATAGAACACATATTTATTCTTCCATCGTACAAACAAAATTGCTACATGTGCATAGGAAAAGTATACAATATGATAAGGCCACGGTCTCCACTAAATTTTGCTCAAGTCTATTTTATTGAACATCTCTTCTCTCTCTCTCTCCTCTCTCTCTCTCTCTCTCTCCTCTCTCTCTCTCTCTCTCTCTCTCTCTCTCTCTCTCTCTCTCTCTCTCTCTCTCTCTCTCTCTCTCTCTCTCTCTCTCTCTCTCTCTCTCTCTCTCTCTCTCTCTCTCTCTCTCTCTCTCTCTCCTCTCTCTCTCTCTCTCTCTCTCTCTCTCTCTCTCTCTCTCTCTCTCTCTCTCTCTCTCTCTCTCTCTCTAGGTGGTCTCCCTGGTATCTTAGAATATTTAGTACACTCTGTTATTTTTACTTAACAAATTTATGCATAACACATCGACAAAACTTCAGAACATCTCACCAAACTTTGTTCCATACACTAAGATGTCGAAATTTTTTACCTCTATAATTTTGCTCCCACTAAGCATATATGGCCTCTTCATATTTAAGTATCAAGCAAAGAAAGTGAAGAAAACCTCAGATGAATTAAAAAAATTTAAAGACCTCGGCAAAGAAACCCATGATGCAGCAATATCCGACATCATGCTCTTCCTATTGTATTTGGTTATCTCGAAAGGAAGTGATCCATCCAAACTGTTTGATTGAAGAACCATAATATCAGTCGGTGAGATCGTGAGCAATTCTAGAGAAGGTCATTCTCAAGTTTTCAACCATTGATGGTTTATCTGATGCGTACCTATCTCAAATAGGGAGTAGTGTTCCGAAAGGACAGAGTATACCTTGGGCTTGCAGTCCTGTTCTATCAACCGTACTTCATATATGTCTACTTGGACTTGTTATTTCAGAGTATCATTCAAGCAGATCAGGTAAGCATGCTCCTAAGTTTTAACCATGTCACTTTTGGAATCCATGTTATGAATGGCCATGGATGCTAGAACAATATATACACCACAATCACTAAAGGAAGTGTATATGGACCTACATCAACCTAATAACATGACATACTTCATGATCTAAATTAATATAGCTTTCTCGTATTATCGTGGCGAGGAGACACACTGCATTTTAAATCCTTGCTCGAAAGGACAAAAGGAAGGCATATCTCTGCATTATACTGAATAACGACATCCAAACATTGGGGGAAGCCTCGTCACTTTTATCCAGGCCAAGGTGCTAACCGTAATCTAAAATATTTTTCCATGTACAATGAAGACCATCTAAGCTATAAGCATATACAACGGAAAAATAAAATCACCTTTCAATACCATGCTAAGAGGGCATACTCCATGCTAAAAGTTGGCATGAAGTTAACTTTCGGCTTGAGAATTACGTTAATTACTTCATGCCAACATTGGTTAAGACGCAGCTATCCTTTTCGGATTACGATGGTATTTTCGCGTTGTTGGTTGTTGTGTGTGTGTGTTGTTGTCTTCGGATTAGCTGAGTGGAGCTTGCTACGCTCGCTGTTCACAGCGAGCGGTAATTGTCTTGTAATCCAATTCTTCCTTCTATAAAATCATGGTACTCTCAAAAAGAGTTGACATGAAGTAATGTACCTAATGCTTGTAGATTTAAGGAATTGAATTTGACTCGAATGAACTAATAAAATACAATATATATATATATATATATAGGAACAACAAACATAGTACATCCAACGGATGGAACACCCACCTTACGGCCGGATACAAATAGAACACAGCCTCCAAACTTGAAGAAAATAAATTCGTAACCAATACACCTGGAAAAAAATCGTTAAGCAAACTATCAACAAACAAATAAGATGCATGATTACAAAACTTACAAACCCGGTCCCAACGGAAACCGCCTCCTCGTCGTCTCGCTTCTGCGACGGAAGAGGCACATCAGAACCAAACCTAGCCTCTCTCTCCTCCAATTCTTCCCCTCATGCTTCTGGCGAAGGTTGCCGCCGAGTAAAACCCATGTGGTTGCAGGTGGCGGCGCCTTTGCCCTGCCGTGATTTGGGGACCCTGGAGTGTTTCAAATGGAGCGGTCGTGTAGCGTCAGAGCAGTTCGGCACTGGGGCATCAACCCCGATGCTAATTCCATGGAAGATGTTCCGGCTACCCGGTGCTATAAAGCCCCCTCGCCGGAGAGGGATCATCTCTGTTCCCGCCCCTAGCCTATTGCCAAGGAGTTTTCCAAATTCAAGCTCGGGTTGTGGTGGTGGAGGCCGGCAGGTGTGCAGGATTCCCTGCGTTGCGGCGAACGGCGGCGGATCAGGACCGGGCGGTGGCAGGAACGAAGGGAAGGGCATATGACCTTGGCTCCGCCACCAGCGATGCGAATGAAGGCTTTATCGCCAGTTTGACTGTAGAGGAGTAAAGAACGGGGAGGGCGAGGCGCATACGCGACGTTTTTTAGTGTCTACATCACTAGCAATCTCTAGTTTGACTGGAGAGGTGTCGAGGACGGGCATGCCACGCTAGGTAAGATCACTCCTAGTAACCCTCTACGCAGCCTTGCTTTCTTGCAATACCTCCATGGTGCCTTCCTTTGAAGCAAAAATAAATAGCTAGTTTGGTGACAGTTTCAACGATCGATATAGTACGGAGCATAAAAACGAACCCTGAGTACGTTCAAATTACAAACATATCTTTTGTCAAACGGTAAGAACCAGCACGATTATAACATGATATCACACATGCTAAACCCTAAAACAGTATAGTATCTTATACATCCCTTAGCTAATACATAGCTAACAGATCACATAAATTATCAAACAAACTATCCACGCATCAATATAAAACGCACATAAGTTGCCATCATCTTGTAGATGCAACATCGATTCTACGATTCACTTGTACCTACAGAGAGTCGGCACAAACCACATTGATGTTTCACAAAACACCCCATCCATCCTGACTATACCACAACGAAGAACCAACCGGAGATCCTCCATTTAGTGGCGTGTGGTTCCTATATGGAACTGGCCACATGTAAAGGAAGCAACGGATGTATGTGGCAAAGACGTAATCGGGCCTGAACACCCGGATAACCTTATCCCTATTTGCACCATCTTCCGCTGGGGCACAAGAGATGTTAGGAGGAACGGATAGTTAATTCCAATAAGTACTGACAATAGTAGAAAACGGGCCTCTAGTCTTGGGCCATAACGGGCTATAGTCCCAGGGTCTGCTGAATCGGGACTAGAGCCACCCCCCCTTTTCTCCTGGTGGGGCACGAACCGGAACTAGAGGCCACCTACGGGGGCCGCTCCGGCTGGACGACTTCTAGTCCTGGGTGGTAATACAACCCGGGACTAAATAATTTTGGATTTTGTTTTTATTTTCTGATTTTCCTTTTCATTTTGTATCTATTATTTCTAACTCTAATCATTCTCCTTTAGTCTCAATTTTTTAGAACTCTAATCACTCTTATTTCACTATGAATTAACACTTTTCAGTCGGTCACCCATCCTCAGACTACTCCACTCTCATCACGATTAACTTTATAGTTCTTTCTCTCTCGGCTTTCAAGAAACAAATCATGTTTTACTAACAATAGGACGATGTCAATCATGTTAACCTTTGAACTATGGTGTCTCAAGTCTTTATTTTCTGAATCAAAAAAATTATTTAGTTAAACAAAAATAAATAAGTAATACTAATCTTGAATTCAAATAATCATTAATTTACATAATAATTAATTTTGTTGCTTTTAATATTGAATAATTCGTATCTAGGAATCTGTAAGATCGAAAATTGGCAAATGATATTGTCTAAATAGATTAGAAAAAATGAGAGAAGTTCAAATATATATGACTCACTTCCATATCATATTTTTCATCATGTATATATAGATGTAAAATATTTACTTCAAATGGTTAGTCATTTTCTTTGAATTTCAGAAGTAAGAGCGGGAGCAGAAGAGCTCGAGTGTCAAATTGAATTTTTTAAAATTTCATCATATATACATCACAATTGCTTCATTAAGCTTGCTCACATCATATATAATTAAACATGGACATAACTAATAGATATATTATATAGTACTACATAAAGTCTTCTAGGCAATATATAAACACAGAAAACATCACGTTACGAGAGGCTCCCAAACAGTACATAATATTTATAGAGACACACAACAGTACTAATAATGGAACTAGGTGACACAGCGTCACGAGAGGCTCACATCTACTCGAGCTAGTCCTCCGAAGAATCCAAACACTAGGAGACCGGGGCACTAGGTGAGGCTGCCCATAGTTGAAGTTACTAATAATATGGTACAACTCATAGGAAGCCTATCCATTGATGGCTGCATAATCAATGCTGATGTTGTCAAGTGGGCTCTTCTCCCAAAAATTGTGCTACCAACTGGGGAATTTTTTCTTCATATCACTGTATGCCTCGTCGATCAAGGCGAATTCCATATCAACCATCGAAGTCCTGGGATGCTGAAGCTAGAACAGGTCCTGGAGATCAATATGGCAGTGAGATGGTATGTCAATACCCTAGGTGTGCTTCATCTTCAACTTTCCATTCGTTGTATCAACGCTAGCAAAAATGTCGCTGTTGACAAGGAAATCCAGAAGTTCTGGACAATTTTTTTACTACTGCAACAAAAAATGGAACAAATGTTAAATACCGATGCAACAAGTATATTGTTTCAATGCAACAACAAATGGAACAAATGTTAAACACCGCTGCAACAAGTTTATTCTTTCCGGTGGATACATGTAGGATTCAAATGGAACAAAATGAGATTCAAATGGATATATTGCTATATGAATAAAAACAAGATCGAGCTCTCTGTTTCCAGTATAGGATTCAAATTAGTGGACATGTGTTGCTTCCAATATAGGATTCAAATTAGTGGACATATGTTGCTATCCTATGCAATTTTTCCTATCCTATAAAGAAGCACTACTCTTTCCAATAAGATTCAAATGGCCACACATATTGCTATCCTATGCAATTTTCATATACTATATATAGAATCAAAATAAGAGAGGAGAATGTGGAAAGAAAGAGAGGAGAGCAAGATGGGAGAAGTTCGTGTTACCTTGCCCATTGGAAGACAAGGACGTGCTTCTTGTGATCAATTTGGATGACGGCCACATCTCGTTGATTGGCCGTGTACTCGAGATCAAGGCCAAGAAAATTGCCACCATTCTTGCGAAGCCATCACTTCAAATCGTTGAGAAGACCCGGGAGCTCTCGTTCGTGTAGACGACATCGAGAGTCCTACCATGTGTGGGCACTTTCAACAACCAAATTCCATATAGAGTCATGATGGAGAATGGGGAAGAAGATAGAGGAGAGCAAGAGGAAGACGAAGAGTGGCACGCGGTTGCCGTAGCAATTAGGGCGATCGCTCGGTTTTTGAAACTTCTCCCGATGGAACAACTTCCAAAACGCACGGGAGGCAAACAGACCGGGCCTTTTTTCATGGGTCGTATTACAACTCAGGACTAAAAGGTCTCGGGCCAAGCGAACGGTTGCCAGACCACTTCTAGTCTCGGGCCGTCTTATGACCCTGCACTAAAAAGGTTTGAGTCGAGGCGAACAGTGCCCCCTCTGGTCCCGGTTCAATAGCTAATGAGGACTAAAGGTAAAAACCTATAGGGTTTTTCTACTAGTGTGAGTCTCTAAACAGATGATCCTTTATGACCCATACTGGTTCCACGGAATCACGCGCCCAGCCATCCCTTGCAAAGACATGGAAACATAGTGACGAGTAAGACAGTAGTTCTCTCCCTATGTACGGGATCGCGGCACCGTTTCTTGTATGTTGTCCCCTTGTATGTATCCAGAGGATGTTGCCATCACGATCTGATACCAGGAACCATCAACGAAAAGCTGGATTTTCCTCAACATCTTCAGCTGCCCAAGCGTTTTCCACCTCAGCGTATTGTCATGTGTTGTGGCATCCTCAGCACCTCGACGCATTCCCGACGGAGGCGAGGCTACCGGTGGTGAACACGTCAGTGCGCCCCATGATGTTCTGCACCAGACCGAAATGGAGATTGTTCCATCTGGCAGACTGGCTGCAATTTCCTCGGCATATCTTCATCATTCCAAAACTTGGTCATGGTGGAAGTAGGGCAAGAAGAAACGATCGCAAGTGTCATTCTATGAAATGACCGTGGCTATAAGAATAAGCTAGGAGGTAGTTTGTTTCTCCACACGAAAAATGAGCGGTTTATACAGAAACGCTGACAACCACAACAAACCGTCCTGTGGTGAAAAGGGACGAACGGACCTTTGCGTGTCTTCACCCGTTAACAAATACGTACTTTATTTTCTTGCATATCCTTACCACTCGCATATACATATCTAACAATGAAGTCCCAGGTGCAGCGTAAATATGCACGTGTGCATATTCTCTGAAAACCTCGATTAAATATATAGCCAAGAACAACCATGTCCTCTTCCCCGAATCTCTTTCACATATATCCATAACTAACAACAAAGCGTGGACCCTAGTAAACTACGAATCTATGTGAACCATCGATTAATCGAAGCTTTACTCGCGCTGAAAAGCACTCACCAATGGATCAGGGCGGCGGCAGCCGGGAGCGATCGACGCGGGGTGGCGGCTTCCGAATCGTACGGCACGGTGGATCTGGGCATTGGCAGATTCTTGCCTGTAGATGTCGTCGGTTTATGGCTGGAAGCGAGAGCAGCAGACTAGCGACAGCAGTGAAAATTTGATGGGGAATACGCGTGGGGGGAGGGGGGTGGGGACAGGACTCGAGCATGGCTGAAATGTTCCTCATGTCAACAACTTTTCCCCTATACAGAGCACCGTCGGGTGGACCGTAGAAATGAAGTATTCTCCATCCAGAGGGCAGAATTTCTAGCAGCCCCTAAATTTTTTTACACTTTGCGATCGTTTGCAGGCCCTGATCGGCAAAAAAAAAAAATTGGTTCAAGAACAGAACGTTTATTTCTCAGTTTGGCTTCTCATACGGTTTCTGCCAGAGATACTCTAAGGGTGTGTTCGGTTTGAGAATAGGATGGAATGGAATGGAACCATTCCATTCTACTGTCACGGAACCATTCCATTCATGTGTTCGGTTTGGACAAAAAATTATCATGGAACCGTTCCATTCTAGCGTTCGGTTTTGGAATGGGATGAGAATGGAATGGCTTTTGTGAAAATGTAATATTTTCTAGATTTGATTAATTATTCTTAAACAAGATTAATTATTCCTAAACTTCATTAATTATTCCTAATCTTGAACTAATTATTGCTAAACTTGATTACATTAGAGAGAGATAAGAGCTGTTCCACTTGGTCCGTCCGATTTGGCCGGACGTATTGATTCCGCATATAGAGAGAATATTCCTTTTCTGGGAACCACCTCGTTCCATGTCGTTTAACGCAAGAATGAGCTGTGGGTGCGGAACGGTTCCATTCCATTCCACAACCGAACACACTCTAAGACAATGGTAATGCATTCATCTATTCCATGGAGCGTCCAGTACTATTTATACCACGATGATCCATCGCTTGTGTTGTTTTTTCTCGATGGTACGTTTAGAAGTACCCAATTTTTTATAGAAGGCATAGTTATATGTACAAGCAAGGACCGTCAGCACAAACGCGACATTCAGAGCACCCTCCAGAACAATCTAATCCTACTCTCCTACTCTAATGTCGAACACTAATGAGACTCCCCTCCTGGCAATACACCAGCGACGGAACTCCTCCCTGATGACTTCCACATGCTGTAGAACCTGCATCTGCCGATCAGTGTTACCAAAAGCCCATGTGTTTCTATTCTTCGAGAGGCTCCATCTCGTAAGGA
Source organism: Alopecurus myosuroides (assembly GCA_028641055.1). Classification (NCBI taxonomy): domain Eukaryota; kingdom Viridiplantae; phylum Streptophyta; class Magnoliopsida; order Poales; family Poaceae; genus Alopecurus; species Alopecurus myosuroides. The sequence goes on along the minus strand of CM054057.1, from coordinate 664,448,354 downwards.
TGACCAGGGCTCCATCTATTTCTCGCTCGGCCCCACCATTCTCCTAGGCGGTCATGCTGAGTAGGGGTAGGCGCACCCATGCCTAGCAAGCCTAGGCAGGGTTTTGGTTACCGGTTGCGAAATCCGGTTACCGGTCGGTAACCGGACATCCCGACCACCCCAGGAAATGGTCTTACCGGACAAAAAATCCCGATTTTGTTTGAAAACTTTGAATTCTAACGAAAACTCTCGGTAAATGGTCATATTAGGAACAAAAAAGTTTGAAATTTTGAATTTTGGTTTTCAAATTTGTCCCTAACCGGTTAGGATTTCCCGGTTACCGTGGTTACCGGAAATCCCATCCCCCCTCGGGATTTTTTTTACCGGTAACCAAAACCTTGAGCCTAGGTGCTAGACTTCTCGAGTGTGGACGCACTGAACCAAAATATGGTCGACCGTGTCCCCGTCCTGGAGGCAGACAACGCCGATTCCGCCTGGAGCCCATGTCTGAGTCTCTTGTTACAGCGTGATGTTCCTCGGGTCCATCGAGTCTGATCCTTGAGGCTCAACGGGAAGACTTGGGCGCCCCAGGGTGAAGTTCTTCATGTGGCTAGCCTGCATGGATCGTTGCTGGACGGGGGTGCGCTACCGCACCACGCGACCTGCCCGCTCTGCGACCAGGGTGTTGAGTCCATGAATCACTTGCTCACCGGATGCCCTTTCTCTCGAACAATCTGGCCCGAGGTCCTATCCTGGATCAGATCCACTTTCCGCCCTCCGACCGTGATTTCGTTGATGGGTGGACGCTGCTCTTACGCGCCACCCCCCGCCCACTCCGGAAGGGCACCTCGACGATGGTCATGCTCGTAGCCTGGCGGCTCTAGAAGCAACGGAACGCAATCGTCTTCGACAACGCGAGTTCTTCGATGCGCACTTTGGTGGAGACCATCAAATCCGAAGCTCGGGATTGGGTGAGCGCGAGGGCTACAGGCCTGGATCAACTCCTCCCTTAGCATAGGTGTGGGCCTTGGGTTGAGTTGTACTTGGTGGTGCGGCCTCTTCCGCAGGCTTGTACATAAACTCTCTTTCTATCAATGCAATAAAACGCAAAGCTTTTGCATTTTCATGAAAAAAAGAGTCTCTTGTGTTGTTAATTAACCTGAAGAAAAGAAAGTGAGAAATGGGATTTAAAGAAGGGCTTTGCGTTTTCGCGAAAAAAAAAGAGTCTCTTGTGTTGTTAATTAACCTGAAGAAAAGAAAGTGAGAACTGGGATTTAAAAACCCTTCTTTAATTAGGTACAGGCAAATTAATCGAGTACTTTTCTCCGGCCATTAGCTCACATACGTGGCTATTCTCTACTACTAGTGTCCAGCACATGTACGCGAGGCATCAGACACCCATCTAGATAATCCTGATGCACATACACCTGTCAACTGTGGTTATTACTTACAGGCCGGAATAGATACATATTATTCTAGTATAAATATATGAGTAGCACTTAAGTACTCTACCAGTATCACTAGTACAGATCGATCCTTTTAATGATCATGCAACGCAACCACTACAGTACCCAGCAAACGAACAGAGAATTTTGCAAATTGCAAGCTATGTTCAAAGTTGGAGCACTTGCACAAACGGATAAACCAGAGCCGACAGCCAGCCACAGCCACAATACACAGCATAACCATTACTCATATTGCATATTGACAAGGTAAAAAAAAAACATATTGGCTCATAATACACAGCTGTTTTTTTTATTACCTCTTGGGAGTTCCTTCTGCTTGTGGAGGTGAGGCTGCCTTTCCATGGGCTTATGACCCCACTCTATTTGCACACCAACTGCACATATAAAAGAAAACAACTCAAGTCACAGAAACACTATTTTTCTCTACTGAATCACACGCCAGAATCAAAATAAGAAAGGGGAGCTTTCCATACATGACATGAATACTATTCTCCCATACCGGTATCATGGTGAGGCAATTCGACAGCCAGTGTTCCTTGTCTTTGCCGGCGGCAAGCTTGCCATCCCTAAGTTTTACCTGCAATTAATTTATTTGCCTACTTTCGGCAGCTCTCGTTTGGTCCATGGTGTACCGCTTGTTACTGATTTATAGTAATATTCCTCATTGCAAATCTAATTTTGCGAAGAAAAAAAATGTTATAGGGCCATGTTATAGAAAAAGATGGAGTAACATGCTTTTATGTCATGCGTTCTAATTTTTTAATTGAACTAACAGATGAGAATTAATAACAGTACTCAATGAACAGGTTGAATGATTTAAATAATACCGTGGGTTTTCACAAGGATGCAATGAGTAGGTTTGATGATTTAAAGAATCCAGTGGGTTTTGACAAGGATGCGGCGACTCTTGGCAAAATGTTGGGTGATGATAATGAGGGTCCGCTGAAGTTCATCTCCATAATTGGGGAGGGAGGTATTGGAAAGTTCACACTCGCAGAGGTCATATTTTATAAGGTGAACGTTAACTTTGGACTTCGATTGTGGTACAATATGCAATTGGATTCCAGCAAGGAAGTTCTCCTCCAAGGAATCTACAACCAAGTAGTTGCCAAAACACGGATGCAAAACCCATGTTTTAGTAAGAAAAATGACACTCGTGATGTTGCTGCCAAGCTCGTTAGCCTCCTGTCCGAAAAGACCTATCTGCTGATTCTCGCTGGCATACAATCTAAAACCATGCTCAACTGGCTGAAGCCAAGACTACCAGATGGTAGGAATGGCAGCAAAGTGGTGCTGTTATTAGATACCGAGAGCGAAGCGGTGGCACTACAAGCTGAAAACTTGAACGGAGACCTCAAAACGAGGATGCATCTCTTGAGCCGTTTGGATGAAGAAAGAAGTGCAGAACTGTTCCTTTCTAGGGTTTTAAGGAAAGAAACACCAGCTTACGAAATAGAAAACATGAGGATTTATGGAAGAATTGTGTACAATATAACTAGGGGTTATCCTCTGGCTATAGTGCTTCTTTGTGGACTCCTCCGATTCAAGGAGAAGCCAAGCCAGTGGGAAGCAGTGCTGCAAGGGATCAACTCGAGACCTGACACTGGAAGCAACAAAATGACTGGAGATGCACTATCCAAGGATAATAACCTCAACACTAGAACACCGATCGACAGGATATTCTGGGCAAGCTTTAATGATCTCCCCAATGACCTCAAGTCGTGCTACCTCTACTTTGCTGTCTTCGCCAGGAACACCGTTCAGTGGGCCGATAGGATCGTGCGGATGTGGATTGCTGAGGGCTTCATCAAACCCCAGATAGGCAAGACTATGGAGGAGCAGGGTGACGACTACCTCAAGGAACTGGTCTTGAGATACCTTGTTCAGATAGTATGGTTAAATGACAGCGGTGGCATCCTGGCCGTTAGAGTGCACATGAGACTCCATGGGTTCCTAGAGTCAGAGGTTCGTGAGGCTGGCTTCGTTGAGATTCATGGCCCGCAACAAGTTTTTGTGCCACCATATGTTCGCCGCCTCTCTTTCCAGAGTTATGACGGCAGATATGCCATCATCAACAATGATCTCCCTAAGCTGCGCTCCTTCGTATGCCGCGTCTTGGGGGGGGATAATAACGGAGGCAACACTGATGTGAACAAGGAAAACGGGAAGGCTGTTAATAAGTACCAATGTGGAATGAAATTAAGAGCATGTTGCTCTTTCAGAGAAGAAAACAAGGAAGAGGAAGAGGTTGTCCTTCAGTTGGATGGAGCAATGGAACCGGGAACCAATGAGACAACGGAAGAAGAAACAGAGGGGCAGGACCTCAAACTGGGAGTTCCAAGCCCTAGGGCGAAAGATGAAACTGAGGGAGAAGAAACAGATGGGCAGAACCAAGTGCCAAGCCCTGGTGGGAGACGGAATGATGAAAACTCCATTGTGAACAAGCAAAAGGAAATTGAGGAAGTAAATACGGATGGGCAGAGTCTGAATCCGACAGCAACAAACCCCTGTGGGATACAAGATAAAAATAAGGAAGAAAAAAAGGAGGGGCAGAACCTCAATCCGACGGCGCCAAACCTCGATCCAAAAAAGGATAAGAAAAATAAGCAACAAAATAAAGCTCAAAACCCTAGTTTAAAAATTGATGGGCAGAACTTTGATCAGACAAAGGAAGTGCAAAAAAACAGTGTGGGTAAGGAAAATAAAAAGGATTGGCATGATATCAAGTTCCTGCATGGACCTAAGTTTTGTGGCTTACTGAAAAGGAGGTGTAGGTCCAAGTTCCTTCGTGTCATCTCCATAATGGGACTAAATCTTCTGGAATTGCCAAAGGAGATTGGTGACCTGATCCAATTGCGATACCTTCTTGTTGACAGCAATGACCTAAAGAATCTCCCATCCAGCATTGGAAGACTTCTCAACCTGCAGACACTAGACATCAGGAAGACAAAAGTCGAGACGATTGATCCAGGCTTCTGGAAAATTGCTGGATTGCGCCATATTCTGGCAGAAAATCTCACACTTCCAGCATCAATCAAGAACGAACTGGATGAGCTACAAACGCTACATGGTGTAAAGCCCGCCCAAGGAGACAAATGGAATGAAGAGAATTTTCCACTGAACAAGATGACCACTCTCCGGTCAGTGGAGCTGCATGGATTCGTCGGTCCCACACATGGAGTCGCACTGGAGAGTGCTCTCACCAAGATGCATGTTCTTAGTCACTTAAAGGTGAAAGGTAACGAAATCCCTTCATGCATCTTCATTGGACAGGGACTTCAATTTCTTCAGACGGTTGTGCTGAAGGGCAAGGTGGTATGGCCGCCTGTTGGAGAGTTTGAAAATATTCTCACTCTCCGGCCAAACCTAGTTCATCTCAAGCTGAAAAAAACAATGGATGCCTCACTAGACATCCAAGCAGAATTGGCCAAGAGGGGCTTTAGGCGCTTGAAACATGCGCCGGTTTACAAGCTTACCTACAAGGTCTTGGAAGCTAAAGAGTGATATCTGTCCTGGTTATTACATTTCCAATTAAATATTTTCAATTCATGAAACAATATGATTGTATTGTGTTCTAATGACTTGTTTACTTCGAATATTTGCTTTTTCATGTTCTGTTGCTGCTGTTGTATGTGAACCGTTGTAGCTAATAAATGCAAAAAAAAAGGATGCATTTGCATTCAGACAATGGTGTAAGTTAATGGACTAGTACTATATTTTTGTGTGACAGAGAAACTGAATTGGACAGGATCCCAATTTCTCCAATTAAACATACACCTGCAAAAAGGATCCTACCGATTTAGTGCATTTTTCAAATTTTATTATTAGTTCGTTAGCTTCTGTTAATATTTATTGATGTACTAACCATATTGGCTTACTCTTGTATCGTATACATCTGTAACAGCTCTGCTATATAGATGACACTAGTAGCTGCGGCCCAGTTTCTTACATGCACGGTGCATCCTGTCATTTATAAATTGCAAGTGGTTTTAACTAACCTATCAAAATTAGCTTCAACTTCAAAAGTTTTTCCTTGATTTAAAGCAAAGCTAACTCAAATACAAATAGTATTAGAGTTTCCGCTTAACGCTCATATGCAACATGTGCACACATAAGTACGAAAGTTTTACCTCCAGAAACCGTAGAAAACATGAAAATTGATCTAAAATGCTTGTTCCAAAGAAGCCCAAAAGCAGACATCCTTCCTTTAACAGAGATCAAACTGGACATTAAAGTGAAATGAAATGGATATATAAAATGTGCATTTGAGCACCATTCTGAGCCAGAGCCAGAAATACTAAATTTGTATGCCAAGTCATATGGCCCCAATGGTGCAACAACGACCACGAAATGCGAACATAATTTAGCCATTGCCTACTTCCTGAGTTAAAGAAAGAAGCTACCCATTTATAGCACGGACATTTGAACAAGAAGAACATAAATACAAGCTTATAATTAAATTCATGCAGTTAATGCAAATTGCAGAAACATAGTCCAGTAATTCTGGCTGACACGAACGAGCTACAAAATAACCAAGGATACATGCACAGTTGGGAAAGCCTCAACCGTGCATGAAGCTGTGATCCTTGCACAAATATATTTCTTGGTTGTGTGTATATTGGATAGTACATTCAAGAATTTATATCCATCTAAAGAAAAGAAAAAAAAAAGCATATATATCAGATTTAGAGACGAGAGATGGAAATAATTAGATTGGTTTAACCTGCAATGCCCCAGCCGCTAGAGCATCCAGCTACACACAACACCATTTTTAGCAAAAGGCACAACACAATCTATTTGGAACATTAACCACACAGTTTTGAGCCCTTTACTACTGATATTCGAGCATTACTTGTTCTATTTCTGGAAAAAAATAAGTAACAAACTAAACCTGCAGCTGAACTGGCTATGCAACATGAAATAAAAATCTAGAATTCCCATGACATAATTTATACATAAAGTTCAGAGGACCCGTGGCTGCAGCAGGAGGTTTGTGAGGAAATTAGCATGCCCGTAAATGAATGAGCATCAAAAAATTCAAAGCTTGTGGCGAGTATAGCTATCTAATACAGTGATGTTGATTCAGCATTAAAGACGCTTCGTATGATGCATATACTATAGGTAAACAGATTACCGGTATTCCAGTAAACCCTACAGACATATTGAAGCACCCGTAAGACGAGTAGAAACTTTTGATTAATGTTGCATTCATCTCAGCTCCAGGACAAGATGTTATATGGACGGCAGCAGAGAGATCATCAAAAATTCCAAATGCATTGGTATAACATGCACCCCAATCATCTATACTTAATATTTAATAACCATCCAATATATATCCTGTAGATTTACATCCTTGAACCAGCAACAAATCCAGAAATGAAAAAAACGATGTAAAGAGAAGAATACATATGGAAGACCGTAAAAGTGCAATCTTTTAATTATAACTGTAATCGAGGTAAACCTGATCATATCTGCTAGAGGATAGAAAAGTGAAAGGAAGTATTGTAGATGTATAGAGAAGAAACATATGGAAGACCGACAGAGTGTAATCTTCTAGTAATCACTGTATAATTGAGGTAAACATGATCAGATCTTCCAGACAATAGAAAACTGAAAGGAAGCATTGTAGATGCATAGAGAAGAAAAACACATGGAAGACCGGAAAGAATGTAATCTTCTAGTTACAATTGTATAATCAAGGTAAACATGATCAGATCTGCTAGACAATAGCAAACTGAAAGGAAGCATTGTAGAGAAAATACCATGGAGAACATAATCAGAAGCAGGAACAAGGATTATTCATTTCTTAAAACTGTCCACAAATGCCTGTAACCGTGACAAACTGTAAAAAACTGACTCGCCAGTAATAAAGACCAGAGAATCACGGGATTGCCCCAAAGGTCCACGGATATTATTCCTGTCCTATTAACTGAGAACTAGAGTAGACTCCATGGAATGTAAGATATTGCTAGAGGCATATGTACAAAGCCATCCTTTTTCGAATCGGCTCACAGCTATTTGTTCATAAGGATATTAATGCTCATTAAGAAACCAACAAAAGCATACTACGCAACTCCAAAAGATGAATTTTGTCAACTAAATTCATCATCATGCAAAAGTGTCACGAGATCACCAACCATTCTTGCATTTTGTGTTCAAATAGGACACTTGAAAAGATTCAATGTTTACAGCCTAGCAGGTATCACTTCCAAGATCTGACATTGCACCATATGAAGTTCTCATATATGTTTAATGGTTTACAAAATGTCATGAAATTCGGCTATAACTGCTAGAGAACATACAGTCATCCAAGTTTAAGAATGCTACAGAAGGAAATGGGAGTACTTAGAAAAGAAGAGGCAACATGGTACCAAAAATCTTTAAATTTATTCTAGATATCCGGAAAGAAATGTGTACACTGAAATGCACCTTGATCACGTGCTATGTTTGGACTGCATTGATGTTCAAGGGAATTTCCAATTCTGTAAAAAAAAAGCGAAATAATAATAGTCACGTTGATACACAGAGTGTTTTCATCCACCTTTTCATACATGACTATTCCAAAGAAGCGAGCACATTAGTGAACGAGCGGGTCATACAAATACTTTATAATATATTCATCAGGGCTTCAACACGTAGGCAGAGCTATGGAAAATTTTTTTGAGAAAGAGAGCTATGGAAAATTAACATGAACAATAATCTGAAAGTACAACTTTTTCACCAAATCCGGTTAGTTATCTTTCAATGTTTCGCCCCCCCCCCCCCCCCCCCTTCATAATTTTACATATGCAATCCGTTAAAGTGGCCATAGGTGAATCATGTATATATACCTAATGATTGTAGTATGACAGAAGCCGCCACATCTAGAAGTGGAAAGAAGACCATGATGATGGTATCCTGCTAAACAAAGATAGAAACAAAAAAAACCAACACGATAATGTTCCAAGGAATAAATTGATAAGGTGGGAAGAAAAATAGAGGACCACTGCACAATGGAGACAACAAGAACACCTTAGATCAGAGCAGGATTAACTGGTGAACAGCTGCAAAACATAGCCCAAATAAATTGAGGAAGAACAACCTCAAGAACGTGTAAGGAGGACTGCATGCATCCAGTAGGAGAGAAGCCATGACCAAAAGGACAAGTTAAATGTAGTATGCTGCCAAAGATAATGTCCTATTCCATCTTACACTTCTTGTGCAATATTGACTACCTTGTTCGCACTATTTGCTATAACATTGTTTGCAAATGGTTTTTCAGTGAGCTAATGAGTTGGATAGTTTTACCCAGAGTTCTTCTCATGCCTATGACAATGGAATAATTAGGTATTTTCAGATTCGACTAAATATATATACAATGGTATCTATAAGCAAGTGGACATCAACATCAAATTCAGCATTTGGGTCTGCATTTGTTTAGATAAAAAGTAAAAGCAACACATTACAATTCCAGGATAACAAGTTTGCTTATGATACATGGGTGATAGGAGCTTCATGAGAGGGAAGGGTGCACAGCATTAAACATGGAGAACACTTGCAGGGGCTGACTATTTTGTAGGTATAGCTCAACAGGCATCTATCTGATAGAAAAGCCAGGTCGAGGAAATTTTAAATAAACTGAGGAAGCATCTTTGGTTCTTTACCACAAACAACCATAACTCTGGATCTGGCGATTTGAATCAAGGAAGCTTGCCACATAGATCCTCTACGCAGTATTTTTTAATAACAGAAGGCACGAGTGTACCGGCCGCACAAAAATATAAGTCAACCACGACGGCAATGGTACAGAAAATCGTAACAACATTTCCGGCAAAACCAAGAAGGAATCAGTGTGCGACATCACCGCACCTTGCTTATCCACCTCTGCCAGCAGACCCACACAAGAACAAGTTGTTGGCGACCATAATACAGTAATACTCTGCCTCGAGTCTAGTCCAGGAAAGAAATATGGAGACCAAAGTCAACGGTAGTGAGTAAGCAATTTATCTATGTTCCCAAAATAGAAGAAATCAGTTCAATTAGATTTCTTTTCTATTTTTCTTGGATGTAACGGAAAAATCCTAGCGAGATAGCACGATCGATTCATAGAACCAAGGATCTGTGTAACAAAAAGATGAAGAGAAAGAACAAACCTGTAGATCGCTCCAGCTCGGCGACGGCCTAGGGTCGACCTCCTCGTGCTGTGCAACGCTCCCGTTGTCTGGATCTGACGATGGGATAGCTCAACAGTAGAACACGGCGCGGGAGAGAGGGCAGGGAACTCGCGGCGGGGCGGGGACGGGGCATGGGCTGCGATGCGTCTTCAATATAGCTGGCCAACGGGCCGGCAAGGCATGGTACAGCCCGCCACAGCACTCGGCACGGCCCGTATGCGGCATGGCCCGCTAGGCCCGATAACTGAACGTGCCAGGCCGGGCCAGACTACATGCCTCTGTCGCGAGTTGAGCACAGCCCACAGACATGGTTGCACCCCGACCGACCCGACTGGGTGGGTTAGGCATGACCCGATTAATCCGTGTTCGGCCTGATTAAGATCCAAACAGCCGGAAATTCGAAAAAAAAATGGAATAAGCATACAATCGTGTCGTGTCAGGTCGGCCTGTGTGCCGTGATTTGGAAGTCGGCCTAGACCGGGCCAAAAGGAGTCAGTGCCTGAGGCTGGCCCGTTTTGGGCGGCTTGTTTGGCCAGCTATAGTCGTCACATTAGGCGAGGAGGGGAAAGGGGCATAGGCGCATGAGCCCGTGGCGGCTATGGCCCCAGCAGACTTTCTCCCTCGTGATAGAAATGGGCCGGGCCGGCAAGGTTGCTGACTCGACGCAAAAATTCTGGCCGATGGGTGACATCGGCCTCAAACAAAAATTGGGTCACTAGGGCCAGCATTGATTGATCTGCTGGGTTAGGTGGGTCTGCCCACATCGTAGTCTCTTACCCCACCTCATGGCAGCTATGTGGCAATATTTTTTCAATGATAAGTACATGTTTTATTTATAAAATAAAGATTAAGTTATAAGCCACGTAAACATCAGACTTTACATGACTAAAAACACTAAAATTCACAGGTAAAATACCATGCATGTCCCTCTCCTTTCACACCACCGAAGCGGCCATGAAAGGGAAAGAAGACAAATCACCTCTTCAACTGAACTCGGCGTGGCTCCATCGCTGGTTTAGATCTTTACAGACGTACAAATTAGTTTACCATTATCAAAATCATTGTCGTTGAAAGAATCAGACCGGGATAACATGTCCCCGGACATGCCATCGAATTCTAGATCTGGCACCACCGCATGAGAATGACGTCGGAGGAGAAAATCAGACCTATCGGCTGAATGGATGGTATGGATAGCTAAAGGGCGTTGAATAGGTGTTAATCCCCAAAAAAAAAATATTAGGCTTGATACAAAAGTAATTCTCTATATATGAAACTAAAGTGAATTTACCTATATGACAAGAGCAACATGATACGTTGCAAACGTATCTATAATTTTTTTTATGCTTCATGTTTGTTTTCTACCAATACCATTTGATTTTCACATGTTTTCTTTTGTTTTTCGGATGTTTTCACAAACTAACCTATTCACAAGATGGCCCACGCCAGTTGTTGTTTTCTGCTATTTTTTCTATTTTAGAAAAGTTCTAAGGAAATATTCTCCGAAAGGGCTGAAAATCCACGGAGTTCATTTTTTACCCTGAACGGAGGCGAAGTCCAAAGATGAACCGGAGGGGAGCCACGTGACCACTAGGTGGGAACCAGGCGCGACCTCTTGTTTGGTCGCGGCCAGTGGGCCCCTGGGAGCCCTGGCCACCGCCTCACGTCCTCCCTTTGTCTATAAATTGTCTTTTACCCTATGAACTTCAGGGACAGAGTTATTTTTCACGAAACATACATAGATGCGTTGTCACCTCGAAACTTTGATCTAGGGCTTCTGCAGCCCTGCATCCTGTCGGAGGGGGGAATCATCATCGGAGGCCTCTTCATCGATGTTGCTGCCTCCCACGATGATGCGGGAGTAATCCCTCCTTGGGGCTAAGGGCGCGTGCTAGTAGTTATGTGGTTATATCTCTCTCTCTCTCTCTCATGATGTCATCTTGATTGTGATCATGTGTTATGCTATCATTGTTGACTCTATGATGTTTCTCCTTCATTCTGTAATGGATCTGATGTACTCAATTGGTTGTATGTAGTATAATTCTCCGGATTCGTCTTTGTTCCACGGTGTCACGGTGACGGTGCGGGTGTCGTAGCAACTGCTTTTATAGTCATGCGGGAATCGGCGGGAGGGCGGGAAGTAGTGGGAGGGCGAGGGCGCGTGGTAGCGGTGGGAGTACGAAGTCCTGTTAGAGTAAATGGCTGCGACATGTCACGCCTGCACTAGCCAGTCGCGCCGGGAAGGCGACATCCGCTTCCCGTCTGAGTAAATGGTTGGTGTCTGCCATAGATGAACACCCTAAATGAAAGCTAAACATGCAAGTATGCATATATAAAGGTGGTAGGAAGGTTGTAATTAGGATTCGACTAGCTATGATGAATTTAAGGCCCATCATAGTTGCACAAGTTTTATTTTTCTTTGTTGAAGAAGATACTTCAAAAAATATTTCATTTCTCTTGTAGATATTGCATGTCCATAAGGTTTTGATAAAGCATTTTAAAGAAAAGAAAGTTTTTCTTCACAAAACTTCTTGTAAGATCACATCTTCTCCCATGACCAGTTAGCCGTGAACAACATACTCGAGTTGGCATTACAGATACAACATCCACTACACGAATACACGGCTTACACAACTGGTCACATGACCCTGTTGAAAACAACTATCGCGCAGGACAGGAAAACACACTAAACAACGGAAGTCTTCAAAACATACTCGTGGTAAACCCAAGTCATTCCTTGACTACCTACATGCTACTGACTCAGAGACGTTCCTAGTTCCCGTAGTCGTCAGCGACACCATCTTCTTCAGGTTCTCCGGGTTTCTGCTCAAAGTCTGGCTAAGACAATAGCCAGGGACAAAACCATTGTGAGTACATTGGATTGTATTCGCAAGACACCCCAAATGAAAGCTAAACATGCAAGTATGCATATATAAAGGTGGTAGGAAGGCTGTAATTATGGTTCGACTAGATATGATGAATTTAAGACCCATCATAGTTGCACAAGTTTTATTTTTTCTTTGTTGAAGAAGATACTTTTGTAACACCTGGGGTGTTACCCTAATAGAGAGTTGTTTTTTTTTTGCTTGCATCACATGAGCATTGCATTCTGTTTTTCAAAACAACTCAAAATTCAAACACAATTAAAACTTTCCCACATGTTCAAACTTCCCAATTTCAAAATTGCAAACTAAACCACTCAATTGTTTTTCAATGGTTGAATTTGTTTTAATCAAATTGCCTGTTAATAAAATTTTCCCTTTTATTAAAACCCTAAGGGCAAATTCCAAAAATTCAAATCAAATCAATCTTATTTATCATATTTCAATATGGGTTTAAATATTAAAATTTGGCAAACAAATTAAATTCAATAATGTTTGCAAATTGCTTGAAGTTATTAAATAAACTTTATTTATTTCCAAAACTCCAACCCAACCACTATTTGAGAATCACCTAACAATTTAATATCATCTTAATAATTCAAGTTGTTGAAAGTAATTTTTAACTACCTTGTTGTTGTTGTTTTGCAAATTAATACAAATTTAATTATCAAATAAACTCCCCAACCTCTATTTGGAATTCAAATAACAAATTAGAAATCAAATTAATACCCTAAATTTTGAAGTTAATGTTAACATTACTTTTAATTGATTTTTTGCAAATTAACAAAATTTATTTATAAAAATAAAAAGAAAACCCTAGTCCTTTTTCCATCTCTCTCTCCCTTTCATTCCTTTACAAAAAAAAGAGAGATAAAGGAAAAGCACAAAAAAAAATGGAGAGGAGGCAGCCCATCCCATCCAGCCCAATCTCTTTCTGGCCCATGTACCTCTTCCTGTTGTCTTCTTCCTCCACCCCTACGTCATCTCTGTACGTCCTCTTCTGCACCACTCGATCATCCTCTCCCCCTCCCGATTCACATCCGTACCAAGCTCCAATCCCCATATAACCTACCCCCCTACCCTCTGCTTGCAAACCCTAGTCCCTAACCCTAGCGCCGCCAACTCCTCTTCCCTTCCACCCCGAGTTCCTTCTGTTCTGTCCCTGAACCTGCACGAGAGAGAAATACAGAGAGGGGTGAGCTTGCTACCCCGACCACCACCAGCCACCTCGAGGAGCAACCGAGTAGGGGAATGGAACCGCGGCGTTCTCCTGGACCTCCCCATCCCCTCGACGCTAGCTGGGAGCGGCCGTGGAGCCCGCGCCGTCGCCGGAGAGGAGCCGCGCTGCTACTGCCGTCGCCGTCGTTCTTCCTCGACAAACCGCCCGAGGTGATCGCTTTCAGTCCTCTCCCCTTCCCCTCCTGTCCGCACCCACACACGCCCTAGGCGCAGCACCGCATGCACAGCCCGCAGCAGACCCACACCCAGCCTCACCCCGGCGATCCCACAACCGCGCCTGGAGTCGATCGTCACCGGCGTCGGTTCGTAACTGTATCCGATCTGAATTGCTGTCAAAGTTCAGTTAACCCGCTTGTGCTATCTCAAAAAGACTCCGCGCGGTGGTACAACAAACCAGCCGCAGTAGCGTAGTGGTTGCGCTTCCGTGCGCGCGTGAGTGAGCTCCTGGGTTCGATCCCCAGGGGGCGCACCCTTTTCCTTTTTATTTCCCATCGCGCGCGCAACTGCAGCATAACCCCCCCCCCCCCCCCCGAGCCCCTTCTCTACCAACACAGCAGCACTACCCCAATGGTTAGGCCCCCCTTTGCGCAGCAGGAGATGGGGGTTCGAATCCCCCATCCCTCAATAAAAACCAACATTTTATTTTCAATTGTTTTGGTACTGTACTTCCTAGAAATCACAACCAAGCCCCTGTATCTTTAATTCTAGCCCCTGTAACAATTATTTCTAAGTCCCTAATGGATTAAAAATGGCAGAATTGCACCCAATTTTGTAAATTGCATAAGAAATTCATCCCAACTCCAATTTTAACTTTTTAAATATGTTTTCTGTCCCAAATTAAATGTTCTATCCAAATATAAATTTGTTTACTGTTTTGAATATTTTAAATTGGTGCAATATTTGAAAACTTGTCAAATTCACTTAAACTTGCAGAATTCATAACTTGAGCATAAAAATTCCAAATTCCACAAATGAAATATGTTTTCCAATCAACTTTTCATGTATTTTCCAAATATAAATTTTGTTTGCTGTTTTGAATAATTTAAATTGCTGAAAACAACTGTTTCTTAATTATTGCATTCAAAATTGCCAAAATAATAACTTGCTCATTCTAAATCCAATTTCCACAAATGAAATATGTTTTCCATGCAAAATTAAACCACCTTTTCAAATATAAAATTTGTTTCATGTTTTGAATAATTAAAATTGGTTAAATAATTTAAACCTTGTTTAATTCATTTAAAATTGGTAATTTCATAACTTGATCAAAACAATTTCTTTTGGGACATATAAAATATGTTTTCCAACCCTAAAAGTATAAACTTTTCAAATATGAATTTGGTTTAATGCTTTGAACATATAAAAATTCAAATAAGTTCATGTTTGAATTAAATTCATTTAATTCTTGTTTAAACTTGTTTAATTCATAAATACTTTATTTGAAATCCTTTTTCAACAAGTGAAACATGTATTCCAACTAAAATCGTGTTTTCTTTTCAAATATAAACTTTGTGATCTGTTTTGAACAATTCAACTTGATGAAAACAACAAATGCTTGAGTGACACCTTTAAGTAACCAAAAATTCCTAACTTGATAAATGAATTTCCAAACTTGGTAAACCTTATTTCCAATTGATTCTATTGTTGTTATTTTGTTGTTTTCCTCATCCATGCATCATGCCAATCCACTTTCACCTATTGGTTAGTTGTAAAACAATTGTTTCAACCATAATTCATGGGCTTTTCATATGCAACTCAAATTGCATATGGGTCCATTTAACCCTGTTTATCATGTCAACTAGTTTATTCTGATGCATCTTTAACTTGTCATGCATCCATATCTTGATCATGCTGGATCTTTTGCCGTAGTAGTAAGTGTTGCATCCGGTGTTTGTTCGAGGTTCGTTGCTTCTTCCCGGATAGGACGTTGAGATGATGTGAGCAACGACAAGTTCTGCTACCTTGCGGGATTCCAGGCAAGTATACTCACTTGCTGCCATATGGCTACCTTTCATCACTTGTTACCGATTCTTTCCGTTGTTCCTGTTCTAGCCTGTTGATACGATGCTTGTGTCTCGATCCTATTATATGTTTACCTTGCTGCCATGATATAGCCTATCCTTCCACTTCCTATCAACTGTTGATTGTTTACCTCGTTGGCCTTCGTGTCGTAGCTGCATGCTTAGGGTTGCTTTTGCTCGAGTCTGTTGTCGGTTACTTATTTTACTATTATTATCGTTCTGGGGGCTCGATGCTAATCAATCAATCCTGTTAATGCTAATGGTAATAATAATTTGATGATAAGGCACCGGCAGGAGGCCCTTTGTGGTTTTGAGGCCTGCTACTGTCGACCCTAATAGGAAAAGGGTCTTGTCTACTGATCCATGATGAGCGCACTACCCGCATGTGGGAAGCGAGTATGGGCGCCCCCCTCAATTTGACTCGATTCGCATCTCGTCCAAATCGCCTCATTTAGTTCGGGTTTTCCATTTGCTGCATGCATGATCTTGCGAGCCCTTGGATCCCGGGTGGAACTTTCGTAGTCGGCATATAGGAGGACACGTTCTTAGAGTGCTATGAGGGTCCATTTTCTTCTGGGCTCGATTAGCCGTGCGCCCAAGGTGCTTTGGGCTTGATGCGAAGAAGAGTTGAGTTGTGTAGAGTACCTCGCTTGGTGGGGTGATCTCCCATCTGGCGGGTTATTCTTACGTGTACGGCCAAATTGGTGCAACCCTGCAGGGATAATCTTCTCGAGAAGCCGTGTTTTCCGCGGTTATGGATTACTTGGTGAAAGTACTGGCTAACAAGTACTCAGGACAACTTAAACCTAATGATTAACAATCTTACACCCAATGATTAACAACTTGACTAGTAATAGGCTTATTGACACAATAATCTGAACCATCATTAATCCAACTGGGTGAGTTATCCTCGGATTGCTTCTTCGGATAAGGGGCGAGATCCAGGATGGGTTTGTTTGAAGTTATCTTTCAGTTGGTTACAATACTCGATCTTATCTTCTTTCTGTTAGCCGGAAGTTGTAGTATCTCTCTGTAGTTGGTTAGTGCAGCCCGCTGTCGCTTATTTGCAATAACCCCTTCCTTTCCGTTGATCCCAAAGTATTCGTATCCTGTGATGACTGGCTACGCCGGTATCTTGTGAGTATGGTTTATCCACTTGCTTGGCCTGGGCAGGGATTGGACGCTCTCGGTTATCTTCAGGACTCTTAGTCCAATTTGTATCTTGTCCGTAGACGGACGATATGTTGTTTCTTCCGCTGTTATTTGGATCTTTGTATGGTATCAGTTGTATCCCTGGCTCGTTTGAGTCATCTTGTATCTATCTGTTTCTGTTGTAATTGTGGAATATTCGTGAACTGTTGTAATGTTATCATAAGTGGCAACCTGGAATCGGTTATTATGCGGATTTGGCGGGAATGCTGAAATCTGCATAGTGCCCGATCTCGGGGCGTCACAAATGGTATCAGAGCCTTGGTTCCGATTCCCGGTATTGTTTCGGTACGAATGGTTATCGAAGCAACAGGTCTGCAAAGCCTGTAGGATAACCTCACTAACGGTCGTTGTTTCTAGAGTGTCAAAAACTATTTCTGCTAAACTATTTTGGGAAAACATCTCAATAGGATTCTTGTTTTTCTCCTTACCCCTATTCTATTTCCCCTCCATCTCATTTGTTTTGGAGTCTCCCCCTTGTCTATCTTTCAAAGTGTTAGAATCCTACGTGAGTGGACGTTTTCTGAGCCGTTAACCTAATAGGTTCGATCATCGGAAGATTCCTGGTGGAAGAACATCGTCGTCAGCCCGAGCAAGAATCTCTTGTTAGTGGTGTCGAGAATCCCTTGTTAGTGGTGTCGAGGAGATCAACTGGAAGCACGAAGAATCGATAGTCGAACTTCTTTCCCCTCCCGGGTTAGCAGGTGGATTGCGAGGGCGCAATCCCTTGTTAGTGGTGTCGTCTGTAACACCTGGGGTGTTACCCTAATAGAGAGTTGTTTGTTTTTTTTTTTTGCTTGCATCACATGCATCACATGAGCATTGCATTCTGTTTTTCAAAACAACTCAAAATTCAAACACAATTAAAACTTTCCCACATGTTCAAACTTCCCAATTTCAAAATTGCAAACTAAACCACTCAATTGTTTTTCAATGGTTGAATTTGTTTTAATCAAATTGCTTGTTAATAAAATTTTCCCTTTTATTAAAACCCTAAGGGCAAATTCCAAAAATTCAAATCAAATCAATCTTATTTATCATATTTCAATATGGGTTTAAATATTAAAATTTGGCAAACAAATTAAATTCAATAATGTTTGCAAATTGCTTGAAGTTATTAAATAAACTTTATTTATTTCCAAAACTCCAACCCAACCACTATTTGAGAATCACCTAACAATTTAATATCATCTTAATAATTCAAGTTGTTGAAAGTAATTTTTAACTACCTTGTTGTTGTTGTTTTGCAAATTAATACAAATTTAATTATCAAATAAACTCCCCAACCTCTATTTGGAATTCAAATAACAAACTAGAAATCAAATTAATACCCTAAATTTTGAAGTTAATGTTAACATTACTTTTAATTGATGTTTTGCAAATTAACAAAATTTATTTATAAAAATAAAAATAAAACCCTAGTCCTTTTTCCATCTCTCTCTCCCTTTCATTCCTTTACAAAAAAAAGAGAGATAAAGGAAAAGCACAAAAAAAATGGAGAGGAGGCAGCCCATCCCATCCAGCCCAATCTCTTTCTGGCCCATGTACCTCTTCCTGTTTTCTTCTTCCTCCACCCCTACGTCATCTCTGTACGTCCTCTTCTGCACCACTCGATCATCCTCTCCCCCTCCCGATTCGCATCCGTACCAAGCTCCAATCCCCATATAACCTACCCCCTACCCTCTGCTTGCAAACCCTAGTCCCTAACCCTAGCGCCGCCAACTCCTCTTCCCTTCCACCCCGAGTTCCTTCTGTTCTGTCCCTGAACCTGCACGAGAGAGAAATACAGGGAGGGGTGAGCTTGCTACCCCGACCACCACCGGCCACCTCGAGGATCAACCGAGTAGGGGAATGGAACCGCGGCGTCCTCCTGGACCTCCCCATCCCCTCGACGCTAGCTGGGAGCGGCCGTGGAGCCCGCGCCGTCGCCGGAGAGGAGCCGCGCTGCTACTGCCGTCGGCAGTCTTCCTCGACAAACCGCCCGAGGTGATCGCTTTCAGTCCTCTCCCCTTCCCCTCCTGTCCGCACCCACACACGCCCTAGGCGCAGCACCGCATGCACAGCCCGCAGCAGACCCACACCCAGCCTCACCCCGGCGATCCCACAACCGCGCCTGGAGTCGATCGTCACCGGCGTCGGTTCCTAACTGTATCCGATCTGAATTGCTGTCAAAGTTCAGTTAACCCGCTTGTGCTATCTCAAAAAGACTCCGCGCGGTGGTACAACAAACCAGCAGCAGTAGCGTAGTGGTTGCGCTTCCGTGCGCGCGTGAGTGAGCTCCTGGGTTCGATCCCCAGGGGGCGCACCCTTTTCCTTTTTATTTCCCATCGCGCGCGCAACTGCAGCATAACCCCCCCCCCCCCCGAGCCCCTTCTCTACCAACACAGCAGCACTACCCCAATGGTTGGCCCCCCTTTGCGCAGCAGGAGATGGGGGGTTCGAATCCCCCATCCCTCAATAAAAACCAACATTTTATTTTCAATTGTTTTGGTATTGTACTTCCTAGAAATCACAACCAAGCCCCTGTATCTTTAATTCTAGACCCTATAACAATTATTTCTAAGTCCCTAATGGATTAAAAATGGCAGAATTGCACCCAATTTTGTAAATTGCATAAGAAATTCATCCCAACTCCAATTTTAACTTTTTAAATATGTTTTCTGTCCCAAATTAAATGTTCTATCCAAATATAAAATTTGTTTACTGTTTTGAATATTTTAAATTGGTGCAATATTTGAAAACTTGTCAAATTCACTTAAACTTGCAAAATTCATAACTTGAGCATAAAAATTCCAAATTCCACAAATGAAATATGTTTTCCAATCAACTTTTCATGTATTTTCCAAATATAAATTTTGTTTGCTGTTTTGAATAATTTAAATTGCTGAAAACAACTGTTTCTTAATTATTGCATTCAAAATTGCCAAAATAATAACTTGCTCATTCTAAATCCAATTTCCACAAATGAAATATGTTTTCCATGCAAAATTAAACCACCTTTTCAAATATAAAATTTGGTTCATGTTTTGAATAATTAAAATTGGTTAAATAATTTAAACCTTGTTTAATTCATTTAAAATTGGTAATTTCATAACTTGATCAAAACAATTTCTTTTGGGACATATAAAATATGTTTTCCAACCCTAAAAGTATAAACTTTTCAAATATGAATTTGGTTTAATGCTTTGAACATATAAAAATTCAAATAAGTTCATGTTTGAATTAAATTCATTTAATTCTTGCTTAAACTTGTTTAATTCATAAATACTTTATTTGAAATCCTTTTTCAACAAGTGAAACATGTATTCCAACTAAAATCTTGTTTTCTTTTCAAATATAAACTTTGTGATCTGTTTTGAACAATTCAACTTGATGAAAACAACAAATGCTTGAGTGACACCTTTAAGTAACCAAAAATTCCTAACTTGATAAATGAATTTCCAAACTTGGTAAACCTTATTTCCAATTGATTCTATTGTTGTTATTTTGTTGTTTTCCTCATCCATGCATCATGCCAATCCACTTTCACCTATTGGTTAGTTGTAAAACAATTGTTTCAACCATAATTCATGGGCTTTTCATATGCAACTCAAATTGCATATGGGTCCATTTAACCCTGTTTATCATGTCAACTAGTTTATTCTGATGCATCTTTAACTTGTCATGCATCCATTGATCATGCTGGATCTTTTGCCGTAGTAGTAAGGGTTGCATTCGGTGTTTGTTCGAGGTTCGTTGCTTCTTCCCGGATAGGACGTTGAGATGATGTGAGCAACGACAAGTTCTGCTACCTTGCGGGATTCCAGGCAAGTATACTCACTTGCTGCCATATGGCTACCTTTCATCACTTGTTACCGATTCTTTCCGTTGTTCCTGTTCTAGCCTGTTGATACGATGCTTGTGTCTCGATCCTATTATATGTTTACCTTGCTGCCATGATATAGCCTATCCTTCCACTTCCTATTAACTGTTGATTGTTTACCTCGTTGGCCTTCGTGTCGTAGCTGCATGCTTAGGGTTGCTTTTGCTCGAGTCTGTTGTCGGTTACTTCTTTTACTATTATTATCGTTCTGGGGGCTCGATGCTAATCAATCAATCTTGTTAATGCTAATGGTAATAATAATTTGATGATAAGGCACCGGCAGGAGGCCCTTTGTGGTTTTGAGGCCTGCTAGTGTCGACCCTAATAGGAAAAGGGTCTTGTCTACTGATCCATGATGAGCGCACTACCCGTATGTGGGAAGCGAGTATGGGCGCCCCCCTCAATTTGACTCGATTCGCATCTCGTCCAAATCGCCTCATTTAGTTCGGGTTTTCCATTTGCTGCATGCATGATCTTGCGAGCCCTTGGATCCCGGTGGAACTTTCGTAGTCGGCATATAGGAGGACACGTTCTTAGAGTGCTATGAGGGTCCATTTTCTTCTGGGCTCGATTAGCCGTGCGCCCAAGGTGCTTTGGGCTTGATGCGAAGAAGAGTTGAGTTGTGTAGAGTACCTCGCTTGGTGGGGTGATCTCCCATCTGGCGGGTTATTCTTACGTGTACGGCCAAATTGGTGCAACCCTGCAGTGATAATCTTCTCGAGAAGCCGTGTTTTCCGCGGTTATGGATTACTTGGTGAAAGTACTGGCTAACAAGTACTCAGGACAACTTAAACCTAATGATTAACAATCTTACACCCAATGATTAACAACTTGACTAGTAATAGGCTTATTGACACAATAATCTGAACCATCATTAATCCAACTGGGTGAGTTATCCTCGGATTGCTTCTTCGGATAAGGGGCGAGATCCAGGATGGGTTTGTTTGAAGTTATCTTTCAGTTGGTTACAATACTCGATCTTATCTTCTTTCTGTTAGCCGGAAGTTGTAGTATCTCTCTGTAGTTGGTTAGTGCAGCCCGCTGTCGCTTATTTGCAATAACCCCTTCCTTTCCGTTGATCCCAAAGTATTCGTATCCTGTGATGACTGGCTACGCCGGTATCTTGTGAGTATGGTTTATCCACTTGCCAGTACTTAACCGTACTGACCCACGAATCTCTTTCGTGGCTGCATATTCAACATTGCAGTCAACAGGTTTGAAGTCTGACGACGTTAGCTTGGGAATCCCTCCGGCTTCGCCTGGGCAGGGATTGGACGCTCTCGGTTATCTTCAGGACTCTTAGTCCAATTTGTATCTTATCCGTAGACGGACGATATGTTGTTTCTTCCGCTGTTATTTGGATCTTTGTATGGTATCAGTTGTATCCCTGGCTCGTTTGAGTCATCTTGTATCTATCTGTTTCTGTTGTAATTGTGGAATATTCGTGAACTGTTGTAATGTTATCATAAGTGGCAACCTGGAATCGGTTATTATGCGGATTTGGCGGGAATGCTGAAATCTGCATAGTGCCCGATCTCGGGGCGTCACAACTTTAAAAGATATTTCATTTCTCTTGTAGATATTGCATGTCCACAAGGTTTTGATAAAGCATTTTGAATAAAAGAAAGTTTTTCTTTACAAAACTTCTTGGAAGATCACATCTTCAAGATCATCATTTATCCGGTGCCTCAAAGGTACAAACATTCCCTTTCCACGTACCTCCTAGGTACAATCTCTAAAACACTTTTCAAGATTTTCGAAAACATTGACACAATGCTAGCTACATGGCCATTCAACTGTCCATATCCGAGGACACGGCTATTCTGAATCGTTTTACTCTACAGAGGTGTACACAATCCACAAGATCCAGTACATCGGCCATGAACAACCACAGACTATCCAAGACAGTATGCAAACATCAGATAACTGGTCCTAACTATCCACTATGCAAGCGCTAGTAAATGGCTACCTCTTCAACTGGGTTTGTTCTCCCCGGCACCGAGTGAGTCACATGTATCGATCTAGTTTCCCCTGACAACACACCGCCAATGGCAGGAGACTCAACTGTTGCAACCGGTGGTGAACTTAATCCCACACTCTCAATGTCCCTTTTATTCCTTTCTCGCGACAATTCGGTTCGGGGGACTCTAACCCCTATAGCACATTGAGGTTGACACGGACTAACACCGACAAGCTTTTAGCTAGACCCCGTTCCCATATTGGGGTAATGTGGCAGCACGGCTTGGTTGTCCGGTGAAGACTAGGTTATGTGTCATTTTTGGAAAACAAGTCGAAAACATTTCCTCCTTCACATACCTCCCTCGGACAAGGTCCCTCCTTTCGTCGGGGGTTTTCCAAAGCTTTTGTTTTTTCCAAAAACATCGAGTTAAAATGTCCACTAAGGGACTTAATTGATTAAGTGACGATACTAAAATATCTAAAGGGCTTGGTAACACCAAGATTATAAAGTGGATATAGCATATTAGATACATAACACAGATAGTGGTATAGTCCACTAAGAAAAATAGTTTTTGAATCAAACTTTGGTAAAACTTCAGAAGTAAAACATGCATGATAGATAATTATAAGTAATCAACGAGCAAGAATTTAGAGTGGCTTTCCTTGGCACTGGTCTTGGTCTTGTTGCTGAAATAAACAAGAGTTGCAATAAAAACCTCTCCAGGAAATAATACCGTCTTCGTTATCTAACGTCGTAAAATAAAAAGGAAAATACCCAATCAGAACCAAACAAAGGCAAACACTTGATAACCAAGTAAAAATACAGCAAGAAATTCATCAAACATATACGATCAAAACAAAAACACTAGAGTACACACCAACAAGCAAGACATGCACAAACAACACACATGAATAACAATAGATTAGATGCTATGGATCCTCAACCAAATAGGAATGGGTCCAGTGGGTGTGCCACTCTCATTACATGCCCAAATAAGGTTAAATGACTCTCCGTTCATTCATTAGGATGAACAAAATATCAAGAAAACACTCTAGAAACAACTACACATGCACAGGAAAATAGTAACAAGCAATACTACAAGCCCATAGTAACACATGCTTTTCTAAACATGGAGAAATAACATAACCAGTAGCTAAGCGACCTAATAACAGAGAAAAAGCAATACCAAACATGTCATGGAATCACCCAGTACATGAAAATAATCATGGAGCAAAATAACCACTAAAACTAGAGATGGAAAAGGGGCTATTTAGACATGCATAGCAATAATAGATCATCAAACATGTTTTATTCTAACATGATAGATATATAAGATATCATCCATATAACAGAGAAAACAACACCTAGACATGCTAGTAATATCAAAATAACAACCTAAACAATTTATCAAAAACTAAGCATGCAAATAACTACTATGGCAGAAAACACCTAAAACTAGCATGGCATGCCAAAATGATATAGACCTTATTCAATCATGAAAGAAAGTATGAAATAACACTATAACAGTAGCTATGCTATGGAAAACAATACTAAAGTATTCACTCAAGTTATCATACTAAAATAAAGAATAACAAAATTTAACATATTATTACTAGGAAAAGACCCTATGAGAATAAAATTCTAACAACCATGGTTTTTCACACAAAAGTCCTAATATGCTAGTGACACCCTCAAAGAAAAACTCAAACATGAATTAATACCCTACACATGCTAAGAATCAATGTTATAACAAAAACAATATAACACAATAATTAATACATGCAAAGCAATAATAAGCAGAAAAGGGCTAAACACTAAATAAATCACCAAGACTATTTTGTAACTCCTAAAATCATGAAAAACTAGTATAAGGTGATCCTAGTCAGTAGCAAACCAACACAATTGGATTCACATCAAAAAGCATCACCAATAAAATTAAATAAATCACAGAAGTGCTCTCTGGCCTAAAACTAACATGCATGCCATTTTCACTCAACAACTCAAGTCAACACAAGGCCAGCTGCCACAGATAGATATTATCAAGGGCTACTCATAGCAGTTTAGTTTGCATGTTTTGAATACATAAAACTCAAGTTATTAATAAATGGTGTTAAAGAGTTGTTCTGGCATTTATTTCAATTCTCCTAAAATACAACACAAAACCTAGATCTACAAGTTGGAGATGGTTAAGAATTTGTAGATCTAGCACTGTGATTTTTATTTTGGCAAGATTCACTTGTTAGAATTTTTATTTCGATTTAAAGTAAGGAACCAAAAAACATATATGTAGAAAAAGGGATTAACATGCGAGGAAAAACAATAAATGGGCCAGATCTGCAGAGAAACGGGCCGCACATGGGCAGGCAGGCCCGCGAGCGAGCGCGCGCGCGGCGAACCGGTAAGCTGACGTCCGATTGGAGATCAACGTGTGAGATTTAAAGGGCCTTGATTCAAAGGGAGCCGTAGGATGCAGATCTGAGGGTCCTCGGATGCCCACGTCACTCCTGGTCGGCGATGACCAAAAATTGGCGGCGGAAACCCGCGGAACGGCGGCCCGAGGCGAATACTCGCCGAAGTTTCACCGTAGAGAGATCCCAAGGTCGCCTGAGATAGAGGATTGCACCAGGAGGATCACGTAGACGCCGCCAAGCTCGTCATTCCCTAAGTGCTTGCAGGAAGAGTCCCCAAGTAGAACCCCGATGGACGGTGGCGGCGTCCGAGCAAGGTCGTGGATGGCGGCGGCCCTGCACAAGATGAACTTAGAAATTAAGATGGGCACGAGTCGATTAGGATGGAGAGGAGCCCAGGGGAAGAAACAAGGAGGGCGGAGCGGTCCTGAGATGCAGATGTGACGAGGAGTTCGTCCGCGGCGGTCGGTTGTCGATCCCGGTGAACAGCAAGGCTAGGGAGAGGACTTTCATTGCAAGAGCTCGATTAGAGGTATCACGAGGTGGACAGACTTGATGGAGAACAAAAAGGATGGCGCAGGAAGGGTTGTCATCGGAGCTCGGCGCCCGGCGCCCATGGTGACCACGGGTGTGCTCGCTCGAGCTCAAAGAGACACAGAGAGCGTATCCGGGAAGCTCACGGGGGTGAGGCAGTACTCGAGGGACGAACGGAGAGGAGTTTGCGGTGCTGGGGTGAGTGAAATCGAGTGTTCCCCATTCTCACCTGCAAGTGTTAGACAGGGGAAGAAGAGGAAGGAGGACGGGTGGAAGCGAATGGGAGGCACGGGTGTGCTCCTGGATGTCTCATGGAGCTAGTAGACAAGGGTAGAGGGCGGGGTGCGCGACCCAGGTGGCGGAACGTGAGCGACGTGTCGGGCATGCCGCTGAGCGCCATGGCCATCGCACGAGCAAGGGGGAAGGATACAAGGAGAAGAGAAGTGGCTTCGCCAGGGGTTCACATGATGCAGAAGGACCTTGTGTCGCAAGGGCTTACCCGGGGATGGACGAGGGGAATCGAGTAGACAAATGGGTGGGTAATCATCATCCTTGTCCTCATGTTGGTGGCTTGGAGAGATAGCTATGAGTGGGTAGACCTTTTCTAGGAGGTGAGGGGGATATTTTCTACTCCTCAGAACAAGAGAGAGGTAGAGAGTGTGAGTGTCTGGACTAGAACATGCATGAACCCATTTGAGACTAGAGGGACCACTGGGGTTTTTTGCTTGTTTTCACAAATATTTTGAAAAGAACATATGTGAAAGATTATGTCCAATGGATAGAGAACAAAAAATGGAGTCTAGGTATGGTAGCCTCAAGAGTTTTGAAAAATATTTCTTTCACAAAATTTTGGAAATTCAAAAAGTGCTGAATATGTTTTTAAATGTTTTCTCCAAAATTTTCAATAAAACTTGCAAATTGTTTTGTACAAATAAGTCCCACATGACCATAGGCATGTTGGGTAATTTTTCCAAGATGTTAGGAAATGCTTTTCTTCACAAAATATTTTAAAGTCCATTTCTGGCTTTTTTGGAAAATGGAAAATAATAAATAGTAAAATGTTTTTAAACCAAATATTTTTGAGTTGGGATAAGATAATATATAATATAGGTCTCAAAAGTGATTTTTAATAAACAACTCTTATGAAAATATTTGAGGCACCAAGTGGAAAAAGGGTGAAAACAGGAGTTTATTTAATAGGCTAAAAACCGTGAGAAAAGAATAATTAAATGGGCATTGAAATATAAATGGACCACATGGATATGATTTATAGGTCATGGAGATGGAAAGGGTAGGTTCATGGGGCTTTAAAACAGGAAGGAGTGATTTGGAGTAACATGGACAAAGTGCTTCATGATAAAAGATATATGATCATAATTTTGGGGATGCCTTCAAAGGACTTTGAAAGATGATACCAAAGGGTTTCAATATCCAGAATAACAACTTGGATGTATGGTATAGATATTAAACACGATATCCATGAAGGTACATTTATGAATAGAACAACATTTGACATAAAGGCATGTCTCCAAAGTTGGAAGTTTTTAAGAAAATAGAAGATGAGGTGGACGTATGATGGAATATGATATTGATGCTTGGTCTTGTTATTAGTAGGTTTTATTCACCTAAAACAACACACATACGTCACAAACGGAAATAAACACTTCAGGCACACAGAGGGAAAGATCACATATAAAGTAGGGGAAATAACAAGACACACAAGATCACTCAAACAACTAGGTTCTTCAATTTAATTTCCAGGTTTTTTTCTCATGTGTTAAATAGAGGTAGTGATCAAGCCACATCATGACAAGGGGATTTTGTAAACAAGTTCAACTCAAAGCTTGATATATCCAAAAGAATATAGTTGAGGTAAAACACAGGGGTAATATAATCCCAACTTATAGTTTTTGCAAGAAGAGAAAGTGAGATGGGTTATTCGAATACCTGCAAAAATATCTTGATTGAAAACAGGTAGGAGATGATTACCTCTAAAATAATTTTCATATGGTTTTGGAAAATACCTTTTGTTTTCTCAAAACTTGGCTTTTGGGTTTTTTCTAAAATCAAAACATTTTCAAAAAGGTTTTTCCCAAAAGAGGGTGATGGATGAAGATGATAAGCTTTCTTGTCATGACTTGATCACAAGGGTAGTGTTTTAAGAAAGTTATGATCATTTATTTTAATGTGAGGTGTTAACAAACACAAACACAAACACAAACACAAACACAAACACAAACACAAACACAAACACAAGCACAAACACAAGCACAAACACAAACACAAACACAAACACAAACACAAACACAAACACAAACACAAACACAAACACAAACACAAACACAAACACAAACACAAACAAAAACACAAACACAAACACAAACACAAACACAAACACAAACAAAAACATAAACAAAAACAAATCAAGCAAATAGAAACGAAACACAAGCATTAGTCAAACATATCAAAAAGTTTTCGTTGGCCCTGATTTTTGGTTATTAAAAACAAGTTTTTTCCTGTCTTCCAAAAATTGGGTTGTTACAGCTCTTCCCACTTTAAAATGAATCTCGTCCCCGAGATTCGTAAGTGGGTACTATAAGAGTGTAACGAAAAACAAGAGTCTAGGGCTTCTTCACTTTTTGTAAAAGTGGACCCTTTGACGAGGTGCTCTTCTGAGAACTCGAGGTGTTAATGTTGTCAGAATGTTGCTTGTCGAGGAGATGGATACCTTCACTTGACACTTCATGTCCTTGTTGTTGATGTTGGTGGAACGACACAAGCTAATGAAGGGTCCTGATTATGCTGCTTCGTCGACCTTCTGTCTTCGTCTTGATCTGGTCTTGTTTAGGGTGTCACGTATAGTTACTCACGGAAACAATCTGGCCTCACACGGTGTCAGGTCCGTAGACTTGACTCTCTCCGATTACTTCTATGAAAGCTGTTAGGAACTCCTATAAGCTTCTTTTCTTCTTGAGTGGTCGACACCGTTGAAGTGCATATGTTTCCCCCCTTTAATTAGTCTTGGTAGGTCGTCGGGAATTATCTTCGTCTTCGTCTCATTTTTTCTTGGTGGCGAAGGCAAGTCGTGGAAGACTTCATTGGGTCTTGATATTCACAGAGCTCTTCAGGTGTCTTCTTAGGTGGCTTAGGGTCTCCCAGTTAGCTTTCCCTCGGGAAAACTAGCTAGTGCCTTTTGCAAACCTTCGGTTAGATGTTAGTCTAAAAATTATACAGTTATGTTAGTAGTGTTAGACTGGTAAAGTTTTCTGTTAGATTTGCGAGACACATCTTGCTTTAACTCGGGCTTGAATCTGAATTTGTCGTCCTTCTTGATGGCTCTTGATGTAGTTGCACAAAATGGCGCGTGAAGTTTGTTACCCGTCTTGAGGAAGCTTTCAGATTCTTGGGCTCTCGGGTTGATGTAGAGAGTGTTCCATACCGTGCTCTTCTCATGAAGGGATGGGGGAGAAAACTTTTTAAAAGGGTTTTTGCTAAGTTAGACCTTTGAAGAGATACCAAAAGTGCAAACTATGTCCGACAGGGCAAAAAGGATTTTTTGCAAACAGACATAAATAAAGCAAAAACAACGTCACCACACTTTTACGTTGTTTGGCCGGAAAGCTCTAACTATGGCCGACCATTAACTTAAAACTTGTGTAGATGGACGTCGTCTTCATCGAGTCTCTATAGTTGGGACTTGCTCGGGACACTGTGTTCTGTTTCGAGAGGGAGATCGTGGATATGACAAGATACTTGGACGTCCACTACCTGAGCTTAGAGGAGGGGAGATTACCGGCTCTGTTCCATAGTTGTCTTGGCTGGCGGAGTGCACCCTCCATTCGCCATTGACTTCGCCGTCCGAACCTGTGCACATCTTCCACGCGATTGACCGCTCGTAGAAGCACTACACCACGGTAGACACTTGCCAACACAATTGTGTAGGCAAATGTGCAATAAGACCAACATATCATGTGTCGGCGTAGCTACTAAGCTTTGGCAACAAAGCATCTGTCAGCATAGGTTAACCAACAGAGACACACGATCTGTTGGCGTTCATGTAGCATCCGAAAATGTGTTGGCATTTAAATAACGACAGAAAATCAGTTGGCACGAGTGTGGGCGCAACATGTGACCTGTCGGCGTAGCTCTACACGTGGCAAGAAGATAGAACCTGAAAATTAAGGCGCCAGAAGTGAAAATAGAGGCGCGAGACCGAAAATCCCCGCGTGTCTAAGCTTCTCTCCAGTCAGCCCCATAACGAAAAATCCCCAAATCTCCCACACGCCCGCGACTCTGGTTAACCCTAGGCGCCGCCGTCGCTGTCTCTCCACTCACCTGCCGCATGAAGACACCATCGTCAACGCCTTCCCCGTCCACTGCCGCCGCCTTCCACCTCCGCCCTCCGCATCAAGCCGCCATCGTCGCTGCCTCTTCCCCTCCTCCACCGCCGGCAGGATTTCATTCACCTAGCCCTTGCCGCGGACGGTACACATAGCCTTGAGCAACCGAACCCCGTGCTCCGCACGCCTTCCCTGGTGATGCTGCCGCCGGCGCCTTCAACGACCACGGCGAGCCTTGTGAAGCACGATGCCCATACCTTTTCCTCCTGCCCGGGATGGATCTGTCTCAGCCTCGCTCAGCCGGGCCGCCCCACCGGCACCGTGCCTAGGAAGGGCCCCGGGTAGGTCGTCCATGTTGCTTCCTACCGCGACAAAGTTCTGCGTCTCCCCGGCCAGCAACAAGATTCTCGTCCTCGGCAACCAGAGTCTTTCGGTCAGTTGAGCTGCCTGCCATAGCCAATTTTGCCATCTTGCTGCGTATATTGGTTTGCTGTTCAGAGCATTTGTTTTTGTAGGGATGTCCCACACAAGTCGCCCGTCCTCCACTCCCCTCATGTTTCCCCATTACCGAGCAAATCGAGACGCCCAATGGATGGCGGATCTCAGGCTGGAAGACTCGATCTGAGCATGGGAGGAGGAAGGGCTTGAGCCTGGAGGACTGGATCTGAGACTTCGGATGTTCTCTGTGATGGTAAGATGTTGGCTCTTCTCTGGTAAGAATTTTTTGTGTAGTTTCTTTTTATCCTAGATATGTTCTTGATTTGTACTACAGACCTATTGTATTCTTATCTATATGTGTCCGATGCAATGAATAAGGATAGTGACAGATCCGATTTACTAGGAGGTACTCAGGTTGCATTATGACCTTCTTATAAATCTCATTGAGCAGGTGCAAGAAAGATAAAGGGACATCGATGCAGGAAAGCAATGTTTAGGTATTTCACTTACCTCTCTCATTCCTGGAAGTCTGTCCATATATCAACTAAGTGTCGATGTGATGGGGAATTGCTTGATGATCTGGTGCCTGAGCTGCTTATTATTGATGAGTTCAGTCTTAGGTCCTGTAAGAACTAGAACAAAGGGAAATGAGAGCTCTTAGTGGTACAAAAATCTCCTGGAATTTTTTTAAACGAGAGAAGCATGCTAGTAAAATTTTCAAATGTTCCACCTGTCTTGTCTTTTATTTTTGTTGAATGTGGATGTATGGGCAAACCAATGATGCAGTACTAATAAACCTTTTCTTAATGTAATTCGTGCTGAACTACAATATAACCCTCTGTACATTTGCCTGTAGCTAGTGCAATGCTTAAATTCTGGTCCTGGTCTGCATTTTGAAGATGTTCCGTGAGGACGGTACTGTATATGGCAACTTGTAATTTACATGACATTAGCGATGCTTCATTATCCTGCCATGCTCATTGCAGCCGATTGACATTTGGTATATTGATTTATGGTGTAATTATGTTTCATGCAAGACGCCCATTTGGTATATTGACATATAAGAGCTTTTTAATATTTTCAATATATGTTACTTGAGAGCCTATATTTCCTGGTGTTTTAGTCCCAGTTTCACAGTAAAAGGCTACTCGTGAAGTTCATCGTAAAGTTGTATGTGGCTTCATGTTGCTGACATAGGTTCGACTATCTAACCTTGATCCGTTCTATTCATATGCATGAGTAGTTGTTTCCTGCACAAGCGTGTTTTCTTCCTTTTGTACGGTTTCAGTTGTATAGAAAAAAAAACCCCTACTTATAAATACTTATGTAACTTAACTGAATACTAGAAAAGGTGCATCCTCTAGTTTTATAGCTCCTCTTTGACAGTCAACTCAGAGTTGAGAATTACACTTACATTCAAGATGTCTTGTATGACCACTTCATAATGGTTTCTCTTGGTAACCACAATGGATGATTTTGCTATTACTACAGCTTGATACTTAAGAATACATTATTAAAAGGAGCCACTTTTGTTTCTTTTCGATTCTTGTATTTTGCTTAAATTTCGCTATCTAAATGCGACCTAATGTTGCAATTCCCACAAAGCATCGACTCTGTTGTACTAAATTTGCACACAATGTTCGGGAAGCAATTATTTTTGTAGATCGCATTAACTATGTGATGTTGTGTCAACTATAAACTTATTGGTTGCCTGCCATCTTGAAAAATTCAGAGCATGACAACTTTTATTTGACAACATTTCAGATACTCAGCCACCTTGTGCCACATGGATATGATGACTCTGAAGTGCTTTTGACCATCGGGTGTTTGAGGACTTAAAGTGTTTAGACCAGCATGCTAGTTCTCCTGGATGTGCGGAGCAGCAACTATTTTCAATTTTTTCTGATCAATTAACCAAACTATGTAGCTACATGTATGATGAGTTGGCCAAAAACAGTATCCATGGCAAGTAGTTGATGTTCCTGTACTTTTGGTAAATGTATTGATGATATATATGTGGATATACTTGTCCTTGTGTAGTATATGGTTGTTAAAGCAATGAGTATTTCTCAAGTGTTTTTTAAAGATGAGAACGAGTATTTCTCAAGTGTTTATGGTATATATGGATTGTATAAACTAATGATGCTAATAACTGAGCATTATATATACATACATATATATATATGTAATTGTGTTTTGCAACATAACTGTCGGCAAAGGTATTCCTACAAGACAAGTGTTGGCAAAGATAGTACAAATGGCTACAAAATATGTGTAGGCAAAAGTGGTATGAATGGCTACAAGATAAGTGTCGGCAAAGGTCCTGAGTATGTCTACAAAATAACTGTTGGCATAGGTATGGGAGTCACAACAGAACATGTGTCGGCAAAGGTTTTATGTGTCGGTAAAACTTAGGCCGACTGCTTTTGCCCCGACTCTTCATCTTCTGTTGGCATAGGTCTTTACCACAGGCAATCTGTCGGCAAAGATACCATATCCCTACAGATGCTTCTGTCGGCAAGTTTATACCATGGTGTAGTGAAGGACGCGGTTGTTCGTGTGATCCAGCTGGCTGTTGCACGCTTGGCTCAGATCTACGAGACCCGCTTTGTTGGGACTCCTTTCCAGCGCCACGTGAGGCGCGACGATGAGGGCCATACACTCCCTTGTCCGTGTCCCCGTGACACTGTGTGCTCCCACATGGAGGACCTAGAGTACTACCTGCACTACACTCAGGACAACCTGGATCATCTGAGGATCGTTCACGCCAACCTCGCCACCAAGAAGAGAGCCTTGGAGGGCCAGCTGCTGACCACACGTTTGGCCCGTACTCGCCTCTTCAAGAAGTCCGAGTCGCTCGAGAACGCCAACGCCATACTCTCCATGGCCGGTTGAAGACTGCTAGAGAGGACCTTGTCGCGAGGGATTCGACCATCAAGGAGTTGGAGGAAGAGATTGCCGAGCTCCGCAGGGAGAACGAGGATCTTCTTCCTGCGATGATATCCCTTCCGATGGCATGGATATGAGTGTGCAGAGCGACCAGGAGGACGACGATCTAGCCGGAGACGAGCAGGACCCTGAGGAGATCCTTTTCGAGGCGATGATTGAGACACCTAGGCGGTAGGCCGTGTTAGTAGCCCGTGTTGTGTAAGCACCTAGTACTAGTTAGCTACGATGACCCTGAATCGCTGCTTCTGTAGTGTGGTTCTTTGGAAACCACTTGTTTGCTAGTTGTTGTTGTATGATGTGGTGTGTATGCTTGATCTTGCCTGCTTATGTGTATGATGTGTTTGTGCTTTGGCTTCTCTAAATAAATTACCAAGCATGTCTAAAGTTCCATGTTTTCATCTTCTCTTGTTCTTGTTTGTCGTAGTAAGGCCAAAACAATCTTTCTGCCTCTTTATCTTATATCTTCTTTCCTTCAGCATGGCGCGTGATCCACCAGCACCACCGGAGCCGACTGCGGCTCAAGTCCTGGCTTTGTACATGGAAGATCGAGAGGCTGCCCGTGTCGAGCGCACCGCAAATCTTGCGACTCTCGCGCACCTGGCAACTCTTGGAACCAATGGTGGAAATGGTACTCGCTCCAAGCACAAGGAGTTTCAGAATACCAACCCACCCATCTTCTCTCGGATTGTGGAGCCCCTGGATGCTGATGATTGGCTTCGCACCATTGCTAACAACCTGGAAGTTGCTGGTGTCGAAGACAAAGACAAAGTCTTGTATGCTTCTCATTTTCTCGCTGGACCGGCGAGCACTTGGTGGGAAACCACCCGTGCTACAGTGGCAGCTGATCATGTCGCTACCTGGGAGGAGTTCGTCGTCAAGTTTCGTAAGTATCATATTCCTGAAGGTGTGATGGGTATCATGCGAGATAAATTTCTGAAGCTCAGGCAAGGTGGCATGAATGTGTCAAAGTACTGGGAGGAGTTTACTACCCTGGCTAGGTATGCTCCCCATGATGTGGACACTGATGAAAATAAGTCCTCAATGGATTACACGATGAGCTTTAGTGTACTATCGTGGTAATTGCTTTTCAAGATCTCGAGTCACTTGCCAATGCTGCTATCCTTATGGACCACAAGCGGCAGTCAGCCTATGACAATCGCAAGAGGAAAATGATGCAGCAAGGAGGACCGAGTGTCCTTAGGACTCGCAGCACCCCACCTGCGAGGCCAACCTTCAATAGGACACCTGGTTTTGCTCCTCGCCCAAGCTTTCCATCCTCCCCGAATCCCCAGACTGCTGGAAATGCTCCTTATGCGCCTCATCCTGGAGGGAATATTGGGAATACCTTCACTCGTGCTGCCCCAACTGCACCCAAGCCATCAGGGACATGTTTCTCATGCGGAAAAGGAGGGCATTTCTCTCGGGAGTATCCCAGTAAGAATCCTGCACCTGCCCGCCCTAATGCGGCCAAGATGACACATGGACCATCTCATAAGAAGTCGGGGAATGTTGTTAAGGGACATCTGAGTTTCGTCACCGCAGAAGAAGCTCAGGACACCCAAGAAATGGTGATTGGTACGTTCCCTGTCAACTCCGTACGAGTCTCTATTCTGTTTGATTCTGGTGCATCGCATTCTTTTGTCACCAAACCTTGTGTGAAGCAAAGTGGTTTAAAAGTCATTCCTATGTCTAGACCGATGTTAGTGCAAATACCAGGCGAGAAAACCAAAGCCACTCACTCATGCAACAATGTTCCCGTTGAAATCAATGGGAAAACATTTCATGCTGATCTGATAGTGCTAGGCGCACGAGGAATTGAGGTTAAACTTGTATGAATTGGATGACCAGGTACAAAGGAGTCATTGACTGCACCACAAAAACCATAGCTTGACCAGTAGTACTGGTGAAGAGGTTAAGTATAAGGCATTCAAACCCACCTCCAAAAGTCATTGCCATAAGAGTATATCCAACCCCTCACTTGAGCAGATTTCTGTAGTATGTGTGTATATGGATGTCTTCCATAAGAACTACCCGGTATGCCCCCTGACAGGGATATCGAGTTCATCATGGAGTTAGTTCCTGGAACTGGACCCATAGGTAAGAAACCTTACTGGATGAACCCGTACGGATTTAGAGGAGTTGAAGAAGCAACTGGATGGTATGCTTAAAAAGGGATTGATTCGCCCAAGTGCTTCTCCTTGGGGATCACCTGTCATCTTTGTGAACAAACGGGACGGTACCTCGCATCAATGTGTGGATTATCGGAAGTTGAATGATGTTACCATCAAGAACAAATACCCGTTGCCCAAGATTGAAGATCTCTTCGACCAGATGAATGGAGCTCGTGTCTTCTCCAAGATAGATCTCCGCACTGGTTATCACCAATTGAAGGTGCGGGAATCGGATATTCCGAATACTGATTTCACTACTCGTTACGGATTGTATGAATACACCGTAATGTCCTTTGGTATAACCAATGCTCCTTCCTATTTCATGAATCTCATGAATAAGGTATTCATGGTTTTTCTAGATAAATTCGTCGTGGTGTTCATCGACGATATTCTTATCTATTCCAAAGATGAAGCAGAACACGAAGAACATCTGAGGTTGGTACTAGGAACACTTCGGAAGCATCAGTTGTATGCTAAGTTCAACAAATGCCAATTCTGGCTTAGAGAAGTGGGTTTTCTTGGACATGTGGTCTCTGAAGGTGGAATCTCTGTTGATCCCGCTTTGATTCAGTCCGTATTGAAGTGTAATGCTCCAACCAACCCAACTGAAGTGAGATCATTTCTTGGTTTGGCTGGTTATTATCGCTAATTTGTTCAAGGATTCTCCAGTATCGCCAGGCCACTCACTCAATAGCTCAAGAAAGACAAGAAGTTTGAGTGGACTGACAAATGTGAAGAAAGTTTCTAAGAATTGAAGAGAAGATTGGTGACCGCTCCTGTTCTTACTATGTTGGACGTCACAAAATGTTTTTATGTGTATTGTGATGCCTCAAAGCTTGGACTCGGCAGTGTTCTCATGCAAGACGGGAAGGTCATCTCTTATATTTCTCGTCGGTTGAAATCTCATGAGCAGAATTACCCTACGCATGACTTGGAACTTGTGGTTGTTGTTCATGCTCTCAAGGCATCGCGACACTTCCTTATGGGTAATAGATGTCAGATTTTTATTGACCACAAGAGCTTGAAGTATATCTTCTCTCATCGCGAACTCAATATGAGGCAACGCAGGTGGATTGAACTCATAAAAGATTATGATCTCAGTATCCACTATCATCCTGGAAAGGCGAATGTTGTCGCTGATGCACTCAGTCGAGAACCCGCCTCTTTGAATGTTATCATTAAGGCGAGACAACCTGAGTTGTGGAAATAACTCGACCAACTGGGTATTGAAGTAGTCAGCCATGGAATGTTGAATACTATTTAAATCAAACCTACCCTGGTTGATCAAGTGAAACAATCTCAGAAGGGCTAGAAAAGTATTGAAGGAATTAAGGATCGAATGAAGAAGGAACTAGTGCCTGGTTTCTCTATCGATTCCGAAGGAATACTATGTTATAAAGATCGCATTTGTGTTCCATCCGAGTCAGAGCTAAAGCAAGTTATACTCGCCGAGGCTCATGACACTCCTTATTCCATCCACCCGGAGGAACAAAAATGTATCAATATCTTAAAGAGAAGTTTTGGTGGCATGGTATGAAGCGAGAGATTGCTTCTTACATAGCCAAGTGTGATATCTGTCAGCGTGTGAAGGCAGAACACCAACCTTCAGCTGGTCTATTGCAACCACTCCAAGTACCCAAATGGAAATGGGATGAAGTTGGAATGGATTTCATCAATGGACTTCCCAAGTCAAACTGAGGGCGTGATGCCATATGGGTCATTTTGGACAGGCTTACAAAAGTGGATCACTTTATCCCTGTTCGCACAACTCATCGTGGAGACCAATTGGCTGATCTCTACATATCTCGGATTGTGAGTTTGCATGGAGTACCCGAGAAGGTTGTTTCTGATCGAGGGACTCAATTCACATCTCGGTTTTGGAGGAAATTGCATGAAGTTCTTGGAACCAAATTGTCTTTCAGCACAGCTTATCACCCACAAACCGGAGGACAAACCCAGCGTGTTACCCAAATCCTGGAGGACATGCTCCGTGCGTATGTATTGTCTTATGGTGCAAAGTGGGAAGATTTCCTACCATTTGCGGAGTTCTCTTGCAACAATAGCTATCAAGCTAGTCTGCAAATGGCTCCTTTTGAAGCATTGTATGGACGCAAGTGTCGCACACCCCTAATGTCTGAGTCTCGTGACAGCCAGATATTTGGTGTGGATACATTGCATGCTGTAGAAGAACAAGTCCAACTTATCCGTGACCGTCTCAAGGCTGCTCAATTCCATCACAAGAGTTATGCCGACTCCAAGCGACGCGAAGTCTCTTTCCGTGTGGGAGATTTCGTGTATCTTAGAGTCACACCCCTCAAAGGGATGCACCATTTCCATGTCAAGGGTAAACTTGCACCCCGATACATTGGACCTTTCAAAATCCTAGCCCGTTGCGGTGAAGTATCATATCAACTTGAGCTGCCTACTGACCTCTCAGAATTCCATGATGTCTTTCATGTGTCACTACTCCGGAAATGTCTCCAAGTACCGGCTAAGAAACATTCTTAGAAGGACATTGACTACCGGATCATTGGCATCAATCATGATTTTACTTATCGGGATCGATCACTCCGTGTTCTTGAGAAAAAAATCGTGCAACCAGGAGACGTGCAATCAAATTCCTCATAATTCAGTGGACTAATCACTCTGAGGAAGAAGCCACCTGGGAACGTGAAGATTACATTAACAAGGTGTTTCCTGATTTCCACTATGACTAAACCCCCGAATCTCGGGAAGATATTCTTTTAAGGAGGGGAGGTCTGTCACATCCTCATTGGAGAACAATGTTGTAAGGAGGAGAACTCAAAATTTAGCACCAACAAATTTTTTTTAGTTGATCCTATTATTCCCTGATGTTGTAACTCCTGATGTGAACCCTTATGTTTTCAATGAGAAATAAAAGTGGAATGATGTGATCTTGATTCCTTGTCATCTCTATCATCCTTTTTAATCTTGCTTATGTATCACCAAAAGAGAGAAAACAAAATTCCCTTGAAATTCCTAAGGAAAAAACATGTGTTTTTCTTTTCTTTTTCTGGCTATTACTTTCTCTTTTGATCACCTCTTCTATCTATGAATCTCAACTCAAATTTTTGTTTTATTTGGATGTCATCCACCCTTGAGGTCTGGACTTGCTCACTATCCCCAAAGATTTTTTTTTGTAAAGTGAAACCAGTGTTTTCTAAGGTGTTTTTCTGCCTAGTTGATAAAACAGGAAAATGAAAAACAGAGAAAACAGAAACATCACCTGTTTCTGTCTTGTTTTCAGCAACCAAAACATTTTGTAAATTCAAACAAAAATGTGTTTCTGAAACTAGACATCATTCTCTTCAAATCCATACTCTCACTTTTCCATTTGAAATTTGTTTTCTGTATCAACCACATCCAAAATTTTCCTACTTTTTATCACAAACGGGACTTAGAAAAAATTCCTAAGTCCTTAACTGAAACAGTCTGAAAATGAAATTGAATTTTTGTCAGTTTGCACCCGATTCAAATATTGATCGAATTCAAACTTTCCTTCATCCAAACCTTGTGCAATCATCCCACTCCAGTACCCCAAACCACCATATCTCAAACCATGTGTTGGTTTCATTCTAGAACCTCACAGAGAGGGAGAACAACAAGGAGCCAAGGATTGTGGCTCGAGGGCCTGGATGTCATCGTACAGGAAGAGCACACCCGTGCCCTTGCTCCTCCATTCGTGGCTTTGAGCCAGAGAAGACATGATCTCGGTGCCACCAAGCTTCTCCCTCGTTTCCACGTGCTGCTCGCCATCTGGGAAGAGCACACTCGCCCGGAGCCTCCCCCAGTTTTGCTATCGAGCGCCCGAGCTGGCCACTCCCGGGACCCGCGGGTATAAGATCACCTCCACCCCTCCTGCCTCGCCACCCCGCTCACCACTCACTCCTCATTCACCCACAGCAATGCCCAGGCCACCATCTTCTCTGTGAGAGCGAGGGAGCCACGCTCTCGCGTTCTGCCCGAGTAGAAAGAGCACGCCTCGCCCGCACTCGTCTCCCTCTCACTCTGTCTCCGTTCTTGACCATCTTGCACCCCTTGCCAAGGCGCATTTGCCTGACATCATGTCGTTTTGGTTTGCATGCAGAAACCTCGTCGTTGAGCTCTACGCCGCCGAGAACGCCTCGGTGCGCGTGGGATCTGCGAGGTGAAACTGCTGCTGCTGCCCCCACGCGACCTCCTCGGCCTCGTAATGCATCCTAGACCGCAACCATCATGCCATATCGAGCCCTAGGTGAGCCTCTGCCCGTGTGTGCCGTGCTAGAGCTCCCCGGTGTCGTGCTCAGGTCGCGAGGAAGGAGATGAAACACGCGCCGTTCATCTCTAGATCCACGACCACCTTTGAATCCACTGCGATATGTTGTGCGTTGTCTGATCTAAATCCTACATACGCGTACTGGTTCGTTTGTACGTGCATGCGAACTGGGCCGGCCCAGCGCCATGCGCTGTTTCGCGTGAAGAAAACGGCTCGTTGAGCCTGCGCTGCGGATTAAAAATCCATTTTTCTGTTTTTCATGAAACTAGCCAATCACTTTAATCG
This sequence comes from Alopecurus myosuroides, assembly GCA_028641055.1. Classification (NCBI taxonomy): domain Eukaryota; kingdom Viridiplantae; phylum Streptophyta; class Magnoliopsida; order Poales; family Poaceae; genus Alopecurus; species Alopecurus myosuroides. The sequence goes on along the minus strand of CM054057.1, from coordinate 664,408,185 downwards.
AAAATAAAATGCTAAATCAACAGATGTGGCCACCCCCCCATTTATCTAGGATACATTCATGTTTTCTTAACCACATGCAAGAGGTAGATCTGGATTTCCACCTCTGTATAATCCTGAAAAAATTCCTAAACATGAGATAACTTTTGTTATAGAAATCCAATGGAAGTGAGGTTAAGCTCTCTGGATAGATATTTTTGATACCTAACTAGAGCAGTTGGCCTCACATTCACTTGAGTTTAAAATGACATGCAAAATGGTAAATGACCAGAGAGCCACTAAATGATTTTTATGATTTTTTCTAAAATGATTTTTTAGATGAATCCTTTTGGATGTGCTTATATATGAATAGATCTATCATATCCTAGATTTGTGTGTTGTTTTGAGCTACAGATTAATTTTGGCATGCATTGCAAGATTTAGTAGATTTCTGCCATTTCTAGATATTATGTTTTATGTTTGTTAAGTATGGAGATGCATTGTGTGATCTTACTAGCATGTGTAGGTGTTGTTTTCTTTGTAATATGATTGTTATCTTGTAGATCTACCATGTTAAAAGAGACCTTGTTCATGAAAATATTATGGATTGGCATGCATGTTATGCTTCATGCTTGTTTTCTAGTTTATATGCATACTAGCTTTGTCTACCATGTTTATCTTCATGCCATGAGTGTTTCCATGCTTTATATGATGTGATATGTCTCTGTTCTGTGCATGTTTAGCCTCTGGTTGCATGCACTTTTCATGTATACAAGTATATTAAGGGTTGTGTAGTTGTTTCCTAGTTTATTTCCTTAATGTTTCACTCATCCATGTGAATGACCAGAAAGTCATTCCACTCTTTATGGCCTTGTATGAGAGTGGTACACCCACTGGACTCATACCATATGTTTGATGCATGCCTTGTATGAAACCTATACCATGTTATGTTTGTTATTTATGCATGTTTGAGTGTTGTAGCATGTTGTAGTGCTATTATTTTTGGATGTTTCCTTTTAAGTGGATGCATTCTGTATGTGTGTTGTATTAGTTTGTGCTTTCCTTTGTCTTGTACTGATTGAGTGCTTTTCTTTTTTACTTTTTACGACGTTAGATATCGAAGAAGCTGTTAATCCTGAAGTGGTTTTCTGTAACTCTTGTTTATTTCAAAAGTGTGATCAAGACCAGAGCCAAGGCAAGACACTCTAAATGCTTTCTTGTTGTTTAGTTATCATTGTCTATCATGCATGTTTTACTTCTGAAGTTTTTACTTAAGTTGTTTCCAAACTATTCTTTTAAGTGGAATATACCACTATCACTTCTATCTAGTTGTTGTAGCCACTACATAATCTTGGTGTTACCAAGCCCTTTAGTTACCTTGGAGCCATCACTTAAATAACTTAAGTACCTTAGTGGACATTTTAACTTGGTGTTTTTGGAAAACAAAAGCTTTGGAAAAACCCCGAGGAAAGGTGGGACCTTGTTCGAGGGAGGTTTGTGAAGGAGGAAGTGTTTTCAACTTGTTTTCCAAAAATGACACATAACCTAGTCTTCGCTGGACAACCAAGCCGTACTGCCAAATTACCTCAATATTGTAACGGGTCTACCTAAAAGCTTGTCAATGTTAGTCCGTGTCGACCTAAATGTGCTATAGGGGTTAGAGTCCCCTGAATCGAATTGTTGTCAGGAGGGAGTAACGGGACATTCAGAGTGTGGGATTAAGTTCGCCACCGGTTGCAACAGTTGGGTCTCCTGCCATGGCGGTGTGTTGTCAGGGGAAACCAGATCGATACGGCTGGCTCACTCTATGTCAGGGAGAACAAACCCAGTTGAAGAGGTAGCCATTTACTAGCGCTTGCATAGTGGATATTTAGGACCAGTTATCTGATGTTTGCATACTGTCTTGGACAGTCCGTGGTTGTTCATGGCGGATGTACTGGATCTTGTGGAGTGTGTATACTAGATAACGGGTCCTAACTATCCACTATGGAAGCGCTAGTATCCCCGGCACCGAGTGAGTCGGCCGTATCGATTCGGTTTCCCCTGAAAACACACCGCCATGGCAGGAGACCCAACTGTTGCAACCGGTGGTGAACTCGTTCAGTCGCCTAGCGGACAGTGGCGCTTCATCGGAGTAAATGGTTGGCATCTTCCATACGAACCGCCGTTCAGTCGTTTGGAGGACAGTCGCGTCCCGTCGTGGCCATTAACGCGACCGCAACTCTCTACTGCATAACGCCTTTAAACACTTCAACCTCGTCTGTCTCTATGAAGGGTGTCCCCCACCTGTTGGGTGGGGTGAGAGGACGATGTCTGGCGCCCTCAGGCAGACCTCTAAGTTTGGCGGGCAGGCTGGGGTGCCGGACATAAAATTGACGGGTGGGAACCTTTGGGGGGTGCCGCTGCGTACGTTTTTTTAGTCCGGACCCCCATTCAGCCTTTGGATGGCCGTTTTGGGGGTCCTGGTGGAGATGATCTGAGGTGGGGTTATTTTTTTGTTCGGACTACATTGGGCCTTTGGGGGGGGGTGATGGTGCAGGTCTTGCACTCGTCGGGAAACCCCAAGAGGAAGGTATGATGAGTACAACAGCATTTTTCTCTTAGAAAGGAACTAAGATTGAATCGACTAGTAGGAGAAAGAAGCAAATTCTGAAGGTTGATGCAGCTGAGGTGGCAGGGCGCACTACCGGTTCAGCAGCAATGTGGAACCTACACAACACAATCAAATCACTTTTTCCCCAACGAAGCTGTGAGGTTGTCAATCTCACCGGTTTTGCTGAAAACAAAGAGGTTAGACGTATGGTGTGGAAAACAGTAGGAGAACAGTGTGAAAACAGTAGTAGCAGTGTGAAAACAGTAATTGCAGTGGTTCTACTATTAGTATGAGGAAAATGGACCGAGGTCCACAGTTCACTAGTGGTGTCTCTCCATAGAAGATAAATAACATGTGTGGTGAACAAATTACAGTTGGGCAATTGACAGATATAAACGCTGCACCATAGTGCATATGCATGACATGATGATTACTATGTGATTCATGCGGGCATTACAACAAAATACATAGAATGTTATCCAACTGCATCTATGACTAATAATTCAGCCTCAGAATATCATCCGAACAATCCTTGGGTATTAAGTTGCAAGCAACAGATAATTGCATTAAGAAAAGTGTGTAATGTAAACAATGTAAACATCGGTGTTTTCTCCCTAGTAGGAACAACACGTCCCCCGCCCATTACGCATCTGTCACTCGAGCGTGAGTAAAAGGGAGGCATGAACCCACTATCGAGCATAAATAATCCCTCTTGGAGTTACTAGCATCTACTTGGCCAGAGCATCTACTAATAACGAAGAGCATTCAAGATCATAAATAACATACACATGAAGATAACATAATATATTGATAATCAAGAGACATAGCATTCAATATTCATCGAAACCCAGCAAACACAACATGTAACATTACAATAGATGATCTTGATCATGTAGGGCAGCTCACAAGATCTAAACATGAGTCATAAAGAGAAGAGAACAACCATCTAGCCACTGCTATGGACCTGTAGTCCAAGGATGAACTACTCACGCATCATTCCGGAAGCGGACATGGTGGTGTAGAGTAAGGATGGCAATTTTAACCGTGGGTACAGGTATTCGCGGGTATTCGACCCGTATGGTTAGGGTATGTGTACACTTTTATACCCATGGGTAGTACCCGTACTCTACCCGTCAAGTCATGGGTATCGTGTTGTACCCATGGGTATACCCTTACCCTACCCATTTATACTGACATGTGGGTCACTTTAGCCATATGTAGCCAAGCAGGAAGCAACCCACAAGGCCATGACTCTCGCGATGAGGCGAAGGGTTGATCAAAGCGTCCTCGTAATCCCCTCGTCTCCCAAATCTCACCAAACTGCAATCACTACTTAATCCTTTCATCTTCCAAATACTCAAATTAAGAAAATAAATTCCCACCGATGAGGTATACACTTGATCAAACTGATATTTTTTGTCAAATATGCTATCGATAAATATAATAACTTGTGTACCCATTGGGTATCAATGGGTATGGGTATCCACCGGGCACGAGTATGGGTAGAGTTTCATACCCATGGATACGGGTACGGGTCAAATTATCTACCCGTTGACTATACACGCATGAGTATAGTATTGCTCTACCCGCCCCATACCCTACCCATTTCCATCCTTAGTGTAGATCCCTCCGGTGATGAGTTCCCCTCCCGAAAGGGTGCCGGGGAGAGCTCGAGAACCCTCCAGAGCTAGGGTTGAAGATGACGGCGGCCTCAGGTGTTTTTCGTGTAAAAGGTGGTATTTAGGGTTAACCTCCCGAGGGGTGTTAAATAGGCGAGAGGGCAACATCGGTGGGTGGCCAGGGGGCCCACACCACCCCATGGCGCGTCCAGGGGCGTGCCACCCTATGGTGTGGGACCCCTGTGGCCCCCTCCGGGTCTCCTCCGGATTCCGTGTGCACGACAACTTTCTAAGATTTCAGGGCTTCGAATCGTCCAATTCCGAGAATATTTGCGGAACAACTTTTGTGAAACTAAAAACTACAAAAAACAGGAACTGGCTCTGTGGCATCTTGTCAATAGGTTAGTTCCATAAAATCGATAAAAATGACATAAAGTGAATTGCAAACATGTAGAAAATAACATGAAAACAACATGGATCGTCAGAAATTATGGATACGTTTATGACGTATCAACATCCCCAATCTTAGTTCCTACTAGTCCTCGAGTAGGTAAAGGAAGAAACAAATAATTTCTGAGATGACATGCTACCAACATAAACTTGATCATCATAATTGTAAAAGAATAAGTGATCTGAGATCATAGTACTTTAAACACAAGCATTATAGATATAATTTTAACATACCATGGAGGAGTGTCTAATTTTTAGGGGTAGGTGTGTATGCTTATGTCAACTAATGGTAAAAAGAAAATACAATACATCACAAGCCAACTAGACTTCACAAGAGCGGCTCCCATAGAAGGACGCATCTGGGTAGAAGGTCATCCCTCTTTCTCTTTTGTTTACAAAATTATGCTTTGACTAATAAATAAGGTGCAAAAATAATGAAGATAATTTTTTATATTAAGTTTAGGGCTCGGCACCCCACTGCCAGCTCTTCTAGAAATTGGATAAGCGGATGAAGCCACTAGTTCAGGGTGTGAAATCCAAACAACAAGTGAGATAAACATTCTCTATTCACGTCCTCATGAGCTAAAGCAGGAGCAGGTTTTAAATGTAACACATGACCAATTTAATTTCGAGTGGCAGTTAAATACCACATGTAGGTAGGTATGATGGACACATTTGGCATACTTTGGTTTTTGGGAGTTGGATGCACGAGTAGAGTTCATACTCAGTACAGGTGGAGGCTAGCAAAGACTAGGAGCGATAAATCAAGAGAGCATAATGGTCATAATCACGCATAGCGACAAAAACATTATTAATCAAAGCATAAGTGGTATTGCAAGTCAAAAACTGAACGATCATAGAGTCTATAAGTGACTGGTTTTTAGTCATAAACATAGTGTAAGCATGCGCCAAGTCAACCAAATAAAACATTCGAAGGAGAACACCACAAATTTATGCTTCAATGTGATAAAAACTACTCATGATTCTTTCAATGGCATATTAAACACTCTCAGCTATTTGAGACAAGTCATTCTACAAAAATAACCACTAGGGTTAGAATTAAAATAACATCTATCATGACATGAAAAAGTCTAGCCACAACCTATACAAGTTTCTTTTTGCATCGTTATAAATTCTACCACATGTAATATTTTCTTTTTCCAACAAGAACCAATCAATATATGTTTTAACAAAAACTATCCAAATGATACAACAATTAAGCAAGAGAGTAATAACATAACTCTACTAAAACTAACAGCTCTGAATAAGAGATAGATGAAAACGGGAGCTAAAAGAATTGCAACAACTAGAAGAAAAACTAAGAATACGAGCATAACGAGTACTCATAAGAAAAAGCGGAGCGCGTCTCTCTCCCAAACAATAATGCTAGGTTCTAATGATATTTATTGCAGCAAGGAAAACAAAAGAACACAAAAACAAAAATAAAAGACGCTCCAAGTAAAATTCATATGATGTGACCGAATAAAAATATAGTTTCCCTAGAAGTGGCCTAATAATTTGTTGATGAAGAAGGGGATGCCTTGGGAATCCCCAAGCTTAGACGTTTGAGTCTTCTTTGAATTTTCTGGGATGAACCATGGGGGAATCCCCAATCTTTGGCTTTGCACTCTTTCATATCATATTATATCACCCTCTTCTCTTGACCCTTGAAAACTTCCTTCACACCGCACTCAAAGTAATTCACCTTAGAGGGTTAGTGCACAATCAAAAATTCATGGTTTCTGCATCGCCACAAGTGCTATTGGTACTTTTAGACATTAGATACAGCCACTGATGTTTCGTGAAGCAAAGAAATCCACTCGACGGAGTAAAAGAGCAAATGCAAGAAAAATGGCAGAAACTGCCAAAACTAGAACAGTCTGTAATGAAAAAAAAAATTGGGCCACTTAAGTTGATCAAATTGAAAAACATAAAGAATGAAAAAGTTTTGTAATTAGGTGAGTAATAAGCACATAAAGGTTCAGATCATTTTGAACTTTCTGTGAATTATACGATTTTTTGCGGTGGACAGTAGAAATCCGTTTTCTGCGTAGAAATCCAAAACTAACATCAGTTTTCGCTAGAAACTTTACTTGGCACAACTGATGACCCACAAGTATAGGGGGTGTGTCGTAGTGCTTTCGATAAATAAGAGTGTCGAACCCAACGAGGAGAAAAAGGTGTTGACGAGTAGGTTGGATGGAGATTTCAGTGAAACACTAGTAAAGAGGTTTTGGTTGTTTTGGATATAGAAGATAAATAAAGTGCGAGTAAATAAACAACAATAATAATAATTGCATAGAGTGTCCCAATCCTTTTGATAGAAAAGGACAATTCGGTTGTTTTAGTTATGGTGACTAAATGTTATCGAGGACACGTGGGAATTTCGTCAAGTGTTTTCGCTTCATATAGTTGATTAATATTTATTGTTTTGATAGGTGTTGTGTGGGTGAACCTATGCTAATACACTGCCCAACTAGGACTAATACATACTTGTTATTAAACCCCCTGCAAGCATCCGCAAATACAAGAAGCAATTAAGGTAAATCTAACCACATCCTTAAACTATGTGATCCTACACTCCCTCGTGCATCAGTTTCCTAACAGGGGTTTAGGTTTCTGTCATTCTGGCAACCCCACAATTAGTAGCCAAATACACAATGCATCCTCCTAGGCCCATAATGGTGAAGTATCATGTAGTCGACGTTCACATGACACAACTAGAATATCAAACCATATAGATATTACTTCAACATAACTTCACTACTAGCATCATGACTTCTCCATGTCCTCAAGAACTAAACGAACTACTCAAGAGACATCATATGGATCAGAATAAAAGGTGATATAATGGATAATAACAACCTGGTCATAAAGTGTAATCACTGATAAATCTCACAAGCATCACTACTAACAAGTAATCCACACCTGGAGAGAGATCTAGTGGGAAACAACGATAAATACCCCCTAAATGTTACAACGGGATGAAGGTGGATGGTGACGGTGATGGTGCTAGTGGCGAGGATGATGACGATGATGATCTTGATGAAGCCCGAAGTGATGTTGGTGACGATGGCAACAATTTCCCCTCTCCGAGGAGGAATTTCCCCGGCAGATATCTCCCTGTCGAAGAGCTTTTCTCTCTCTGTTGTTTTCCTCCCCGAGGCGGCGGCGGAATATTTCTTCGATGATGTATTGGAGATTAGGGTTCCCTGGGGTCAAGTACACGAAAGGGGGCGCCCAGAAGTGGGTCGGGGGGCACACCACCCCTAGGCGCGGCCAGAAGGGGGGCGCGTCGCCTTGTGGGGTGGGCCCCTAGTGTCCCCCCCTCCGGGTGCCCTTCTGGCTGGCTTCCTCCTCGGTACTTCTAAGACTTCTCGTATACCCCACTTCTTCTTCTGATATTCTGAAATAGGGTATCTCGACGGTACTTTTTCCATCAGATTTCTAGTTCCGATGTTTCTTCTCCCATAATTATTAAACATGCAAATAAGATGAAATAACATAAGTAATGTATCATTACATGAAATATATCGATGAATAACATAAAATAACAATATAAAATAGTGATGCAAAATGGACGTATCAGCTCCCCACAAGCTTAGACCTCGCTTGTCCCTAAGCGAAACTGAACTCGGTAAACATAACCACATATTTATGGAGTGAGGTGTCGATACATAAAATACGGACAAGAAGCAGCACAACTATCAATACACTAGTCATTCCAGCAAGTAACTCCCTCTCATATAATTTAACTTGAAACAAGTAATTGGAGTCACAATAATGGTTCGAAAAGGAAATCAAAATTGAAGGCAAACTTCATTCTTGGTCAGAGAACAATTAACAATGTACTCATCTTTCAACCAGAGTCTTTATATTAGAGCTTATATTGCAAAGTTTAACATTCTCAATCATAAAAAATTCTCTGCGATCATTGATAACTTTCAAAGTTGTATTCAAAGAGATAAAAGCATTTGTACTAAACAAGAAAGAATAAAGAACATGATTGAGTAAATGAACATATAGATGAATGGATCACAACAACTCAAATTCTTGCTTACGACATGAAGAAGTAGGTTTACTAACTCAACATAAAAGTAAAAGATAGGTCCTTCGCAGAGGGAAACAGGGATTAACTCATGTGCTAGAGCTTTTATTTAATAAACATAGGTATAAAATATTTGGCACTCCTCACAACCTTTCTTACACAAACCATGGCTAACCGAATCCTCGCGTGCCTGCCAACAATCTCATACCATGGAGGAGTGTCTAATTTTTAGAGAGGTGTGTGTGTCTATGTCAACGAATGGCAAACAGAAAAGACAATACGCCACAAGCCAACTGACCTTACAAGAGCAGCTCTCATTGATGGACGCGAACTGAAATCAGTAGATCATCCCTCTTCTCTTTTGTTTACCACAGTCATGCTTTAACTAAAAATCAGAGGCAAAAATAATGAAGATAATTTGTTGTAATTAAGTTTGGGGCTAGGCACCCCGCTACGAGCTCTTCTAGCATTTGGATAATAAGGTGAAGCCACTAGCCCAGGTGTGTAAAGTCCAATCAAAAAGTGAGATAAATATTCTCTATTTGCATCCTCGTGAGCTAAAGCAGGCACACAAAACAGATGTAATTTTGAAGGTTTTATAGGTAGCACACAAGAAATTTACTTGGATTGGCGGTTAGATACCACATATAGGTACGTATGGTGGACACAAATGGCATGGTTTTGGGCTTAAAGGTTTGGATGCACGAGAAGTATTCCCTCTTAGTACAGGTTTTTGGCTACCAAGGTTGGTAGCAAGCATAAGAGTTGAGGGAAAACAAACAACCATATATATGCTAAAACCAATCATGCAATCTTCCTTGAAAGTACAAACAATCTTACTTGAGAATACTAAGCTTATGGGCTAACAAGAAAGAAAGATCATGGAATAATATATCTACACGAAACTCCCTCTTTTCTACTTGAGTCTTAAATTATTATTGCTACTGACCAATGTTAAGTTTACCAAAACCAACTAGATTAACTTGATGATCCAATATTGATACCAATACTAATAACAAGATAGCCCATATAACAAGAATTGAAAGCTAAAATAAAGTGTAGAAGATGATGAAGCTTCTCATTAATATTCCATAACAGTGACTCAAACCAACGGATACAACGATAACCAACTAAAGATTGGTATTTCCATACTTCAAATCATACTATATATATGATATTTCCTCTACTCATAATATGACTCTACTAAAAGGTAAAAAGGTGAAAGATAAAGGTGTGATACCGCGGCACTCCCCCAAGCTTGGAACAAGCCAAGAGGTTGCCAATACCCATGACTAATTAATTATTTCATGGCAGTGGTGGTGAGTCCTTCTCAATGAGCTTATCAACTGATTTCTTCAAATCTTCAATTGCGAACATGAGTGTCGCACCCGGACTTCTAAAGGATACTCGCCGTTCCGTTGAACAGTAGTAGATTGGATTACGGGGCTTACCGGCACCCGCGTCCTCTTACGAGTAGGCCAACACACGTATGTGTGACAACCAACCCCTATCTGTTCAGCGTCGACGTAAACTATCCCATAGAAATCAGGATACTTCCATTGACGTACTTCAAACCATAAACACATGGTACGTCAATGGCGTTTAACAAGTGATATCACAACAGATCTCTACGACACAAAAGATTGAAATAAGTTGCAAATGGCTCTCATTAGAGCAGAGATAGCAAATACAATCATCTAGAGGACACATGTCCCAACATAACATCATTACATCACAGCGGAAGCATTCAACATGTCTGAGTACAGACAAGATCCAAACAGGCCTAAGAGGCCGGAAACGAAAAGACGGAGCCCATCCACGAAGTCTCGGATCCTGCCCGGGTCCGCTATCTACTCGTCAGCAGTCTCGTCATACTCCACGTAGTAGCCACCATGGGGATCCTCGGAAACGTAGGTCTGCGGAAACCACAGCCCCAAAGGGGTCAGTACATAAACGTACTGGCAAGCAAGACTCACAGTTCACCAAAGTGTAACCGGTCAACACCAAGCACAGATGCTTTGGGTTCAACGGAAGAAAGGGGATATAAAAGATGCTGCAACTGGCTGCTCTAACCAACTACAGAGACATACTACAACTTCCGGCTAACAGAAAGGAGATAAGATCGCGTATCGTAACCAACCATAACTAACTCCAAACAAAACCCATCCTGGATCTCGCCCCTTATCCAAAGAAGCAGTCCGAGGATAACTCACGCAGTTGAATTAATGATGGTTCAGATTATTGTGTCAATAAGCCTATTACTAGTCAGGTTGTTAATCATTGGGTGTAATGTTGTGAATCATTAGGTTTAAGTTGTCCTGAGCACTTGTTAGCCAGTACTTTCACCAAGTAGTCCATAACCGCGGAAAACACGGCTTCTCGAGAAGATTTATCCCTGCAGGGGTGCACCAATTTGGCCGTACACGCAAGAATATCCCGCCAGACGGGAATCAAACCCACCAAGCGGGGCACTCTACACAACCCAACTCTTCTTCGCATCAAGCCCAAAGCACCTTGGGCGCACGGCTAATCGAGCCCAGAAGAAAATGGACCCTCATAGCACTCTAAGAACGTGTCCCCCTATATGCCGACTACAAAAGTTCCACCCGGGTACCAAGGGCTCGCAAGATCATGCATGCAGCAAATGGAAAGCCCGAACTAAATGAGGCGATTTGGACGAGATGCGAATCGAGTCAAATTGAGGGGGGCGCCCATACTCGCTTCCCACATGCGGTTAGTGCGCTCATCATGGATCAGTAGACAAGACCCTTTTCCTATTAGGGTCGACACTAGCAGGCCTCAAAACCACCCTGGGCCTCCTGCCGGTGCCTTATCATCAAATTATTATTACCCAAAAGATTAACATGTTGTTGATTGAATCGTAACCCAACTATCAAACTAAACAGGTGATAAGACGGACAACAAGACTTGAGCACAAACAACACTAAGCATGCAACTACGACATGAGGGCCAACAAGGTAAACAAACAACAGTTGATAGGAAGTGGAAGGAAAAGGCTATATCATGGCTGCAAGGTAAACATATAATAGGATCGAGACACAAGCATCGTATCAACAGGCTAGAATAAGAACAACGGAAAGAATCGGTAACAAGTGATGAAAGGCAGCCATTTGGCAGCAAGTGAGTATACTTGCCTGAGATCCAGCAAGTAGAGGTACATCCACAGAACTGGTCGTTGCTCACATCATCTCAACGTCCTATCCGGGAAGAAGCAACGAACCTCGAACAAACAACGGATGCAACAATTACTACTACGGCAAAAGATCCAGCATGATCAAGATAGGGATGCATGGCAATTTAATGGATGCATAGAAAGAAACTAGTTGACATGATAAACAGGTTTAAATGGACCCATATGCAATTTGAGTTGCATATGAAAAGCCCATGAATTTTGGTTAGATTATTTGTTTTCCAACTAATCAACAGGTGAAGGTAGATTAGTATGATGCATGGATGATGAAAACAGAAAAATAACAACAATAGAGCCAATTGGAAATAAGGTTTACCCATTTTGAAATTCACTTATTAAGTTTTTGGAATTTTTGGTTACTTAAAGGTGTCACTCAAGCATTTGGTTGTTTTCACCCATTTTAATTGTTCAAAACAGATAACACAAATTTTATTTGATTAGAACACAAAATTTTAAGTGGATTACATGTTTCAATTATTGAAAAAGGAATTACAATGATTTAATTATGAATTAAACAAGATTAAACAAGTTTTAATTGAATTTAATTCAAGTTTGAATATTATTTGGGTTTTATTAGTTCAAAACATAAATTCAAATTCATATTTGAAAAGGTTATGTTTTTCTGGTTTGAAAACATATTTTATTAGTTCAAAAATAATTTAATTTGAGCAAGTTATGAATTTAGCAAATTTAAATGATTTAAACAAGGTTTAAATTATTTAAGCAATTTAAATTATTCAAATCATGAAAAAAAATTATATTTGAAAAGGTGGTTCAAAATGGCATGGAAAACATATTTTACTTGTTGGAAAACAATTTCAAATGATTTAATTAAACATGTTACCAAGTTAATTGCATTAAATAAGAGATGAAACAATTATTCAAATTAATTGTTGCAAACCAGAAAACAAAGTGGATATCAAGTGTGGCATGTGATTTTGGATGAAATTCATGTTTTGGGTATTTAATTTGGAGCAACCATTTGCAAGTTATTAATTATGCCATTTAATTGGTCATTTTTAAGGATTATTAAATAACATTAATTTTAATTGCCCAAATTGCAAAACAAAGTTGATAAACAGAAAGTACATTGAATTTGGACTGAAAAACATATTTTATTTGTGTTATTTGAATTAATTATGAATTAATTATGGAATTAACCAAATTTGAGATGAATTGTTTAAATTTGAAATTTGAAACAATTTGAATTGTGCAAAACAGAAAACAAATGCTTTGAATAGGTATATAATTAAATTTGGGTCAAGATACATATTTTATTTTTATTATTTGGACTTAGGAAATAAAAGTTATTAACATTTCATTTTCAGGGACCAAACTGCAAGGAAAAAGGACTTAGATGGGAGCAGGAATTTTATACAGGCCCCTGGGGTGTTTTTACACCAAGTGCAACCCAGCCTGGGTCTCTGCGGCGCGGGACCGTGCCCAGGTGGCGGCCACGTGGGCGTGGGTGGAAGCCACGCAGCCACCGCAGTGTATGGCAGGTGGGGCCGGTCTTCCGCGAGGACAAAGGCAAAAAAGGGGGCTTTTTCGCCCGCGGGGGATCGAACCCGGGAGCTCGCTCTCGCGCGGACGGAACTGAACCAATGTGCTATCGCTTCGGTTGTGATACAACAGGAGACTGACGGAGGATAAGGTGACCACGGCTGTTAACTGAAAGTTTTTTGACAGCCATCTCTGAAACTGACGCAGCGCGGAAGAGAACGATGATCATCGGCCGGCGACGGGGGTAGCTGCGGGGCGCTGGTGTGTGCGTGGGTGGTGTGCGGTTGGAGGGGGAACAGAGAGAGAGGGGAAGGATAGGGGAGGCGCTCACCAGGGGGTAGTCGAGGAGGCGAGGCTGCTGTCAACGGACAGCAGCGTCGGACGGCGAGCTCGATGGCGCGGTCCCTGGGCGCTCCCGGTAGCTGGCGATGGGACGGGGAGGTAGCTGGGACATCCAGGTTTCCATTCCCGCCCGCGGGTGGGGCTCGGTCTGAGGAGGAACGTGGCGATCGGGGCTATGGGGAGGCGGTGGTGTTCTGTGCGGTGCAGAGCTTCAGAAACAGAGAGGAGCTCGGGGGAAAAGGAAGGAGGGACGGCGGCGCTAGCTGGAGAGGTCTAGGGTTTAGGTGAGGCAGAGGGGGAGAGGTGGGTGTTTTTAAGGGGAGCCCTAGCTCGTACGGCAGGAAATCGGAGGAGGGAGAGGTTGATCGGGCGGTGGTGGAGCAGACGTACAGGGATGACATCGGGGTGGAGGAAGATGACAAGTGAATGAAGGGGTAACGGGCCAGAAGAAAATGGGCTTGGGGAAGAAAAAGGGGAAGGGGTGGGCTGCCTCTCTCCTCTTTGGATTCTTTTTTTTCTTTTCCTGTTTTTTTTTGTAAAGAAATGAAAGGGAGAGAGGGAGAGAGAAAGGAAAAAGGGTTTTGGGGGGGGGGGGTCTTTTATGAATAACTTTATTAGTTGCAAAAAAGTAATTAAAAGCAAGGTTAGTTATTGATTTCAAAATTTAAAATGTTAGTTTGATTTTAAGTGGTAGGTTGAATTTCAAATAAGGTTTGGTTTGGGGAATTTTGGAAATAAACAAATTCTATTTAATAAGTTCAAACCATTATGCAAACATTATTGAAAATTTGTTTTGCAAGAATTTAATTTTTAAACCTCAATTTGGATCATATCAACTATAATTTTATTTGAAATTTAATTTGCCATTAGGGTTTTACCAAGAGGGAAATTTTTTTATTTAGCAGGTAATTTAAATAAGTTCAACTTCAACTTATTGAAAACAATTTGAGACATGGGTGAAGGTTTAAATTGCTTTGAGTTGTTCAGTTGTGATGCAAACATGGTGCAATGCAATATGATGCATGGGATGCAGAACAAAAGAAAACAAACAACTTCCTATTAGGGTAACACCCCTGGTGTTACAATGAGCGCATCATATTTGTATTGCGATCAATACGGTTTGCGTGCTTGTGAGCCGGTGAATCCCAGCCATCAAGATTTTTTCCCCACACCTCCTGTCGGGGGGTTACCCCCGAGTAGGGGTAAGGCCAGTGCTAAAGGCAAGGTCAAAGGGGCTATTTGACTAAGTAAGCTGGCTACCCGGTACTTGCTACCCGGTAGGCTGCTATCCGGTCGTACCCACCAATGGCCAGAAGGAAAAATCAAGGAAGTTATGTTCCTCTGAGTAGAGGGAGTGGTTTCCTACTCGGGCCAGAAGTCAATGGAGCCGTTCTGACAAAGGATCCCGCGTATCCTGCGTTCGTACGACGTGCGGTTCAACTTACGGAGCGCGTGATTATCCGCGCTCCGGCGTGGCTACAGTGCGGTAGGCGCCTGTCTAGTCCTGTCACTGACAGAGGGGACAGGACAGTGCTAGGGGCCTACCCTATCTCACTGACAAGGGTGGACAGGTCCCATCTCCGAACGGCGCGACGACTTACGGTGCACGCGTCAGCGGGAACCCAGAGGCGTGCTCTGTCCTGTAGTGCTCTTGTCCTATCAGTTGTAACTTTTAGTCTTATTCTATTCGGCTGGGCACCAGTATATAAGGTGCCCTGCCTCCTCCTGTGAGAGGTTCGGAACCTAGACGTTGCTTCACTTCACACAGATAGAACTTGAGAGAAGAGTGGCTACTCGGCTGAAGGCCTGTTCTGTACTGTGGCTACTCGGTAAACACCCATATAAAGAGAGAGGCAGGAGTAGGGGTGTTACCTCCACACGAGGGCCCTGAACCTGGGTAAGATCTTGTTGTTTGCAGTGTTTGTGACTTACCACAAGCGGCTACTCGCCGTGTGATCCCTCCCCGAGCACCTCCAGCGTCCATCGGCCCCAAACATTAGCCATCCCATGGCATCTGCCGTGATACCACCACGACAGTTGGCGCCCACCGTGGGGCAGACAGCGGCGCTGGCTGGAGTCCATGTTCGGACGGGACTCATTTCTTCTACTGGGGAGCGCGTGGTCTGTGGCCTTGTCCACAGATTCGGCTCCTTCGACTTCGTCACCGACAACGCCGGAGATTTCGGCGGGAGGCCCATGCCGGCAGGCGGCTCGGTGCTCTCCTTCGGCTCGCACCTCGTCTACGTCGCCACCGCCGTCATCCGCGAGTTCCCAGAGGAGGTCCTGGTCGCGGAGGATCCTCCTGCTGTGCTCGCTGCCCGCGGAAGGCCGACTGGCTGCTCTGCGGACAACGTGGAGGTGATGGTGACCGGCCCGGCTACCGATGCCGGGAAGGGCGCGGCTGCTGCCGCAGGGGTCATCGAGGAACCTGCTGGCCCGAGTGCTGGCCAGAGGGTCCATAAGCCCTACGATAAGGACTACAACATCCCTCTTTCCACTACACCGACGATACCGGCATCCGCCGTGCGGATGGGCATGCCGCCTCCCACCGAGCTTGAGCTCCTGACCATGAGGGCACAGCTCGACCGGCAGCGTCAGGAGCTACTCGCCGAGCACCTGGAGCTGGAGAAGGTTAGGCTCGAGCTTAGCCTAGACCAGAACGAGTACAACAAGGCCCATGGCTTTACTCCTGTTGTTAGGAAGCATAGAAAAGTAGGTGCTACTCGTCACAACTTAGGCGCCGAGATGGCAGTAGTTGGTGAGGCTCCTAGCCAGTCTGCCACTGTAAACACCACTACCAGACCCAGATACAGCATCCCCGCCAAAACACTTAGAGCTGCAGAAGCTGTAGCTGCTGAGTTGCCAAACCTTGCCGGCGACGCGCGCTAGGCAGCAGGAGAGGCTCAATGAGCTAGTGCTAGAAGCTGCTAGGCAGAACGAGGAGTTCCGGAAAGCCAATCCGGGTGCAGGTGCCTCTCAGATTGTGCACTCGCGTGTAGCGGGATCTCATGACCAGGCGTCATCGCTGCTTCCCAACCGCGAGAGGGACCAGAGTGTGCACTCTGGGAAGAGTAGACAGATGCAGGTGTACGACCCGGTTCTCGCCGCAAAACAGCACGATGTGCCGCGAGAATCCGATCAAAAACACAACTCTGCAGGAGCAGGCTATCAAGCCCATAAAGCTCACAGTAAGAGGCAAGATGGAGGCAACGAGGGCCCTTCTCGGCATCCTGCTCCTCAGCCTACTCGGCAGCGGATGCAGCAGCCAGCTGCAGCACAGCCGCGTGCGGCTGCGCCAGCAGCCAACCCTGTGGTGCAACCCGCTGTTGTGCAGGAGAACAGGTATGATGATGGCTACTCGGCGATGGGGCTAGCCGGCTATGCTGACCCAAGGAATGTTGTTGACCATCTGGGTGACCGCATGTTGGAGCCCAGTGATGCAAGGTTCAAGCTGGACCGGATCAATCTATCCGCGCAACTCGAGAACAAGGGGCCGCCTGGCCCAGAGTGCTTTGGCCCTCGTATCATGAACGAGCCGTCCGTGAACCACTTTCAGCTGGCCAGGGGAACCAAGTGCTACAACGGCAGCACCAAGCCAGAGGACTGGTTGAGTGACTATGTCACAGCCGTGCACATTGCAGGCGGCAACCGGAGATGGGCTATGCGGTATGTTCCGCAGATGCTAGAGGGTCCAGCTCGGACTTGGCTCAACAACCTGCCCAAGGACAGTATCAATTGCTGGCTGGACTTCTCGGAGGCCTTCATCAGCAACTTCACCAGCACATACAAGAGGCCGAATAGGCCGCAACAGTTGTCCGCTTGCAAGCAGCGGGAAGATAAGACTGACCGCGAGTATCTTACTCGGTGGAGCACCTTGAGAAACACCTGTGAAGGTGTGAATGAGGCCCAGGCCATTACATGGTTTGCGCAGGGCTGGAGGCATGGCAGCATGTTGTGGCAGAAGCTGCAGCGCGAGATGCCGAGTACTCTTGCTGAGACCATCAAGATCGCGGACATGTATGCACTCGGCGACCCAACTCAGCCTCTGATGGATTCTCCTGAGCCGAGAAGGAACTACAACAGCAACAAGCGCAATGATTTCCGCAACAAGCGCAGAGGTGACCGGATTGATACTCGGTATGATCCCGAGGAGGTGAATGCTGTGACTACGACGGCTGGGAGTAGCCAAAGGCAAAAAACTGCTGGAGCCCTGTACGGGCAAAACCAGAATCAGGGCCAAGGCATCAAGAAGCCGTACAGTGCTCCCCAGCAGGGTAGCGGCAACCCTGATCCCGCTCCGAACTTTGTCTTTGGGAGCATGAGGGATGGGCCCTGCAGCTTCCATACTCGGCATCCGGCCAGGCTAGCCAACCACATGTGACACCTGGGGTGTTACCTGTTTGTTTTGCTTGCATCATATGCATCACATTGCATTGCACCATGTTGCCTCACAACTGAAAATTCAAAAAAAAACAATTTAAACTTCCAATTTCAAAATTTCAAAACTAAACCACTCAATTGTTTTTCACTGGTTGAATTTGTTCTAATCAAATTGCTTGGTAATACAAATCTCCCTGTTATTAAAACTCTAATGACTAATTCAAAAATTCAAATCAAATCACTCCTAATTATCATACTTCAATATGGGTTTAAATATTAAAATTTTGCAAACCAATTAAATTCAATAATGTTTGTAGAATTGATTGAATTTATTAAATAAACTTTGTTTATTTCCAACCCAAACCCTATTTGAAAAATTCAACTAACAACTTACTTTAATTAAAATTTCAACTTGAGAAATTAATGCTAACCTTGCTTTCATTTTTTTCTGTTTTGAGAAAAGTAATAAAAATATATAACACAATAAAACCCCAAAACCCCTATCCTCTCTCTCTCTCCCTCTTGATCTCTTACAAAAAAAAGAAGAAAGAAAAAAATTCCCAAGAGGAGGAGACAGGCCACCCCTTACCTTTTTCCTTCCCCAGCCCAAGTCTTTCTGGCCCACCCCACTTCCTGTCGTTGTCTTCTTCCTCGTGGCTGTCGTCATTAGTACGAACGCATCATCCACCGTGAGTTTCCCCCTCCTCCATCCGATTTCCTGCCGTACAGGCCTTCCCCCCCTCCTTAAGTACACACCTCCGTTCCCTCTCTGCTGAAAACCCTAGCTAGCCCCTCCTTCCATCGCCGCCATCCCCCTCCTCTCTGCTCGTCCTTCTCTGAAACTCACTGAGACCACCCGATCACCACCTTTGTTCACCGCCACCTCCCCATCTCCACGGGCACCTCGAGGGGTTGCTGTTCCTTGGAATGGAACCGGCTATCCACCCTCTCCAAGTTTGGTGTAGGCGGCATCGGCTGTTACTGCCCGAGCCGCCGCCGCCGTGAAGCTTTGCCGCCGGCCAAGTTTCTGCCTGCACCGAGTCTGCTCCGCCTCCTCCTTCTGTCGCGAGGTAAGCCTCCGATCGCATCTCCCTCCTCTCTCCCTGTCCGCCTCCGCGTGCACCCACACACCCATACACGCACCAGCACAGAACCGCACGCACACGGCCCGCGCCAGCACCCCGCACGCCCGGCGCGGCCGCGGCAGAGGGCCGTCGTCCGCCCTGTACCTCGCCCGAACAGGTATCTGAATCTGTTTCAGATTCGACAGTGTAATAACTGACGGGAGTTACAGGTTAAACCCCCCCCCCCCCCCCCGCGTATCCTTACCTGTCAACAAACACGAGACCAGCCGCACTGGCCTGTTCCCTCGCGCGCGGGCTGCAGGTCGAGGGATCGATCCCCCTCGGCCGCAGTTTGCCCCTTTATTTTCCTTTGCTCGCGCAGGGGCAGAGGCCCACCAGTCGGTGGCCCTGCGTGCGACCTCAACGCGTGCCCGCCACGTTGGCGCTGGGCCCCCACGGTCAGCGTCATGGGGTGTACCCGTGGTGAGTAGAAAAAAATCCAGGGACCTTTCCGAAACCTTTTTCTTCCACACAAAGGTCCCTGTAAATCACAACTAAGTCCCTGTTTTCAAATCAAACATAACTTTTTAATTCCAACTCCAATTAATACAAACAAAATATGTTTTCTGCCCCAAATTTAATACTCTATCTAACTATGCCATTTGATTTCTGTTTTGAACTTTCAAAATGCAATTTAAATTTGAATTCAAACAAATCAATTGCAAATTTCAAAAATCAATAACTAATTCATTATTAATCCAATAAATGCAAATGAAATATGTTTTCCATACCATTTTTAACCACCAATTCAAATATAATTTTTTTTTCATGATTTGAATAATTTAAATTGCCTAAATAATTTAATACCCGTTTAATTCATTTAAATTTGATAAAATCATAACTTGCTCAAAATAAATTATTTTTGAACATGCAAAATATGTTTTCAACCTAGAAAAGTATAAACTTTTCAAATATGAATTTTGTTATTTGTTTTGCACAATTTAAATGGGTGAAAACAACAACTATTTGTGTAATCCCTTTAAGGAACCATAAATTCCATAACTTACTAAATAAATTTCTAAATTGGTAAACCCTATTTTAAATTGGTTCTATTGTTGTTATTTTGTTGTTTTCCTCATCCATGCATCATACTAATTCACCTTCATCTGTTGATTAGTTGGAAAACAAATAATCTAATCCAAAATGCATGGGATTTTCATATGCAACTCAAATTGCATATGGGTCCATATAAATCTGTTTATCTTGTCAACTAGATTATTTCTATGCATCAATTAAATTGTCATGCATCCATATCTTGGTCATGCTGGATCTTTTGCCGTAGTAGTAATTGTTGCATCCGGTGTTTGTGCGAGGTTCGTTGCTTCTTCTCGGATAGGACGCTGAGATGATGTGAGCAACGACAAGTTCTGCTACCTTGCGGGATCTCAGGCAAGTATACTCACTTGCTGCCACATGGCTGCCTTTCATCACTTGTTACCGATTCTTTCCGTTGTTCTTATTCTAGCCTGTTGATACGATGCTTGTGTCTCGATCCTATTATATGTTTACCTTGCAGCCATGATATAGCTTTCCCTTCCACTTCCCATCAACTGTTGTTTGTTTACCTTGTTGGCCCTCGTGTCGTAGTTGCATGCTTAGTGTTGTTTGCGCTCAAGTCTTGTTGTCCGTCTTATCACATGTTTAGTTGGTAGTTGGTTATCAATTCAATCAACAACATGTTAATGTTTTGGGTAATAATAATTTGATGATAAGGCACCGGCAGGAGGCCCGGGTTAGGGTTTTGAAGCCTGCTAGTGTCGACCCTAATTAGGAAAAGAGTCTTGTCTACTGATCCATGATGAGCGTGCTCACCGCATCCGGGTGGTAGTATGGGACCCCCCTCGACTTAGACCTGATCTGCAGCTTGTCCGAAGAGCCACACTTAGTTCGGGTGTTCCATTTGCTCCTTTGCATAATGGGAGGGCCCCCCATGGTTACTGGTGATGGTTATGATGATGATGCATATAGGGCGAGGCCTGTAGTGCCGGGGTGTTGTGTCCTGCGGGAGTTTTGCACACCTGCGCTGAGTATTCGGCTGCGTGGCTGGGACCTTATAGCTCCGTGGCTCCTAGGATGGGTTGTAGAGATGGTTTGGGTCGTGTCAAGCCAACCTGAGTTTTAGTTGGTGGCTTGAGTGTGTACGGGTACTGGAGCACACCCTGCAGGGATAAATCTTCTCGAGAAGCCGTGTTTTCCGCGGTTATGGATTACTTGGTGAAAGTACTGGCTAACAAGTACTCAGACAACTTACACCTAATGATAATAACCTGACTAGTAATAGTCTTATTGACACAATAACTTGATCCATCATTAATCCAACCGTGTGAGTTATCCTTGGGTTGCTTCCTTAGTAGGGGGTGACATTGGATGGGTATTGTTTGGTGAGTAGTTGTAGTTGTTTCCGATACGCTATCTTATCCCCCTCTTTTAGCCGGATGTTGTAGTGAGTCTCTGTAGTTGGTTAGTGCAGCCTGCTGTCGCTTATTTGCAATAACCCCCTTCCTTTCCGTTGATCCCAAAGTATTTGTATCTTGTGATGACTGGCTACGCCGGTATTCTTGTGAGTATGGTTTATCCACTTGCCAGTACTTAACCGTACTGACCCACGAATCCTTTTTCGTGGCTGCATATTCAATATTGCAGTCAACAGGTTTGAAGTGTGACGACGTTAGCTTGGGAATCCCTCCGGCTTGGCCTGGGCAGGGATTGGACGCTCTCGGTTATCTTCAGGACTCTTAGTCCAGTTTGTATCTTGTCCGTAGCCGGACGTTGGTTTCTTCCGCTGTTATTTGGATCTTTGTAATGTATCAGTTGTAACCCTGGCTCGTTTGAGTCATCTTGTATCTATCTGTTTCTGTTGTAATTGTGGAATATTCGTGAACTGTTGTAATGTTATCATAAGTGGCAACCTGGAATCGGTTATTATGTGGATTTGGCGGGAATGCTGAAATCTGCATAGTGTCCGATCCCGGGGCGTCACAAATGGTATCAGAGCATGGTTTCCGATTCCCGATATTGTTTCGATACGAATGGTTATCGAAGCAACGGGTCCGCAAAGCCTGTAGTATAACCTCGCTAACGGTCGTGTTTCTAGAGTGTCAAAACTATTTCTGCTAAACTATTTTGGAAAAACATCTCAATAGGGTTCTTGTTTTCTCCTTATCTCTATTCTATTTCCCCTCCCATCTTATTTGTTTTGGAGTCTTAACCCCTTGTCTATCTTTCAAAGTGTTAGGATCCTACGTGGGTGGACGTTCTCTGAGCCTTTAACCTAATAGGTTCGATCATCGGAAGGTTCCTGGTGGAAGAATATCGTCATCACTCCGAGCAAGAATCCCTTGTTAGTGGTGTCGAGAAGCCCTTGTTAGTGGTGTCGAGGAGATCAACCGGAAGCACGAAGAATCGATAGTCGAATTTCTTTCCCCTCCCGGGTTAGCAGGTGGATTGCGAGGGCGCAATCCCTTGTTAGTGGTGTCGTCTGTAACACCTGGGGTGTTACCTATTTGTTTTGCTTGCATCATATGCATCACATTGCATTGCACCATGTTGCCTCACAACTGAAAATTCAAAAAAAAAAAAATTAAACTTCCAATTTCAAAACTAAACCACTCAATTGTTTTTCACTGGTTGAATTTGTTCTAATCAACTTGCTTGGTAATACAAATCTCCCTGTTATTAAAACCCTAATGACTAATTCAAAAATTCAAATCAAATCACTCCTAATTATCATACTTCAATATGGGTTTAAATATTAAAATTTTGCAAACCAATTAAATTCAATAATGTTTGTAGAATTGATTGAATTTATTAAATAAACTTTGTTTATTTCCAACCCAAACCCTATTTGAAAAATTCAACTAACAACTTACTTTAATTAAAATTTCAACTTGAGAAATTAATGCTAACCTTGCTTTCATTTTTTTCTGTTTTGAGAAAAGTAATAAAAATATATAACACAATAAAACCCCAAAACCCCTATCCTTTCTCTCTCTCCCTCTTGATCTCTTACAAAAAAAAAGAAGAAAGAAAAAAATTCCCAAGAGGAGGAGACAGGCCACCCCTTACCTTTTTCCTTCCCCAGCCCAAGTCTTTCTGGCCCACCCCACTTCCTGTCGTTGTCTTCTTCCTCGTGGCTGTCGTCATCAGTACGAACGCATCATCCACCGTGAGTTTCCCCCTCCTCCATCCGATTTCCTGCCGTACAGGCCTTCCCCCCCTCCTTAAGTACCCACCTCCCTTTCCTCTCTGCTGAAAACCCTAGCTAGCCCCTCCTTCCATTGCCGCCATCCCCCTCCTCTCTGCTCGTCCTTCTCTGAAACTCACTGAGACCACCCGATCACCACCTCTGTTCACCGCCACCTCCCCATCTCCACGGGACGAGGGTTGCTGTTCCTTGGAATGGAACCGGCTATCCACCCTCTCCAAGTTTGGTGTAGGCGGCATCGGCTGTTACTGCCCGAGCCGCCGCCGCCGTGAAGCTTTGCCGCCGGCCAAGTTTCTGCCTGCACCGAGTCTGCTCCGCCTCCTCCTTCTGTCGCGAGGTAAGCCTCCGATCGCATCTCCCTCCTCTCTCCCTGTCCGCCTCCGCGTGCACCCACACACCCATACACGCACCAGCACAGCACCGCACGCACACGGCCCGCGCCAGCACCCCGCACGCCCAGCGCGGCCGCGGCAGAGGGCCGTCGTCCGCCCTGTACCTCGCCCGAACAGGTATCTGAATCTGTTTCAGATTCGACAGTGTAATAACTGACGGGAGTTACAGGTTAAACCCCCCCGTATCCTTACCTGTCAAGAAACACGAGACCAGCCGCACTGGCCTGTTCCCTCGCGCGCGGGCTGTAGGTCGAGGGATCGATCCCCCTCGGCCGCAATTTGCCCCTTTATTTTCCTTTGCTCGCGCAGGGGCAGAGGCCCACCAGTCGGTGGCCCTGCGTGCCACCTCAACGCGCGCCCGCCACGTTGGCGCTGGCCCCCACGGTCAGCGTCATGGGGTGTACCCGTCATGAGTAGAAAAAATCCAGGGACCTTTCCGAAACCTTTTTCTTCCACACAAAGGTCCCTGTAAATCACAACTAAGTCCCTGTTTTCAAATCAAGCATAACTTTTTAATTCCAACTCTAATTAATACAAACAAAATATGTTTTCTGCCCCAAATTTAATACTCTATCTAACTATGCCATTTGATTTCTGTTTTGAACTTTCAAAATGCAATTTAAATTTGAATTCAAACAAATCAATTGCAAATTTCAAAAATCAATAACTAATTCATTATTAATCCAATAAATGCAAATGAAATATGTTTTCCATACCATTTTTAACCACCAATTCAAATATAAATTTTGTTTCATGATTTGAATAATTTAAGTTGCCTAAATAATTTAATACTCGTTTAATTCATTTAAATTTGATAAAATCATAACTTGCTCAAAATAAATTATTTTTTAACATGCAAAATATGTTTTCAACTTAGAAAAGTATAAACTTTTCAAATATGAATTTTGTTATTTGTTTTGCACAATTTAAATGGGTGAAAACAACAACTATTTGTGTAATCCCTTTAAGGAACCAAAAATTCCATAACTTACTAAATGAATTTCTAAATTGGTAAACCTTATTTTAAATTGGTTCTATTGTTGTTATTTTGTTGTTTTCCTCATCCATGCATCATACTAATTCACCTTCATCTGTTGATTAGTTGGAAAACAAATAATCTAATCCAAAATGCATGGGCTTTTCATATGCAACTCAAATTGCATATGGGTCCATATAAATCTGTTTATCTTGTCAACTAGATTATTTCTATGCATCAATTAAATTGTCATGCATCCATATCTTGGTCATGCTGGATCTTTTGCCGTAGTAGTAATTGTTGCATCCGGTGTTTGTGCGAGGTTCGTTGCTTCTTCTCGGTTAGGACGTTGAGATGATGTGAGCAACGAAAAGTTCTGCTACCTTGCGGGATCTCAGGCAAGTATACTCACTTGCTGCCACATGGCTGCCTTTCATCACTTGTTACCGATTCTTTCCGTTGTTCTTATTCTAGCCTGTTGATACGATGCTTGTGTCTCGATCCTATTATATGTTTACCTTGCAGCCATGATATAGCTTTCCCTTCCACTTCCCATCAACTGTTGTTTGTTTACCTTGTTGGCCCTCGTGTCGTAGTTGCATGCTTAGTGTTGTTTGCGCTCAAGTCTTGTTGTCCGTCTTATCACCTGTTTAGTTGGTAGTTGGTTCTCAATTCAATCAACAACATGTTAATGTTTTGGGTAATAATAATTTGATGATAAGGCACCGGCAGAAGGCCCGGGTTAGGGTTTTGAAGCCTGCTAGTGTCGACCCTAATTAGGAAAAGAGTCTTGTCTACTGATCCATGATGAGCGTGCTCACCGCATCCGGGTGTATGGGACCCCCCTCGACTTAGACCTGATCTGCAGCTTGTCCGAAGAGCCACACTTAGTTCGGGTGTTCCATTTGCTCCTTTGCATAATGGGAGGGCCCCCCATGGTTACTGGTGATGGTTATGATGATGATGCATATAGGGCGAGGCCTGTAGTGCCGGGGTGTTGTGTCCTGCGGGAGTTTTGCACACCTGCGCTGAGTATTCGGCTGCGTGGCTGGGACCTTATAGCTCCGTGGCTCCTAGGATGGGTTGTAGAGATGGTTTGGGTCGTGTCAAGCCAACCTGAGTTTTAGTTGGTGGCTTGAGTGTGTACGGGTACTGGAGCACACCCTGCAGGGATAAATCTTCTCGAGAAGCCGTGTTTTCCGCGGTTATGGATTACTTGGTGAAAGTACTGGCTAACAAGTACTCAGACAACTTACACCTAATGATAATAACCTGACTAGTAATAGTCTTATTGACACAATAACTTGATCCATCATTAATCCAACCGTGTGAGTTATCCTTGGGTTGCTTCCTTAGTAGGGGGTGACATTGGATGGGTATTGTTTGGTGAGTAGTTGTAGTTGTTTCCGATACGCTATCTTATCCCCCTCTTTTAGCCGGATGTTGTAGTGAGTCTCTGTAGTTGGTTAGTGCAGCCTGCTGTCGCTTATTTGCAATAACCCCCTTCCTTTCCGTTGATCCCAAAGTATTTGTATCTTGTGATGACTGGCTACGCCGGTATTCTTGTGAGTATGGTTTATCCACTTGCCATACTTAACCGTACTGACCCACGAATCCTTTTCGTGGCTGCATATTCAATATCGCAGTCAACAGGTTTGAAGTCTGACGACGTTAGCTTGGGAATCCCTCCGGCTTGGCCTGGGCAGGGATTGGACGCTCTCGGTTATCTTCAGGACTCTTAGTCCAGTTTGTATCTTGTCCGTAGCCGGACGTTGGTTTCTTCCGCTGTTATTTGGATCTTTGTAATGTATCAGCTGTAACCCTGGCTCGTTTGAGTCATCTTGTATCTATCTGTTTCTGTTGTAATTGTGGAATATTCGTGAACTGTTGTAATGTTATCATAAGTGGCAACCTGGAATCGGTTATTATGCGGATTTGGCGGGAATGCTGAAATCTGCATAGTGCCCGATCCCGGGGCGTCACACCACACAACTCGGCAGTGCAGCTGGTGGGAACAGATCAAGAATGAGGGCATGCCCCCTCCTCCTCCTCTGCCAGCTGCGAATGCCAATGTGCAGCCGGCTCAGGCACCTGCTCCCAGGCCTGCAGCCTTCCCGAGAAGAGAGAATGTGAACCAGGTGGCTTTAGGAGCCAACCGCTACTTCAACAATGACGGCTACTGCAACTACAACAACAACGACCGCAACCGCAACTTCTACACCCGCAACAACAACAGGAACAACAACAACAACAACAACAACAACAACAACCAAGGTAACAACAACAACGGCAACAATGGCGGTGGAGACCATAACCAGTACCAGGAACACCACGAGAGCTACATGATCTTCACCTCCGAGCCCGCCGACAAGCAGTCTCTGCACAGGCGCGTGATGGAGGTCAATGCTGAGATTCCTGCTGTGCCCCACTACCTGCACTGGTGCAACCAAGAGGTCACATGGTCCAGAGCTGATCATCCTAGGGTGATGCCCTACCCGGGTAGCTATGCTTTGGTGGTGGATCCCACCTTCTTGGGTACTCAGAAGAACGTCAGGTTCAGCAAGGTCCTGATTGACAACGACAGCAGCATCAACATTATGTACAGAGACACACTTGAGAAGCTCGGGATGGCCGAGAACATGTTGCTACCCAGCAGGATAACGTTGCATGGCATTGTGCCGGGAGTGTCTTGCTCTCCAATCGGCCGCGTCTGGATAGACGTCCTATTCGGCACCAGGGAGAACTGCCGCACTGAGAGCTTGGCGTTCGAGGTGGTTGACCATCAGAGCCCATACCATGCCCTTCTCGGCAGGCCAGCTCTCAGCAAGTTCATGGCTGCAACCCATGCTGCATACTTGAAGATGAAGATCCCTGGTCCCAATGGAGTGATCACCATCTCGGGTGACTACAAGAGGTCTATGGAGTGTGCCTCTACTGGTTCCCAGCTGGCGGAATCCATGGTCATTGCTGCCGAGAAGAAGAAGATGTACGAGGTGGTGGCTATGGAGCAAGCAGCGCAAGGTGGTGCGCCTGGCATGCCGAGTTCCCAGTACGGGACTGCGTTCCAGGCGTCCCAGGAGACAAAGAAGGTCCAGGTTGATCTGAGTTCCCAGACCGTGTTGCCATCATTGGCGCCGGGTTGGGAGAGAAATAGGAAAGAGAGCTCATCCACTTCCTCCGCGAGAATCGGGACGTCTTTGCCTGGTCCAATGAGGATTTGCCGGGTGTCCCGAGGGAGTTGGTTGAGCACTCGCTACATGTGCGGCATGATGCCAAGCCAGTGAAGCAGGCGATGCGCCGCTTCGGTGATGAGAGGAGGAAGGCTATCGGTGATCAGATCACCAAGTTGCTGATAAGCAACTTTATCATGGAGGTTTTGCATCCGGATTGGCTAGCCAACCCGGTTATGGTTGAGAAGAAGAAGGAGGACCCCAAGGCAGATACCGCATGGCGCATGTGCGCGGACTACACTGACCTGAACAAGGCCTGCCCCAAGGATCCCTTTCCGCTACCCCGCATAGATCAGGTGATCGATTCCAACTGCTGGTTGTGAGCTTTTGTCTTTCATAGATGCCTACTATGGTTTTCATCAGATAGCTCTCAACCCTGCTGATCAAATAAAGACTGCCTTTATTACCTCGTACGGGGCTTATTGCTATCGTGTCATGTGCTTTGGGTTGCAGAATGCTGGGGCTACCTATCAGAGATGCATGCAGAAATGCTTGCATGATCAAATTGGCAAAAATGTGCAGGTGTACGTAGATGACATTGTCATCAAAACGAATAAAACACATACTCTGCTTAGTGACATTGAGGAAACATTTGCCAACTTCCGCAAGTACAAGATGAAGTTGAATCCGACTAAATGCACTTTGGCGTCCCGGTTGGCAAGCTACTCGCTTCTTGGTATCCAGTCGGGCATTGAGGCCAATCCTTCAAAGATAAAAGCTATACAGAGCATGTCTTTGCCGAGATCCCTGAAGGATGTTAAAAAGTTCACTGGTTGCTTGGCTTCTCTGAGCCGCTTCCTGGGCAGAATGGGCGAGAAGGCCTTGCCTCTGTATCAATTGATGAAGAAGAGCGACAAGTTCGTCTGGACACCGCAAGCTGATGTGGCATTCAAGGAATTGAAAGCCATGCTGGGTAGCGCTCCCATCTTGGCTAGTCCGCTACCCAAAGAGCCAATGCTGATGTACATTGCTGCGACTAACCGAGTGGTCAGTGTTGTGATTGTGGTGGAGAGAAGAGGAAGGCAAGACTGTGCAGCGGCCAGTATACTATCTCAGTGAGGTGCTGTCCAGCTCCAAGCAGAACTACCCGCATTACCAGAATGACTTATGGCGTGTACCTGGGCGCCAAGAAGCTGAAGCACTATTTCCAAGAGCATCCTATCACTGTGGTGAGTTCTGCTCCCATCTCGGACATCATGGGCAACAAGGAGGCAAGTGGCAGAGTAGCCAAGTGGGCGATTGAGCTAGCCGCGTACGCTCCTGCGTATGCGAGAAGAGAAGCCATCAAGTCACAGATCCTAGCAGATTTTCTGGTGGATTGGGCTGAGGTGCAATATGAGCCTCCTACTCCCGGTAGCCAACTACTGAAGATGCATTTGATGGCTCCAAAGTGAAGGAAGGCCTGGGTGCTGGCGTGGTGCTCACGTCACCCAAGAGAGATCAACTCAAGTATGTGTTGCAGATCCACTTCAAGGCATCCAACAATGTAGCAGAGTACGAGGCCGTGGTACACGGCTTGAAGGTAGCCAAGGAGGTTGGCGTGCAGCGCATCGTATGCTATGGCGACTCGGATCTGGTTGTGCAGCAAGTTTCAGGCACTTGGGATGCTCTGGATGCCAACATGGCTTCATATCGGTTTCTGGTGCAAACCATGACTGGTTTCTTTGAAGGGTGCGAGTTCAAACACATACACCGAGCAGAGAATGAGGCAGATGATGAGCTGTCCAAGTTGGGGTCTTCTCGGCAGTACATCCTGGCTGGGATTGCCTTGGAGCATTTGAGAAAGCCATCTATCAAGCCATCCCCCAACTCGGAATCCATATTCGTTCCTTCTCTGCCCGGCGAGGAAACTGTTCCCATGGAGATTGACTGGGAGGTTGCAAAAGAGAACCCGTGGACTGCCGTCGCCATCCCGGGGACTGTCCCTTCTTACTCGGGGAATGCCCCTCCTAGCTCGGGGACTGTCGCATTCATTGAGGGGGTCCTTGCTGAGTGCTCGGGGACTCGTCCCCAACTTAGAAGAAGAAGAAGTGGTGGTTGATCCAATGGAACTGGACGAACCAGTGTTTCCCATCCGCGGGACACCGAGTTGGGCTTTGCCCATATTATCCTTTCTAAAGGACGGCACCTTGCCAAGTGATGAGGTTACCTCGAGACAAATCCATAGAAGATCCAAGGGCTATACAATCTTCAGAGATGTGCTGCATAAAAGAAGTCCTACTGGTGTGCTGCAGCGCTGTGTAGAGCCAGAAGAAGGAGAAGAAATTCTGGTGGAGATACACCAAGGAGAATGTGGGCATCACGCCTCTTCTCGGGCTCTGGTCAACAAGGCTTTTCGGCATGGCTTCTTTTGGCTCACTGCTTTGAAGCAAGCTGAAGATATTGTGAGAAAGTGCAATGGCTGCCAAAGATTCGCAAGTAAGATTCATATGCCAGCTTCCGAGTTGAAGACCATTCCCATTACTTGGCCATTTGCTGTTTGGTGCTTGGATATGGTGGGTCCTTTCAAGCCGGCTAGAGGCAACATGACTCACATCTTGGTCATGGTTGACAAGTTCACAAAGTGGATTGAGGTGAAGCCTATTCGGAAGTGTGATGGAGCCACCGCTGTGAGTTTTCTGAAGGATGTGATCCTGAGATATGGCTACCCACACAACATTATCACGGATAATGGCACAAACTTTGTTGAGGGTGTGTTCGCGAGGTTCTGCAGAGATAAGCATATTCGGCTAGATGTTGCATCTGTTGCGCATCCCGCCTCCAATGGGAAAGTTGAGAGAGAAAATGGCATGGTGCTGTCAGGCATAAAGCCAAGGCTGATTGAGCCGCTACTGAAAACACCTGGGTGTTGGCTAGACGAGTTGCCAGCGGTGTTATGGAGTCTAAGGACTACCCCTAACCGGTCAACCGGCTACACGCCATTCTTCCTGGTTTATGGAGCTGAGGCCGTGTTGCCCACTGACCTAGAGCACGACTCGCCCGTGTAATGCTCTACACGGAGGCAGAGGCTAGAGAAGCTCGAGAAAATGACGTTGACCTGCTAGAAGAAGCAAGAGAGCTAACTCTGTCACGTTCAGCTGTTTACCAGCAAAACTTGAGGCGTTATCATAGCCGGAAAGTGAACCCAAGGGTTTTCCGAGAAGGAGACATGGTGCTTAGGCTCGTGCAACGCACGGTCGGGATGCACAAGCTTTCCCCTCCGTGGGAAGGGCCTTTCATTGTGAGCAAGGCCTTGCACAATGATGCCTACTATCTGATTGACGCACAACCACCCCAGAAGAACAGGCCGGATAGGGCTGGAGTGGAATCCAAGCGCCCTTGGAATGTAGCTCTACTCCGACGTTTTCACTCATGAGCAAACTGTGTATGTATCTTCTTATCGGAGTTAAACTCCTATTCGGCAATCTGAAATTGAACTCGGGGACTGCCCTCGTCCAAATTGTTCCTTGTGTTTACTCTGTTTCACTTTGTCTATTCGGTTGAACCACTTAGAATTTCAAAAGAATACAAAGTAGTGTGTTTAAACTCACCGGACACTCTGCGACTCTGCTGCTGTCCGCAACCCGGCTTCATGGCAAGCCAGAGAACAAGCCAAAGGGTCAATGAACACATGAAAAATTGCAAAGGAAAGGAAGCGGTGGCAACCGAATATAGTGTTTCTACTGTTTTTTTCTTTTCGGCTAAGTGGTGGCAGCGTTACTATGATTTTTCTAAGTGGCTAAGTATTTTAAACTCCTACTTTGAACTCTTGTGAGTCGACTACCAAAAAAGCAACAAGTTGCAGGTAAGAGCTGAGATAAAAAGGAAGAGCGGATAAAAAATGCAACTCGGGGACTTGCATATTAACGCAACCCGGCATGGAGCCAGAGTTGCTAAGAACTTCAACTAAGATAAAATTGAGTAGCAACAAAAGACTGAATAGTTTGATACATTTGCACCCGGCATCCCGGGGATCTGATAAAAGTTCCACAGAATAAGTGTTTTCAGGAATTCACTAGTTGGAGGTAGTGTGTTGTCCGCAGCTTTGTCATCACCTCCAGCCTTCTCGACATCAGCATCAGCCTTGGCGCTTTCGGCATCCGCTTCAGTGTTGGCGTTGGCGGCTGGCTCCTAGGTTGCCGTGGCGACGGAGATAGGATCCATGGCCGAGGTCGATGAAGCAGATTGGAAGCTGGGCATCGGGAAGCTCCTGGTTGCACCCAACTCGGGGGCCGCTTGCTGGATCACCATCTCGGTGGTGATGGTGGTCTCCTCGGCGTTGGTTTGCGGCTGCTCGATGTCGGCGTCAACCTTGTTTTTTCCCTTCTCGGCGGCTCCCTTCGTGGCACCCTCCTCGAACATGCTCAAGTCATCCGAATCGGTGTCCTCATCTTCATCGTCGTCCTCTTCCTCAGCTTCAGTGTCTGGCTCGGGGAGGCCGTCGATGTAGGTGGCGGTGTCCGCGTAGGAGGCTATCTCGTAGGCTAACTTCTTCCGGCGGGCAACACAGTCGGGATCCTTGCTCCATTTGGAATCTTCGCGCATCTCGAGGATCCTGTCAAGATTGAGGTTCTCATACCAACTGTAGATAAAGTGAAGTAGCTGGTCCGCTCCTGCCCGAGCTGCGGAAGCGCGCCACGTCTTCAACTCGGCCTTCACGCCATCCAGCTTCTCGGTGAGCGCGCTGAAGTTGTTCGGCGCAGTTTGATCCGGCCAGAACAGGTCATGAAGCTTGTAGGCAGTGGACACCATGGTGGTGCCCAAGCCTTTGAGTTGGCAAAGTTGCGACTTGATGTTCAGAAGGTTGTCATTGACGCTGGATTTGGTGTTGATGGGCAGCCCGGATGCAACTCGGAGTTCTTGGGCCTTAGCCAGAGCAGGCGTGCTAGCGGCACGAAGATCAGGGAAGATATCTAGAGAGAAACCAATAAAAGTTAGAAATGGAGGCAGAGAAGAGATGAAACCAAGAAGAAAGATTGAGAGGAAAAGCAAGCCAGGTAGCGGAGAAGAAGAAAGCTAAGTTCCGGGAAGAGGAAACTTACTTCTAAGATCCACCAGCAGCGCGTCTAGCTTGATTTTCCAATCCTCCTCGTCAGCAATATGCCGGTCCTCAATCTGGCGTGCGTTGGCGAGCTGGAGTATGAGTTGCGTGTTGTGGTCCTTCAGCACCGAGATCTCCATCTCAAGCGCCTTCTCCTTGGCCTTGGCTGCTGTCTTGATCTCCTCCTTCGCGGCAGCTTGATCCAAGGCATCCTGGAGGGCAGTCTTGAGTTGGACCTGCATCTTCTCGAACTCGGCGCGCTCGGCGTCGCGTTCCTTCTTGAGCTCTGCATCTCGGGTGGCCAACTGCTGCTGCACCCCGACAGGCATCAAGCAGTTGAGATGCTCCTCCCGGAATTTCTTGTATTCTTCTGCAAAGAGAACAGCAGGGTTAGCAGAGTAACCAAGTAAAGGAAGATGCAATGGCAGAGTAGCTGGCAACTCACCTTCCAGTTGCTTGATCTTGCTTTCGGCAGAGGAAGAGAAGACATGGCAGTGTTCATGTGCTCCTTCAGTTCTTTGAATTTGCCTGCAGAGTAAACAGAGTTAGAGCAAAAAGCAAACGCGGGCGTAAACACAAAACGCACAAACCGAATAGCTGAAAGCTTACTCTCTATCTCAGAAAGTTGGAGAGCGCGGTCCAGTGCCGCCTGCTCCATTGCGGCATCATCTTTGCGCTCGGCTTCAAGAGCCGCGATGCGGTTCTTGGCCACGCTATGGTTCCAGAGCAGCCGGCGGAATATATTGGTCCTCTTCAGGAGGCTATTCTGTGGAACAGAAGAAAAAGAGTTAGAAGTTATTTGAAGATTTGGCCCGAGAAGACGGCAACTCGGTTGAGTACCCGTCTACTCGGCCCGAATCTCGGGGACTGGGAATAGCTAGGAGGAAAAGAAGAGAAGAAGAAAAGAAAAACTGCAACTCGGAAAAGCAAGAAAAAGCAAGGAAAGCAAGAAAAACTTACGACATATGTTTGCTCCACATCCTCGGCGGCCTTGCGGAGGCAGAACAGCTTCCCGGCTAGCTTGCAGGTGTCGGAGGCGATGGTCATTGGAACAGAGCTGTCGTGGGATAATCACGGCAGACGGTACCGGGGGTAACTTATCTTGGGGCAATTCGACTCTGGTGTTTGGGAGAGGGTTTAGCTCAAGGGAAACCATGCTATCAATCGATCTGGTAGCTCCGGCAATCAAGTCGCCGAGTCTCCGATCTAGGGTTACAATATCAGCTCTCGTATTACAGGGAAACTCGAATATCTGGTGAAGCTCTGTTTTCCTTAGCCTAGGAGCCGGTTTATATCTTACTCGGCCCCCTGACTTCCTATCCAAGGCATACTCGGAGTCCTACCCGGTAATCGCATACAAAACCCTAAGTTTCCTAACAGTAACCCCAAAGCCGGGTCACGAGGCCTACACTACTTCTTGGGCCTTCTAGAAACTCCTCTTCCTTGAGCCGGGTCTTGCGCAGCTCCTTTGGGCCGGTTACACCTTGGCGTTAGCATACCGGGTCTCCATCCCTCCATCAGCAGTCCCCAGAATACCTTGGGCTTCGCGGGATCAGCCATGAAGCGCACGCTATTCCCTGCAAAATAAGAAACATACAAGTCCACAAAATACCGGGTTAGAATGCTTTGATAATAGCTAGGCCTAACTATGTAGGTGGTCCATATAGTAACCCGGCTTTCCCCGAGTCCAGCATTGTTTTCCCGGGTCAACACTCCGAGAAAACACACAAGACCCGGACTCGCATCGCCCGCCAGTCAGTCCGAATATCGCGCTCGCAATCTGTTTCAATCCTTTCCGGATTTCTCGTAACGAGTGCCTTCAATGCCTATCCCAAAAAACCCGGTTGAGTATCTTTTTCCCGAAAATTTGGCTCCCGCCGTTAGACCTAGGGCGCTCCCGCTCAGCTCCTATAAATAAGCACCCAAGTCACCATTTTTCAGATCCAATCGTCATTCTCCCCTTATCTGTTCATCTCCACCCTCTCTCGGTGCCTCCACCCTCGAGCTCGAACTAGCACCACGGCGCCGCCCAGGAGCGCGTCACCGGGAACGAGCCGCCGCCGTCCATCCACGAGCACGCCGCCGGAATCGAGCCATCGCCGTCCGTCCGCCGCGCCCGCACCCGTGACGCCGCCGCGCCGCCGGAATCAAGCCATTCGCCGCCGCCGCGTTCTTCCCTAAATCCCTCCAGTAAGCTCTTCACTGCCTTGGATTTGCTCTTTTATTTTCTCGCGGTAGATTGGATCTTACTTTGACTCTAGATGTTCCTTTCATCCCTCTTCGATTGTACTCTCCACGCTTTTCCCTTCTATAACCAATGCTTGAACTAGTTTCAGTAACACACCTCATAGCGCATCTCCATCACTTGTAGTCACAATTTTCCCCGTAAATTTTTTCGCCTAGATCCAATCTGCCAACATTTCCTGTTAGCATCATTCTTTAAGTCGGATAGTAGTCATTTTCCGGGTCTCAAGTTACTTATACCCTGCACTTTGTCTTTTTTCTTAGATTACATCCATGGCACCTAAGGCCGGCGCGAAAACGAAGGGCAAACAGCCGGCCAACAAGGCGAAGACGAGTCAATCGATCTCCGCGAACTGGGCGAGATCAACCGTAACCAAGGGCAAGCTAGATGAACTCGCAGAGTCGGGTGTCTTGCCCGCTCGGAAGGATATTCACTGGCGCATACCTGGAGACGAGACTCGGCCTTCTCCGGGTATTGATGAGGTAATAGTCTTCGTAGAGCATGCGATCCGGGGTTTCCTCCCCCCGGGTCACCCTTTTTCCGCGAGCTGCTTGACCATTACAAACTCCAAGTGTTTGATATTGGCCCTAATTCTATGCTGAACATTACTCACTTTATTGTCTTGTGTGAGTCATATTTAAGCATTCCTCCGAATCTTGCACTCTTCCTTGAACTATTCCAATGCAAATCGTGCCGCGAGAGCGGCGACGGGGCCCTCCTGGTTTGCGGAGGGGTTTCTATCTAGAGACGGAAGAATTCCTTAATGCCGACTCTGAGTCTTAACTCCCATGTCAAACACTGGCAAAAGACTTATTTTTATTGCCAAGACACCTCATCACCCGGTGAAAAGACATTGTCGGGTTTCTCTGAAGATCTCCTCACTCTCTCCGACAATCTTAGCTCCTTCGCTTCTGAGTCGGATAGGCAGTCCATCCAACCCCTCCTCACCAAGCTCGCTGTACTCTCGGCCCAAGGCCTTCTTGGGCTTAACTTAGTCAAAACTTGGGTAACTTTCCGGATCCAACCCAACGCCGTCCGGCCCAAACTCATGTGCAACTACTCTGGGCACGTCACGGATTCCCTTCGTTACTCGCTGAGGAATTACCCGGCCGTGGACGCAAACAAGATAATAAAAAACTTCCTGACCGAGAAACTAGAGGTGATCTGGACTATAGCCGGCCTGGACCCCTACACGCGGGATAACCCGGCTCCAGCAGTAAGATCCGGCCCTTACTCTTTATCCGACTGGCATTTTTCTGATACAATCACTAACTTTTATCACTGTACCTTTATCTCAGGAAGATAGCGCTTTCTGGAAGATTGAGACCCCCCTCCTTCCGAGAACTCGGAAGAGGATGAAGAGCCGGTTGATACCGATGAGGGTAACATCCGAGTCTTACTCGTTTCCCTTTCTGTTAACTTGTTTCCCAACTTTTTCAATTTTCCGACAATATGCTATGTTTTCCAGGATTGGAGGATAAGGAGGAGACCCAATCCGACGAAAGCGAAGCTGAGCCGGACATTGACGTTGGGACGAAGAGGAAGGCCCGGACAGTTGTATTCAAGGTTCCTTACTCCTCTATTGCCTCCAAACCATATTCATACGCTAACATGTGCGAGCTTAACCGACACTTGATCGACTCGTCGCGCTTGAAGGAACCCGCCCCAGTCAAACGTAGGGTAACTCGGAACTCTCCGGGTGATGATCCTCTTAACCCGGGCATCCCTTCGTCCCCCGTTCGCAAAGCTGGTATTCCCCAAACTCATTCTTCCCACTCTCCTCAAAGATTTCCATCTCCAAACCATCCACTAGCCGGGCAAATCCGGGTCTCACTTTCCCAATCTTTATCAGCCTCGTCCGGGTCTAGCAACAATCTCCCAGCGGATTTCGTCGTGAACACCGGGTAAGTCACCTTTCTTGCTATTCGATACACTAGCCTTTTCCATATCTCTCATTTACCATATGCTGACTGTTTCTTTTTCTATTTACCAGGGCCAAGGCCACGAGCAATGACCCGGACGATATGGATGTGGATAACCCGGCGATGGAAGATCCGGAACACACTATGAAGGCCGCGGTTGGCGGCGTTGAAGAAGAAGACCAAGAAGAAAACCTGCTGAAGAACCCGGTCGAGCAGGAGGCCGAGTATCCTATTCCCTCACACAGACCCGGGGTGATGACGTCGAGGTCCTGGGCGCGAGGATGGGCGATCCCACTCCTGATACCCAGGCGACCCGGGTGTCCCCCCCCCCCCCCCAAGCAGGGAAGGACTCCACCTCCGAGTAACCAGGCCCCCAGCTCTTCCGGGGTGAAACTTGATGATCTGAACTTTGAAGAAATGCTGGGAGCTCTCTATACCTTGAAAACTGATGAAAAGGGCATTTTGGAAGCCATGGCAGCTAAGCACCAGGTAATTTAACCAACATTGCTTGTATATTCACCTAGTCCCCAAGTTCCGAGTGAACTATGCATAGTTTGCTTGGTACTTTATAACACTATGATTAATCACACCCGGATATGTCTTTTGTCCGACTAACATTTCCTTTTCTTTTCTCGCAGGCATACGTGGCCCAATCGGAGGAGATGTTGGCTAAAACCAACAAGCTCCTCGAGGTTGAGACAAAGCATTGTAGAAAAAATACCATGGAGAACATAATCAGAAGCAGGAACAAGGATTCATGCATCAATATTCATTCCTTAAAACTGTCCACAAATGCCTGTAACCGTGACAAACTGTAAAAAACTGAGTCGCCAGTAATAAAGACCCGAGAGTCACAGGATTGCCCCAAAGGTCCACGGATATTATTCGTGTCGTATTAACTGAGAACTAGAGTAGACTCCATGGAGTGTAAGATATTGCTAGAGGCATATGTACAAAGCCATCCTTTTTCGAAGCGGGTCACAACTATTTGTTCATAAGGATATTAAAGATGAATTTTGTCAACTAAATTCACCATCATGCAAAAGTGTCACGAGATCACCAACCATTCTTGCATTTTGTGTTCAAATAGGACACTTGAAAAGAATCAATGGTTACAGCCTAGCAGGTATCACTTCCAATATCTGACATTGCACCATATGAAGTTCTCATATATGTTTCATGATTTACAAAATGTCATGAAATTCAGCTATGGCTGCTAGAGAACATACAATCATCCAAGTTTAAGAATGCTACAGAAGGAAATGGGAGTACTTAGAAAGAAGAGGCAACATGGTACCGAAAATCTTTAAATTGATTCTAGATATCCGGAAAGAAAAGTGTACACTCAAATGCGCCTTGATCACGTATTATGTTTGGACTGCATCGATGTTCACGGGAATGTCCAATTCTGTAAAAAAAAGCGAAATAATAATAGTCACATTGATACACAGAGTGTTTTCATCCACCTTTTCATACATGACTATTCCAAAGAAGCGAGCACATTAGTGAATGAGCAGGTCATACAAATACTTTATAATATATTCATCAGGGCTTCAACAGGTAAGCTGAGCTACAACTTTTTCACCAAATCATGTTTCTACCCCCCCCCCCCCCCCCCCCCCCCCCGCGATAATTTTACATCTAATGCTTGTAGTCTGACAGAAGCCGGCACATCTAGAAGTGGAAAGAAGACCATGATGATGGTATCCTGCTAAACAAAATAGAAACAAAAAAAATCAACACGGGAATGTTCCAAGGAATCCATTGACAAGGTGGGAAGAAAATTGAGGACCACTGAACAATGGAGACAACAAGAACACCTCATATCAGAGCGGGATTAACTGGTGAACAGCTGCAAAAAATAAACCAAATAAATTGAGGAATAACAACCTCAAGAACGCGTAAGGAGGACTGGATCCAGTAGGAGAGAAGCCATGACCAAAAGGACAAGTTAAATGTATTATGCTGCCAAAGATATTGTCCTATTCCATCTTACACTTCTTGAGCAATATTGACTACCTTGTTCGCACTATTTGCTATAACATTGTTTGCAAATGGTTTTTCAGTGAGCTAATGAGTTGGATAGTTTTACCCAGAGTTCTTCTCATGCCTATGACAATGGATAATTAGGTATTTTCATATTCGACTAAGTATATATACAATGGTATCTATAAGCAAGTGGACATCAATATCAAATTCAGCATTTGGGTCTGCATTTATTTAGATAAAAAGTAAAGAACAACACGATTGTTGCCGGAACAAATGACCTACACTAAAATCGGCATGCATTACGACACATTACAATTCCAGGATAACAAGTTTGCTTATGATACATGGGTGAGAGCTTCATGAGAGGGAAGGGTGCACAGCATTAAACACGCAGAACACTTGCAGGGGCCGACTATTTTGTAGGTACAGCTCAACAGACATCTATCTGATAGAAAAGTCAGGTCGATTGGAAATTTAAATAAACTGAGGAAGCATCTTTGGTTCTTTACCACAAACAACGATAACTCTGGATCTGGCGATTTGAATCAAGGAAGCTTGCCACATACATCCTCTAGGCAGTATTTTTTTAATAACAGAAGGCACGACTGTACCAGTGGCGCACAAAAACATAAGTAAACCACGACGGCAATGGTACAGAAAATCGTAACAACATTTCCGGCAAAACCAAGAAGAAATCAGTGTGCGACATCACCGCACCTTGCTTATCCACCTCTGCCAGCAGACCCAGACAACAACACACATCGTTGGCGACCATAATACTCTGCCTCGAGTCTAGTCCAGGAAAGAAATATGGAGACCAAAGTCAACGGTAGTGAGGCAATTTATCTAAGTTTCCAAAATAGAAGAAATCAGTTCAATTAGTCTTGATAATACCTTGATTTGTTTTCTAATTTTCTTGGATGCAACGGGAAAATCCTAGTGAGATAGCACGATCGGTTCATTATTCAAGCGTCAGCATACAACCAATCTGTGTAACAAAAAATGAGCTGGTGACTGGTGTTTGTCTCACCTGTGTACAGGCCGGCATGGAAGATGAAGAGAAAGAACAAGCCTGTAGGTCCCTCGTGCTTGGCCGCTGGCAGGCACACTCGTCCAGCTCGGCGGCGGCCTAGGGGGTCGACCTCCTCGTGCAGTGCAACGCGCTCCCCTGTCAGGTGCCCGGGAAGAGGAAAAAGGTGGGTAGGGAAGCTGACGATGGGATAGCTCAACGCACAGTAGAGCACCGCGCGCGAGAGAGGAACCTGGACGGAGAGAGGGCAGGGAACTCCCGGCGGGGGCGGGGCATAGGCGAGGAAGAGAGAGGGGCAGAGGCGCAGGACCCAGTGGCGGCTATGGTTCCCAGCAGACATTTTCCCTAAGGATGAGAATGGCCGGCTCGGCCCGCCGTGTCCCTGACCCGGGCCAAAAATTTGTGGCTGATGGGTCACATGGGTCAAACTCGAACAAAATTTGAGTGACTGGGGCCGGCATCGATTGACCCGCTGGGTCAGGTGGTCGGCCCACCTTGTAGTCTCTTGCCTCACGGCAACTACGTGTTAATCATATCTGTGGCTCATTTTTTTTCCCCGAAACAAAGGTTCTTTTTTTTTTGCGAATGCCCGAAACGAAGGTTCTAACCTCGAACTCTACATTATAATGATGCACACGGGCTGATTTTTATTTAATACTTCATCCGTTCATTTTTATAAGGAACAATCGGTCTAGGAAACTGCAACGCACACCGATGTTCACACTTCAGAAGTTGTCGTTGTCGTCTTCCGCCAATACGACGCCAAACAGTGCCACCGTCCTGCGCGTATCCATAAACATGCGGTCCTTGACGAGACCCCGCCGCATCGCGCTGCCGAAACTCGTCGTCTTTGACGCGAAAGAAACAACACCGCTCCTCCTTCTACCCTCTCTAGCCAACGGCTGCTCCAAAACAATGTCCTCGTGAGGTAGATGACGCTACTAGATGCAGAGGCTGGAGGTTTCCATTTCAAAAAGAAATGAGGTAGACGACGTCAAACATCGCCATCATCTGATCCGCGAGCCAAATTTAGGGTTTCCCCTGGATCAGCCAAGGAAGGAGACAAGGGATGCACTAATGATGCCTTCATGAAGGTAATGACTCCCCAAGAATACGCCATCATATTCAATCAAGGATGGCCTGGTTTTCACTGGCACCCCGTCTTCCTATCCTCACAGCCGACCGGAGTCGACGGACCAGCGAGCAGGGCGATGAACTCCACTAGCAAGAATTAGGGAGGTCGACCCACCCCAAAACGACACATCTGGGCATAAACCCTAGGCGTCGCCGCCACGACCACGGCTGAGGCGCTGCGAAGGAGGACCTAGAACGGCAGCCACCGGCGTGGATCCGAATGGCCTGAAGATCGATGACGCCGCCTCCACGTGGTGTTCCCCACTAGATACTCACCACCGCGGGTGAGGGCCGAGGGCACGAGAATGAGGTCCATACATCGGTGCCACCATCCTAGGGGAGGGCACAACCTTTATTGGCCTCCCCTCCGGCGATGGCGGGGAGAGGGAGTGAAAGGGGAGGGGCTTGTAGGGGTGGCAGCTAGGGTTTCCCTCTGCCGCCTCAAGGAGAGACGGGAGGAAGAAGATAGAACACACATAGACACTTCTGGAGCTTCAACCATTGGTATCTCTATGCAAATTTATCAACCGACTGGTTCATTGGTCGGTTCCGTCGGATGGCAAAACCCACCATCAATTTGGTGCAGAGCGACACCGCCACGCCATCTACGGCAACGCCTCCAGCTAGCTAGCTACCACCTAGCAAACAGAAACATGTGCAGCAGTACAGAGCTTCTCCATGTCGACCCTTTCAACTGGCCCGGCTCTATTTTCCTCGACATGCTGCCTTTGGTCTGTGTGCAATGTGTTCTGTACCAAATCCATCAAGCTCACTATTTATATGTACTTTGTCTAAACGCACACATGCATGTGCCCTTGGCCCCTTGCATTCACAGCTAGCTTCTTTGCTTGGCTAAGATATGTGTGTGTCTCGGCTTGGCAAAAGATCATGTGTGGTTTCCTGTGGAAAGGCAGAAAGGAGGTTAAGGGCGGGCACTTCCTTGTGGCTTGTGATAAAGTGGCATTGTCCAAGGAGTTCTCTAAAGCTGATGAACATGCCACATGCACCGTGCACTACAGGAATCGCCCCATATGCCGACGGCCATAAGCCGTCGGCACAGGCTGTGCCGACGGCCGCCGTCGGCACCTTGCCGACGGCATATGCCCGCGTCGGCACAGGTCAAATGACCGTCGGCACACTAGAAGCCGTCGGCGTAGGCTATACCGACGGCAAAGCCGTCGGCACACCCAGCTCTATGCCGACGGCAAAGCCGTCGGCACAATATTTCCAAAATAATTGGAAAAAAAAAATTCAAGAAAAAATTCGAATTTTTTTGATTTTTTTTTTGAACTTTTTTGACATTCTATTCCAGAATTTTTCACTTAGCCACATAATTAATCTCTAATCTCTAATTACACAATTAATCAAGTCAACATACTTAACTTAGTCAAACTTCCCGTTCGGCCACCCATCCTGAAATTTCTCCAGCCCAAGCACGCTTAACCTTTGAGTTCCTTCCAAACTAGATTCCATATGAGATGTTAGAACTTACTGATATTACTATCATATCAATCATATTAACCTGTGGGGAATGATGTTAAACTTTTCTATTGTTTAAATTTAAAAAATATTAAACAAATAACAATGATTATATAATTATCTTTATTGACTAAATAACAATATAATATTAGAAATTACTTTATTTTGTGAATAAATTATTTAATATACAATAATTTATATCTTTAAATCCGTAAATCGAAATTTGACAAATAAAATGTCTAAATCGATTAGAAAAATTAGAGAAATTCAAATATGACATCCATATCATAAAAACATCGATAGTTTTAAAAAAAATTAAACTCTTTTGATGAATAGCCATGGTGGCCATTTTGACAGTTTTTGCCGATTCAGCTGGAAACAGGCCAAATGACGGGTGTAATGGCCAAATCCATGGCATAGTTTGTTTAAATATGCCCATATTCCACACAAACATGCATATTGGAAGCACGAACAATGTTCCCGAAGAAATTTTTCCTTTTCATTGAATAAAAAAACCATTTTCTATTCTCCGAGTGTGAAAAATGGCTTTTTTTGTGAAGCATCAACCACAAATATGTTGCAAAACCTGGGAGCTGCATTTTTTGAATATAATAGACCATGTTATATGCACAAATAACCAATTATTTTCCTCTGAAAAGGTTTTCATCCACCTCTTTTGAAGAACACAAGTTTCGACGATTCAGGTGGAAACGGGGCAAATTTGAACTACAGGTGCCTCCTAGTTTGCTCATGATTTTTGTAAAAAATCATTTTTAGGTACACAACTACCTATTTCATCAGAGATACACCAAGAGTTTATCAATATTCAAGCCCTAGATACGAACGGTCATGCCCGCCGTTTTGACTTTTTCACGAAACCGACTTAGAAAATTCCAGAAAATTTAAAAAACCCCAAAATGATGCAAGACCTTCGCGTGGTGTCATTATATATGTCCTAGTATTCACCAAAAATAATAAACTTAGAATACGATAGTTGTGTGGAAAATATGTTCACATAAATGAGCTATCTCCTACGAACATTCTAGGGTTTCGGGCCAAATGACGGGTGTAATGGCCAAATCCATGGCATAGTTTGTTTACATATGCCCATATTCCACACAAACATGCATATTGGAAGCGGACAATGTTCCCGAAGAAAGTTTTCCTTTTCATTGAATAAAAATACCATTTTCCATTCTCCGAGTGTGAAAAATGGCTTTTTTTGTGAAGCATCAACCACAAATATGTTGCAAAACCTGTGAGCTGCATTTTTTGAATATACTAGACCATGTTATATGCACAAATAACCAATTATTTTCCTCTGAAAAGGTTTTCAT
This sequence comes from Alopecurus myosuroides, assembly GCA_028641055.1. Lineage (NCBI taxonomy): Eukaryota > Viridiplantae > Streptophyta > Magnoliopsida > Poales > Poaceae > Alopecurus > Alopecurus myosuroides. The sequence goes on along the minus strand of CM054057.1, from coordinate 664,363,981 downwards.
CCACCTCTTTTGAAGAACACAAGTTTCTGCCGATTCAGCTGGAAACGGGGCAAATTTGAACTACAGGTGCCTCCTAGTTTGCTCATGATTTTTGGAAAAAAAATCATTTTTAGGTACACAACTACCTATTTCATCAGAGATACACCAAGAGTTTATCAATATTCAAGCCCTAGATACAAACGGCCATGCCCGCCGTTTTGACTTTTTCACGAAACTGACTTAGAAAATTCCAGAAAATTTAAAAAACCCCAAAATGATGCAAGACCTTCGCGTGGTGTCATTATATATGTCCTAGTATCCACCAAAAATAATAAACTTGGAATACGACAGTTGTGTTGAAAATATGTTCACATAAATGAGCTATCTCCTACGAACATTCTAGGGTTTCGGGCCAAATGACGGGTGTAATGAACAAATCCATGGCATAGTTTGTTTAAATATGCCCATATTCCACATAAACATGCATATTGGAAGCACGGACAATGTTCCCGAAGAAAGTTTTCCTTTTCATTGAATAAAAAAACCATTTTCTATTCTCCGAGTGTGAAAAATGGCTTTTTTTGTGAAGCATCAACCACAAATATGTTGCAAAACCTGGGAGCTGCATTTTTTGAATATACTAGACCATGTTATATGCACAAATAACCATCTATTTTCCTCTGAAAAGGTTTTCATCCACCTCTTTTGAAGAACACAAGTTTCTGCCGATTCAGTTGGAAACGGGGAAAATTTGAACTACAGGTGCCTCCTAGTTTGCTCATGATTTTTGGAAAAAATCATTTTTAGGTACACAACTACCTATTTCTCATGATTTTTAGGTCCACCTAGATTATGGTTGGATTCAAACGACCCACAACCCTCTCAGACGAAACTTTTAACCCATTATTGTTAGTTGCGTTATTTCTCATGATTTTTTTTCTAATTATTTAGTTTTAACAATATGCATGATAATTTAGATATGTTTCTCCTCTTCGAAACGAGCTAAAGAACGTCAAAATCCGAGTTAGAATGCAAAAGTTATGACCAAAACGGTGATTAAGTCAAAAAAAAATTGAGCTTGGCTATGCCTACGGCTTTGCCGTCGGCATAGCTCAATTTTTTTTTCGGAATTCGGAATTCCCTCTTAGGGTCGATGCCGACGGCAGCCGTCGGCGTAGCTCAAAAAAAAAAAAAGGCCGACGGCGTTGCCGTCGGCATAGCAATTTTTTTTTCGCATTTTTTGATTTCCTAACTGGATCTATGCCGACGGCCCCGACAAATTGCCATCGGCATAGAATTTGGCCGTCGGCATATTGGCCGATTCATGTAGTGGTGGGTGGGCTCCACCCACGGTCTTAAGAAGATTGATGATGCGAGGCCGTGGGTGGAGCCTGACATTCAAGTACCACGGCAATCGAGAGCGATATTTGAGGTGGCCACATGCATCGACGTGGGCAACAGAGAGAAAGCCTTGTTTTGGAATGATATATGGCTTGGTGGTAGAGGATTGTGGTCTTGGCCCCTCAGATGTCTTCTAGGGTGGTCAAGCACCACCTCACATCACGGACGGTCAGGGAGGGACTGCAAGCTTAGGTGAGTGGCTATCTCATATTGTGCCCCAAACCAGTCTAGCACCCACCTGACGGAGTTCTTTCTCCTTTGGGATAGAGTGGCGGGAGTGCAGCTTCACCCGGCAGTGGAGGACTCTCACACCTGGACGTGGGAACCGGATGGACAGTTGTATGCTCGCTCGGTCTATAGAGCCCTTTTCGCCCCTATGGTTCAGGCAAAGAATAGGCGTTGGATGGTCGACCGGCTGCGGCAGAGAGGACTTTCGCATCTGACAGTGAACCCCTTCTGCGACCAAGAGCAAGAGACGCTCCAACACCTCCTCCTTATCTGTTTACTCACCTAGGAGGTATGGGCTTTCGTGCTGACATGCTGGGGAAAGCTAAAATGGATGCCGGAGGTGGACTCACCATTGGTTGATTGGTGAACAAGCCTCGTGACCTCTCATCCTGATGCCAAGAACCTATGGACGAATCTTATGTTGGTCTTCTCGTGTATCCGGCAGCACCGGAATGGTGTGCTTTTTAATGGCGTGAACCCTTCCGCGAGGGCGGTTAAGTCGAAAGTTCGAGTGCAGTATGAGGCTTGGAAACTTGCGGGGTTTTTCCGCGGTGAGGCGTTTGGTCTCCGTTTACTAACGCCGGAGGAGTGGATAGTGCGAGAATAGGCTTAGGTTTAGGGGAGCTGCCACCCCTTGTTTCAGCATCTTATTGTCCACGACATTGTTGTAAAACTTCCCGTCTTGGCACTCCTTTTTTTTTTAGAAATGGGAGCCTTGGCCCCAGCCTCTGCATCCCTTCTATGGTTAGATTTTTTTTAATCCAAGTAGTACTTTAAAGGAAATCTGGATCAATGATGAGACTTTCTAATTCTTCCTCCACCGTCAGATGGTTTTTATCTACCCCTCTTCACTTACGAAACTCTGACAGCACGCCTCTATATAGTGAATTTTAACTTAGTATTCTCGATGCACGGTCGATACTTTTGTGTCACTGGAGCACTGTATGGCACATGATTTCTTTTTTTTCGCGAAAACGCAAAAAGCTTTGCGTTTCATTGCATTGATAGAAAGAAGAGATTTACAAGCTCAAGAATGAGCAGACACCACCCAGTACAACACTGACACACCCTAGTAGAGCAAAACGACTACAACTCGCTAGAACAAGCGTAGTACGCACTCCACGACTGGCTAGTCCGAAGACAGCCACCACCGACACAAGAACTACAGAGCAACAGAGCCTGCCCTAAGCCAAGCAACATCGCCGCGTCTCGACCAACGCCGGTCACCTCCGAAGAACGACGACTCCAGCTGAACTTCTCTTGTCGACGCACCATCCACTCTTGATGCCGGAGGTGGCAAGTGGATGGAGGGTGTCGGATATACCAAATAGGGGTATAGAAGATGGTAGACAAAGTGCCGGATTACCAGGGTGGCCTAAGTGGTAGTGGGCTTAGGTCCATTAGGCGGCCCAGTAATCCGACGCACAGAAGCCGAATTCTAGAAAAACCCGGATCACGGCCCATGTGATCTGGCTTGGAGGAGAAGACGGATTCCTTGCTTTCCAAGTTACAAGTTACCGTAGTCCTCTAGGTTTCCTATTCTGTAAGCCCTAATCCGGCTATTATATAAAGCCGGACGGGAGATAGATAGACAACGAGAGAATAACAGAGAAGCTCTACGCCAACTCGCCGAGAAGATCACCCTCGACGAGTAGCTTAGATCTAAAACCCTCACATTGTAACCCTGTTTACGGGCTTTAGTCCCAATTAGTGAGAAGTGCAGGAGTAGGCACGTCGTACTGTCGCGACGTACCGAACCTGGGTAAAATCCTGTGTTCTGTGTTACTACGCTATCCCGTTACCCCACGTCTCTACCGTAGTCTCATGGCACCCCCGTCTATGAAAACTACTACGATGTCTCGACAGTTGGCGCCCACCGTGGGGCCGACAACGTCAGGCGTAAGATTCCGATCTGGGATACTTGGCGGAATCGGAAGATCAATCACTGTCGGAAGTTTGGAGTTCGACAACGACGTCGGGCGCTTCCTCGACAACGGATCCTACATACCGCAAAACCACCTGGTAAGTGCCTGCGTGCTACCGATAGGATCTGCTAACATCTTTATCGGGCTAACTGCAGAAGCAATGGGGTTTTAAGGTGGAAGCAAATTTATCCCACCCGCCCTATACCCAGTCGAAGATGACTATGATGCCGGATTCTGCTCAGATCGCCGACAAAAAAGTGATACACACTTTATCGGCATGGTGCAATCTGAAATCGCCGAAAACACGGATGACGGAAATCCCATGCAAGAGGCAGATAACAACGCACCCGTCATGGAGACGGAAGATCAAACACCCGTCACAGAGGCGGAAGATCCGACATCCGTCAACAAGACGATGAACTCGGAAGCAGAATCCGTGCTTGCCGCCATTGAGGCGAGGTTGGAGTCGGAAACCGGATTGGATAACTTCGACTCCGAAGACGAAGATGAGGACGCCTTCGTAAGAAAGGTTAAGTCCTTTCAAGAGGGATTCCATGAAGTTCTAATGGCGAAACCGGCTGATACCACGGATGTCGGCAGCCAGGAAAGCCCTAAAACCCCTCCGCCAGAGGAAGAGAGAGAAGACGGAGAAACTTCTCCGGTATTCCCTAGTGTCAAGGAGATGACAGAAGATGAACCTGTCAAAAAACCTCCCTCTTCCAAGAAAAAGCACCGTGCTGCTAAAAAACTCCAATACAAAATCCGGAAGAAAAAATCAGCTGATCTCGCTGATGAAAACCTGGAAGTTGGAGATATTAGCGGAACAAAGCCTGCGGAGAAGAAATCCAAAGAAATCACTGCTCCGCCAATGACGGAACAGGAAGAGCAAGAGCTATTGCAAACACCAGTGGGACCAAACGAACCCCCTAAGATGCTGGAAGCCAGGAGACAAGCTTTCCAACGGCAACAGCAACATCTACTCAGATCTCGGCAACATCTCCAACAAACCCATAATGACATCAAGGTCATGAAGGAAGAAATAGAGGAGTACGAGAGAAAGAATAGATCCGCCTTAAAACCTACTAGGTACCCGGAATCGCAAGACCGGAAGAACTGCCGCCAAAGAAGGTTCCATAACCCATCTTGGCAAAAGCAGGTAAACGGCAAAGATGCCAGGGGCGAACCAATATACAAGACCGCAGCAGAAAACGCGGAAGCAGCGTTCGCCATTCTTAACAACGATCTGTATTCCAACGGGGAAAAACTCCAAGGGGTGTATGCTTTCCTAGGAAAAGCATTGCAACAACAACAGCGCGCCCAAGAGCGATCAGGGAGGCTGCATGATAACTCCGCCCTATGCAAGACAGCTATTTGCGCTGCTGGAGCACCTGGACCGGAAGAACCCGGGGATTCATACAACTCAAAAGATAAAAAAGAGGATCCGAGAAAAGACAAGAAAAACCCCGACAACCGGGATGCAGCGTCTAGGACCGGATCCCATCTCCCGAAAGATGGGCATAAACCCCACGATCGGGAAGACAAACACCGGAAGGACGGCAAAATAATGCCACCTCCGAGAAACCCAGCTGAGAAAACTGGAAGATACGATCTGCCTCACAGGCGTGAGAGATCCCGTCACCGCCTAAGGACAAAGAAAGGCACAGGAGCAGAACTCCACCTAATCCAAAGGGGCGTGATCACGGAAGAGATAGAAACAATCCCGGAAAAGCGCGTTCGCGCAACAATGGAAGAGAAAGGAGCAGATCCCCTTCTGTTCATTCAGCCGGAAGATATTCTGCACACATTGACAGAGCAGGAAAAGATGATCTATACTTTGGTCCTAAGTGTTTCACTGACAGGATCCGAAGAATAACGCTGCATTCTGGCTTTGCCAAGGTCGGTCCAACGTACCAGAAATACACCGGCAGCACAAACCCGGATACCTGGCTCTCGGATTAGTATACAGCCGTCTAGATCAACAATGGGACAGACTTGGAAGCTGTCAAGTTTCTTCCCCTAATGCTGCTGGACGGAGCCAGAGATTGGATCAATGGATTACCATCACGAACAGTCGACAGCTGGGATGATATGGCTAGAGTATTCACTCAGCATTTCCGGGGAACATACAAACGCCCGAACAGTATCAACCAGCTAAACCGTTGCACGCAATTTGAGGATGAACCATACGTGGATTTCATCCCCAGATGGACAGCAATGAAGAATAGTTGCTCTGGAGTAACTGACGTACAAGCAATGCATGCTTTCATCAATGGCCTAAAACCCGGACTCGTACCGTTCATGGTTGGTTCCAAAAAGCACAAGGATCTCGGATCTATGCTTACAACCGCCAATGAGCATGCTGCAGCCGAAGATGACATCAAAGCAAGAGGAGGCAATATTGAATCACTGATACTTGCCAAGAAAACCCCTCGTTCTGACAAAAAAGCCACTCCAGAAACAACGACAAAACCCAAAGAGGTGAACATAGCCTTTGGAGGAGAAAAGGGAAACAAGTGGAAAGGACGCAACCCAGATCCAATCAATTACACTCCAGAGGAGTGGGAAAGGATTAAGTCGGAACCTTGCGTTCACCACTCACAATTTGGGAAACACACCCATACAAACGCGCAATGCCGGCTGAATAAGCACATGAAAGGCAGTGCAGGAGCCGGAAGTAAGGGGAAGGGTTCCAAAAGGAAACCCGCCAAACAAAAGCCAGAAGCTGACAAAGAAGACAGTGAATCGGACACTGACGAAAAAATCCAGGAACAACAGCGTAAAGGCGAACCCAAGTTTCCGAGAGTTGATGGAGAAGCAATGCTAACTTTCTTAGCAACCCCGTCAGCAAAGGTGGCAAAAAGAACACTTCGAGAAATAAACGCGGTTGTTCCGGCAACCCCGAAATTCTTGAAGTACTCCAACACACCGATAATCTGGGATCAGTCTGATCATCCCGGAAATATCCCTGAACCCGGCACACAAGCTCTTGTTGTAAGCCCTATTGTTCAAAATACTAGGCTAAGAAGAGTGCTGATGGATGGAGGATCCAGCATTAATATAATGTACCTGGATACACTGAAGCATCTGAAGATTTCCGAGTCTCAGCTCAACTACAGCAACATACGCTTCCATGGTATTGTCCCTGGCAGGCAAGCACGATCCCTAGGAGAAATTTCCCTAGATGTCACCTTCGGAGATAAAGATCACTTCCGGCAGGAAAAAGTATCCTTCGAAGTAGTGCCGTTCGAAAGCGTGTATCACGCAATACTCGGACGTCCAGCTTTCGCCAAATTCATGGCAAGATCCTGTTATATTTATAACAAGCTGAAGATGTCAGGACCCAAGGGAGGAGTAATCACTATAGCTGGTGATTTCAAGCTGGCAAACGAGTTGGAGAAAGAAAACGCCCTTTGCGCTCAGAGAGTTATAGCAAAGGAAGGACTGAAGGAATTAGCCAAGGAGGTATCGCCGTCAGAAATGCGGGCAGGAAAAGAAACTCGGAAGCCAACAGACAGCTTCAAGGCATCCGAGAATACAAGACAGGTAATCCTAGATCCCAAAGATCCGACAAAATTTGTCGTCGTAGGGACTGGGATGACTGACAAATAGGAAGGCGAGATCATCAAGTTCCTCCGTGAGAACTGGGATATTTTTGCCTGGTGTCCAGCTGACATGCCAGGTGTACCCAGGGAACTTGCTGAGCACCAACTTAAGGTTATTCCCGGATCAAAACCCGTCAAACAAGGTCTCCGTCGATTTGACGGAAGAAGACGGAAGGCTATTGGCAAGGAAATTATCCGGCTTTTAGCAGCGGATTTCATCAAGGAAGTAATCCATACTGACTGGTCCGCAAATCCGGTATTGGTACCGAAGAAAGATACTACTGCTCTTAGAATGTGTATAGATTACACAGGCTTGAACAAATTGTGTCCGAAGGATAGGTTTGCATTACCGCGAATCGATCAAATAATAGATGCCACCGCAGGCTTTGAGCTTTTGTGCTTTTTGGATGCATACTCCGGGTACCACCAAATACGCATGAAAAAGGAAGATCAAATTAAGACTTCTTTCATAACCCCATACGGGACGTATTATTACGTAACCATGCCGTTTGGCCTGAAGAACGCAGGTGCAACCTACCAGCGTTGCATGCAACGTTGTTTGCATAGTCAGATTGGAAAAAATGTCCATTTTATGTGGACGATATTGCTGTCGTAACCAAGGAAAAAGATACACTCCTTGAGGATTTGCGAGAAACTTTCGAAAACTTACGCACCTACAAGATGAAGTTGAATCCATCTAAGTGCGTATTCGGGGTTCCCTCAGGAAAACTTCTGGGTTTCATCGTTTCTCACAGAGGAATAGAAGTTAACCCGGAAAAGATCAAGGCAATCTTGAACATCACAAAACCTACCTGCGTCAAAGATGTCCAAAGATTGACGGGGTCCGCAGCTGCCGGTTAGCAGATTTATTAGTCGGCTGGGGGCTAAATCCTAACACTATACAAGTTGTTGAAGAAATCCGACAAAGTCAAGTGGATAGCAAAGCTTTGGAATACATAGCAGTTATGTCTCTTCTATACTTAGTTCAATATCTATGTAAACATCTTTTGAGATCATGAAATAAAGTTGTTGGATTTCTGGTATCCATGTTTTTTACAAGTTTATTATAGTAAAAGCATGTTTCCACCTTCTCTATTTCCAATGATCTTACAAAATACTCAATGTTAACCCGAATTGTGCCTACGTACTCGGCGTTAAGAAACTGAATGTTTTTTCAGCCTGCTAACGGCTAAAGGAAACTTGAATTGCCTGCGTGCCCAAGTTTTGGTCAAAAAAAAAATTCCTTGTTTCTCTAAGCATTATCTGATTGCGTATGTGTTGGGTTACTGGAGCTAGTTAGTAAAAATGCCTTTAGCATGGTCCATGTTTCCGAGTTTAAACTGATTGGTTACGCCCAGTTACTCGGCATGACGATTCATATTGCTATTTGAGCCATTTCAAACACTAAGGACAGTTATAACATATATGCCAGAGAACTTAGAAGATAAAGGAATAGTAACATCCGAAAAACCTTGCAAAAAATTTCATAAATAAAAATTGCAAAAGGCGGAATTTTTCATTCATACAAACAGAAGCATTACATTTTGGATTACATTGAAAGAACAGTAATGCTCCTATTGTCTATTTTTACTATCCAGGTCAAAGGTAGCCCTTCAAGCATCTGATTCCTCCTCGCTGCTGTCGTCCTCGGGGATTGGAGGGATCTCCTCTTCTGGATAATTGACGGAAATATTTACCATGGAGGCAATCTGGGTGGCGTGGCCTTTGATTTCATCAAAGATGGTATTTCGCTGAGTGTCCGTGTATCCTTGAGGGACACCGGACGCCACGCGCCAAGATTTAGCACCGGGGTAATGCATGCGCATAAGGCCGAGTGCCATACGCGCCCCACCCCGTGCAGCGGAACGCAGGATAGAATCCCTGGATTCCGCCACCTCCATGATGGCTCCCGGAAGTTTTTCAACCTCCGAGAACTCCCAGTCCTTGCGGGAAGAAACTTGTTCACCAGCTGCATTCCAGCAGCACGGATCGAAGTCCACATCTTCCCAAGGCTTGGATCCCTTCAAGCCGGGTACCATCTGGGGTATCTCCTGTTTTTTCCGACAAAACAATCAAAAGTGTTAGGTAAAAAACAGAGAAGAAAAACAAGATATGGAAAAATAAAAAAGGTAACGGAAAATTACCGATAAGCTTGTCGATCTCGGAGATTTCCTCCAGGCGAAGGTTTAGAGCATTTTCTAAATCCTGAATGGTGGATTTATCCTTCTCCGCCTGCTCAGAAGCCTTGGAGTTGGCAACTCCAAGGGCCAAGTTGCTGGCCTCCAGATCCTTTTGAGCCTTCACAAGATGCTTGTGAAGCTCCAAATTCTCCTTTCGGAGATTCTCGGCATTGCCGGCATCTTCAGCTATTTGCTTGGCCTTAGCCAAAGTAGCTGGAAAGCAAAGAAAATTCCGGGTTTAGAAAATTTCCGGAATAAGTACTTAGACAAAAAATTGAATCGCAAACCTCAGAGGAAAAATGTTTACCTGATGTTTCCGACAAAGCGAGCTGAGACGATGCCAGTTCCGTCTCTCTCTCCTCAAGAATAGAAGAAGATTTCTAACCTCCTTATTCTTGATGGTGAGTTTGTTGAAAACTTCCATGTTAATGGCTTCGGCGGTTTGCTGGAACATAGCAAGGAAAAGAATGGTTACAAAAAGCATCAAAGCAAAACAGGCATGCAGTTTTGTTTAATGCTTGGGGGCTAGAGTTACATACCTGGCTCATTCGTTGCAAACCCGCCAAGTTTTCCTTGAACTCCTTTGCGTATTCCGCAAAAGCAGTTCCGTCCGCGCTTAGGCCGTCATTGATAATCTTGAAGTCCTTGTCAAAGGTGGGAATTTCTTCGTCGAAAGTCCGAGAAAATTTCTCCACCTCTGGAGCCGCCCTTTCCCTCGTGTCCGTGTCCGACACAACGGGCTGGCTGGGCTCTGACGGCCTGGTCGTGGGGGCTGCAGCGTGCTCTTCCGCCATCGAGGACGGTGTCCGGGGCGACGGCGGGAGAAGGTTGACTGCCTCGGCTGGAAACAACTTTGTGTTTCTTGAGCTTCTTCGGCTTTAGGCTGGAGGGAGGCAGGCTAAAAAACAAAAAACCCGGAAAAGTTAAAACACGGAAGATGGATGAAAAGTTCCCATGAAAGAAAAAGAACCCAGATGAAAGAACTTGGAAGTGGCGACGGGGATTCTGTCAAGGTCGATAATTTCCTCAGAGGGAGTAATCTTCTTGCGCTTGCGTCCACCTGTAGCAGCAGTGCGCAGCGTGTCCAGCTCAGCCTCGGAGGCCAATTCCGAATCTAGAAGATCCGCGAACTGTCGGACAAACAAATCGGAATCAGAAGCTAGAAAATCCGAGAAAAAATGAAACTATACCCAAATGACTGAAAAATTACCTTGGGAACCGGATTGTCGGCCGTATACATTGGCCGACTCGCTTCGTATTGGTCGCGTGATGCGACCAACTGGTTGATGCGCCGTCGAAGCTCCTTTGCGGGCCAATCTTTGGTGGTTGTCCGCATTGGATCCTTGACTCCCGTGTATTCGCACAGGAGACGACCACTGTGGTTGGCCAATGGCTGAATTCGCCTAGTCAGCCAGCATAGGACCGTGTCCATGCCGGTTAGAGGCGGATCCAAGGAGGTGAGCTTGGCGATGCGCCGCTTGATCCTTAGTAGATCAGGTGGCAGGACTTGGACGGCTTCTGTTCCCCAATTCTCTTGGGGAACAGCAGCGGTGTTGGCGAAAGGTGGAACCCCGATGGCCTTTTTTGGAAAAGGCACATCGGGATGATAGAAGAAAGAACCCGTCCAAAATTTGACGGATTCTGATGTCTTGATCTTGGGGAACCAATCTTCCCTAAACCTCCGAAGAGTAAAGGAGATGGTCTCGCAAGTCAGGAGTGCGCCCTCCGAGGAGTTCCGCTTAACCCCAAAACAATACATCCAGAAATCTAACCTAGGCTCTAAACCTAAGTAACCCTCGAATAGGGCCTGGAACCCGGCCATATAAAGAATGGAGTTGGGTGGCAGGTTGTGGGGTTGGATGTTGTAGTGAGAAAGGACTTGGAGGAAAAAAGCGGAAGGAGGGAGCCCCATACCTCTCAGGAGGTGGGAAGAAAGAAGAACCCTTTCGCCGTCTCTTGGCGCTGGCTCGTTCTCGTCTTCAGGGAGCCGCCATTTCCCTTGGAGGATCAGGCCCTCTTTCTCCAAGTTTGGAAGAAGAGCCGGGGGAATGCTGCAGGCAACCCAGTTGCCTGCAGATTCCGCCTCTTCATCTGCTCCGATGGCGGAGGCGGTGGCCGCTTCTGCGGCGGCGAGCTCGTCACCGACGAGCTGGATTTTCTCCTCCGCCGTTTCAGGAGTAAACGGCGGGGAGGCGGCGGAGCTCGCGCCCGCAACGTCGGCGGCGGCGGATAGGTCTTCTCCGCCCGCCGCGAAGGCCGCGGTTTTCTCCGGCTCGTCGCCGGCGTGCTTGGGTGACCCAACTTGTGGATCCAGGTCGCTGATGAGGTCGTTGATGGCGGCGCGAGTGGGCGAAGACGGTGAGCTTGCCATTTCTGGGCGGCGCGGTTTGTTTCCGGTGCTTGGAGGTGAGGAGCGCTCGAGGCATTGTGTCGCTTGAGAGCTTGTGCGCGTCAATGGCGAGTGCGGAGAGAGTGCGGAAGGTTTTCGTTGAAGACGAGGATGGCTATTTATAGCTGGAAATCCGTCAAGATAAGCGCCAACGGCTATTTTGACCGTTGGATGCTTGCCGCGTGTCACTCGCCGGAAAATCCGGGAAATGAAACGACAGGGTAATGATGGTTATCTCCTCGTTTCTCGCGAGAATCTGTCAGAGATATGTTTCTGGGTTTTCCGAGTAAATCTCAAACGTCGCTTACGTCAGCATGGTTAAGTGCGCTGACGTAAGAAGTTTCTTCTCCGCGAAGGATTGTGAGAGAAAAGCCGGATTTTCAGGATTCCGAGTTTCATTTCACCATCTTTTTAAAAAGAAGAATAAGAAGAATCAAGACTGCTGAATCAATATTTCTCGGACAAAGAATATTTGGCGAAAGACGGAGAATCAGAGTTTCGATCCTTCTTGGGGGCTACTGTCGGATATATACCAAATAGGGGTATAGAAGATGGTAGACAAAGTGCCGGATTACCAGGGTGGCCTAAGTGGTAGTGGGCTTAGGTCCATTAGGCGGCCCAGTAATCCGACGCACAGAAGCCGGATTCTTGAAGAACCCGGATCACGGCCCATGTGATCTGGCTTGGAGGAGAAGACGGATTCCTTGCTTTCCAAGTTACAAGTTACCGTAGTCCTCTAGGTTTCCTATTCTGTAAGCCCTAATCCGGCTATTATATAAAGCCGGACGGGAGATAGATAGACAACGAGAGAATAACAGAGAAGCTCTACGCCAACTCGCCGAGAAGATCACCCTCGACGAGTAGCTTAGATCTAAAACCCTCACATTGTAACCCTGTTTACGGGCTTTAGTCCCAATTAGTGAGAAGTGCAGGAGTAGGCACGTCGTACTGTCGCGACGTACCGAACCTGGGTAAAATCCTGTGTTCTGTGTTACTACGCTATCCCGTTACCCCACGTCTCTACCGTAGTCTCATGGCACCCCCGTCTATGAAAACTACTACGATGTCTCGACAGAGGGACTTGATCGATCCCGAGAGAGACACCATCTTGGGCTCACCGGCGATGGCGTGCATTGCGCCTCTGAAACAACAACCTAGGACGGCGACCGGCACCAGAGGAAAGCAACAAGGGACTTCGCACCATGACTCCAAACGTGATGCTCCCAACAGAGTGACGACGTTGAAACGCCGCCATCACGTCGATCCAACCGGATCTAGGCTTTCGCCCGGAGACAACCACCAAACCGAAGGGACGGGAGGAAAGGATCGGCCCTCCTCGACGACGCCTCCAAGGAGGGGAATGACGCATTGAGCGCCATCGCCGTCTGCCCGAACCGGGCAAGACTTTCGTCCGGTGCCGCCAACATCCACCAAAACCGTCAGATTGGAGTAGCATCCTTGCCTCACACACCGCCGCCGTCGCAACCCCTCTCCAAAGTAGCCTAGTGCCGAGGTCCACCCTAAGGCGCAGCCCAACCTCAACCCCGAATGGCCCAGGAGGCGCAGCCCATCTTCTGCCTCCACCCCGAGCAAGAATGCAGCCACGGACAGCTCCCGGCGCAACCTCTCCACCTATGGACGTTTTCCCCGGCCTTGCTCCAAACACAAGCCCCAAGCGGCACACCGGCATCGCCGGCCAAAGGCACGGGAGGGAAAGGCCTCACCTTCCCACCTCAGGACAACCCCTCACACCATACCTTGGCCAGATTGGGATGGGGTCAGCCACCCCAACGGTGCCGTGCTCGGCAGCCACCCGACCACCAAGGGAACGAGGAGGCGTCGTCTCCGCCCGGCGGCGAACCTGCGCAGCAGCCTGGAGGAGGCCTAGAGCCATGGCCGACACCACGTCCACGGGATTCGCTGGGGGCGCAGACCCAACGGGGCAGCTCGGGACCGCAGGTGCACCGGCGCGCAGCCCCTCCGACAGGCGCCGCCGACCGCGACCATCATCCGCCGAGTCCCCCACAGCCGAAGGCGGTTCCCCTCCCTCCAGCCACCACCGTCTCATCCGCAAGTCCACGCCGGCCACCGCCCGCTGCCTGCAGCTCCACGCCGGCCACCGCCCGAGCCCGCCGGCTCAGCATCCTCCGCCCGACCGCAGCAGAGCCGCACCAGGCGCCTCCGCGAACGGTGGACGCGCCACCTCGAGCAGCCGGACCGGGCGCCGCAGCCAAGCATGAGGACAGCGACCGAGGGATCCCGCCGCCGCCGGGCCGACCAGGCTTCGCCCGACGACCTCTCCGGCGGCAGCGAGAGGAGGAGGAGGCTCGGGGGCGCTCGCGCTAGCTCCGAGGGGACGCCCCGGTGCGGCCCGGCGCGGCCGCACGGGAGCGGGAGAGGAGGAGGGGCCTGGCCCGGGAACCCTTCGGGGAGAGGGAGGAGTAGGCCGGAGACGAGGGAGGGGGGGCGAGCGGCCGGACGGCGGGGAGCCTGGCGGCGGGGGCGGAACCCTAGCGCGCGCGCGGTTCTCTGTTTCTGAGTACTGTCTTGTTCAATGACATCGGCACATGATTTCTCTGTTTTTTCCTTGGCCGAAAGCACACTAATCCAATTGGGTGTTGCACTTTGCTTCAGTGGAACGTCTCTGTACACCTTACTTTGTATTCCACACAAATATTTTCCTGCACCGCAACCTCGCTTCCCTACATATCCGATTAGGGTCCTCTGCTTGAAGTAAGAATTATCACAACCCCTCTTTACTTACATATGTACTTCCTCGGTATCAAATTAATTGCTACAAAGATGTACAAAAACAAACGTACGTAGACATAATTTAGGGTCAGATACATCAACTTTTGTCCATCTTTGTGACAATTAATTTGAGACGGAGAGAGTACTACATGTCCTTATTTGTGGATGTCCTTCTTCCTCTACTTCCCTATAATTTCGAATCCCATGTCACTAGCTCCTACACATATATACACTCCAGCCTGGTCCATATAGTTGCTCAGCTCGATTGCCAAACAACAAAATGAGCCATAGTATTATCTCCAAGTCCATTAGTTCGGCATGGGAGGCATCAGGACAAACAGATGTGGGGATGCAAAGACGTAGCCTTAGTTTTGGAAACAGAATAGTACGTAGCTTCCAATCCTGACATGTCAGGCTTACCCATATCGCACCGTGTATGCTGTTTTCCCTAACGATGTATGATCGAGCCCGTTCTATTAGCTGATACGGGTTTCTTGTTCACCGAAGGTCAGGTTTATAAGGCCTTTCGGTTAGCTGTTCTCCTCTGCCTTGTAGTCTACGTTAGGTATCTGAACCTCCCCCCGTGTTATCTCCTCTTTCTCTCAACCGAACCTGTATAATGTTTTTGCTATATAACACGTAACGCGGCCGATCACCAAAGGTACGCTTTCCCAAAACCCATATGGTATCAGAGCCTCCTCTTTCCTGACATCGAGTATCCCACTACCAAAAAAAACCAATCTACCTCAAACAGCCGAACCAATCTACCACATCATCTTCATCATAGACAGAATCCCATCACCAAGCATCCAATCTACCGCATCATCTTCATCATAGACAGAATCCCATCACCAAGCATCCGATCTATAGACACTACACATCATAGACATGGCATCATCCCACTCCATCGCCCAAAACCTCGGTCAGCCACCATCGGAGAAACTCACCAGAGCCAACCACCTTCTATGGAAAGCTCAAGTCGTTCCGGCACTTCGCGGAGCCCGGATGCTCGGCTTACTTGATGGCAAGGAGACCAAGCCACCCGAGACCATCAAGATCTCGAAGGATGGCAAGGAGGAGATCGTGGACAATCCCGCGTTCGAGAGCTAGATCGAGCGGGACCAGCGCGTCCTGAGCTACCTACTCACGTCCCTCTCGACGGACATCCTCGCGCAGACGATTGGGCTCGAGCATGCCTCCGAGGTCTGGGCGCTCATCACCTCGTTGTTTGCCTCGCAATCGAAGGCCAACCGAACCAGTCTCCGGGGTGGACTCACGAACACCAAGAAGCAAGACCTAACCGCCGACCAGTACATCGCCAAGATGCGCGGTTTCGCCGTCGAGTTGATCGCCGCCGGCCGCGACATCGATGATGAAGAGCTCGTGGAGTTCATCCCCAACGGCCTCGATGAAGATTACAACGGGCTCGTATCCGCAGTCAATGCAATGGATCGATGCACCGTGAATGATCTCCACGGCCTCCTCTCCGCGCACGACGTCTGCCAGAACATGCTCACAGGTGGCGGCGCCCGCGAATTCTCATCATCGGCTAATGTGGCAAATCGTGGTGGCGGTGACTACAAGAAGAAGAAGAAGGATGAGGGCTATGGAGACCGCGGCGGTGACCGCGGCGGATGGCAAGGAGGGGGCGGTGATCGCGGCCCCGGATGGCAAGGTGGCGGCGGTGATCGCGGCTCCGGATGGCAAGGTGGCGGCGGTGATCGCGGCCCCGGATGGCAAGGTGGCGGCGGTGATCGCGGCACTGGATGGCAAGGAGGGGGCGGTGATCGCGGCCCCGGCTGGCAACCCGGTGGCGGCAGTGGCTATGGCCGCCGCCAGGACTACGGCGGTGGCGGTTTCAATCGCCCACCGCAAGACGGCGCTACTCCCTGGCGCCAGGACCGTGGCGGTGACCGCGGCGGATGGCAAGGGGGCGGAGATCATGGAGGATGGCAAGGTGGCGGTGACCGTGGCGGATGGCAAGGAGGTGGTGATCGCGGTGCTTGGCAGCGCGGTGACAGACCCCCCCCCCCCTGCCAAGTTTCAAGATGTATGGTGCCAAATTTGCAAAAAGCACGGTCACCCGGCAAATGAATGCTGGTGGCGGTATGCCATCGACAAGAAACGTGGTGAACGAGAGCAAGACCGTGCTCCTGCCCCTGCACCTGAAAGGAGTGCCAATGCGGCCTATGCCTATGGTGTAGACACAAATTGGTACCCTGACAGTGGTGCAACTGATCACATCACCGGCAATCTCCAAAACCTGATGATTCAAAACAAATACCCCGGCAAGGATACCATTCAAACTGCGAATGGCGAAGGTATGCAAATTAGTCATATTGGTCATTCATATATTCAAACCCCTCATTGTGATATTCATCTAGACAACATTCTTCATGTTCCTAGCACAACTAAAAATCTTCTTTCCGTATACAAACTTGCTCTTGACAATGATGTTTTCCTAGAATTTCACCCTTGGCATTTTTTTATAAAGGACCGCGCAACGGGGAAAATTCTTCTTAGAGGAGAATGTGAAGGAGGTCTTTATCCAATTGTGTCATCGTCATTCTCCACTATCAAGCAAGTTTGTGTCGCCACCAAACCCTCCATAGCAAGGTGGCATCATAGGTTAGGACATCCATCAAATTTAGTTGTTCAACACATTTTAAATAAGAGTTGTCTTCCTTATGAGAAGTCCTCCACCATAGAGTCTATTTGTGATTCCTGTCAGAAAGCTAAAAGTCATCAACTTCCATATCCTGTGTCCACAAGTGTATCACATTTTCCTTTGGAACAAGTGTTTTCAGATGTTTGGGGTCCAGCCTCCACATCTGTAGGGCGTCATAATTATTATGTAAGCTTCATAGATGATTTCAGCAAGTTTACATGGATATATCTTCTCAAAAAGAAATCTGATGTGTTTGATGTCTTTCATAATTTCATGCACCTTGTTGAAAGAAAGTTTGATAGAAAAATTATAACTATGCAAACTGACTGGGGTGGTGAGTATGAAAAATTGCATCCTTTCTTTCAGAAACTTGGAATCACTCATCATGTTTCATGTCCCCATGCACACCAACAAAATGGTTCAGCAGAACGTAAACATCGTCATATTGTTGAGGTTGGATTGTCTTTACTTGCTCATGCTTCCATGCCATTAAAATTTTGGGATGAGGCTTTTCTTACCGCCACATATCTCATAAATCTCATGCCTACCAAAGTACTTGAAAACACCACACCTGCTGAACGTCTCCTAGGTTCCCCACCAGATTATAAATCTCTTCGTGTTTTTGGGTGTGCATGTTGGCCAAATTTACGTCCATATAACTCTCACAAGATTTCTTATCGCTCTAAACAATGTGCCTTCCTTGGGTATAGTCCACGTCATAAGGGGGTAAAATGCTTAGACATATCTACTGGTCGAGTTTATGTATCCCGAGATGTAGTATTTGATGAAAGTATATTTCCTTTTGCCTCTCTCCATCCCAATGCCGATGCCCTATTAAGAAATGAAATTTTGCTACTTCCTAAACACTTGACTTCCTATCATGAGGGTACAAATATGAATGATCTTGAGTCTAATCTTGCAGTACCTATGAATTCTACTAACAATACACAGGCCCCTGGAGAAAATCCTGCTGAAAAAGGTGAAGAAACGAGCTCAAATGAGCTGAAAGCGGGTGCTGATCGCATGTCACAACGTGACAAGGAAATCTGCACCGATCCCGGTGCTGATACTCTGCCTGGAACGGGATCCGAGGCGAATCCGCCTGTCCGCAGCGATCCTGCCGCAGCGCGTCAGTCTGTGCGCACGGATCCCGCGGAGGATCTGCCTGTCCCCCGCCCCATCATCACGTCAGCGCGCCAGGCGGGCAGTCCCGCGTCCGAGCACCAGGCGGGTGGCTCTCGTGCCGCCACGCGGCCCCCTGTCTCCTGCTCCCCCGACCGTCTCCCCGACAGTCCCGCAGACGCGGGATCCTCTACACCGAGCGCCGTTCAAGACCGGGCACAGCAGCGACCACACGGATCCAGTGCGGGTGCGGACGCAGATTCTCTGCCCATGCTGCCACTGGGATCTGATGTGGCCAGCGCTGATGTGGCCCAGCCTACACATCGCACCAGATTTCAAAAGGGTATCACAAAACCAAAAATTTGGAAAGATGGAACTATTCGCTATAATTTTTCAGTTTGTGTTGCAGGGGAACCAGCTAACTTAGATGAAGCATTGAGCACTCCAGCATGGCGCCAAGCCATGGATGAGGAATATGAAGCACTTATGAGCAACAAAACATGGCATTTGGTACATCCGTCTCTTGGTAACAAAAATATCATTGATTGCAAATGGGTATTCCGTATTAAGAAAAATCCTGATGGTAGTATTGAAAGATATAAAGCTCGTCTTGTAGCAAAAGGATTTAGACAGAGGTTTGGGATAGACTATGAGGATACTTTTAGCCCTGTTGTTAAAGCAGCTACTATTCGTCTTGTTTTGTCTATTTCTGTTTCTCAAGGATGGACTTTACGGCAACTCAATGTCAAGAACGCGTTTTTGCATGGTGTTCTGGAAGAGGAAGTCTATATGAAGCAGCCTCCTGGGTATGAAGATACAATGATGCCTCACCACGTGTGCAAACTTGATAAAGCTCTGTATGGTCTCAAGCAAGCACCACGTGCATGGTATTCCAGGTTAAGCAGTAAATTTCATGAGTTGGGTTTTCTTGCATCTCAAGGAGACACATCACTATTTATTTACAATCAATCAGCTGTTACTATCTATGTTCTGATATATGTGGATGACATCATAGTCACAGGCTCCTCCTCTCATGCTATTTCCACTTTGGTAAAAGATCTCAATCAACACTTTGCTATTAAAGATCTTGGTGATTTGCATTTCTTCTTGGGTATTGAAGTCAGAAGAATTACAGATGGTATTGTTCTTACTCAAGAAAAATATGCAGCAGAATTATTATCCAAAGTGGGGATGTATCAATGTAAGGCATTTTCTACACCACTTTCTGCTTCAGAACCATTATCTTTGCATGAAGGGGATCCTCTTGGGCCTGAAGATAGCACCAAGTATAGAAGTATTGTTGGTGGCTTGCAATATTTGACCTTAACAAGACCTGACATTTCTTTTTCTGTTAATAAAGTATGCCAGTTTCTTCATGCTCCTACCACATTGCATTGGACAGCAGTTAAAAGAATTCTTCGATATGTTAAGGATACTATTACCACAGGGATTTCATTCAGAAAATCTATGTCTACCTTGGTTAGTGCTTTCTCTGATGCAGATTGGGTAGGATGCATTGATGACAGAAGGTCCACAGGAGGATTTGCAGTATTTTTTGGACCTAACTTAATCTCTTGGAGTTCTAGAAAGCAAGCCACAGTCTCTAGATCCAGCACAGAATCAGAATACAAATCATTAGCAAATGCAACAGCTGAGGTAATATGGGTTGAAACACTTCTTAAGGAACTTGGCATCAAGCTAAAAGAGAATCCATGTTTGTGGTGTGACAATATGGGAACTACATATCTTTCAGCTAATCCCGTGTTTCATGCAAGAATCAAACACATAGAAATTGATTTTCATTTTGTGAGAGAAAGAGTAGCTCAGAAGTTACTAGACATCAAATTTATTTCCTCTAAAGATCAAGTTGCAGACGGATTTACAAAGCCATTGCCAACAAGAGAATTACAAGCCCTCAAGCATAATCTAAACTTGTACAAGTTTTGATTAAGGGAGGGTATTAGCTGATACGGGTTTCTTGTTCACCGAAGGTCAGGTTTATAAGGCCTTTCGGTTAGCTGTTCTCCTCTGCCTTGTAGTCTACGTTAGGTATCTGAACCTCCCCCCGTGTTATCTCCTCTTTCTCTCAACCGAACCTGTATAATGTTTTTGCTATATAACACGTAACGCGGCCGATCACCAAAGGCACGCTTTCCCAAAACCCATACGTTCCTCATTAGGTCCAAGCCATTACATATGTGCAGCTGTTATTAGTGTATCATCGTGTCTCTCTACTTGCTCATGTGTAAGTTATTGCGTGTCTACTTGAAAAGAACCAAAAATGGTTGCCTGCGCTGACTACTCCTTCTACACTGCCTGCCACTCAGCTCTGCAGGAGACAGCGTTCAAGGTGGTCTACGGGGGCTCGCCTCCCTCTATTCGAACAATCCTAAATGACAAGGGCGTGTACAAGCAACAGAAGCAGCGTTGTTGGATTGTGCTCAGAAAAGAACCAAAAATTATATTCATGTAGGCAAATAGGAATGCACGGAGGATCCACCAGCTCTAAAAAAAAATCAAGATCTTTCCATGAAATCAAAATTCAACCTCACAAAAGAACCAACATTTATATTCATGTAGCCAAAATTTATATTCATGTCGCGAAATAGGAATGCATGTTGGGATTATGACATGTTCTAGTCAAATCAAAATTCAAGCTCACAAAAGAACCAACATTTATATTCATGTAGCCAAAATTCATATTCATGTCGCGAAATAGGAATGCGTGTTGGGATTATGACATGTTCTAGTCCAACGTGATCGATTCCCATACTTCTACCTACCAAATCATTGTCTCACAAACAACCTAGGGCTCTCGCTAGCTTCGAATACAAGGCAAGATGGGCGAGAGATGCTGAAAAATACTACCTGGTCGATTTGGTTCATGCCAATGGAGTTTGTGGTGTCCATCAAGGACATGGTGGTTTAGGCGATGAAGAATTACATCCCTCTAATGTTTGGTTACTTCCCAACATTTGAGGAGAATACATGTGGTTACCAATCCCCTCAACCAACTAAATTCAATATTCAAGATATCAAGACATTATGCGTTGTGAAGATTTATATGCAGCTAAAAGAGTAAAAGCTTTATTATTTTGAATAAACATTTTTTGCCCATTTAAAAAGTATGACTTCAATGCACCAACATTTTTTGCCCATCTAAAAAATATGACTCTTAAGAATTTTTGAACAACTCCTCCCATTGTTCTTGGTGTGCGCTTAACATTCGCATGCCACTGGCATGTTTTATAGCATAAGTTTTTTATATTTTTCTTTGAGGGAGTGTTGGTTCTTGCACCTTACTTAGTATACCTTTCACCTCCCACATCACTATAGATAAACTTCATGCATACTACAATTCATGTATTAATTATATGCATATTCATTCACCTATTATCTGTTGGGCCAATAGCTCCTATGCGACATCTTTCATGGGTATTGGAAGAAAAGCAATGTAGTTTTCCCGAATAGCTCTCACACGGCGTTTATCTCTGCACAAATAGCTAAGACACGACCTGCCCCTCTTTAGCGCTTAAATCCAAGACACAAGTCAACACTTGTCGTTAGAGTTTTGGATTATGTAAGCCGAGGTCGTTCGTTTTCTTAGCGGGACCCACCACTCATCCATGTCCCCGTGCCGGACCCACAAATTACTCTTGAAGCGTGGGACCCGCAACTTATCCAGCTCAGCATTTTCCATGTAAAAGATGGGAGCCCGCATCCGTGCCCGACATTGTCTTGTTCTTCCTCGGTTCCGGTGGCGAAGCTCGGCATCGCCGGCGTGCGAGTGTTGTCTCTGTTGTGGGATAGAGCCGTTCAGACGATGGGAAGGTGTAACTGAAGGGGATTGAAGAAGATACACAAGCAGAACAACCTCTTAAACATGAAATTTTGCTTCGCCCAAAAGTTCAGCAGCATCAAAGTTCAGAGAAGCAAACTCGTCCATAATTCTTTAGACATTTGATGATACCTCAATCGAGCATACAGAGATTTGACCATACAGACCCTACCTAGCCCAACCATACATCTGCACAAAAGGGGCTTTAGAGACATGTCCCCTAGGCCTTCATTGTCGGCGGCGCCGATGTGATCAATATTCCTTATCCTTGCGGGTGATCCACTGAGGCCATGTTGGCTGGTGAAGCTCGCACATGAGGCGAGACTCCAGCTTTCACTCCCTCATCTTGGCTTCCCACGCCTTCTCCGCGCGGAGGTTGCGCTCCAGCTGATCGGCGTTGAATGCCTCCACAGTTGCACTGTCGATGCGGTGCTTCTGATGGGTTCGTTGCATAGAAAACAAAAAATTCCCTATGCGAAGAATACCCGAAGGGCCAAGATCTAATCTAGAAGATGTAGGCAACGGGTATAGAGAGAGTCTTAAGGAGAACATACCCTCGAAGACACAACGCGTTACAAGATCAGACCTCGTTGGTGATGTAGTCAAACTCACATCAATATCAAGATCGTGAAGATGTGCGCTGCAATCCGGCAATGCTTCCATGATCGATCACACGTACGACTTGATGACGACCTCTATTCCCTCGATCTACCGGAATCTCCTACAGCACGACGGCGTGGTGTGGTGAAGAAAAAAAATTCTTAGGGCTTCGCCAAGCGCACGAACAAGTGGTGGACCACCGGGAGAAGGGGGAAGAGATGACACAAGTGTGTGTGTTTGGGAGAGCAATCTCCTACCCCTCCTTATATAGGAGTATAAGGAGGGGAAGGCAGCCACGAATTTTTGGGTGTCTCCACCTCTCCCTCATCATGTTAGTGGAGTCTCCACTCAACCCACTCATTCTTCCATTAATTCCCACTCAAAATCCCAAGGGTTTTCTTTAATAAATAAATAAACAATTTCATTTCTTTATTTTAATATTTGTTAATTCCATTAAAAACATTAATACATAACCCCTTGAGTTAGCTGTTAAATCCCCTTGAACTATTTCAAAATTACCCGAAACAATTTCGGCGTTGTCCAAACTTTTCTCTGATATTCCGTATCCACTCAAACGCATCATTGATCCTTAACTATCTCACCCTACGGTTCATGAATAATGTAGACATGATCGAGACACCTCTCCTATCAATAGCCAACGGCGGGATCTGGAGATCCGTAATGACTCCTACACATTCAACGATGAATCTAGTGATCGTGTGAACCATAAACGTCGTAACCAATTCCCATTGTCTCGCGATTTTTTACTTGTCCGAGATTCGATCATTGGTATCAACCATACCTAGTTCAATCTCGTTACCGATAAGTACTCTTTTACTCGTTACGTGATATGACATCCCTGTGACCTAGTCACGTGCTTTCAAGCGGTGTCGATGTGATATCACAAAGAGGGCCGAGGGTTTATCTCACCGTCATTTGGATGGACAAATCTCACTCTTGATCCATGAGACTCAACTAATACATTCTGAATACCCAATGTCACATTTGTAGTCACCCTGTTATGGTGTGACATTTGATGATATCAAAGCACTCTTTCGGTGTTAGTGGTTGACATGATCTCATGGTCTAAGGATTAGAGTTACTACGTATGTTTTATATAACAATGTAAACTTAATGACTTGATCACATTGTTATATTCACTTTGGGTCTATGTTCATCACATCATTTTACCAATGACATGACCCCGTTATTAACAACATCCAATGTTCATGATTAGTAAACCTTGATCATCAGTTAACCAACAAGCTAGTTAAACGAGAGGCGTTACTAGGAATTCTTGTTTGTTTATTACACACACATGTATCAATATTTTTGGTTAATACAATTCTAGCATAAGAAATAAAAATTTATCATAAACATGGAATAAGATAATAACCACTTTATTATTGCCTCTCGGGCATGTTCCCTTTAGTCTCCCACTTGTCCTAGAGTCAATAATCTAGTTTGTAAGTACTTGACACATATGACAGTCCTGTGTTATTACCATGCTTTGCATGTGGTAAACTTCATCAAAAGATCTGACATGTTTAGGTCCTTTTGTATTTGCACGTCTTTGTGTCTACACGCATCGCTCATTCTCTAGTGAGATGGATTTGTATATATTTGGTCAACCGATGAGACCTTAATTCCTCAGCTTAAATTAATGTTACTAACATTGTCAAAATATAGCTTCATAGTGTCAGAATTCTTGGAAATTCAACAAGTTCAATAAAGAACTCCTTGACACAAAATACTCCTATTATTTGTTGACACAACGATATACTTAGCCTTTGTTGTAGTACCCGGCACAATACTTTAATTTTGAAACTCATTCAAATCTAGCATGGAACTTTCTTCCAGTCTATTGTGCTACCCTTCAACACATATTTTTCATAGAGATAGGTTTATTTGAATATATGACAAAACTATTAGTGTAACATATTACAAAGAATGGTTTGTCATTACTACATAGGAAAATATATCCTTAGCATTTCTAATAATTGCATAAGGATCTCTCCCACATTTTTCTAATCATCAGATGAATTATCCTGCTATAACATTCAATTGCATAGGACTCATCTGGTTGTGTACGTAGCATGGAACAGATGACTTAGAAATCGCAATTTCGATTATGCTCAGCATGTGTCAAAACATTTGAATATTGCTTAATTATTTTCCATGTGGCAAGAACCCCTTCTTGTCATTTCTATGTTGACATACTGCAATACTTCATCTATGTAATTTGGCTCAATCATATCAGGCACTTCAATCCATCTTTCATAGATATCAATGTCCAATATCTCCTAAGACTTTCATCAATATGAAAATATTAACCATGTTAATTTAAAATCCATATTTTCCAATAACTATATGTCATGTATATAAAGCATTAGAGATATGTCTTAGTGCCCCACTTAATTTTTTGTAACTCTCCAAGCATCTTTACCGTTTAGGATGGAATCAAATTGTTTTGATAACTTTATTGAAGTAAAGATTCCAACTTCGTTATTCTCACTTCAACCATTGAAGTATGCATACCTTTCCGGCAACCTTTTGAATTTTACAAAACTCTCAAACGGTGTCAAATACACATCCTCGATCAAACTTTCTAGAGAAGAGAGTTGGTTTTGTTATTCAACAGTCATGTCAGAATATGTAACTTTTTGCTAGAACTATCTGCAAAGATTAAGACATCACTACGGAAGATCAAAATCTTGTCGTATTCAACTCTTTGAACTTCGTCGAAAACATCTTTTAGACAAGCAAAACTTTCAATGGATGTAAATATTCATGTCTTTGTTGCTATATAGACCGTTCGCTATCGTTAGGCATCATGCCTTTCGAAAGGACTACCAAGTCACATCAGGGATACTATCACGGATATAATGACTCATAGACAATTTACAAAGTTAGGGACCATCATTTGCTTCCTTTATAAGTTGTAGGTACTTTGTTGTCAAAACAACACATTATTCTCAAACCACAATTTGGTCTAAGTACAAAGTTTTTAGACCTCCGTGGTTTAGTTTGCAAAGTCATTCTACAATGCATGTAGTATCTTCTACTTAGTCAAAATAGGAAACCCCAGAACAACTTCTAGTGTTGCACTACTCTTGACATGATAACGAAGATTCTCTAATATCGTCGAGTTTGTATTATCCTCCCACTCACTTCTTTCGTAAGAACTACTTTCTCGAGAAATCAACTCTTTCAAACAAATAATATTTGTCTTTGGTTCGGTGATAGGAGAAATACCCAATGATTTCTTTGGGATGACCTTCTAAGCATATATTTATCCTATTTTGGTTATAAACATTTTACGCATGCTATGCATAATTTTCTTTAAGAAAAGACAATTCGGGTCACTACTCAAGTCATAACATATATGGTGTCAATTTTAACGGATCATGATGGCGCTCTTTTCAGTGTAAAAGCGATAGTCACTGATGTATAAACCAAAATAATTGATGGCATTTTATTTATCTTACCATGTCCAACAAGATTTGATTATGTCTCTCAAACACTCCATACTTATGTGGGGTATTCGATAAGCATAAGATTTAGAACAACTCTGCAAATCCTTAGATGTTTTGCTAAACTTGTAAGTCAAACTTTATACTTTATGATCCAATCATAAATACTTGATTATCTTGTTACGATAATTTTTTACTTCATACTAACAATAATTTGAACTATTTCAAAATTGTTAAACTCCTTTCTCATTAAATATATATGCTCATATATCTACTCAATTCATCGATGGAATTTTGTGAAGGAAATTAATCCACCATACACAACTACACATAATGGACTATATACATCAGTATGTATAATCTGTACTAATTTAGTCGACCATTCTACTTTGGCCTATTGGAATTTTAGTTATCTTTTGGAAGAGGTCTCACAAGCGTCAATTTGTTCAAAACAAAATGACTCCCGCAGTCCATTAACATGGAGTTACTTCATGTTTTCCTTTCTGATATGAACTAAAATGGTGGTGTCACAATTTAAGTGAAATTCTTTAATATTTACGTCTTGCGATGTTTAGCATTTAGTCTTATAGATGTTTATTTTACCAACACGATATATATTAACTCATCCATTAATTATGGAATATGGTCATAGTTTGAACAATCTTATTTGTTCTCACAAAAGACCGAACCAAATAACAACTTATTAAGTTCTTAAAATAAATCTTGAATGTTTGGTTCGATACGACAGTGAACAGAGTAATACTTTATTTCTGTTCTTATCATGATCGATTCCACATCTATTACTAGTTCCTTTTAGGACCATGTATTTATTACATTGCGTTTCTTTGTTTGACAATTCATACAACCAAATATGGTATCAAAATCCCCAAAGAAAATACTTCGTTAACTAGTAATACATATATAACTTGTGTATCAAGCATATACTCCAGAGCTCGACTTTTCTAGTTATTTACATTTCTTCCACATACCTTTTGTAATTCTATTTTTAATATTCCTTTTACTTTACCGAAGAATCATTCAACATCAAACAATGCAAGTCGTACTAGCACATTTTCTTTGGCGTGTTAGTCATATACTATCACCCATAGAGTCATATTTTGAGTTTGATTGTTCTACTAATATCACCATATTAATAGCATTCTTCCGAATTCCACTCTTAGAAATCGCCAAGAAAGTTAAACGATTTTACCCATACTTTTAATCCATCCCATCATAACAATTTTGTGATGAAGCTGCTATAGCCGGAAGGAAGGAATTTAGAGGATACTATTAGAACCCAACTTCTTGGAAGATCCAAATGCCTAGCGTCTTCAATCATTGCATATATTCAAATAATATAAGCACACATTGTCACGCTAAATTATACTTAGTCATGTTGCCACGAATAAGTTTCTAGATATCAATATATATTTCACTTGCTTGTTTCTGAAAACAATTCTTTTCCGTTCCTAAATCACATTGATTCTCATAACATTCTTCTAAAGATCAAGTATTATGAAAGCAAACATGACACTGGATTCTAAGTAGGAATTATTTTCTCCCAAGATCAATCAATCATTAATCATATGGAGCTAGGTAGGTTATACCGAAAATCTACAATAGGACTCAGTTTTAAATTTCACTAACATGGTACTACTCCAAAATGGTTTTACCAGATCATAACATTTATATCTCAATTAACAATCTAAGTGTAAGGTAGTTCATGGATGCCAATGAATACTACAATTTATACCAAATCTCTTTGATATGTTGTTCATGATAAAAATAAGTTCAAGTTAATTCAAAAGTACTACGTGAACTCCCACTCAAAAACAACATCCCTCTAGTCGTTTAAGTTATTACACAAACCAGATTCACTACACCAAAACCGATCATCACGTGAGATGATGTAACTTCAAGGAGAACATCGACATGTTCATCATATCATCCATATGACTCATGCTTTACCTTTCGGTTACGTATCCCGAGGCCATGTCTGTACATGCTAGGCTCGCCTGGTAGAATAGTACTATTGCGTGTGTTCCGAGGCCATGCCTATAGATGTTAGGATCGTCAGCACATGTTGTATGCAAACATTGAGTCTGTCACACCGATCATCACGTGGTGCCTGATACGTCATAAACGTATCCTTAATTTCCGATGTTCCATGTTGTTTTCATGTTATTTCTCGCATGTTTGCTATACACTTTATATCATTTTTATCGATTTTTGGGACTAACCTATTAACAAGATGCCACAGAGCCAATTCCCTGTTTTCTGTTGTTTTTTGTTTCAGAAAAGTTGTTCTGGAAATATTCTCGGAATTGGAAAATTCAAAGACCGAAAATCTTAGAATTCCCGAAGGTTCCACGGAGTCCAAAAGAGACCCGGAGAGGGGCCACAGGGGGGAACACCATAGGACGGCGCCCCTAGCCACGCCTGGGGGTGGTCTGGGCCCCCCAAGTGCCCTATGCCATCGCTCTTTCGCCTATATAATCCCTCCGACATATCAACCCTATATATATCCCACTTTTTCCATATAAACACCTGAGGCCGCCATCATCCTCATCCCGAGATCGGGAGGGTTCTGGAGCTCTCCCCGGGACCCTGCCGGGAGGGGAATTCATCACGGGAGGGGTCTACACCACCATGCCCTCCTCCGAAGTGATGTGTGAGTAGTTCATCCCTGGACTACGGGTCCATAGCAGTAGCTAGATGGTTGTCTCCTCCACTTTATGCCCCATGTTTAGATATCGTGAGCTGCCTGACATGATCGAGATCATCTTTATGTAATGTTACATGTTGTGTTTGCTGAGATCCGATGAATGTTGAATGTTATGTCTTATGATTATCTATCTATAATGTTATCTTCATGCATATGTTATTTATGATCTTGCATGTTCTCCGTTATTAGTAGATGCTCTGGCCAAGTAGATCCTAGTAACTCCAAGAGGGAGTATTTATGCTCGATAGTGGGTTCATGCCTCCTTTGCATCTGTGCTCGGGTGACAGAAACGTGACGGATGGAGGATGTGTTGTTGCCATTAGGGAGAAAACAACAATGTTTTGTCCAAGTATGATGTTATTGTTTACATTACACACTTTTCTTAATGCAATTATCTGTTGTTTGCAACTTAATACCCAAGGTTTGCTCGGAGGACACTCTGAAGGTGGATTATTAATCATAGGTACAGTAGGATGATGGTCTATGTATCTTGTTGTAATGCCCGCATGAATCACATAGAAATGTTTATGTTTGCATATGCACTACGGTGCAGCCTTCATTTCTGTCGATTACCCAACTTTGATTTGTTCACCACACATGTTATTTATCTTTCACGGAGAGATGCCACTAGTGAAATATGGACCCCGGTCCATATTTCTTCATACTGATAATACAACCACTATTTCCCCTCCTCTCATACTGCTGCTACTGTTTTCATAATGTTTTTCACACCATACGTTTAACCGCTTTGTGTTCAGCAAAACCAGTGAGATTGACAACCTCACTGATTCGTTGGAGCATAGTGATTTGATTGCGTTGTGTGGGTTCCACGTTGCTCCTGAACCGGTAGTGCGTCCTGCCATCTTAACTGCATCAACCTTCTAAAGTTACTCCTTCCTCCTACTGGTCGATTAAACCTTGGTTTCTTTCTGAGGGAAAACTACATATGTGCTAATCATACATTCCTCTTGGGGTTTTCCAACGGGTGCAAGACCTGCACCATCAGTGTCTCAAAAAGACGAACTTTCTTAACGGTGCATACTAAGGAAGAACATATTATTATCTTGATATTAAGTGAGAGTGATCATCTTATAATGCTACCGTCGTGATCTAAGGAAAATAAGATGCATAAAAGGATTAATATCACATGTATGAATAATGTGATATGATATGGTCCTTCTTGCACCTTATCTCCATCTTTTGCATCATGGTATGATCTCCATCATTCCACCAGCGTGGCACCAAGGTCCATGGCGCCTCCATCTTCATTGGCCATTAAAATTACAACAGATCACATGGATATTATATACAGCACACATGACATAAATAATACAACAACCATATAGCTCCTCCCGGTATGTCAATAATTTACAAAAGAGATCATCTCATACATCAAATTTGCAAAATTGACCATATCATATCACATGCCCTGCAAAAACAAGTTAGATGTCTCTAATTCATTTTTGCAAATTGTACGTGGCTTAGGGCTTTCGAAGATAGAACCGTTCATACCTACGAACATTGTCGTGGTGGTGTCACGGCAGATGCCATAGGATGGCTAAAGATGTGGGGACGATGGACGCTGGAGGTGCTCGGGGAGGGATCACGCGACGAGTAGCCGCGTGAGGTACGAAGTAAACACTACAAACAACACGATCTACCCAGGTTCAGGGCCCTCGTGAGGAGGTAAAACCCCTACTCCTGCCTTTCTTTGTATTCTTTGGTGTCTCACCGAGTAGCCACAGTACAATGTTCTTGCTACCGAGTAGCCACTCGCCTCTCTAGATGATGAACTGGGGCAAGAACTAGGTCAAGATGTGTTCTCTAGGGTTCCAGTGTGCAATCTAGCCTGTTGTAAGCGATCTCGTAAATGATGCCTCACGCAGGAGGCGGCGGGGCACCTTATATACTTGGTGCCCAGCCGAATACGTCCAAACATGGACAAGTGTCGACATAGTGTGCACATCGTCCTTCTTCCGGGTTCCCGCTGACACCTTTGGTTCTTGATCTTGGCTGTATCTAGAAAGTCGTTGGGCAAAACAAGGGGACAGACTGGTATCACTGTACCTAAGCACAGAGTAGGCCCCCCTTATCCTGCCACAGCCTGCTTCCATGCTATCACTGTCAGGCAGGCCGGTCCCAGATGAACAGTAGTTCCAATGCTGCCAAGTACGGACCCAGGATACGCGGGATCCTGTGTCAGAACGGCTCCTTTGACTTTCTGGCCCGAGTAGGTTCCCGCCAATTGTTCCCGCCAATTGTACTCGGGCCAACTCTTCTACTCGAATGGATGTAACTTGACTGATATCTCCTTCCGGGCATCTTGAGGAGAAACCGAGTAGCTG
The DNA here is from genome assembly GCA_028641055.1 of Alopecurus myosuroides. NCBI lineage: Eukaryota > Viridiplantae > Streptophyta > Magnoliopsida > Poales > Poaceae > Alopecurus > Alopecurus myosuroides. The sequence continues at coordinate 664,332,755 of CM054057.1, read as the reverse complement.
TCGACCGGGTAGCAAGTACCGGGTAGTCGGCTACTCGACAAAACCTCTCTTCTGTAAGACGCTTTTACCACTTGCCTTTACCCTACTCGGGGGTAACCCTCCGACAGCAGTCCCCGAAGCTGGTTGAGCCTTGTGAACTCGTTCACTAGGCTCTGCCAGCTTAAAACCAACCTTTGCCTCATAGCCCTCGAACCTCAAGATGCCGAGTAAGCGGCCTCCGAGTAGCACTCTGACAAGTTCCTTCTGTCTCTTGCCTTCCGAGTAGCACTTGCTTTCTACTCTGTAACCGAGTAAAAAGACTTAGAGAATTTTCTTGAATTGAGTCGTTGCGGCGCAGAGCACCATCCAGCCGTCCGTGCAGCAGCCGGACGCGTGTCAAGCATCCACGACCATGTCGTTTCGCTCCCCACGACACATCGTGCCACGTGCCCAGTTTTCACGGGGCGGGCCCACCGGCGCGTTATGTCCCATCAATCGTAATAATAGGCCACGATCTGGTCGTGGGATCCACTGTGGCCGTTACGCGCGCGTTCCGCGCTTTCGTGCGTTTCTATCCGGCCACAGGCCCCACCACACGGCCATCATGGCCACGATTGATCCCACTACGCCGACGGTAACGGTAAACCCGCGGAGAGGGTATAAATACCCCCGCCGGTAACTTCCTTTTCCCCTTCCCTTGCACTATTCCTTTTCCGTCCATTGCTTTCCTCCGCCACCGAGCTCTCCGCCGCCGCGCAAGCTTTCGCGCCGCCGCGGATTCAATTCGCCCCACCAACTCCGTCCAACTTCTTCCACTCTTCCCACTCGCAACGATGGCCAAAGCCGGCTGGGCGGGCTCCACTGTCACCAGCGAAGATTTCGCCTGGCTCGTTAACACCAGAAGAGTTCCTCCCGGCGTGGAGTGTCGGGCGCCTGGCGATGAAACCGTGCCAACCCCACGGGAGGGTGAGTGCGTCGTGTTCATGTCACACTTCGAGCGCGGCTTTGGACTGCCGGCCTCCGAATTTCTCCGTAAGTTCCTCGATCACTTTGGTCTTCAGATGCATCATCTGCCGCCGAACGCCGTCGTCTTCCTCGCATACCACGCCGTGGTGTGCGAGGCCTTCCTCGGCATCCTCCCGACGACGGATACCTGGCTGAGGTACTTCCACCTCCGCCAGCAGACAACCGGGAAGAAAGACGGCGTGGGCGTTGGCCGCGCCACCGACACCGGCTGCGCCATGATGGTGCAGCGGTCGGGGACCAACCATCCGCGCGTCAAGGGGCTGGACTGTCCGGATGTGGCAGAAGACATTCTTCTACGTGAAGAACATCCCCGCCACCGAAGGGGCCCAGGTAGCTGACAGGATCAATCTTCCCGCCTGGAGCCTCCGTGCTCCCACCGGGAAGAACTGGAAGGAGAAGCCCGCCAACGACGAGAACGCCATCGAGATAGAGGAGAGGCTTGGCTGGCTGGTAGAGCAGGGCCTCAAGAACGACGACCCGGTGGCTTGCTGGTTCCAGCGCCGAGTGCTGCCTCTACAGGAGCGCTGCCATCTCATGTGCTACATGGGAGGCCTCCGCGACCGCACCAGGACGACAACCATCGAGATCGACAACATCGACGTCCCCGGGCACGCAAGGGCTATCTTGATGACGAGCCTCAGCGACCATTGGCAGTACGGGTTCGTCCCGTATAGCCGCGCCAAACCGATTGAGCGGGTACGTCCTCCTTACTCTGTTTCTGTATATGCCTTCCGAGTAGATGACTCCGACTAGCAATTGCCCTCTGTGCATAGTAGGATACTCAGTCGAATAGCTTAGGCCTAATGTGCTTTGTGCCTGCATGCCTTGCCGGGTAGCCTAATCGGGAACAACTCTTAGGCTTAGTATGCTTAATACCTGCACGCCTTTCCGAGTAGGACATTCAGCAGTCATGCTTAGGCTTAGTATGCTTCGTGTTTGCATGCCCACCCGAGTAGGATATTCATTCTGCTACTCGGCTAGATAGTGACGCTTCTCTGCTCTTCAGGTCCTTACTCGCCAGATTATTGAAAGCTGCGAAAGTTTCAAGGGCAACTGGGTTCCTGATCGCGAGGAGGACGACGTGCCCTCCTTCGACGCCGCAGATCAAGTCAACTTTCCACCTTCCTCCACCAAAGAGAAGCGCGACGCCGAACCATCTCTTCGCGATTGGTCCGAGGACGAATTCGAAGGTAATTGCGTACTCACTTTGCTTGTTTCCGAGAAGTACCAATCTATCGCTTGCTGTTTTTGATCCACTCCTCTTCTCTTTTGAATTCATAGATGATGTTGATGATGAGGATGAGAACAGGGGCGATACGGCCCTTGTCGTCAAACCTTTGTCCGTTGCCGCTCCTGACACCCGCAAGCGTACCGGCAGTGACGCCCCAGAGCCTCCAGCAAAAAGGAGGAAGCCAGCCGAGAAGAAAACGACCAAGGTAGTCGCGAAGAGACCAAGGCGGAAGCTCGCCTCTACCAGCGCGTAAGTTTCCTCTCCGTTATCTTTCTTCTCGTACGGTGCTAATTTCCCCAATTCTCTTCTAATTTCTGAATCTTTTCTTCTCTGCAGACCTCCCATGGACGCGAATGCTGCTCTCGCGCCAGATCAGGCCAAGAAACCAGCACCGCTGATTAACCTCGATGACGACGAGGATGAGGCCGCCAATGCCCAGAGCACTGATGCTCAAGGGGCGGATTCAGAGCAGCAGTCCCGTGCGGAACCAGCAGCACAGGACACTGCTGCACACCAGGAGAGGCCCCCGTCTCCTCCGGCCAATACTGCCGAGGAGACGCAAGACGAAGAGATGCAGGACAACGCCGCCCTTGGGCGGCCAGAGACTGAGCCAGAGCAGCCAAGCACAGGAGCTGCTGATCAAGTGAACCCCGCTGCCGAGCAGCGGGTAGAAGACGCCACCGCCACGGATGCCACTGTGGCGGATGCCTACCTCCTGAGCGACGCGCAGGCAAGCGCCACACCGAGTAGCGCCCGGCCGACTGACGCGCCGGATAGCGCGCCCCTGGCGCCACCAGCTGACCAAACCAGGCAACAGGCCCTGGAAGCTTTGAGGCGGGAGACCGAGAGGAGGGCGGCCGAGAAGGAAACTGCCGAGAAGGCAGAAGCTGGGGAGAAAACCGCCGAGGAGGAGGCCGCCGAGAAGGCAAAGACCAAGGGGTCCGAGAAGCAGCGCGCCGAGAAGCAGTTGGTTATTCGCGCGCCTGGTCCGGTTGCTACTGCTACCTCCGCTGCTCTTGCTGCTGCTGGTCAGCCTTGCTTCCCGGATTACATGGTGCAGATTAGCCAGCAAAGCCAGATCGGCTTCTCTCCCCAAGATAAACAGCTTGCCCTCCAGAAGGGAAGGAAAGCCGTAGCCGTGAACTCCCCTCCCCCGGCTCCAAGCCAGAACAAACTCGCCACCATCGCTTCTCGGGGAGCCCAGGATACAGCTATAACATCACGGAGCCTCGAGCAGGTACTTGACACCATTGGCTTCATCGACGCCAAGTGGGACAGCAAGGTACTCGGCACGGACAACTGGCACGGTCTTGGGCTGGGCGCAATCGACCACATGCGCGTAGAGTGGAACAAAGTGGATCTGGGTTACAAACCCATGACCGTCTCCACCGAGACTGCCACTCTCGCCGCCAAGATGTTCCTGCACCGCAAGAACGCCGAGGACATCGAGCAAGCCTATGCGGTAAGTCTTACTTGTTCTTTCCGAGTTGAATCTTTTCTTTTCTCCGAGTAGCATTTCTCTTTTCTCATTTTTCCTTTACCATCACCCAGTCCCCGAGATTCTGGCCGAGTAGGCGGATACTCTCCGAGTAGCCTCCAACTCGGGGTGCATCTCCCCTTCTTTTGCCTAACTTGTTCTCTTCCCGCTTCTCAGGATAGCGTTCTGAAGCGTACCAACTTGTACCGCGTGCTGCTCTGGAACCATGCCATCGCCAGGAGGCGGATTGCTGCCCTTGAAAAGGAGAAGGCGACTGCGGAGGCTGCGAGCAAGAATGCCACTGATAGCACTCAGCAGCTAGCTGAAGTGAAAGGTATGCTTTTAGCTGCGCGGTTACTGCGTTTTATGTTTACGCCCGCTTCTGATTTCTTTTTGCACTAACCATTCCTTCTCGGCAGATAAACTGAAGGCATTAGCTGAGGAGCACGAGAATTGCCGTGCGTTTGTGGAGAACGCCGAGGGCACCATCAAGAAGTTGGAAGGTGAGTTGCGGTCTACCCGACTTGAATATGCTTCTGTTCCTTCTCTGCTTCTCTGCTAACCTTGTTTGTCTCTCCGCAGAAGATCATAAGTTGTTTGTTGAAGAGCATCAAGACTGCGCCAAGCCGGAAGAGGTGCAGAAACAGCTGTCCGACCAAGCTGTCGAGCTGGTGAAGAACCACACCACAGAGGTGGCAGAACTGCAAGCCCAGCTGCGGGAGGCACTCCAGGATGCTATTAATCTTGGCGCCGAGAGGGACCGGGCCATCGCCGAAAAAGCCAAGGCCGAGACAACCTTCAACGCCAAAATCGAGACCCTCAAGCAGGAGTGCGAGGTTCTGACCAAGGCCAATGCTGGGCTTTTCGCGCAGATGGATACTCTGCGCCAGATCCAGGACAAGCATATTTCCAATGAAGAGTCCTGGAAGACCCAGCTTCAGGCGCTGCGCATCGAGCTCAAGAGTACGCTTTCTTCCCTCTATCTTTCTCTTATCGGTCAACTTTCTTCCCGGTCAGATTTCTTCTCGGTTCTTCCTCTACCCGGGTCTTTTCTTCTCTGATTCTAAACTTCTCACTGGTTTTCCCAGAGATCTTTCCTGCCATCATTTCCTCCTGCGTGCCCGCTCTGGCCAAGGCCCAAGCAGCACGTGCTGCGAATGGCGAGCCAGAGGACACCAGGGCCGAAATTGAGGACAGCATGCTGGTGATGCGAGGCCAGTTCGAACGCCTAGCCGGCGTTGGCACTGACCTTGTGCGCGTGGGCTTTGCGCTTCACAAGCTCTTCTGGCCTGAGGACCCTGAGCCAACAACCATTCGGGGCCTCGCACTCAAGCTGCAGAACGTGAAGGCCGAGCTGAAGAAGTGGCGTGCTTCAGGAGCTCGGGCAGGCGCGGACTTGATGCTGCTGTGCGTGGCTTCCTGGTATGAAAATCTTGACATGGGACTCATCCGCGGGAAGCGTGATGACTCCCGGTGGGAGACGGATCCCAGCTGCGTTGCCTCACGCAAGCAGATCGCGTACGGGGTCGCGGAGTGCGCCGAGACGGAGGTCTACATCGACGGCCCCCCCCCCGAGCCCGACACCGAAGTGGAGGAGGGCGAGGAGACGGACGAAGAGACCGAGTCCGACTTGGACGGTTTCTTCGATTCGCCGAGAGGCAAGGGGAAGGCCCCGGTCGTCGCGAGTAGCGACGAGGAGACCGAGGTGATCGACACCGCCTCCCTCGAGTTCGGCACCTCATCAGGAGCCGCACTCGACGACACGGTGCGCCCCCAAGGCCAAGCTTCAGCGCCGGCGACCACCACCGAGGAAGAAACCGAGAAGGCAGCTGCCGACAACGATGCCCCATCCACCTAGTTTCATCTGCACATTTTTTCTTAAACACTTATCAGATCCCCGGGATGCCGGGAGCACATGTACCAGACTTGTTTACGCTTTTCTCAATTTCAATTTCACTTGTTATCTTTGAGTTAATCATTTTGAGCCCTGGCTCAATGCCGGGTTGCGTTTCCATGCGAGTCCCCGAGTTGCGTTTCTTATTCACCCTCTTCCTTCATCTCTGCTCTACCCGCAACTTGTTGCTTTTTTGGTATTCGAGTCACAAGAATCAAAGAGTAGGGCTGCAAATACTTAGCCGCTTAGGAACCATCATAATAACGCAGCCCACCACTTAGCCAAAAAGACAATACAGAGAACAGAAATAACAAACACTCTACTCGGTTCCTGCACTTTTTCTTCCTTAGCGATTTTCTTGTGCTCATTGACCTTTTGCTTGTTCTCTTGCTTGCCATGAAGCCGGGTTTCGGACAGCAGCAAAGTCGAAGAGTTGGCATATAGGTTTAGACACAGTACTCAGTACGCGTTTGAGTTCAGAAGTGAAGCAACCGAATAGACAAATAGTAAAGCCGAGTAAAAACACTTAGAGCAATTTTGGACGAGGGCAGTCCCCGAGAACAATTTCAGATTGCAGAGTAGAATTTCAACTCGGATAAGAGGGTACATACACATCTTTGCTTACGAATGAACGGCGGAGTAGAGCTACATTCCAAGGGCGCTTGGTTTCCTCTCCAGATTTATCTGCCCTGTTCGCCTGTGGTGGACGCACATCTACAAGATAGTAAGCATCGTTGTGCAGCGCTTTGCTCACAATGAAAGGCCCTTCCCATGGAGGAGACAACTTGTGCATCCCGACGGTGCGCTGCACAAGCCTAAGAACCATGTCTCCTTCTCGGAAAACCCTTGGGCTCACCTTTCGGCTATGATAACGCCGCAGGTTTTGCTGGTAGATAGCCGAACGTGACAGAGTCAGCTCTCTTGCTTCTTCAATCAGGTCAACGTCGTTTTCTCGAGCTTCTCTCGCCTCCACCTCAGTGTAGAGGGCTACTCGGGGGGAGTCATGCTCTAAGTCTATTGGCAACACGGCCTCAGCCCCGTATACCAAGAAGAATGGCGTGTAGCCGGTTGACCGATTAGGGGTAGTCCTTAGACTCCACAACACCGCTGGCAACTCGTCTAACCAACACCCAGGTGTTTTCAGCAGTGGCTCCATCAGCCTTGGCTTTATACCCGACAGTACCATGCCATTTGCTCTTTCAACTTGCCCATTGGAAGCAGGGTGCGCGACTGACGCAACGTCTAGTCGGATATGCTTATCTCTACAGAATCGCACCATTGCTCCCTCAGCAAAGTTCGTGCCGTTGTCGGTGATGATACTGTGCGGGTAGCCATATCTCAGGATGATATCCTTCACGAATTTCACAGCTGTGACCCCGTCACACTTCCGAATGGGTTTCACTTCAATCCACTTGGTGAACTTATCCACCATGACCAGGATATGAGTCATGTTGCCTCTGGCCGGCTGGAAAGGCCCAACCATGTCCAAACACCAAACAGCAAAAGGTGATAGGAATTGTTTTCAACTCGGAAGCAGGCATGTGAATCTTACTTGCGAACATCTGGCAGCCAGTGCATTTCCTCACGATTTCCTCAGCTTGCTGCAGTGCTGTGAGCCAATAGAATCCATGCCGGAAGGCCTTCTGGACCAGCGCCCGAGAAGAGGCGTGGTGGCCGCATTCTCCCTGGTGTATCTCTATCAAGATTTCCTCTCCTTCTGCTGGATCTACGCAGCGTTGCAGCACGCCAGTTGCACTTCTCTTGTGCAGTACATCTCGGACAATCGTGTAGCCCTTGGATCTTCTCTGAATCTGTCTTGCTGTCACTTCATCTTCAGGTAGAGTGCCGTCCCTTAGAAAGGATAATATGGGCATAGCCCAACTCGGTGTCTCCCGTATGTGAAACACTGGTTCGTCCAGTTCCATTGGGACAGGCTCTTGTGGTGGCTTAGGAGGAGTAGCAGCGCTTCTTTGTAAACCAGATCGATTGGCGAGAACCTCTTCAATGAATGCAACAGCCTCCGGGTTGAGGGCGGCAGTCCCCGAGTAAGGAGTGGCAGTCCCCGAGTAGGGAGTGGCAGTCCCCGAGTAGGGAACGGCAGTCCCCGGGTAGGGAACGGCAGTCCCCGAGTAGGGAGCGGCAGTCCCCGGGTAAGGAGTGGCAGTCCCCGAGTAGAGAACGGCAGTCCCCGGGTTTCCTGCAGCACTCTCCCAGTCAATTTCCATTGGGTCAGATTCCTCACTTGGCAGAGAAGGAACAAATATCGACTCCGAGTTGGGAGAAGGCTTGATGGATGGCTTCCTCAAATGTTCCAAGGTGACTCCCGCCGGGATGGATTGCCGAGAAGATCCCAACTTGGATAGCTCATCTGCTGCTTCGTTCTCTGCTCGGTGAACGTGCTGGAATTCACAACCTTCGAAAAACCCAGTCATAGACTGTACCAGGAATCGATACGATGCCATGTTGGCATCCAAAGCATCCCAAGTACCCGAGACTTGCTGCACCACTAGATCTGAATCTCCATAGCATATGATGCGCTGCACTCCAACTTCCTTAGCTACCCGCAATCCGTGTACTACTGCCTCATACTCTGCAACATTGTTGGACGCCTTGAAATGAATCTGCAGTACGTACTTGAGTTGATCTCGCTTGGGGGATGTAAGCACAACACCAGCACCAAGGCCTTCCTTCACTTTTGAGCCATCAAAGTGCATCCTCCAATAATTGGAGACTGGAGCAGGAGGTTCATACTGCACCTCGGCCCAGTCCACAAGAAATTCCGCCAGGATTTGAGACTTGATGGCTTCTCTTCTCGCGTACGCGGGAGCATACGCAGCTAGCTCAATCGCCCACTTGGCTACTCTGCCACTCGCCTCCTTGTTGCCCATGATGTCCGAGATGGGAGCAGAGCTCACGACAGTGATGGGGTGCTCTTGGAAATAGTGCTTCAGCTTCCTGGCGCCCAGGTACACGCCGTAGGTCATCTTCTGGTAATGCGGATAGTTTTGCTTGGAACTGGACAGCACTTCACTGAGATAATACACTGGGCGCTGCACACTCTTGCCTTCTTCTTCTCGCTCCACCACAATTACCACGCTGACTACTCGGTTAGTTGCAGCAATGTACAGCAGCATTGGCTCCTTGGGTAGCGGACTAGCCAGGATGGGAGCACTAGCTAGCATCGCTTTCAGCTCATTGAATGCCACATCTGCTTGCGGAGTCCAGACAAACTTGTCACTCTTCTTCATCAGTTGGTACAAAGGCAGGGCCTTCTCGCCCATTCGACCCAGAAAACGGCTGATGCCAAACCCGTAAACTTCTGCACATCTTTCAGCGATCTCGGCAAAGACATGCTCTCAATAGCTTTTATCTTTGAAGGGTTGGCTTCAATGCCACGACTAGAAACCAGAAATCCGAGTAGCTTCCCAGCCGGTACACCAAAGGTGCACTTACTCGGATTTAGTTTCATTTTGTACTTGCGTAGGTTAGCAAAGGTTTCCTCCAGGTCGGCAAGCAGAGTATGTGTTTTATTCGTTTTGATGACAATGTCATCTACGTACACCTGCACATTCTTGCCGAGCTGGTCGTGCAAGCATTTCTGCATGCATCTCTGATAGGTTGCACCCGCGTTCCTCAAGCCAAAACACATGACACGATAGCAATAAGCCCCGTACGGGGTAATGAAAGCAGTCTTTATTTGATCGGCAGGATTGAGTGCAATCTGATGAAAACCAGTAGGCATCTATGACAACAGTTCACAACCAGCAGTGGAATCGATCACCTGATCGATGCGAGGCAGCGGGAAAGGATCCTTGGGGCATGCCTTGTTCAGGTCGGTGTAGTCGACGCACATGCGCCATGCAGTGGCAGCCTTGGGATCCTCCTTCTTCTTCTCGACCATGACCGGGTTGGCTAGCCAATCCGGATGCAGCACCTCCATGATGAAATTGCTTATCAGCAACTTGGTGATCTGGTCACCAATGGCCTTCCTCCTCTCGTCTCCGAAGCGGCGCATAGCCTGCTTCACTGGTTTGGCGTCAGGACGCACATGTAAAGAGTGCTCAACCAACTCCCTCGGGACTCCTGGTAAATCTTCATTGGACCAGGCGAAAACATCCCGATTCTCACGGAGGAAGTGGATGAGCTCGCTTTCCTATTTCTCCGCCAACCCGGAGCCAATGATGGCTACGCGGTCGGGGAACTCAGGGTCGACCTGAATCTTCTTCGTCTCCTTGGCAGCTTGGAAAGCAGTGCCCTGCTGGGTACTCGGCACGTCTTGCGCGCTAGCTTGCGCGGAATGAGCCATGGCCACCACCTCGTACATCTTCTTCTTCTCGGCTGCAATCACCATCGACTCCGCCAACTGGGAACCAGCAGATGCACACTCAATGGACTTCTTGTAATCTCCCGAGATGGTAATGATGCCATTGGGACCGGGGATCTTCATCTTCAGATACGCAACATGGGTGGAGGCCATGAACTTGCTCAGAGCAGGCCTGCCGAGTAGAGCGTGGTATGGGCTTTGATGGTCCACCACCTCGAACTGCAGGCGCTCTGTGCGACAATTCTCCCGAGTACCGAATAGCACATCAATCCATACTCGGCCAATCGGGTTGCACGAGATCCCGGGCACAATGCCATGGAAGGTGGTCTAGGCAGCATCATGTTCTCGGCCAAGCCAAGCTTCTCGAGTGTATCCTTGTACACAATGTTGATGTTGCTGCCGTTGTCGATTAGTACCTTGCTGAACCTCACATTCTTCTCGGGACCCAGGAAGGTAGGATCCAGCACCAAGGCATAGCTACCCGGGTTGGGCATCACCTTGGGATGATCTACTCGGGACCACCTGATCTCCTTGTCGCACCAGTACATGTAGTGAGGGACAGCAGGAATCACTGCATTGACCTCCATGGCCCGCCTGTGCTGTGATTGCTTGTCGTCAGGCTCAGAAGTGAAGATCATGTAGCTCTCGTGGTGCTCTTGGTACTGATTGGAGCCATTGCCCCCATTGTTGCCATTGTTGTTGTTGCCCTGGTAGTTGTTGTTGTTGCCTCTGTTGTTGTTGTTGTTGCGGTTGTAGTTGTTGTTGTTGTTGTTGCGGTATCTCTCATTGTTGAAGTACTGGTTGGCTTCTAAAGCCACCTGGTTCACGTTCTCTCTTCTCGGGTACACTGGCGGCCGAGCTGCGGGTGCACGAGCAGGCTGCACATTGTCATTTGGCATTGCTGCTGGCAGGGGAGGTGAGGAGGCAATCATCACGATCGCCTCCCACCACTCGCACGCCGGTAGTGTGGTTAGCAGGCCTCGACGGATGGTGAGTGTGAAAGCTGCATGGGCCATCCTTCATGTCGTCGAAGACAAACTTCTTTGGCTGCTCGGAGTTCCCGCTACCCGACTGAGAGGTGCGAAATGGCTTCTTGTTGCCTTGGCCCTGGTTCTGGTTCTGCCCGTAGGCTCCAGCAGGTTTCTGCCTCTGGCTGCCACCGGCTCCAACAGTCACTGCATTGACCTCTTCGGGATCATACCGATTATCCACTCGGCGCTTGTTGCGGAACTCGTTGCGCTTGTTGTTGCTGAAGTTTCTTCTCGGCTCAGAGGAGTCCATCAGTGGCTGAGTGGGATCTCCGAGTGCGTACTGGTCCGCAATCTTGATGGTTTCCGCCAGAGTGTTCGGCATCTCCCTCTGCAATCTCTGCCACAACATGCTGCCATGCCTGCACCCCTGCGCAAACCAAGTGATGGCTTGAGCTTCATTCACACCCTCACAGGTGTTCCTCAATGTGCTCCACCGAGTAAGATACTCGCGGTCTGTCTCGTCTTCTCGCTGCCTGCAAGCTGACAGCTGCTGTGGCCTATTCGGCCTCTTGTATGTGCTCGTGAAATTGCTGATGAATGCATCCGAGAAGTCCAGCCAGCAGTTAATGCTGTTCTTGGGCAGGTTGTTGAGCCAAGTGCGAGCTGGACCCTCTAGCATCTGTGGAACATAGCGCACAGCCCATCTTCTGTTACCATTCGCGATGTGGACCGCGGTAACATAATCATTGAGCCAATCTTCCGGCTTGGTGCTGCCGTTATAGCTCTTGGTGCCCCTAGCGAGCTGAAAGTTCTTCACGGACGGCTCGTTCATGATGCGCGGGCCAAAGCACTCGGGGCCAGGGGGCCCGTGCTCTCCAGCCGCGCCGATAAGCTGATCCGGTCCAACTGATGCCTTGCGTCTCCAGGCGCCAGCACACGGTCACCAACACGGTCACGAATATCATAGCCTGCCAACTCCATGGCCGAGTTGCCGTCATCATACCTGTCCACCTGCACCGCTGCAGGTTGTTCCACCGGATTGGCGACTGGCGCCACAGCGCGCGGCTGCTGCCTCTGCCGAGTAGGCTGAGCTGCGGGTTGCCGAGAAGATCCAGGACGCGCAGCTTCTCGGACACGGCTTTGAGCTTGATGGGCTTGAGAGGCTGCTCTTGCAGCATTGTGTTCCTGCCCGGGCTGCTGCGGCACAGCAATCTGTTTCGCGGCAGCAGCCGGGTCATACACCTGCATCTGCCTGTCTCTGCCCGAGCGGCCGCTGCGGCTCTTCTCGCGGCTAGGATGCGGAGATGAGGCCTGATCGTTAGATCTAGCCGCGTGCGAATGCACCATCTGCGAAGCCCCAGCACCCGGATTAGCCTTCCGGAACTCCTCGTTCTGCCTAGCAGCCTCCAACACTAACTCATTGAGCCTCTCTTGCTGCCTAACACGCGCATCGCCATCTAAGCGAGGCAACTCGGCAGCTACAGCCTCTGCAGCTCTAAGGGTTTTGGCGGGTGTGCTGTATCTGGGCCTGGTGGAGGTGTTTGCGGTGGCGGACTGAGCGGGAGCCTCTATGACTGTTGCCATCTCGGCACCAAGGTTACGCCGAGTAGCACCTACTCTGCTAGGCCTCCTAACAACCGGCGTGAAGCCGTGAGCCTTGTTGTACTCGAGCTGATCTAGACTCAGCTCTAACCTCACCTTGTCCAACTCCGCCTGCTCGGCAAGCAGCTCCAGGCGTTGCCGCTCGAGCTGCTCCCTCATGGCCAGGAGCTCGATGTCGGTGGGGGTTGGCATGCCAGGCCGCGTAGCCGACGCGGGAATGGCCGCAGACGTGGAAGGCGGCATGTTGCTCTCCTTCTCGTAGGGCCGGTGTACCCTGCCACCAGCCGATACGTCCACCTCCTCGACGACGGCCGCAGCGCCAGTAGCGGCTGCGCCAGCGTTTGCCGCCAAGCCCGTCACCAACACCTCAGCGCAGTTCGCAGAGCGAGACGCGGGCCTTCCGCGAGCAGCGATCACCGCGGGAGGATCCTCCGCGTCATACACCAGCTCGGGATACGCGCGGTTGGCGACGGTGGCGACGTAGACGAGGTGAGAGCCGAAGGAGACCACCGAGCCGCCCTCCGGCATGGCCTTGCCGCCGAAATCGCCGGCGTTGTCGGTGACGAAGTCGAAGGAGCCGAATCTGTGGACAAGGCCACAAACCACGCGCTCCGCTGAAGAAGATCCCGTCCGAACAGAAACTCCAACCAGCGCCACTGCTTGCCCCACGGTGGGCGCCAACTGTCGTGGTGGTGTCACGGCAGATGCCATAGGATGGCTAAAGATGTGGGGACGATGGACATTGGAGGTGCTCGGGGAGGGATCACGCGACGAGTAGCCGCGTGAGGTACGAAGTAAACACTACAAACAACACGATCTACCCAGGTTCAGGGCCCTCGTGAGGAGGTAAAACCCCTACTCCTGCCTTTCTTTGTATTCTTTGGTGTCTCACCGAGTAGCCACAGTACAATGTTCTTGCTACCGAGTAGCCACTCGCCTCTCTAGATGATGAACTGGGGCAAGAACTAGGTCAAGATGTGTTCTCTAGGGTTCCAGTGTGCAATCTAGCCTGTTGTAAGCGATCTCGTAAACGATGCCTCACGCAGGAGGCGGCGGGGCACCTTATATACTTGGTGCCCAGCCGAATACGTCCAAACATGGACAAGTGTCGACATAGTGTGCACATCGTCCTTCTTCCGGGTTCCCGCTGACACCTTTGGTTCTTGATCTTGGCTGTATCTAGAAAGTCGTTGGGCAAAACAAGGGGACAGACTGGTATCACTGTACCTAAGCACAGAGTAGGCCCCCCTTATCCTGCCACAGCCTGCTTCCATGCTGTCACTGTCAGGCAGGCCGGTCCCAGATGAACAGTAGTTCGAATGCTGCCAAGTACGGACCCAGGATACGCGGGATCCTGTGTCAGAACGGCTCCTTTGACTTTCTGGCCCGAGTAGGTTCCCGCCAATTGTTCCCGCCAATTGTACTCGGGCCAACTCTTCTACTCGAATGGATGTAACTTGACTGATATCTCCTTCTGGGCATCTTGAGGAGAAACCGAGTAGCTGTCGACCGGGTAGCAAGTACCGGGTAGTCGGCTACTCGACAAAACCTCTCTTCTGTAAGACGCTTTTACCACTTGCCTTTACCCTACTCGGGGGTAACCCTCCGACAAACATGAACCACAACGTTGATAAAAAATATTAACAACCCGTTATAGATTAGACCTTAACTATATTAGGATAAACTTGACACCATCTCAGCCACATGTGAGACAGGTCTCACGTACAAGTACGCGTAAAGTTAGTATCGGACCGCTTCACCTCACTATGCCACTAAGATCATAAAATACTCAAGGAGGCAATAACAAGATCATCAACGCCCACATACACCTATGTGTTCTATCCGTATAAAACATCTACACATAGATCCGTCTCTGATACCACCGATGGATTTGTTGCTTATAAAACAAATAATTTCCTACGCGAAGGACACCCGAGGGGTCAAGATCTAATCTAGAAGATGTAAGCAACAAACATAGAGAGAGTCTTAAGGAGAATAAACCCTTAAAAACACAAAGCGTTACATGATCGAATCGCGTTGGTGATGTAGTCAAACTCATATCGATCTCAAGATCGTGAACATGTGCGCTGCAATTCGGCAATGCTTCCGTAATCAGTCACATGTACGGCTTGATGACAACCTCCGTTCCCTCGATCAAGCGGGGCATCAGAAGTAGAGGATCCACCGGAATCTCCAGCAGCACGACGGCGTGGTGTGGTGAAGAAAACATTGCTCAGGACTTCGCCAATCGCACGAACAAGTGGTGGAGCAGCGGGAGGAGAGAGGAAGAGATGACACAAGAGTGTGTATGTAAATAGGAGGGGAAGGCAAGCAGCCACGAATTTTTGGATGTCTCCACCTCTCCCTCGTCATGTGAGTGGAGTCTCCACTCGGCCCACTCATTCTTCCATTAATTCCCACTCAAAATTCCAATGCTTTTCTTTAATAAATAAATAAATCAATTTCATTTATTTATTTTAATATTTCTTAATTACATTAACCAGCATTAGCACGTAACCCCTTGAGTTACAAAAATTCCCTTGAACTATTTCAAAATTACCTGAAACAATTCCAGTGTTGTCCAAACTTTTCTATGATATTCCATATCCACTCAAACGCGTCATCGAACCTTAAGTGTTATTGTTCGTGAATAATGTAGACATGATCGAGACACTTCTCCAATCATTATCCAACAGCGGGATCTGGAGATCCGTAATGACTTCTACACATTCAACGATGAATCTAGTGATCGTGTGAACCATAAACGTCGTAACCAATTCTCTTTGTCTTGCGATATTTTACTTATCCGAGATTCGAGCATTGGTATCAACCATACCTAGTTCAATCTCGTTACCGATAAGTACTCTTTTACTCGTTCTGTGATATGACATCCATGTGACCTAGTCACGTGCTTCCAAGCGGCATGGATGTGATATCACTGAGAGGGCCCAGAGTTTTATCTCTCCGTCATTCGGATGGACAGATCACACTCTTGATCCAAGAGTCTCAACTAATACTTTCTGAATACCCAACAACACCTTTATAGTCACCCTATTACGGTATGACGTTTGATGATATCAAAGCACTCTTTCGGTGTTAGTGATTGACATGATCTCATGGTCTAAGGATTAAAGTTACTTCGTATGTTTGATATAACAATGTAAACTTAATGACTTGATCGCATTGTTCTATTCACTTTGGGTCTATGTTCATCACATCATTGTACCGATGACATGACCCCGTTATTAACAACATCCCATGTTCATGATCAGGAAACCTTGATCGTCAGTTAATCAACAAGATAGTTAAAGGAGAGGCGTTACTAGGAACTCTTGTTTGTTTATTAGAAACCCATGTATCAATGTTTCCGGTTAATACAATTTTAGCATGAGAAATAAATATTTATCATAAACATGTAATAAGATAATAATCACATTATTATTGCCTCTCGGGTATATTCCGTTCAGCTTGTTCACCTTACGCTCCTTGGAGCGGATGGACTTTGCGCTTACAATCACGAGAACATCATCCTGATTTTTAACGTCGGACAAGTCATTGTTCGACGACTGGCTGCCGATTTCTTCCTCTTCTGGATCCGACAGCAATGGTGGCGACCATGCACGGACTGCACCGCGAGACCCGCCAGCCTCGCTGTCATGGGTACGGTTTCTAGTCACGGATGCTGACTGAAGACCACGATTGCGGGATTGCTCGGAGCGCCTCACCTTGCGCTTCACTGATTTCATCACCGGCGGCGAAATATTGTGGGTATTGTAGGGATTGGGGAGGAGATTTCCATTCTCTCTTTGTTGGGCCGGTCCCGGAAGTGGCGTGACAAATGGGCCTTGGGTTGATTTCTCTCTTCGTATCTGCTAAAATAGTCACACGGGGTCACTAGTACAAAACTGGATGGCTCTGATACCAAGATGATAAGGGGTGGCCCAATCTTCTCAGTGAACTCACAGACAACTCCAGTATGATAACTAGTGCGCCACTAAGAACTCTCCCGGCTGATCCCTGATGCCAATGCAAAAGATAGCAACCCCAAGGATATTCTCAACTCCACACTCTTGCACAAGTAATCCACCGACTACAAGTGGTCTTGTACCGTCTTATTCCCAGTGGAACAGCAGGTAACACGTAAAGTTTGCAGATGAACTTCCAGATGAAGGCTTACAAGCTGATTCAATCTAGAGGTCTAGGGTTTAATGTTTTAACGTAGTCTAACCCCTCCAACTCGCAGGAAGGGGTATATGAGAGGGGAGGGGTGCGGCCACAAGCTGCCTTGCGCAAGCAAACCCTCTCCTACTCGACTTGGACTCCTATTCGTAACACAGATAGATACAAACCGACCCAATTAAGTGGGATTCGGCCAAATTGGTATACAAACCAATCCTAACACAACTAGGACTTGTATATGGCGCATAGATCCTCCTTGTGGGCGCCCTCCTCTTGCCTTGTCCATCCATGAGTGTTGATAACATAATAACATTATTTTCCACACTTAGTGCATTTGACCTTGTGGAGGCACCATCCCCTTGTCATCATAACATTTGTTATTGGTTGTTTTCACCATGATAGCACTTGATCTCCATCTCCTCTTCTAGCTCATCTCCATCCATGTGTATCCCCTCTTCATGATCTCCATTAATGTTTGTGTTATCAATATACCTGAGAATACATAGATGCAAGGATTTAGGTAGTATAAAGTTCTCACAATTATAAACATTATACTCAAGTAGGAGTGAATTCACCTGTTGTTGTAATAGCTTGGTTCTTGATCTTGTCATTGGACCAATCCTTACTTCATTAGCTTGTATAGGAACATCCTCATGTGTAACAATAGGTGAAGAACTAGGGATGTCCTCATCATCCTCCCCCTCTTGAAAAGGCATCGACCTCGATGCTAAATCATCTCCATGGTAAGGTGTCAAATCAGCCACATTAAAAGAATTGCTAACACCAAACTCATCAATTGGGAGGTCAATCTTGTATGCATTATCATTGATCCTTGAAATAACTTTATAAGGACCAGCTCCTCTAGGCATCAATTTTGACTTTCTCAATGAGGGAAATCTATCTTTTCTAAAGTGCACCCACACCATATCTCCTGGCCGAAAAATCACTTCTTTCCTCTTCTTGTTCACCCTCTCGGCCACATGCTTTGCTCTCTTCTCTATAGCCTCTTTTGTTTTCTCATGTATCCTCTTCACAAAATCAGCCCTCTTTGATGCCTCCATATTAATTCTCTCATGTAAAGGAAGTGGTAATAAATCAAGAGGAGTAATAGGCTTGAAACCATAAACCACCTCAAAAGGACATAATTGAGTAGTTGAATGCACAGCTCTATTATATGCAAATTCCACATGGGGCAAACACTCCTCCCACTCCTTCAATTTTTCTTGATCATACCTCTCAAAAATGTGGACAATGTTCTACTAGTGACCCCGTGTGACAATTTAAGCAGATACGGAGAGAGAAATCAACCCAAGGCCCATTTGTCACGCCACTTCCGGGACCGGCCCGACCTGCATGTCGTCTCCTTCTCTGAAAGTGCGGTTGGAGTCGGCATGTTCCGCATGGCGGATCAGGTGGCCAGAGATTGTTTGGTTAATTCTCCCCCGTTTATCTTTCATGATGGTAGGATGCTCTCCTTCGTGAGGCACGATGAAGGGGAGAATGTTAGGGCAACTGTTTACACCAGGACCGGGTGGATTATGATTCTGAATCTGCATATGGACTACCGTACCGATGAATTTCTTCGGGAGGTGGTTTCCAAATTTGGCAAACTCAGGTCCTGGTGGAGGGAGGATGCTTCCCCTGTCCGTACCTTGCTCAAGGTTACTTATGGAGGAGCTGCTGATATTCCTCGGTCGATTGTTATTTGTGAAGTTCAGAGATATGGAGGGCATGTGGTCTCCTGGACTTGCCATGTTTTCATTCTGAACAGCGATGCTGCTAACGCTCTTCCGGGGGATGAGGATCTTCCTCCTCCTGTGGCAATCCGCATCCTGCTTTCGGTGCACCTGCCACACATGTTCATGAGGCGTGGGTACCACCAGTTCATCCTGAACCACATCATGGTGGGTGGGGTAATTGGAACAACGAGGAGCAGGGAGAGAATAAGGCGCAGGAGGATCCCGTCGACCAGCCTCCGGAGCCTGAACATGTGCAATCATCTGTATCTATTCAGTTCTCTGGTGCCTCAATGGATTCGATGAATGCTGTCAGGGCAGAAGGTCCTGAACACTTCGTGGAGCTGCAGCAACAAGTGGAGCAAAACCAGTTGGCTATTGTTCCATTCGTTCCACTAGTCCCCGCGGATGTTGCAGTTCAGGATAACGAAGTTCAGATACTACAAGTGCTCTTGCCTGATCCTGTGATGGAGTGGTCCAGGTAATTTCTGGAACACAAAGCAAGGATTATTTTTGACAAGAGATTTGAACTTCTGTCCTCGCTGTTGCCTTTGGAGGAACCCGTCTCTCCTGCTGTTCCTGCTCCTATGATGTTGGAGTTTAGCTCTGTGACTCCTGAGCCTGCTGCATCCAAGAAAAGAGCTAGGAAGGCTGCTACTCCTCTAGTCCTTGAGGAGCGTCGGGTGACGAGGAGCCTCGCTAAGAATGCTGGCTTCCGGGTTTTGCCTGGCTCTGACAAGCCGGAACCTAGGAAGAAAGCAAAGTCTTCTCGTCCTCAGACTTCCTCGGATGGGGTGCCCCCGATCACTCCTGTTGCTGTGTTGAGGAGGGCGGGAAAGATGCTGCAGATTGAAGACTCGGAATTAACTGTGGAGAAGCTTGAAACTGCTCCAAAGAAGCCCACTAGCCCATCCATTTCTGATGATTAGTGGGCCTTTGTCTTCTTTTCTGGGCCTTGTTGGTCCCTGGAGTGTCTGTTGGTCCTTTTTACTTCATTCTGTTATGAGGGATGCTTTATTTACTGCTATCTGGACATGGTTGTTATTACTTGGTTATCTTTTATGTTGGTCATTTATGGTCGCCAACTCGTTTTATTCCTTTTTCAATCTTCCATGGATAATACAACCTCTATGAATTTGGACTGGATTGTGTTTGATTGGAATGTGAGAGGCCTAAATGATAAATCTAAAAGAGAAGCTGTCTATAATAAAATTGAGGAGAGCCAGGCTTCTGTTATTTGCCTCCAGGAAACTAAATGCCAGGATTTTGATCACTCCTTTATTAGGTCTTTTTGTCCTAAGAGGTTTGATCAATTTGTTTTCCCTCCTTCTGTTGGAGCCTCTGGGGGTTTAATTGTGCTCTGGAATAGTTCCATTTTCAATGGAGAATTACTAGAAGTTCATCGTTCTGCCATTCACATTAAATTCACTTCAGTTCATAACTCTGTTTCTTGGTTCCTAGTGAATGTTTATGGTCCCTGTAAAGGAGTGGAAAGAGATGATTTTGTTAACTGGCTATATAATCTCTCTATCCCTATTAATGAGAACTCGATGATTCTTGGAGATTTTAATTTTATTAGATCTTTGGATAATAGAAATAAACCATGGGCTGATCTTAATGATATTTTTGTATTTAATGATGTCATTAGTTATCTGGGTTTATTGGAGTTGCCTGTTAAAGGTAGGAATTTCACTTGGTCTGATATGCAAAAGGATCCTCTTTTGGTCCAATTGGATTGGTTTTTTACATCCTGTCAATGGACATTGGATTTTCCCAATACTATGGTTTTTCCCATGTCCAAAATCACCTCTAACCATCTGCCATGTACTGTTAAAATTGGAACAAACATCCCGAAGGCAAAGATTTTTCGTTTTCAAAACCATTGGGTTAATCAACCTGGTTTTCTAGACCTAGTGACAAAAATTTGGAACACCCCAGTCATGGCCAAATCAATTACTTCCAGAATCACTGCTAAATTAAAGAATCTTAGATATGCCCTTAAGGATTTGGGAAGGAATCTCTCTCAGTTGAAATTTCTTATTGAGATAAGTAGTAAAGTGATTCTGTTTCTGGACCAATTGGAAGATGAGAGGAATCTTAGTGTTCCCGAGTTTAATTTCAGAATTATTGTTAAAAAGCACATCAAAAATTTGCTTGCTTTGCAGTCTGATTACTGGAAGCAAAGATGTACTATTGGATGGGCCAAGCTTTCTGGTGAAAACACTAAATATTTTCATGCCAGAGCTACTGAGAGGTTTAGGCGAAATTCTATTCCCTCCATCTCGGATGCTTCCGGGAATTTGTTGGTGGATCATCAGGACAAAGCCGCTGCTTTTTGGTCCTGTTTCAAAAACAGAATGGGTGTCTCCTGTCCACCTGTTATTGATACTGATTTGTCTCAATTCTTGCCTGTGGTTGATGGATTAGAGGGCCTTGCTGATCCTTTTTCTGTTGAAGAAATTGAGGGGGTTGTAAAACATCTTAAACCTGCTCGAGCGCCTGGTCCAGATGGTTTCACGGGCCTCTTTATTAAGCACTGTTGGAGTATTCTAAAAGAGGATTTTATCAAACTCTGCAATGAATTTCATAGTGCTAAGATTTCTTTGGAAAGTATTAATGGTTCTTTCATTACTTTAATTCCAAAGACACATTCTCCTGAGACAGTGAATGATTTTAGGCCTATTTCTCTGACCAACACCTGTCTGAAATTCATCACTAAGATTCTGGCTAATCGTTTCCAAGATAAAATTTCTAGATGCATCCATGCTAATCAATATGGGTTCATCAAGTCCAGAACTATTCAAGATTGTCTGGCATGGTGTTTTGAGTACATTTTTCAGTGTAAGCAATCTAAACAGAAAGTGGTGGTTTTCAAGATTGACTTTGAGAAAGCTTTTGATACCATTGAGCACAGTGCTATTCTCCAAATTTTGCGATCTAAAGGATTTCCCTCTTTAGTGATAAATTGGGTGAAGGAAATTCTATCCTCTGGATCATCTTCGGTTCTGTTAAATGGAGTTCCTGGCAAACCTTTTGTATGCAAAAGAGGAGTCAGGCAGGGTGATCCTTTGTCACCTATTCTCTATGTGCTGGGTGGGGATCTGTTGCAGAGTATCGTTAATCTGGCTTTAAGGGAGGGAAGTCTCCATTTACCAATTCCCATTGGGAGAGATTTTCCTATTGTTCAGTATGCTGATGACACTCTGGTCATCTTACCTGCTGATTCTGATCAATTATTAGTATTTAAAAAATTTCTCAACCTTTATGCTCAAATCACTGGGTTAAAGGTGAATTATAACAAGTCTTCCATGATACCAATTAATTTATCACAGCAGGAAAATGTTGATTTGGCTTCTGTTTTGGATTGTAATGTGGCTTCTATGCCCTTCACATATTTAGGCTTGCCCATGGGAACAACTAGGCCCTCTATCAGAGATTTTGCACCACTCATTGACAGAGTTGAGAGGAGACTTTCTGCTACAGTCTCATTTCTCTCTTATGGGGATAGCTTGGTTCTGGTGAATTCGGTTCTCTCCTCTTTGCCCACTTATTATATGTGCACATTAGTAATACCTTAGGGTGTCATTGATGTCATTGACAAAGCAAGGAGGAGATGTTTATGGAGGAAGGACAAAAATAAGCAAAGAGTGAATTCTTTGGCTGCTTGGGATATGGTATGTAAGCCTAAAAGTAAAGGAGGCTTAGGGGTCATTAATCTTCAAATCCAAAATAGGGCTTTACTGCTGAAATTCCTGGCAAAATTCTATAACTCTATGGATATTCCTTGGGTTCATCTAGTCAAGAATGCTTATTATTTTCAGTCAGTTCCACATGCTGTGACCTCCTGTGGTTCATTCTGGTGGAGGGGTGTTATGCAATTGGCTGATACTTGGTGCTCATTCTCTTTTTGCATTGTGGGGAATGGTTATACTGGGCTATTCTGGAAAGATTCTTGGATGGGACAACCTTTGTCAGTAAAATTTACGAGATTGTTCTCCTTTGCCAAGGACCCATTGTCATCAGTGAGTGATTTGAAGCTGTTGACTGACTTCTCGGATGCTTTTCATTTGCCTCTTTCAAATGAAGCTTTCCTTGAGTTTACTGCTCTGCAAGTTCTCTTGGATAATGTTCAAGTGAATGTCAGTAATGATGTTTGGAAATGTAATTTTAATAAAGGGGTTTATACTTCCAGCAAATTCTATCAGCTGCAGTTTGCCCAACTGCCTGATGATGGGCCTGCCAAGTGGATCTGGAAGTCCAAATGCATGTCAAAGCATAAATTTTTTGCTTGGCTGATTCTAAAAGATAGAATTAACACCAAGGACATGATCAAGAGAAGGAACTGGTAGATTGAGGGGACTGATTACTGTGTTCTTTGCTGTAACCATTGTCATGAGGACTGAATTCATTTGTTCTTCCAATGTGTGTTTAGCTCACGGATTTGGAGTTACTTGCAAATCAGCTGAAGTGATAATACAGTCTTGCATAATCTCTCCTTTGCAAAAAAAAAGGCTTTCAAAGGATCTTGTTTCACTGAGATAGTGATTCTTTCCTGTTGGAACATCTGGAAGCAAAGGAATGGAGTTATTTTCAAATCGGAAAGACACTCCCTTATGGGATGGAAAGTTGGATTCTTGTTAGATCTCCATATGCTTAAGCATAGGTTGAGTGCTTCTTTGGCTGCGGATTTATCATCTTCGAATAAGACCCTAACTTAGCTAGCTAGTGTTAGCTGGTGATAGACTGCCTTAGTCTATTTCCTTAATGTATATTTGTACATAACTGTAACACTCTTTGGATGGCAATAAAGGGCTGTGGGGGACTCCCCTGCAGTAGAAAATGCTTCAAAAAAAAAGTAGAAAACTGGATATTAGAGACTGTCACTAGAGACAGTTTTACCCTTGAAAAAAAGAACATGCTCGGAAACGCTACCCCTCAACCGGTTTGCGTAGATAAACCGCATCTAAAGAAAAACCTGGCTCTAATAAAAGCCCATCCTAGCTGGCTAAAATACACACCGCCTCCCAAAATCCCTGAGGCTGCTGCGAAACACAGCCGACTCGGTTGGATGCATCGTTGAAGACAACCTATATTATGGAGAGCCTCTGAAATGTTGTGCGTCGGTGCGGAATAACGACCGCCTCCGCGTGCACTAGTATTAGAGGCGTCTCGTACGATCAACCTCCTGGTAGGGTGGCTGTGACACTATTTATGTTTGCGCTAAGCTTGTTGACATAGACCCCATTTGTCATACCCAGTCGTACCAAACTTGGGAGCTCGGTCCCTCCAAAGTTATTTTGAGCTTCTGTTATCTCACAGTTGCGTTTTTTAACATTTGCGCAACCGACCGGGTCGGCGCCGTTGGTGACTACTACCCGCGGCGACGGCGCAGCTGAGGGGTTCCCTCGGGTGCGACGTTGCTCAAGGATGGCGGCGCGACAATAAGTGGGACCGATAGCGTCGTAGATAAGAGGTGTCGCTGGCCGCAGGCAGAAATGGGGCCGGCGCCAGCGCCGGCTTGGCCTAGTTGATAAGAATGTAATAGGTGGGGATCCGAGCGACTAGCCAGAATATTGATGAAGCTCTATGGAGGAAAGTGTATGATTGCTTAATTGAAATTAATTAAGTAGTTATATACTCCCTCTGTTCCAAAATACTTGACTTCCATTTGTCAAACTACAGATGTATCTAGACATATTTTAGGGTATAGATATATCTAAATTTAGACAAATAGAAGTCAAATATTTTGGAATGGGGGAGTAATTAATTATCTCGAACACAAATTCATAGTGGCGTCAAGAGGGCCTCCCGAAATTGTCAATTCTTCGACAAACCTCTAGCAACTTACAAACCAAAACATTCCAATTACAACCGCGATGAGTATAACGACCGCACCGACCGCATATTGCAGATGCAATTCCTTTTCGAAAGCATATCTTTTTTATCCTTTTCATCTTCATTATTGATGCATCATCCTTGATATTGTTTCCATGGAGGATATCGCCCAAATGAAGTTCGATTTCCACCTTTTTATCCTCGATTTTCTTTATTGCTTCCTCCATCTTTCGGGCTGACTCGTGTACTAATTCTGCTTTTATTTCGGCCTTCTTCATTGCTTCCTCCATCTTCCGGGTTGAGTGTGCCAATTATGCTTTTCTTTCGGCCTTCTTCATTGCTTCCTCCATCTTCAGGGTTGACTCTTGTGTTAATTCTGCTTTTATTTCAGACTTCCTCATTGCTTCCTCCATCTTCCGTGTGGCCACCTCTGCTAGCTCTGCCTTGTCTACGGCCTTCTTTATTGCTTGCTCCATCTTTCGTGTTGCCTCTTGAGCTAGCTCTAGCTTTTCTTCGGTCTTCCTGTTCCAGTCTCTTGTTATGTCTAAATCTTGCAGAATAACCAATTTCGCTTCTAAGCAATGATGGTACTCTACACATCCACCCGGAATACCGCATTCATAGGTCGATTCCTAGAAAAACTTGCAAACCTAAAGGAAGCGGTAAAAATCATGAGAATCCTCATTGTACGGTTTCCTCACTTGGAATAATATGATGTATATATACCTCATCCGATTACAAGCTGTTGACAGTGTCCGCGGGCTCGCCGATCTCGTTTGTGTGCCAGAACATCATGCCTTTGGATTCGACGGGTTCGGCGGGCTGGTAACGGATCTGGTGCGTGCTATTGGAGATGAAAGGCGCCGAAGGAGAGGGACTAAGCTATCGAAATGAGAGTAAGATACGATGATCGCCTGGGTGGGGTGGATAGGCGCGGTTTCATATACTCTAACGGTCGGAAAACTAAGACTCCTGGAAGTCCGATGAAAGGCGTCGGAGGGTCTAACTAAGTCGCTGTTTTTTCCTACAAATTTTATGTACGCGATACCAATTTTTGTGTGGTTTTGTATGATTATATTAACTAAGCAGTACTAATTATTTGAAGCGTTTATTTTTAAACCCAGATTTGGCAAAACTAATGTGCTGGCACGCAGAAGAGAGAAAACATGACGAAATGCTGAGACACCCTACCGACTCTATACATTGGAGGAACATTGATAGAGAATTTGGTAACCACTTTAGAAAAGACCCTAGGAATGTAACGTTTGCACTAGCACCGATGGAATGAACCCGTTTGGCAACATGAGCACGATGCACAACACCTGGCCTGTTAATCTGTGCATTTACAACCTTCCTCTATGGTTGTGCATGAAGCCGAAGTACATCATGATGGCGATACTAATCAGAGCCCAAAACAACCTAGTAACGACATTGATGTGTACATTGCACCTTTGGTAGAAGATTTGAAACTTCTTTGGATTCAAGGAGTAAAAGTGTACGGCGCTTTTGTGAAGGACTACTCTACCCTTAGGTGCATGATGTTCCTAACCATCAATGATTATCCGGCCTATGGGAACTTGGCAGGACAAACAAACAAAGGGTATGACACGTGTTCAGTGCTTAGAGAACACATCAAGTATTTGGTCACCCAAGTGTATGAAAATAGTGTACATGCGACACTATAGATTTCTGCACAAGACTCATGCATACCGTCTGATGATAAAAAGGTTTGACAACACCGTTGAGACAGATTCAGCTCCTCCTATTTTCACCGGATCACATATCCATGACAAGGTTAGACACTTGAAAGTTGTTCTTGGAAAAGTAAAGTTCAAACCCACAACATATCGTCGGTCATTAGCAACGAAATTTTTTACTTGTTATGGTTCAAAAAGTAATTATCGCTGACCTAATAAATGCAATATGATATGTGATATTTCTAAAGGAATGGAAATACAATTTTACTCATAACATGGAATTAAAACATTATCCTCCTTAGTAGATAAGCCATGAACAATAAGATTTTTCATTCTATTTTCTTTAGAACTTGTTTCTTGAATTTATTTCATATGTACTCAAATGTGACATCCTCCCACTGTCGTAAAATAAGAGACTCCTTTAGGAGTAAATAGTCCTGAAAACATATCGTTATTTTAATCAGAGTAAGAGAAGCTCAACTACAAGTTTCTCCTACAACATCATTTATTATGAAATAGATGTACTATTTTCTTTAAATATTTCACGACTATACCCATTGTTCAATTTAAGTCATTTTACACTTGCACTCACACATGTATTTTTATCATCATGTCACATGACATGTTGGTACATTTTTTTTGCATTAGTTCGTAGTTTACATGCTTGTACTGATACATCATGTTAAAGTATTATAACTTATGGAGGCACATAAGTGTATTTGATTACATCATTAGGAAGACACATGAATTCAAGAGCCATAATACTTTTTCGAAAGTTTATACTCAAAGATATTCTCCTTTCAAATAGATTGTGTTGAACAGAGGAAATCGTAAATGGTAATCCAAAAAGGAAAGCAACCACATACGGTAAATATAAAAACTAAAGTTCTATCTACACCATGTTGACATTATTTTTGAATAATAAAAGGATGCATGTATGCATTGCAGATACATAAAATAAAACCTCCCAATTACTTATCATCGAGCCTCCTCCTCCTCTCTCTCTCTTTGTGTGTGTTTGTGTACGTGTGCGCTTGACACCGGTTGTGTGCTAAATCGTTGTGGATGACCATGCTATCGATCTCAAATCCAATAACAATAGTTCTACATAATTCACCTTCCGCCCTTTACTCATAAGAAAAAAATTCTATGTTGCATCATATTGTCTGGATAAACTAAAGTATGTTAATTCATATCAAAAGAATATGTACTAAAAAATTACATATCTATTGAAGGGTTGCTATTTTTTTGTTCTCCACTTACTCCTCGACCAATTCTCACATTAGTAGCTCCACACTTATCTGCACCAGTTTAATTTGAGCAAATGATAAAGGGATAATGTGTGTATTTATAGATCCAGGCATTTTTTTACTATTGTGTCTATCGTGAGGCACAACATTCTAAGTCATGTGTAGAATGTATATGTTTTTGTACATTTACTATCTTATTATGTCGAGTATATGAACATATAGACCAGTTATACGTTACCGATTTACTTTTTGTAAGGAATTTATAAGACTTCATCTTTGTGCCTACTGACATGCATCAATCTTTTCATCCCAACCAAATGAGATGAAGAACCAACCGTAATTTCAATCTTCCTGATTTCTTTGAACTTCACCGGACAATTAGACATCGGGAGATGAATTGACGTGCAAAATTCGTGCAAGTGTTTCTGAATGTGTTGTCGAGTATGTGATAATACAAAACACTTGTGCTTTATCTAAAAAATACACATTTTTAATGATTTGCTTTTTTTTTCTATCATCAGAATTGTAAGGACTTACTCGTTCATGTTAGATCAAACTACAAACATATTTCTCAAAAAATTAAGACAGAGAACTAACCACATTTTAATCTCCGCCGGTTTCTCTCAAACATAGCAGCCATCAGATGTCGGGAGGTGCATATGTAGTCTATCTAGTATTGTCACTTGACTATTTTTTATATACCCAGTTTATACGAAGAAATAGGTTTTCATTGTATAGTTTTAGTGTTCCATTTCCACGTCCATAGTTTACATTTCATAGTCTCTAACAACTATTTTGCGTTTCTTTTATCTAAAAAAAAGGTTTTCGCGTCCTGCAGACACATGCACAAACAGTATTAATGGGCATGTACATACCGTGGAAAGTATTCTCATTTTCTTGAAATGTCCATGTACACACAGTTTTTTTTCATACCTCACGTATTAATGGGCACATACATACCTCACTTTTTAGGTCTTTCATTCTGACACGAACTTAAAGAGTTACGTACACACAATTTTTTCTCTTGGCGTAGACAAATACTTTTTTCTGTACATATCATGGAAAATCTTTCAATTTTCTGGAGCTGTCCACGTGCATCGCGACTCCCATTTGGGCACAGACTTAAAACGTTTGGAGCTATCCACGTGCCTCGTGACTCCCATTTGGACACAGACTTAAAACATTACTCACTTCTTTTTTGTGAAACCGTCTTGGTTAGAAATATCATCGTATGGACGTGAAGCTCACATCTCGTTGCACATCAAAACATGTTACGTAATTATACGGCCAGGTTAAATCGTAGCCATATATTACACATCTAACCATAAAAAATAATTCAGATGAAGTGGATCGACGTGACGCCTCTATTCACATATATTGCTTTTAGTATATAACTAGCATGATGGCCTGGCAAATGCGAGGGCAGCAAACTGAAATGTCAAGAAAATATATGTAGTATTTCATATATATACTTTTTTTTGATAAAATATATATATATATATATATATATATATATATATATATATATATATATATATATATATATACTTATATTGTCAATTAAGGTTAATACAGTTCCATAGCCAGCAAACTTTTAATTGTGAACAAAAAATAATTGTGTGCAAAGCTCCTTTACCTTCTTTAATTTGTGGAAAATGATTACTTCAAGATTCAAAAATCATATCGGTGAATATGTACTTTTTGTACGTGGGTATATTAGACCAAACCATAGAACTAAATTCACATACTAAGCTAGGATGCATTATTATGTGATGGTACACCAGCCCATCAATAATACTACAATTATACATCCCTATATATGAGTTGATGTCTGGATAATAATTAGAATGTCACCAGATGTCGTCTAGGTATAGTATGCAAGATCTATTAATCATGGTCTACAATGATTAAGAACCACCCGATATATGATTATGGAGATATCTTAGTTCTTGCACTTCACTGATATGATTCAAGCAATCAATATATGTGTGCAAAATATCCTTAGGAAACTAAAGGAGCATTCTAGTTGAGAAGAGGGAAATGTACAATGAGCATTTAGCGTCATCTTATTAAATCACTTTTCCCCCATGTTTACTACTTCGGTTCTGCAATACTTGACATTTTAAGTATGGATATAATATATGACGTTTGAGACACATACATTTCTGTTAAGATGTACCATTGACCAATTTTGTTGATATGTTCTAAAAATAAAAATTCCATTAATAATATGTTTTGGCTAAATTTTAATACTATTCTTTTGTTAATTACCCCAATTTATCCAAATCTTGGATTACAATTAAAAAATGTAATGATGTTTTTCTCCATTTTTTAACAATCGCCTTAATATCTTAAATTGTTGAATCAAATTATTCTACATTTTGGATCAAATCCGTTATTATGTCGTGTAACATGAGTATGTGACATCTTGAAACCGGTCACCACTTCATTCTATTTCTTTGAAGGGTGATATTTTTATCCCTCTATCCAACTATCAAGCTCTTCCAAAACACTCATCTATTTTGAGCATAGTTTTACCTTCATACTTAAAGGAAGATGGTTTCAGCATTGTTTTACAAATCTAAGGGTTGTATATCATTGCTTAAAACAAAGAAGAGCACGTTGAATCACGTCATCTTTTTTTTCACATATCACATGTTACTTTTGTCGTTTGCGGCAGTTATATGAGCCATATGTTTCTAATCAAGCTTCACTGCCTTGATCAGGCCACATATATGTAATGACTCGGTACATGATCTTGAACGTATTTTAAAGTAAAACATTATTTTCTTTTCATATTATTTTAATGGCCATTCAATCATTGAACTTTTTTTGTGTGTGGCTGTTTTGATATAATATTCAAATTAACATCGGTGAAAAATATATTACATCAAGATATGAGTGCATGGATTGGAAGAATTAGTAAAATCATCAAACTTTGTATTGTTGCGTGTTTCCTGAGTACATGATATATGACTGATCAAACATCGGTGTAGCAGCTTATGAAAAACGACATGCTCCCGCCTGACTTGCATCAGAATGAAACAGCCTGTAGCAAAAAAAAGGAATTATGCTTCGCAGGCAACAAATGGGATCAATCGATCTCATAACATGCATGTTTAAAGTCCGCGGTGTCTTTTTTCTAGCATGTCGTTGTGTTTTTCGTGATGCAAGACTCGAAAGTTGTGTACATAGAAAATGTTTGGTCCTTCACAACGGTAGAACTGAGATTTATTTGTAGGACTTTTTGTGTGTGTGTGTTATCGGTCAAAGGCACAGGCCTAATCTCCCGGTATAACACGCCTGCTTTCCAGACGACCAAGTCTAGTCTTTTTTTTCTTTTCTTTTTTTGCATAAGGTCGTTGAAAGCCTAAGCCTAGTCTCCTAGTATGACATGAATGAAAAAGAAGTCCAAGTCAGCTTGGCAATATGTTTCCACGGCTGGATAAGGCAACATGATCAGTTTCACCTTTCTTTTGTACACAAGAACACGTACTTCCCTTATTTGAGCCATAAGATTTAGATCTAAGCCTCCAAATTATTCTGGATGATGTGGCTTAATCTGTCCTCTAATTACGTGACATAACGTTTCTCGTGTACACATTGAAATGTACGTAACACCTCTTAAATTAACCACTTGACAAAATCTCAATGGTTAATTATTGATCTAATGTTTAAAATAATTATGATGATGTGGCTTAACGTGGTGGCTCTATTAGACATCTGTATATTGGTTTTAGTATATAATAATAGATAGATAGATAGAAGATTGATAAATACTTTTATAATTTATTATTATAAAATGAACAAGCAAACTACATAAAAAAAAAGTTATTTGCCGTGTGCCAACACACGGCAAAGACTAAAGTTTTGCCGTGTATTGGCACACAGCAATGATCTGGCAGTGGGCCACGTGGGGACAGGGACATGATGGTTCTTTGCCGTGTGTCGAACAAATTCCTATTTTTCGTGTGAACCACCGTGACATCTCCGTTTGTGTGTGTGTGGTGGGGGGGGGGGGGGGGGGGGGGGGGGGGGGGGGGTGGACATGTGTCAAGCTTCGCTGAGCTGTCCTTTGTCGTGTGTTTTCTTCTCTTGTTGTCGTGTGCCCTTCGTTACTGTGTTTGTTTTTCACGACTAGGCCCTGCGCCATTTGTTGTCGTGTGTGACACACGACAAAGATTGATGTGCCGTGCACCCCAATATTATGCACACGGCAAAGATCGTGTTTCCCGTAATGTATACCCGGACGCCGTGTGATATGATAAATGGGTGACGTCTAGCTGCACGTTAACTCACACCTCACGCCTAGAACATGTGGCATGCCCGTGCCAGGATAAGGTAACTAGTAACGATAGGAACATGACACATCATAAGATGTGTGGCGTCTCTCTAGGCAACGAAATAACGAGATTTCAGTGTTACTAGAAGGATTAGGCGCGCTTTTCTGCGCCCATTGTTTATTTGGATTGCTGTGTTTTTTACATGATTTTTAGGAAATCTCATAAAGAATGGATACATGGTGAAGATATAGGACAAACCCGGTGATCTCAATCTCTTATAGGTCTAATATGGTAATTGTTGGATGAAAAAGCGAAGATAGCCAGAAGGGAAAATTCAGCACAGCCAACATAAAAAGGAAGAGCGACAAAAATCTTGTATATTTAACATCTCGAAGGAAGACAAAAATGCTGCTTTTGCTTAACATGAAGACTAATATAGTGAAATAATTAGTAAAAATCTCACAAAATAAACATATTGATGTGTTCTTTCCTATGAATGATTAAAGATAGCAAGAAATAAAAAATAGATAAAGAATTGAAAGAAATAGCAAATATAAAAATTTCTATGAAGTAGATATGTGCAACTATCCTACGGGACAATTCACTGCGCAACTACAATGCTAATTGGAATTCTGGAGCTACTGATGCCAGTTATGGTTAATCTAGTAATGAAGATCCTGGTCCGAAAGCAGTGGAGTAAAACTAAACCACATCCGGATTATAGATGGTAGAGTGCAAACTGGAATTTGGTCATACTACAGAATTCTAAAGGCGTAACATAATAGTACCACTAAGCTGATCATCTAATTCCTAAAATTCTTCCATCTAGTCTCACTTAGGCATAAATTACTGCGGACCATGGACATGTGTAAGTATCACTGAAAATAGAGTTGCAGTCAGCTAGCCTAATGGTTTCCCGAATTCAGTTTTGTTGCTGAAATCTGAGGACATGCTACAATAATGTTTTTACCCCTCTGGAAAATGAATGACCAAGTATATGTGCATTGATCTTCGATAGGTAGAACATTCAGTTGTACCTCCCTGGGGTGGGCATACCTATAGTCAGATGTTTTATCCAATTTGAAGGACCGGCTAGGTAGAATACACTTACAACAGAGCAAGTAGTTTTCAGCTTTTGAACAATGCACAATGCAGTTTGCAAACCTAGAGATGTGTGTTATGGTCAGCTGCAACGAATGACCTGGATATATGCTCCTATTGTTCAAAATTACTCATCCTAGACCTCTAAATAAACAAGCAGGCAACATTTAATTTACTGGACAACCACAAAAGGCAGTTCTAAGCAACCATGATTGTGTTCACTGTATATCCATAGATATATGGCTGAACAAGGTTTTTTCCAGAGGAAGAAAATCAAATGCTAGAAGTTTGAATGATTGGGAAAATGATTCCTTACATGTATACAATTGTGTACCTACTAATATATATAGTAGGAGGTTTACTAATATATATAGTAGGAGGTTTACTTTTGTCCCTAGTTGGCTTGATAAAAAAAAACTCAGACTACCTCTTCTGTACTTGATCTGAAGTGTATTGCTACACAAATGCAATAACCTTACATTTATTCGTCACACCTAGCTGGTTCTAGTTTCTCATCCTCTTACATTTATTTATCACATCTAATTCTAGTTTCTCATCCTCTCTCTAAGTAGCAGACCCCACATTTCAATTCTCAAACGAACATGACAATGATATAGCCAATGTTTTCTGCACTAAAATCATCCCAAACCTGAGGAAAGAACAAACCAAGATCCTTGAATAAGAGATGAAAATATATAACTTAGATAGATAGTTACAATTCCCCAACAAATTTTCTCTCTTTATCTCTCCCACCACATATTCAAAAAGGTTATCAGTACTATTCAGAGTACCACTTGCCTAGATTGCTTCAGGTGTTAAGGGCATCTCCAGCCGTCCCCCCAGAGCCCTCCCAGGGGGCTTTTTTCGCGACGGAAGCGGCGAATAGCGCCGCTTCTTCACCACTCGCCCCCCCCCCCCAGCGGCCCAAATAGCGCCGTTTCGGCGCTAAATAGCGCCGCGGCACCCAGGCCGAACCCAGCCCGCTGGGTTCGGCCTGGGGGGGCGAAACTGCGCGGCCGCGCGCGTGGGCCAGCCCTGTCAGCGACGCGACGAGAAAAGCGCGGGAACAGAACCGCCCGTGATCGTCTTCTCGGCTACCGCGCGGTCAAAGGCTGCCGGCGTTTATGGCGTGGCGGCCGGCCAGTGCATGCGCCCCGCCCAAAGGCTGCCGGCGTAATGGCGTGGCGGGCGGCAGCGAGGGGACGCGCGCGCGCAGTAAATGCCCGGCCGCTCGCCGCGCTATAAACCCCCCCCCCCCCCCCCCCCCCCCCCGCCGCCGCGCGCCGCGCCCCACCATTCTTCACACCGGCGAGCTCTCCTCTCCCTTCTTCCTCTGGACGCTCTCCTCCTCCCTTCTCTCCACGACAATGTCTGACGGAGCGGCGGCGAACGGCTTCCCACGCCACAACCTGCGCCGGGGCCAGGCGATGGCGTTGTACCGCGCGGGCTATCCTTGCCCGCCGGACATGCGCCTCCCTAGCTCCGCCGCGGGGGCGAGCCGCTGGGCACTCAGCACCGGCGGGGTCCCCGTCCCTCCCCTTCCCTCCTCCGACGCCGAGTTCCGCCGCGCCATCCACGAGATGCGCGCCGGAATGGAAAACCCCCAGAACTACCCGCTCACCGGCGTGGACGAGTTCTGGTGGGATCGGCTGACGGCACGCCGCGCCCGGGAGCTGGACTCCCTGAACGACAACGGCCCTGTCGAGGGCCGTTTCAACGCGCACGGGCGGCGCCGCTGGTGGAGCGCCCCTGGCAGGACCCTCGAGGAGGTCCTCCAGCACATCCACGCTGGCAACCAGCCGCGCCTGGAGATGCCGCCGCCGCAGGCCACCCAGCCGTGGGTGGCGCGGCGGACCGGCGCGTCTTCCTCGTCCGCGACGTCGAGCTCCTCCGCCGGGCACTCCGTCTCCACCTCCCCCCCCCCTTTCTAAACGCCGGCGCGCCCGCCCGCAGGCGCAGCGGCGGCGCGCTCCGCATCGGCGAGCCACGCTTCGAACGCGTGGTTCGCCCGAAGACGGAGAGCAGCGGCGACGACGACGAGGTCGAGTGGCCCGACCAAAAGGTCGCGGAGCAGCTGTCGCTGGACACGCTGCAGCCGCTCGATGTCGACGCCGCCACTCAGTGGAGTCTGCGCGACACCACCGAGGCCGAGCTCGCCCTTCAGCGCCGCCTGCTGGCTGAAGCCGAGCATGTAACATCCCAAGTATGAAAATCATCCACTTAGAATGTTTGTTGCATGTTTATTAAAGTTTTGCATCATGTCATCATATTGATTCCATGTTGTTTGCATTTGTTTCTTAATTATTGCAATTGTTTTCTACTGTTTTTTACAATTCAAATTCAAACCTTTTTCAAACATTGGTTTCATACTTGCTCTGTTACAACATTTTGAATAAAAATCACAAATAATAACAATCAATTGGTTCCATGTTTTTCCTTAGTGAACACTTGTGAAAATAATGGTTTTAAATCAATTATTCATTTTCCAAACACAATTTAAAATTCAAATCCAAGCACCCAAAACAGAACCCATTTGAATTTATGTTGTTACCAAATCAAACCATTTCAAATTGTCTTTAAACCCTAAGGGTAACCCTATAGGAAATGCTTGTTTTTCTAATATTAATTAATATTGCAAATTTTCATTCAAGTGGGGTTAAATTTCAAACAGCAAGCAAACAATTAAAATTTTGAAAACAAAAGCTACCAAATGTTTGCATTTTGTCTAAGGAATCTACCCTAATTTTTCTAGATTTCTATCTAACCTAAAACCTAAGTTTTTCTTCCAAAAGCAAAAGCTACATAAAAAAAAACAGAGAGCAAAAAAAAAAAAAGCAAAACCTACAGCGCGCGCGTCAGCTAACCCTACCCAGCCCACCTAACCTAACGCGCGCGCAGCCCAGCCCGCCTAGCGCCACTTAACGCTTCAAAGTTCGTGCGATTCATCTCTAACATGTACGGCAACGCATCGGAGGTGTCCACCGCAACCGCGCGGCGACGCCGGCGGCTATTCCCTGCCTCCGCGTCTATAAAACGAGCCCTAGGGGCTGCGCCGTCAAAAACCCTAGCCTAGGTCCTGTTTTCCCCTCTCCGCCGCCGTCGTTCGCCTCCTCCCCGACGCGAATTTCTCCTCTGCCACCACCTCACCGGAGCCGCGACTGAATTCCTGCTCGCCGACGTCGCCATGGCCTACCTCACCCCTACCTGAACCGCGAGATCGACTCCCCGCTCCTTCCTCTCCCCTTTGGACACCAGAGAAAGCCCCGGTGAGCCTCCGTTCGACGCCGCGATCTCTTTCCTCTCCGGCCACCGTGCCACCTTAACTGAACCCGAAGTGCTCGTCGACGTTGCAGTGCTTCTCCGCACCGATCGTTTGCTGGAATCGTTTCGCCACTGCTTCCTGGACACCTGCGGGAGCACGGAGGAGCACCACATCCTCGACGCCGTCCTCGACTTCGCCGCGGCCACCGTCGTCAGCAGGTCGTCACCGGGCCGCTGCTTCGATTACTCCGGCAGTGAGCACCGTTTTCCTTCCACTCTCTCCCTCCTCTGCATCCGTGCATGATCTGCAACGTCCAGCAACCACTCGTGCACGTCCACGGTCACCGCAACGCCGGCGAGCAGCGCCACTGTAGTCTGTCAGTCGAGGAAGAAAACGCTCGTCAGTTAAGTTCAGTTAACAGGCGAACGAAGAGATAACCTCACTGCATCCGTATCCCTAACAAACGACTGCAGCTAGCGCACTGGTTGCGCTTCTCTGAATTTCGCGGCAGGTCTCGGGTTCGAGCCCGCAAGCGCCCAACTTTTTTTTGGTATTTTGCTTCCACCGCGCGCAGGCCCACAGGTCATTGTCCTCCTCTGCCACGCGTGCGCGCGCGCGTCACGCTGGCTAGGGGGTCCACGGGACAGCGGCTAGGGTAGGGAGCAGATTGGTAACAAAAGGTTTCTGCGCATTCCTTTTAATTACTAAATCCATTTAAACAACAAATTTGAATATAAAACTTCAAAATTTAATATCTTTTGTTCTGTAAACCCAATAAATAAAAACTTTATATGTTTTCAGATCCAAATTTCCTAAACTTTCCAAATATCCAATTTGTGTACTGTTTTGGAAACTTCAAATGTATTTAAAATTCAAACTTAAATATTTCAAATGCTAATTTCTAAAATCCATAACTAATTATTTATTAATCCAATAAATGCAAATAAAATATGTTTTCCATACCATTTTAAATAACCTATTCAAATATAATTTTTTGTTTTCTGGTTTGAATAATTTAAATTGCCTAAATAGTTTAAACCTTGTTTAATTCATTTAAAATTGGTAATTTCATAACTTGATCAAAACAAATTCTTTTGGGACATATAAAATATGTTTTCCAACCCTAAAAGTATAAACTTTTCAAATATGAATTTGGTTTAATGCTTTGAAAAAATAAAAATTCAAATAAGTTCATGTTTGAATTAAATTCATTTAATTCTTGCTTAAACTTGTGTAATTCATAAATAATTTATTTGAAATCCTTTTTCAACAAGTGAAACATGCAATCCACCTAAAATTGTGTGTTCTTATCAAATATAAACTTTGTTATCCATTTTGAACAATTAAAAGTGGTGAAAACAACAAATGTTTGTGTGACATCTTTAAGTAACCAAATTTTCCAAACTTAACAAATGATTTCCAAACCTTCTTAAATTCTTTTTCCACTTGCACCTCTTGTTGTTATTTTGTTGTTATCATCATGCATGCAACATGCTAAGCAAACTTTCACATGATAATAACTTGTAGATCATTTGTTTCCACTCAATTCATGGACTCTTGCCATATGCAATCCAATTGCATATGGGTCCATTTAACTTGTGTTACCATGTCAACTAGTTTATTCCATGCATCAATTAAATGGTCATGCATCATCCCATGTTTGTGCACTATGCCATGATATTGATTGTTTATCTTTCTGCATTGTTTGTTTGCTTCTTCCCGGATAAACGACGACGTTGAGACCGACGATACTTACGACATCCCTTCTAAGGATTTAGCTCAGTACCAGGCTACTGGGTTTTGCAGGCAAGTTATCACTCACATGAACCATTTTGTTCCTTTCAACATTGGTTACCGATAATTTCCGTTGTTCTTCTCTGCTAGCCTTAGTAGTAGTTGTTTCTGTTACGAACCCATCACATGAATCCCTTAACCTTGATATTGCCTCACCTCCCCTCCTATCACCCCTTTGGTTGAGCCAGTGTCTTACTAGCATGCTTAGGTTGTTTTTGCTCGAGTCTGTTACCCGTTACTTTCTGTTACTATTTCTATTACGTTGTGGGGGCTCGATGTTTAATCAATCAATCATGCTAATGTTATTGTTATTAATAATAAACTTGATGATAAGGCACCGGCAGGAGGCCCTTTGTGGTTTTGAGGCCTGCTAGTGTCGACCCTAATAGGAAAAGGGTCTTGTCTACTGATCCATGATGAGCGCACTAACCGCATGTGGGAAGCGAGTATGGGCGCCCCCCTCAACTTGACTCGATTCGCATCTCGTCCAAATCGCCTCATTTAGTTCGGGTTTTCCATTTGCTGCATGCATGATCTTGCGAGCCCTTGGATCCCGGGTGGAACTTTCGTAGTCGGCATATAGGGGGACACGGTCTTAGAGTGCTATGAGGGTCCCTTTTCTTCGGGGCTCGATTAGCCGTGCGCCCAAGGTCCTTTGGGCTTGATGCGAAGAAGAGTTGAGTTGTGTTGAGTGCCCCGCTTGGTGGAAGGGCCTTTCCATCTGGCGGTTTTTCATGCGTGTACGGCCAAATTGGTGCAACCCTGCAGGGATAATCTTCTCGAGAAGCCGTTTTCCGCGGTTATGGATTACTTGGTGAAAGTACTGGCTAACAAGTACTCGGGACAACTTAAACCTAATGATTAACAACCTTACACCCAATGATTAACAACTTGACTAGTAATAAGCTTATTGACACAATAATCTGAACCATCATTAATCCAACTGTGTGAGTTATCCTCGGATTGTTTCTTTGGACAAGGGGCGAGATCCAGGATGGGTTTGTTTGAGGTTATCTTTCAGTTGGTTACAATACTCGATCTTATCTCCTTTCTGTTAGCCGGAAGTGGTAGAATCTCTGTAGTTGGTTAGCGCAGCCAGTTGCAGCATCTTTTATATTCCCCTTCCTTCCGTTGAACCCAAAGCATCTGTGATTGGTGTTGACGGGTTACACTTTGGTGAATTGTGAGTCTTGCTTGCCAGTACGTTTATGTACTGACCCCTTTGGGGCTGTGGTTTCCGCAGACCTACGTTTCCGAAGATCTACATGGTGGCTACTACGTGGAGTATGACGAGACTGCTGACGAGTAGATAGCGGACCCGGGCAGGATCCGAGACTTCGTGGATGGGCTCCGTCTTTTCGTTTCCGGCCTCTTAGGCCTATTTGGTTCTTGTCTGTACTCAGACATGTTGAATGCTTCCACTGTGATGTAATGAATGCTATGTTGGGACATGTGTCCTCTGGATGATTGTATTTGCTATTTCTGCCTTAGTGAAGGCCATTTGCAACTTGTTTCAATCTTTTGTGTCTTAGAGGCATGTTGTGTTATCCTTTTGTTCAAAACCGTTGACGTACCATGTGTGTATGGTATGAAGTACGTCAATGGTAGTATCCTGATTTCTACGGGATAGTTTACATCGACGGTGAACAGTAACGGTTGGTTGTCGCACATAAGTGCTGGCCTACCCGTAAGGGGACGCGGGAGCCGTTAAGCCCCGTAATCCAACCAAAATACTGTTCAGTTCGTACGGTGAGTATCCTCTAGAAGTCCGGGTGCGACAAATGGTATCAGAGCCTGTCTGCCTGTAGGATCCCTTTTTACTGGTCGCAGTTGAGTCTAGAAACTATTTTGTAGCTATATAGGAAAAATGAAACGTGAGAGTAGGAATTCTGCCATTTTTCTTCTTTCCCCACCCACCCACCCTTTTCTGGTAAGGAAGTGCAACGTTGTTTTCCATTCTCATCTAAACTTTCAAGTTAGGATTTCACGAATTCTGGTTTCTCTAGGATGGTTATATCTACTAGACCATAAGAATGGAGGTGGTTGTGACATGATTTATCATGTTGCCTACTCACGATTGAGAACGGAGGCGTGTAAGCCCCGGAAGCAGATCCTCTATTCTTTAAGCAGTAGATATTAATCCTTTAGAAGCCCGGATGGGGTTTTCCGTAGTACCTCAGGAGTGTTTTGTTCTCGTGTTTTTTCCAGGTGTTGCTTCGTTATCCTGTTCTTCTCAACATCCTTTTCGTCCGTTGAAATCTTGTTGTTGTTTTCCACTTCAATTATTCTACCGGCGTCTAATCAAAACTTCCCAAATATCAAGTCTATCTGGCCAGAAAGGTTGTTGTTGTTGTTGATTTTAGTATGCCTCCCACCTACTGAATCACCACATTCCAGATAATCTATTCTCCAAATGAATCAAATTCTATCCAGCTATACACCCTCGATACAAAACCTCTCCCTTTACTTGAAAATGTGCGGTGGTTTGCAAATTCCTGACGTCTATCCAAGGTGCACGATGTGTTTAACGTATCACAGCTCAAGAGGATCTTCCCAGGAAGTTTCCGGACCTTTTCTTTTCTCAGCAGGAATCTCGGGGCGCGATTCCTTCAAGGGGTGGCGTTTTGTAACATCCCAAGTATGAAAATCATCCACTTAGAATGTTTGTTGCATGTTTATTAAAGTTTTGCAACATGTCATCAAATTGATTCCATGTTGTTTGCATTTGTTTCTTAATTATTGCAATTGTTTTCTACTGTTTTTTACAATTCAAATTCAAACCTTTTTCAAACATTGGTTTCATACTTGCTCTGTTACAACATTTTGAATAAAAATCACAAATAATAACAATCAATTGGTTCCATGTTTTTCCTTAGTGAACACTTGTGAAAATAATGGTTTTAAATCAATTATTCATTTTCCAAACACAATTTAAAATTCAAATCCAAGCACCCAAAACAGAACCCATTTGAATTTATGTTGTTACCAAATCAAACCATTTCAAATTGTCTTTAAACCCTAAGGGTAACCCTATAGGAAATGCTTGTTTTTCTAATATTAATTAATATTGCAAATTTTCATTCAAGTGGGGTTAAATTTCAAACAGCAAGCAAACAATTAAAATTTTGAAAACAAAAGCTACCAAATGTTTGCATTTTGTCTAAGGAATCTACCCTAATTTTTCTAGATTTCTATCTAACCTAAAACCTAAGTTTTTCTTCCAAAAGCAAAAGCTACATAAAAAAAACAGAGAGCAAAAAAATAAAATAAAAGCAAAACCTACAGCGCGCGCGTCAGCTAACCCTACCCAGCCCACCTAACCTAACGCGCGCGCAGCCCAGCCCGCCTAGCGCCACTTAACGCTTCAAAGTTCGTGCGATTCATCTCTAACCTGTACGGCAACGCATCGGAGGTGTCCACCGCAACCGCGCGGCGACGCCGGCGGCTATTCCCTGCCTCCGCGTCTATCAAACGAGCCCTAGGGGCTGCGCCGTCAAAAACCCTAGCCTAGGTCCTGTTTTCCCCTCTCCGCCGCCGTCGTTCGCCTCCTCCCCGACGCGAATTTCTCCTCTGCCACCACCTCACCGGAGCCGCGACTGAATTCCTGCTCGCCGCCGTCGCCATGGCCTACCTCACCCCTACCTGAACTGCGAGATCGACTCCCCGCTCCTTCCTCTCCCCTTTGGACACCAGAGAAAACCCCGGTGAGCCTCCGTTCGACGCCGCGATCTCTTTCCTCTCCGGCCACCGTGCCACCTTAACTGAACCCGAAGTGCTCGTCGACGTTGCAGTGCTTCTCCGCACCGATCGTTTGCTGGAATCGTTTCGCCACTGCTTCCTCGACGCCTTGGACACCCGCGGGAGCACGGAGGAGCACCACATCCTCGACGCCGTCCTCGACTTCGCCGCGGCCACCGTCGTCAGCAGGTCGTCACCGGGCTGCTGCTTCGATTACTCCGGCAGTGAGCACCGTTTTCCTTCCACTCTCTCCCTCCTCTGCATCCGTGCATGATCTGCAACGTCCAGCAACCACTCGTGCACGTCCACAGTCACCGCAACGCCGGCGAGCAGCGCCACCGTAGTCTGTCAGTCGAGGAAGAAAACGCTCGTCAGTTAAGTTCAGTTAACAGGCGAACGAAGATAACCTCACTGCATCCGTATCCCTAACAAACGACTGCAGCTAGCGCACTGGTTGCGCTTCTCTG
Organism: Alopecurus myosuroides; assembly: GCA_028641055.1. Classification (NCBI taxonomy): domain Eukaryota; kingdom Viridiplantae; phylum Streptophyta; class Magnoliopsida; order Poales; family Poaceae; genus Alopecurus; species Alopecurus myosuroides. The sequence continues at coordinate 664,290,909 of CM054057.1, read as the reverse complement.
AATTTCGCGGCAGGTCTCGGGTTCGAGCCCGCAAGCGCCCAACTTTTTTTTGGTATTTTGCTTCCACCGCGCGCAGGCCCACAGGTCATTGTCCTCCTCTGCCACGCGTGCGCGCGCGCGCCACGCTGGCTAGGGGGTCCACGGGACAGCGGCTAGGGTAGGGAGCAGATCGGTAACAAAAGGTTTCTGCGCATTCCTTTTAATTACTAAATCCATTTAAACAACAAATTTGAATATAAAACTTCAAAATTTAATATCTTTTGTTCTGTAAACCCAATAAATAAAAACTTTATATGTTTTCAGATCCAAATTTCCTAAACTTTCCAAATATCCAATTTGTGTACTGTTTTGGAAACTTCAAATGTATTTAAAATTCAAACTTAATTTCAAATGCTAATTTCTAAAATCCATAACTAATTATTTATTAATCCAATAAATGCAAATAAAATATGTTTTCCATACCATTTTAAATAACCTATTCAAATATAAATTTTGTTTTCTGGTTTGAATAATTTAAATTGCCTAAATATTTTAAACCTTGTTTAATTCATTTAAAATTGGTAATTTCATAACTTGATCAAAACAAATTCTTTTGGGACATATAAAATATGTTTTCCAACCCTAAAAGTATAAACTTTTCAAATATGAATTTGGTTTAATGCTTTGAAAAAATAAAAATTCAAATAAGTTCATGTTTGAATTAAATTCATTTAATTCTTGCTTAAACTTGTGTAATTCATAAATAATTTATTTGAAATCCTTTTTCAACAAGTGAAACATGCAATCCACCTAAAATTGTGTGTTCTTATCAAATATAAACTTTGTTATCCATTTTGAACAATTAAAAGTGGTGAAAACAACAAATGTTTGTGTGACATCTTTAAGTAACCAAATTTTCCAAACTTAACAAATGATTTCCAAACCTTCTTAAATTCTTTTTCCACTTGCACCTCTTGTTGTTATTTTGTTGTTATCATCATGCATGCAACATGCTAAGCAAACTTTCACATGATAATAACTTGTAGATCATTTGTTTCCACTCAATTCATGGACTCTTGCCATATGCAATCCAATTGCATATGGGTCCATTTAACTTGTATTACCATGTCAACTAGTTTATTCCATGCATCAATTAAATGGTCATGCATCATCCCATGTTTGTGCACTATGCCATGATATTGATTGTTTATCTTTTTGCATTGTTTGTTTGCTTCTTCCCGGATAAACGACGACGTTGAGACCGACGATACTTACGACATCCCTTCTAAGGATTTAGCTCAGTACCAGGCTACTGGGTTTTGCAGGCAAGTTATCACTCACATGAACCACTGTGTTCCTTTCAACATTGGTTACCGATACTTTCCGTTGTTCTTCTCTGCTAGCCTTAGTAGTAGTTGTTTCTGTTACGAACCCATCACATGAATCCCTTAACCTTGATATTGCCTCACCTCCCCTCCTATCACCCCTTTGGTTGAGCCAGTGTCTTACTAGCATGCTTAGGTTGCTTTTGCTCGAGTCTGTTACCCGTTACTTTCTGTTACTATTTCTATTACGTTGTGGGGGCTCGATGTTTAATCAATCAATCATGCTAATGTTATTGTTATTAATAATAAACTTGATGATAAGGCACCGGCAGGAGGCCCTTTGTGGTTTTGAGGCCTGCTAGTGTCGACCCTAATAGGAAAAGGGTCTTGTCTACTGATCCATGATGAGCGCACTAACCGCATGTGGGAAGCGAGTATGGGCGCCCCCTCAACTTGACTTGATTCGCATCTCGTCCAAATCGCCTCATTTAGTTCGGGTTTTCCATTTGCTGCATGCATGATCTTGCGAGCCCTTGGATCCCGGGTGGAACTTTCGTAGTCGGCATATAGGGGGACACGGTCTTAGAGTGCTATGAGGGTCCCTTTTCTTCGGGGCTCGATTAGCCGTGCGCCCAAGGTCCTTTGGGCTTGATGCGAAGAAGAGTTGAGTTGTGTTGAGTGCCCCGCTTGGTGGAAGGGCCTTTCCATCTGGCGGGTTATTCATGCGTGTACGGCCAAATTGGTGCAACCCTGCAGGATAATCTTCTCGAGAAGCCGTGTTTCCGCGGTTATGGATTACTTGGTGAAAGTACTGGCTAACAAGTACTCAGGACAACTTAAACCTAATGATTAACAACCTTACACCCAATGATTAACAACTTGACTAGTAATAAGCTTATTGACACAATAATCTGACCCATCATTAATCCAACTGTGTGAGTTATCCTCGGATTGCTTCTTTGGACAAGGGGCGAGATCCAGGATGGGTTTGTTTGAGGTTATCTTTCAGTTGGTTACAATACTCGATCTTATCTCCTTTCTGTTAGCCGGAAGTGGTAGAATCTCTGTAGTTGGTTAGCGCAGCCAGTTGCAGCATCTTTTATATTCCCCTTCCTTCCGTTGAACCCAAAGCATCTGTGCTTGGTGTTGACGGGTTACACTTTGGTGAATTGTGAGTCTTGCTTGCCAGTACGTTTATGTACTGACCCCTTTGGGGCTGTGGTTTCCGCAGACCTCCGTTTCCGAAGATCTACATGGTGGCTACTACGTGGAGTATGACGAGACTGCTGACGAGTAGATAGCGGACCCGGGCAGGATCCGAGACTTCGTGGATGGGCTCCGTCTTTTCGTTTCCGGCCTCTTAGGCCTATTTGGTTCTTGTCTGTACTCAGACATGTTGAATGCTTCCGCTGTGATGTAATGAATGCTATGTTGGGACATGTGTCCTCTGGATGATTGTTTTGCTATTTCTGCCTTAGTGAAGGCCATTTGCAACTTGTTTCAATCTTTTGTGTCTTAGAGGCATGTTTGTGTTATCCTTTTGTTCAAAACCGTTGACGTACCATGTGTGTATGGTATGAAGTACGTCAATGGTAGTATCCTGATTTCTACGGGATAGTTTACATCGACGGTGAACAGTAACGGTTGCTTGTCGCACATAAGTGCTGGCCTACCCGTAAGGGGACCGGGAGAAGCCCCCGTAATCCAACCAAATAATGTTCAGTTCGTACGGTGAGTATCCTCTAGAAGTCCGGGTGCGACAAATGGTATCAGAGCCTGTCTGCCTGTAGGATCCCTTTTTACTGGTCGTTTGAGTCTAGAAACTATTGTAGCTATATAGGAAAAATGAAACGTGAGAGTAGGAATTCTGCCATTTTTCTTATTTCCCCACCCACCCACCCTTTTCTGGTAAGGAAGTGCAACGTTGTTTCCATTCTCATCTAAACTTTCAAGTTAGGATTGCACGAATTCTGGTTTCTCTAGGATGGTTATATCTACTAGACCGTAAGAATGGAGGTTGTGACATGATTTATCATGTTGCCTACTCACGATTGAGAACGGAGGCGTGTAAGCCCCGGAAGCAGATCCTCTATTCTTTAAGCAGTAGATATTAATCCTTTAGAAGCCCGGATGGGGTTTTCCGTAGTACCTCAGGAGTGTTTTGTTCTCGTGTTTTTTCCAGGTGTTGCTTCGTTATCCTGTTCTTCTCAACATCCTTTTCGTCCGTTGAAATCTTGTTGTTGTTTTCCACTTCAATTATTCTACCGGCGTCTAATCAAAACTTCCCAAATATCAAGTCTATCTGGCCAGAAAGGTTGTTGTTGTTGTTGTTGATTTTAGTATGCCTCCCACCTACTGAATCACCACATTCCAGATAATCTATTCTCCAAATGAATCAAATTCTATCCAGCTATACACCCTCGATACAAAACCTCTCCCTTTACTTGAAAATGTGCGGTGGTTTGCAAATTCCTGACGTATATCCAAGGTGCACGATGTGTTTAACGTGTCACAGCTCAAGAGGATCTTCCCAAGAAGTTTCCGGACCTTTTCTTTTCTCAGCAGGAATCTCGGGGCGCAATTCCTTCAAGGGGGGGCGTTTTGTAACATCCCAAGTATGAAAATCATCCACTTAGAATGTTTGTTGCATGTTTATTAAAGTTTTGCATCATGTCATCATATTGATTCCATGTTGTTTGCATTTGTTTCTTAATTATTGCAATTGTTTTCTACTGTTTTTTACAATTCAAATTCAAACCTTTTTTAAACATTGGTTTCATACTTGCTCTGTTACAACATTTTGAATAAAAATCACAAATAATAACAATCAATTGGTTCCATGTTTTTCCTTAGTGAACACTTGTGAAAATAATGGTTTTAAATCAATTATTCATTTTCCAAACACAATTTAAAATTCAAATCCAAGCACCCAAAACAGAACCCATTTGAATTTATGTTGTTACCAAATCAAACCATTTCAAATTGTCTTTAAACCCTAAGGGTAACCCTATAGGAAATGCTTGTTTTTCTAATATTAATTAATATTGCAAATTTCATTCAAGTGGGGTTAAATTTCAAACAGCAAGCAAACAATTAAAATTTTGAAAACAAAAGCTACCAAATGTTTGCATTTTGTCTAAGGAATCTACCCTAATTTTTCTAGATTTCTATCTAACCTAAAACCTAAGTTTTTCTTCCAAAAGCAAAAGCTACATAAAAAAAACATAGAGCAAAAAAATAAAATAAAAGCAAAACCTACAGCGCGCGCGTCAGCTAACCCTACCCAGCCCACCTAACCTAACGCGCGCGCAGCCCAGCCCGCCTAGCGCCACTTAACGCTTCAAAGTTCGTGCGATTCATCTCTAACCTGTACGGCAACGCATCGGAGGTGTCCACCGCAACCGCGCGGCGACGCCGGCGGCTATTCCCTGCCTCCGCGTCTATAAAACGAGCCCTAGGGGCTGCGCCGTCAAAAACCCTAGCCTAGGTCCTGTTTTCCCCTCTCCGCCGCCGTCGTTCGCCTCCTCCCCGACGCGAATTTCTCCTCTGCCACCACCTCACCGGAGCCGCGACTGAATTCCTGCTCGCCGCCGTCGCCATGGCCAACCTCACCCCTACCTGAACCGCGAAATCGACTCCCCGCTCCTTCCTCTCCCCTTTGGACACCAGAGAAAACCCCGGTGAGCCTCCGTTCGACGCCGCGATCTCTTTCCTCTCCGGCCACCGTGCCACCTTAACTGAACCCGAAGTGCTCGTCGACGTTGCAGTGCTTCTCCGCACCGATCGTTTGCTGGAATCATTTCGCCACTGCTTCCTCGACGCCTTGGACACCCGCGGGAGCACGGAGGAGCACCACATCCTCGACGTACCATGTGTGTACCATGTGTGTATGGTATATAGTACGTCAATGGTAGTATCCTGATTTCTACGGGATAGTTTACATCGACGGTGAACAGTAACGGTTGGTTGTCGCACATAAGTGCTGGCCTACCCGTAAGGGGACGCGGGAGCCGTTAAGCCCCGTAATCCAACCAAAATACTGTTCAGTTCGTACGGTGAGTATCCTCTAGAAGTCCGGGTGCGACAGAGCAGCGCAAGACGGCGCACGAGCGTGAGGCCGCCGCCAACGCGGCCCGCCTCCGAGTCCCTCCCCCACCGCCGCAGAAGGAGAACGTGTACATCGTTCTCGACGCCTCCGACTCCGACGACGACGGCGTGATCCAGCAGGCGCTCGAGGTGAGCAGGTGGGATTGCGGCGGCGGCGACGAGGGACAGGGGGAAGCAAGCGCCCCGGCGACGCCCCCAGCGACGACGACGACGACGGCGGCGACTACAGCCAGGCGATCGCCGCCAGCCTCGGGCTTAAGTAGTTAGCTTTAGTTTAAATTTTTCGTACTAGCTTTAAATTCGCGCCGAATATGTACGCAGTTTCCAAATTTCAATAAAATTTCGACTCTTTTCAATTTGCGTTTGTTTGGGCCGATTCTTGGGCTCGGGACGCGACTGGGAAACGCGCCCCCCAGGTTCCAGAATAGCGTCGTTTAGCGCCGCGGCGGCCCCAAAACGGCGGCGTTTTGGGCCCTGGGGGGCGCAACGGCTGGAGATGCCCTAATATCTCCACATCTTGTTGGGAATTGTACGTCTCTAGGTTTCTTCTAGTATTGTTATTTTTTCAGTTAAATTCGCTGAACAGTTGGATGTTAGATCAACAATATTGTCTTTCTACATGTTTATATAGTATGAAACTTTGGCAAAATTAACAGGTTATTAACTCTAGGGTCAACATAGTTATATGTAGCTTTTACGTCCGGGCTGAGAACTGGCTCATGATAAAACCGATTATATGTACTTCTAATGTCATGTGTGCCTTAGTGCTATCATCTGAGAAACAAATTTCACATGTCATGAACCGGAAGAAATGGATGATTCAAACCCAAGCATCTTGCACGTGGACAATCTCCATAGAAATACCAATCAGACCGCATGCAACAACCCAACTTACGGAATATAGCTGTCAGATAGGGTAAGAAATTGAAGCAAATTTTACCTTTTTTTTAGAAATGGGAGCCTCTGCTCCGGCCTCTGTATCAAAGTGATGCACACAGCCGGACTTTATTAAAATAAGGAAAAAAACAAGGTTCAGATTCAGTTACAGTTTACGGATCACTCAAGGTGGCCACAAAGATCAGCCACTCAAAAATAAGCAAAAGTAGATTATGCATCTATCCGTCTTGCATTAAGCCACCCACCCCGGCTGTAGATAGCCCGCACGACCGCCAGCAGCCGGGTACAGCCTGAATCCATAAGTCCTCGCTGATCAACAGGGAGAAGGAAGGACCATGTCTGTAAGGAATATACCGCCTTGTTTACAACCTGCAAAAAGTGAACATTGTTTCGTTTGTTAAAAATCACGTCATTACGGCTGTTCCAAATCTCCCATAGGAACGCCGCCACTCCGACCCGAATGCGTGCCTTAGTTTTGTTATCAATGCCATTTAGCCAACTACCAAACATATGCGCAATGTTAGTCGGAGGGTAAATGTTGAAAGTGAAGTGAACCAGACGCCAAATATCATGTGCAAAAGGACAGGAGATAAACAAATGCTCAACTGACTCATCTGTGTCACAGAAGACACACTTTTTACAACCAATCCAATTCCTCTTTAACAAATTATCTTTGGTGAGCACAAGTTTTCTATTCAGAAACCATAAGAAGATTTTAATTTTTAAAGGGACCTTTAATTTCCACAAGTATTTTCGCAAAAATCTTGTAGAACCATGAAGCAAATCAGCATAATACGATTTTACCGAAAACGATCCATCCATCGTTAATTTCCAACGGAAGGCGTCTATTTCGTTATTAAGAGAGACACCCATTAACCTCTCGACCAAGTGTAACCAAAGTCCTCTTCTGTCACCAAAAATAGTCCTCCTGAATCGAACATCCAGTGGATTGTGTGATAATACCTCAGCCACCGTGACGTTTTTGTGTACAACTAAATTAAAGAGGGATGGGTATGATTGTGATAACGGTTCATCACCTAACCATGTATCCTCCCAAAACCTGATATTTTGTCCGTTCCCAAGTGTAAACTTACCCCGTGAAAAGAACTCGTGCTTCACCTTCATAATCCCTTTCCAGAACGGAGAATCTAACGGTTTTGCTTCTACTTGAGACAACGTTTTATCCCCAGATATTTGTTAGATAATAACTCCTGCCAAACTCCCTCCTCATGCATCATCTTAAACAACCATTTGCTTAATAAACACATATTTTTTATTTCTAAAACCTCAATACCTAGACCACCCTGATCTTTTGGTCTACAGACGATATTCCATTTCGTAAGGCGATATTTTCGTTTCTTGGTATCACTTTGCCAAAAGAATCTAGAACGATAAAAATCTAGCCGCTTCCTGACCCCAATCGATATTTCAAAAAAAGAGAGAAGAAACATAGGTAAGCTCGTTAGGACGGAATTAATTAAGATGAGGCGGTCCCCATATAAAAGTTTCCCAGCCCAAGAACTTAGTTTCCTCTCAAACCTATCCTCCACAGGTTTCCACTCCTTATTTAAAAGTTTTCTATAGTGAATTGGGATACCAAGATATTTGAACGGTAAACTGCCTACCTCACAACCGAAAATATGACAGTATTCATCTTGTGCATTCTTTGCCTCCCCAAAACAATAATCTCGCTCTTATGGAAGTTAATCTTAAGACCCAATAATTGCTCAAACAACGCAAGTATGAGTTTCATATTTAAGGCCTTTTGTAAATCATGTTCAAGGAAAAGAATCGTATCATCCGCATACTGAAGGATTGAAACCCGCCCTCGACAAGGTGTGGTATCAACCCTCCAACTTGGCCATCCTCCTTTGCACGATCAATTAGGATAGCCAACATATCAACGACAAGGTTAAACAGTATAGGAGATAGAGGATCCCCTTGCCTTAAACCTTTAGAGTTTGGAAGTAATGACCGATGTCATCATTCACCTTAATACCCACGCTACCTCCTTGAACGAAACGAGCCACCCATTCACACCAAACTGTGGAAAAACCTTTCATTCTTAACACTTGCTGTAGGAACGACCAATTGACCTTATCATATGCCTTTTCAAAATCAATTTTAAACAGAACCCCATCCATCTTTTTCCGTTTCAACTCATGAATTGTTTCGTGTAAGACAACCACTCCCTCTGAAATATTTCTACCTGGTAAGAACGCTGATTGGGTTGGTCGGATAACTCGACTCGCAATCGATGTTACCCGATTAGTTCCTACTTTGGTGAACACTTTGAAACTAACATTTAGTAGACAAATTGGCCGATATTGCTCAATACGACTTGCATCCTCTTTTTTTGGAAGCAACGTGATGACTCCAAAATTCAGCTTAAAGAGAGGTAGGTCGCCCTCATAGAGCTGACGAAACATAGACATTAAGTCATCCTTGATGATAGACCAATTTTTTTGATAAAACTCAGCAGGAAACCCGTCTGGTCCCGGAGCTTTATTCTTCTCCATCTGAGAGATAGCTTCGAATACTTCCTTTTCGGTAAAAGGAGATGTAAGAATACTGTTTTCCTCAGGAGAAATCTGTGGCATGTCATCAGTCATCTCCTCGATCAAAGAAACATAGCTCGGTGCCGATGCGCCGAACAATTTCTTATAATATTCAGAGATGAAAATCCGCAAGTTTGCCTCTCCTACAATCGTACCCTCGTCCTGTTCTAACTGAAAAATTCTCTTTTTCCTATGCTTTCCATTAGCGATAAGATGGAAATACCTCGTGTTGCTCCCACCCTCTTGAATATATTTAACTTTCGCTCTTTGAGCCCACTTAGACTCTTCATCGCGTTTTAGATTAGCTAAACATTCGTCTGCTTCCTTCTTGGCAGCCCGTTCGGCCACAGAGAGCAGAATAGACTCAGCTTTGATATCTAGTTGATCGATCAGCAGAGTTAACTTTTCTTTTTGTTTCTTGTAATCACCACTCAGATTTTTTGCCCACCCACGTAAAAATTGTCGCAAATGTCTAATCTTATTTTGCCATCTCTCAACTGGGTTATCGCCGAGATAGATCGATATCCATTCTCGTCGAACCAGTTCAAAGAAACCCTCCTGACGCATCCATGAGAGTTCAAAGGAAAAATGACTCTTGTTGCCAACGTGTGCCTGAGCCCCAGAATCCAAAATAAGCGGCGTATGATCTGACCCCGTTCGGGTTAGAGCATGCACTGAGACAAGGGGATATTTCTATTCCCATTCAATACTCGCAAGAAAACGGTCTAATTTCTCATACGTCGGGTTGTCCCCCCAACTGGCCCAAGTAAATTGTCGTCCAGACAAACGCAACTCCTTCAAATCTAGGCTCTCAATAATCGCATTAAAAATAAAAGGCCATCTTGCATTAAAATTATCGTTACTCTTTTCTTCTTGCCGTCTAATAATATTAAAATCTCCTCCAACCAAAGTCGGTAGTGATTCGTGTTCGCAAATACGAACCAATTCCGCCAGAAACTCTGGTTTCTTTGAGTCCTGTGCTGCCCCGTAAACCACCACAAAAGCCCATAAGAAACCATCCTCTTTAGTTTTAACATGGAATTTGGCGCAAAAATCTCCAGACACAACGGTTTGTGCCGTAAGATTTGCATCATTGAAACCTATCAGCATCCCCCCGGAACGACCATGAGGCGGAAGACAAAACCAAGTAAAACTTTTGCCGCCGGCAAGAAATTGCAAAAAATGAGTGGCAAACGTAGATCTACCTGTTTCAAGTAACGCAATAAAATCTAAATCATGCTCTCTAACGAACTCATTCACCGCCTGATGTTTGGCATGATCACCAAACCCATTACTATTCCAAATTAATCCTCTCATTTTACTTTTTAAATTTTTTAATCCTATCACTTCTTCTAGGCTTAGAGGAACAACCAACTAATTTCTTCCGGTTACGTTTAACCGTTTTCAAAGTAGTTAGAAGATCCGTATTATCCTCTATAGTGTCATCATCAAAATCATCTAGATCTTCACTCAAATTAGACGCATTTCTTATAACCAAACTAGTTTTAGACTCCAAAGTATCAACTCCAATATTCTTATTAAGATAGGTAATAGATTTAATATGCTCCGAGTCCAACATGCCCGCGATAGAAGAACGAATTTGATCCTTGTTCTTGCCCAAAGATACCCCAAGTTTATCCGCTCTAGACTTAATTTCAGAATGCGAAAAGGACAGTAAAGACAAGCTAGAAGCGGTAGAAGTACCTCCAACGAAGGCTAGCTCCTTCTTTTGCGCCAAAGCCATTGCCCGCTGCTCCTGGGGCAAATCCGCGTCGGGCTTGGCTCGCAGCCTAGGGCTGGAGCGTACCTCCATCTCCGCCGCGGTAATGCCAGCATAGGCCACGACCTCGGCCTCGGTAGGCCTGGCCGAACCTGGATGGGCCACAGCTAGCCCCAACCCGCCTGGTTGAGGCGAACCACGCCCACCGCCACGATCCGAGGCGGACAGCACATCACGCAACCCGCCTGGTTGTGGTGTTAGTGGTGCCACCCCGTCGAAAGCCCGGTCAAGGCACCTGGCCACCGGGACAGCACCGCCACGCGTCGCAGTAGAAGGTCGTGGCGACGATTCGCCACGTGTCGGTCCCGCCATGCGGACCGCAGCCACCGCCGCGGAGCCCCGACCATCAGCCACGCCCGCACGTGTGGCCGACGCGGACCTGGGAAGCGACAGCGCGCCGGTCACCGGCCCCAGCTGGGACCCGCCATCCGCCACGCCCATAGCAGCTGCCAACGCGGAGCCAGGTGATGCCGGTGCACCCCCTTGTCCGACCATAGGAGAAGAAACCACCGCCGATCCAGACGGTTTCACCGCGGCAGAAGGCAGCGACGCAGCACCATGCTGCTGAGCCCGTCGCTGTCCGAGAGACCTAAGATGACCATATGCGTCGTGAACTGAACGGGCCACCATCGGTGAGAAAACCACCCCGGGAGAGAAAGATTTTTTTGTTCCGACGTCCTCCACTCGCTTACCGGCGGCAGTAGACGGCCCATCGGAACCACTCTTTTCCTTCTCTTTTGGTACCCCTTTATCTGCCGCATCATCATGTCCCTCCTTCATAGAATCAGCCCCATCAAAATCATTCTCATCAGATTTTCCTTTGTTTGAATCAATAGCCATCGGTGTCTCATCATCAGAATTAGGATCCTCCACAAAAAACTTTAGCTCATAGAATCCATCTCTAATAAAAACCGGCCATTCATCAGGAATGACCGTGTAATCCATACAGCCCACAAAAATCCGAAGCACTCCATGCTTCCTAGTGAATTTCATGTCCACCTTTATTGTTTTGCCGAAAAGTGAACCAAGACTCCAAAGCAATAAAAAATCACCCCTATGAGGAGCGGGGATATCAGACACTCTAATCCAAACCTCAGGCAGAGTCCACAGGGGCTTGGAGACAGCCGCCCAAACCTCGACCGTAATCACACACGAACTGTTAGGAATATGACATGCCCCGAAGACTATCATGCGATCAAGCTCACTCCTGGATGGGAAAGATACCTTGAACACATTATCTCCCACCTCGAGGACCTCCCATTTGAATTGCTCGGAAGGAACCAATCTCTGTAGCTGGGTGATGACCTCGTCCACTGAAAGCGATCCTCCAGTGACTGTGAGCTTACCCAACCTCGCAGAATCGATCTTGGGCTTATAAGATTTAGTAACCACAGCCTCATAGAACATTAATCTCTCATCGAGAAAGCCATGTGTGATAACCTGCTGCTTCACAGCAGATAATAGATGACACTCCTCGGGGTCATGACCAGAACCCTCACAATAATCGCACACAACAACCGTACATTCAACACTGAGATGCCCCTGCACACCACATTTGAAACATTTAGCTTTATCTTTCTTCGGTTTTTTCGTAACCAAATCATCATCACAATCGGAAACCGAAGCCACGTCCAAACTCACCGTCGCCGTTTGCAACGTTGATTGGACCCCTTCTCCTCTGGCCACATTAGTTGGTGCACGTCTTGCAGCAAAATCAGCTCCGGTGACAGGGAGAATCACCGGCCCCGGCGTCCGAACAGCAGCTGTAGCAGCAGAAGCGCTCGGTAGCGCATGTGCTGCTGCAACATGCTGCACTACGGCAGCTGCCGGTGTTGCAGCCGTTGTTGCAGCCGTTGCCGCAGGCTGCTGCACCGTCGGAGCCCCTTGGGCCCTAAGCGCCTCGGTCACCTGCCTGACCACGGCGGCCACGGTATCCTCCCGGAGCTCACCGTTGAGCCCATCGGAATTTCTGGCCGGCACCGGGCTCCGCCCTCGTCCATGACCGCGGTAGTTGTTGCGTCCGCGATTGAAGCCACGACCACCATAGTTGGCACCATAGGGCCGACGGAAACGATCACCGCCGCCACCACCTCCGCCTTGGCCTTGGTTGAACCCAACTCCGGCGTTGAATCCGCCGAAGCCCGCAGCGTTTCCCGGCGGAAATTCGTTCCGCTGGTACTGCCCTTGTCCCGCCACGCCGCCGGGACCTCCTTGATAGCCGAAACGCCCAGGGGCGCCGCCGCGGTTGGGAGGACCCGCGTTGCCCCAAGCATATCCCCGGCCATCACCGAAACCACCGCCGCCGCCGCCCCTTCCATCGTATTGACCGCCGCCGCCCCCCTGGTTCGCCATCGAGCGGAGAACCGGAGCAGTGCGCTCGTGCGACGTGAACCCTACCCGAACCGGTGCTCGATAGGGCCACGTAATACGATGCCGCTGTCGCGGGCCCGCATGGCCCTGACAAGCTTTGCGATGCAACATCCGATAGGGGCCCATTGCCATTCGGTGAGAACAGCCCGTTTGGCTTACCGATTTTGACGGATCAGCGGGATGACGTGGATCTGATTTTGAAAATTGAACTGCGTTGATTTCGCTGGGCAAGGTCGCCGACGGCGACGGTTCGCCGTCGAGGACATGCCGCAGTCTTCCCCCGACGCGGCGGACGACGAACCACGGTTGGCCATCGTCAGCGCACGCCATCGAGCTGGAAGATGGCCTCGGTTGAGGTCTATGCTTATCCCGAGTTGGAAAAACATCGAACGTCGACGAATCTTGAGATGTACAAGCCTGCGGCGGAGTAACCCGCAGAAGCGCCGCCGCCCAGCGCTGCCTCTTGATCTTCGACAGACGCTTCTCCTTCCGTTTCTCCGTTAGGTCACGTGAAGACACCGGCGATGGCGTCCTGTAGTAGTATCCCAGCGTAGTAGGAGAGCGAGAAGACGCCCCCCCCTCGACGTCGTTGTCGTCCTCCGCGGTAGACGCCCAGAAGCGGCCACGGATGGGGACGCCGGGGACGCGTAGGCCGCCGGAGTCGCCGGGGACGGCAGGGAGAGCCGGCGCGTCGCCGCGATCGACGGGATCGCCGCTACTGTCTCCCTCCATCGCCTTCCAAACTGGATCTGAGATGCCGATAATAGGCGAATCTAGATGAATCTTACAACCTAGATCACATACACACCAAAACAGATCAGACAACATGCACAAGCAAGCAAATTTACACAAACCAAATGAACGACGTCAGACACAATCGAACAGGACGGCAATCTCCACAACAGAACAAATCAGGCAAAGCGCACTGGCAACACATCGGCATGATCAATAAGAACACACATACGCGCCAAAGAAATGCCCGCAGCAAACCCCACCCACGAGACGAACAAACCGTAGATCGAATCTAGAAGGGGAGCAGAGAGTCGGCCGGAAATCTTTCTCCTCAACCGCCAGCCCACCCCGCCATTGCCCACCACAAGACAGTGGATCGAACGTCCGCCGGCCGCCGCGATAGAGCTGAATCAGTCATAACATAAAAAGGGGAACGGGGAATTGTGATAGACTACCTGCAGATGGCGCCGGCCCGCCGACCAGCACCACAAAACGAAGACATCGTCGCACCCAGAAATCCCAGGAACGAGCTCCCACGGCAGAACTGCAGCATCAAATTAGACTCAATCCCCGAGCAAACCGCCGAAGACGGGAGAACAGATCCGGCCGCCGGCGATAAGCCAACCAGGAAGGCCAAATCAACCATGAACGCGAGGAGTAGAGGAGAGCACATGCAGTTCGGTACGCCCGTCTCAGCAAGACAGACCACTGCCACCACCACCCGCTCCAAGAGCGCCGCCAACTTCCGGAATCCAGGGCAACACACCTGCAAAGCAAAACAGAAGTGAACAAAAGCAGGGGAAAATAAACAGAAGAGATAGAAGGCAGGAATACCCCCGGACGCAGAATCACCATACAAACCACCGCCGGCGAGCAGAGCACAGGAGAGAAAGAACCGAGCGACCACGGAAGCGAAGAAGAGGCGAAGAAGCAGACACGCGGCCATCACGAGCTAAGGAGGCAAACCGACTGAGAGAGCACGGACACCGACATGCGGGTCCTAGGCGCCGACTAAATCGCACGGGAGAGCAAAAGCAGCGATGAAGCACGCAACGACAGGCGACAAACCGGAGCAGCTGCGCGCAACAGTCCCAGCAACCGACAGGCGGGCCCGCCCTGAGGACGCAGGAGAGCACGGGAATTCCTCCCCAATTAGAGATGAAGAAGATTACACGAAAAATAGTCAGGTTAATTAAGAGTAGGACATAATAGGGCACGAAAGACCTTCACGTTCCATTATCAATCTAGTCCTTCATGCTCCCTGGAATTGACACTTTTTAGTGAAATTACCGCACCTTTGTTAATAACATGTCAAATTGCAAGGAAAACAGGCGGAAACAACAAAAGACATGCATCCTAAAAATTTGTAGAAAGAATCCCAAATACCACTAATACCCGGAAAATTTCTCAAGGAAACACTTTTCGCCCCTCATGAGTTTTGTGATGCGAAGTATGTCAGTATGGCACATCGAGAACAGGGAGCACCCTGAATTCCTTGAGACCAAGATACGCAGCATGCTGCCTACCGTTCCCCTCTCTAATATCGTGTTCCCTTATGTCTCTGTTTATTTCCCCTCTCACAATCACATAGAACTGATTTTGCAAATTCTTTGTCAGCTCTTAGTAAGCTAAATGAGCCAACTCATAGTATCTTTTGTCAACAACGTCTAGATGAGAAGAAATGATTTCCATTTCCTTCCTATATTTACTTCCAACATTGTGATTGCGGCCCTTCAAAGTTCTTCTAAGGTTTCTATCTCCGTGTTGCCAAATGTCTATAATATTCCTACCACTAGACTTTCCTTGCCAGACTTTCTAAAATACTCCTTGGAGTTCTTTTATAATTAACCAACTAAGTTCAAAACAGAAATATTCAACTCGAGCGTCAACTACACCAGCAACATGATCAGAAAGCCTATAACAAGAGTTCTAACGGTAACAAGAGAACACCGTTGTTCCCAACTATGACTGACGGAATCCCTATATAATTTTGGAAAAATAGGATATGGATTCTTTAAATGAGTTTTAGAATCGAATACAGTGCAGAAATTATCCTATCCATTTACACCCCTATCTAGCATATTCTATTTATGGTAACTCTGGACAAAAAATGTGCATGTGCAATTGACTTGCTTTAGTTCAAAAATGCATACAAAGGTTAACGAGTACGCCATGGAAAGCAGGTCTCCGGTTGTATTACCCGCTGCTCCCACGTGCCAGGTGTCAAGATACTTGGTTACTAGAGATGAACTATTTGTTTCTGATTATTTATTGTCACCAACATTCTCTATTTCTTCCTGGTTGCTAAAATCTGGTTGCTAAATGTATTTAGAAACCAACATTGCATTTGTTGGTTACTAAATAACAATCTTTTGTTACCAGCCCTTGGTGACTAAAGGTTCAGTGGAGTAATAGTAACCAAACTATTAGCTTATTGGTGATAAATGATACACATATAGTCACCAAACTGCTTGGTGGCAATTTGCTTGGTGACTAAATGTCATTTTTCTTGTAGTGACCAGATGCATTGGTCACGAGCAGAATACATGTCACTGACTGGTTGGACATTTTTCTGTAATCGGTCATGTATGGCATGTCATGCAATATTTTGGACTTGCTTGAGACTGACTTTTCGAGAAAAAGGAAAAAGACTCATTACCTCGATAGTTTTTAAAAGGAAATCCGGTTACATAATGATTTCGTCTGTACCAGCAAGATCACCCCTCTAACGTTAATAGTTTTGAGCTACTCGTATTCCCTTGCGAAGTTCTAGCAACACACCTCTAGAAAATTTCAGCTTAACGTTCCCGTTTCCCGCTTTATATTCTCGTGTCATTGGCACGCTCTCCCTGGCATGAGATTCTTCTCTCTTTTTATGAGAAAAAAGCACACTGATGCGTTTGGGTATTGGAATTTTCTTCAGTATAGCATTTATTCATGCACCTTACTTTGCACTCCTCTCAGAGTATTGCTTTCACCCCCTCCTCGCTTCTTTGCACGTACGATTAGGATCCTATCCTGGAAGTAGAAATTAAGTACCCTCTTTACCTGCCTACCCTCTACTTGTCCTTAATTTACAAGACCTTTCTATCCTTTCCTATAATATGTAACCACACGGACACATGTAGCAGGTCTAACACATATAGTTCAGTTGGCAGTTGCTCACCCTATAGTTACTCACCTCATTGCCAAACAACTACTGATGTCTTTCGGTAGGCAGTTGACATGTCCGTTAGTTCGGGTTGGGAGGAATCGGGACAAAAAGATGTTGGGAAGTAGAGAAGTAGCCTTACTTTGGGAAACAAAATGGTACGCTGGTTTCATTATTCAGATGCCTACTCTGTCAATATAGCAGGTTTCGCCGTTTTCGATACTGGCATTGCATGTTCACACAGTTATGTCTACTACATACACCAGCTGCCGAATCAATGTGACTATCACCATGTTGTGTGTCAAGTCTCTTCACAAAACCTTTGAGAGCAATAGAAAGATGTTCAGGACCACATCCACAAGTTTTACGGTGAGTTGTTTGGATAAGAGGCTCCTGAACTGCTCTCCCTGAATCCTGATATCTGGCTGGGATCGTGCGCAGCGTGCCTCGGATGAGAACAATTTGGCTTTCTCTCTGTCGCTCCTTCCCGGCCGGGAAACTAGACGTGGTGGTCAAGCACAGCGCTGGTTGTCTTTTCTCAACGAGTTTGCACTTGGTACTTTTCTTTTTATTTTATTTTTTTGAAATTTTGCACTTGGTATGGTTGACATCTCCAGACACTTAACTTCGACATCATTCCACGTATATATCCACACGGTTCCGGCCTTCCGGGCACATAGATCGATCAAACAATTTTCCCTATAGCTTTTATTAACGTGATCTTACAACTCATTTCAAAGGCTTTTGCTCAAGCGCGTCCGTGATAACGCACTGAATCATCTTCTCTTCCCGAACACCATTCATCAAAGGGAGGCTAGTCCTCGAGGGGGCCCTCCCTCTGCACGAGATTGTGCACGAGCTGAAATAAAAAAGAAGTCTGGGGCGCAGTGGTTCTAAAACTAGCTTACCATTCGTTGGGCAAGTGCCGCCAAAAAGGGCTTTCATTCTGGTTTTGCTCACCGCCTTATGACAGGTCGATCCGAGCACTCTGTCGTATTGGCGTTCCACACGGTCTAAATCGCGTTCGCGCGTGTGCTGCTAACACTACGTTGGCGCGACCGTTGGGGGATAGATTCAATTGTGCCGTACATCGGTCAGGACAGACACCGCGTCATGCGCCGGCGTGTGGGCCGGCTGGTCAAATGTGTGCATGGCATGGGTACGTACAATGCACGTTTTCTCTTAGCTATCCACGTCGTTTAGAGAAGGCAAAAGACATAAAGTATACAATGCACTATCTCTAATTACCATCCCTAACAATTAATGATAATTAATTATATTTTGGTAGAATATTATGTTTCTAAGAGGAGATATATAGTACAATGGAGGAAATAGCCTCCCTAGTGGAAAATGCCCTATCAGTACCAGTTTCAGAGGGCCATTAGTACCAGTTGGACAACTGGTACTAATTAATCGGCACTAAAGCTCCCAACCTTTAGTACCGGTTCCTTACGAACCGGTATTAAAGGTGCCTCTACGTGGGCTCGGGGGAGCCCGCGGGACTGGAGACCTTCGATGCCGGTTCGTAACTCGAACCGGTACCAAAGGGTTGCGAGTCTAAACCCTGGATTCTCTGCCGCGGTAGAGATTTTTGCACTTCCTCTGCCGAATCCATGGTTTAGGGTTTAGGAGGGGTTTAGGAGCCGTATCGGACAGTT
Source organism: Alopecurus myosuroides (assembly GCA_028641055.1). NCBI lineage: Eukaryota > Viridiplantae > Streptophyta > Magnoliopsida > Poales > Poaceae > Alopecurus > Alopecurus myosuroides. Next base: position 664,272,352 of record CM054057.1, on the reverse strand, counting down.
TCATCGTACCAGGATCGCGTCGATGCGCCGGAAACACGTTTGGGTATATATAAAATATCTACATGAAGATCAAGTTGATGCATATCAACTTGGTGCATATATATAACACATGCAATTAATTATATAAGATCGCAAATTAATTAGTGTTTCATAGTGGTACTCTCCAAGGCATACTATATATTACATTTAGCTAGCTCACTATTACATTGAGTCATACTATGGAATATGGTGGTACTCTCCGAAAGGAGCTATGACGTCCTGAAGGAGAAATCCCGCCAATTCCTCGCCAATTGCTTGGAAGAGGCGCTCGATGGGGAGCTACTCCCGCTTTCTTGCCTTTCTGTAAAAGAATGAGATACAAATGAGTAACAAAATAAATTTGTGAATTTTTTTAATGTATCTTTTTATTGATTTTATTATTTATTCTCTCGTTGACAATCTTGTGACTGTTCTCACAAACATGATAACTTACCCCGTGGTTGTTGCGCGCATTTTTGTAGAAGAGTATAATTCAATCAAACAATAATTAAGTATAATAAAGGTGTGTGGACCTAGGTAGTAGTACTTACTTTCTTCGCACGCCATATCAGCTTCAGATTCCATCTACCGTCCGGATCTTCCTTGATGAATGTTTCTCATACGCTGCCCGATAAAGAAAATGAATAAAAGAGTTATTAATTTGTTGACATCAGGAAATTAACGAAAAAACCGATAAGAATCGATTAAAATTACCTTGTGAGCATATCAAAACAGTGCATATAATCTTTAGGCGGTTTGCTTAGTGAGTCAAAGACTTCAACTGTTCCATCGTGCATTTTAATGACAATAAGAATAATGTGGAAGCTGCACGTTTAAATATGCAGTGTCATAGATATAACTCATTAGTTAAAATTTTAACATCTGGTGAGCAAAACATAATGTGTTAGAAGACAGTAACACTCACTTGAAGTTATAAGGCCAAAGTATTTGTTTTTTGTCATGTTGTCGCTTCAAAAACCTTAGCAAAGTCTCTGATGTATCCTTCTTATACATGGGTTCCTTTATGGTTTTTTCATGCATCCGCGTCAATGAACCCAATGTCCATGATTTCATCCCTTTTGCATTCGAGCATCTTCAATCTGCATAATATAGCGCACAAAAGATTAAATTGAGGATAATTGCATAAAATGAACGAACTGAGCTAAAGACTTCTCAAATTACATAAATAAATCACTTACAGACAATAGCAACTCAGTAAGGATTTGTCGAGGACCCGAAGATTGTATAACTCAAAAAGATCGACGAAGTCAATGCTCACAACGTATTCTTGGAAGTAGTTATCCTCCTTGACTCCCACCATGATAGTCCCGATCCCTTCCTTTGCCCTATTCAAGTACCAGCTATGCAAATTGCGCATTCTTGTTGGTTGGGTGCAGACATTCTCGACCATATTTTTCCCTTGAACAAATTTATATGCTACTTCAGCGATGGGTAATCGATATCGGTTGTGTGTTGTTGATAACTTTGAACGGTCTTATCGTCAAACACCTTGAGAGGGGGGGCGATTGAACGGCTTGTTCTCCGAACTGGGGAACGTGTTTACTTTTTTCCGCCTGAACCACCAGTTTCCCTTTTGCACCTGGACCGTCTCGTCATATGACTTTTCAATAGAACGCCTATAGTCTGATGGCGGCGATGGTACATGGTCATATAGATTCTTAACGGTATGCTCAACTTTCACCAGATCTAGTGTCTTCTCAAAAGGTATGTGTCACACTTTCTTAGCAAAATGGCCAGCCACCTCGGAACAAACGATGGCGGCGTTTTCCTCGATAGTTTTTTCCCAAGGTAACTTCTGGAGATGCGGCTGTCTTCTCTCTATTCTAGGTCTCTTTCTAGCCGGCGAACCGTTCCGCTTAACGGGCGCTTCCTCACGCGGAGGATATCGAGATGGTGGACTCTCGCTGGGCCCCCCTAAGGTAGGTGTGGACTTTGGTGCTCATGTGGACTGCAACCACGAGGAGTCGATGGCCCTTGCGGCTCAGGTGAACATTGTTCCTCATGTGGACTGCTACGAGGAGGAGTCGGTGGCCTTGGCACGGGGTCTGAAAAATGATGTATTTCTTGTTCCATAGGACGAAACCCTGCTTGACATCGCCCACTGTCTTCTCATCGTCACCACCAGGAATATCAAGATCCATTGTTTCAAAACTAGGCACAATGTCATTCACCCCGACAAGAGCATAGCGAGCTGGAACGGGCTAATGATGGTGCGTTGCTCCATCTTGTTGGGGGTAAACATAGTCTACCACCACCTTAATGGATATGTTCCTCATTGGCACATGTAGCTCACACTCGTCTTCTCCGTGACATAATCCACGGGGTAGCTTGCTCCACATCCTTCAAGATGTGTGGAACCCACGCTGCTTTTTGGCTGAGATGGGGCGGCATCGGCTTGAGGATTTTCTATAAACAGTTGTTGATCAGGTTCCCTCTGCCGACTACTTGAGTCTATTATTTTATTCTTCTCCAGCTGCTGCACCTTACGTCCCAATGTCGATAACCGGTCAGCGCACTTCTTTTTCGTTCTCGAACGGCTTCTATAGCTGTCGGCGCACTCCGGTCACGCTTCCTTCATGCTGACACCCGGGAGGGTTTGTACTCGTCCTACGTGTTCAGGATTCCCCGGAGCGAGTGTCAACTCGTCATTCTCTATATCCAGAATGTACTCTCCCTTTTTAACCTTTTCTATTGCAACTACAGGCTTCAGGGTGATTTCTTCAATTTTTGGCTTCCATTTTCCCTTTGCAACGATCAGCGATGTCTTTGGGTCCAACCCTGCCCCCATGCGCGTGCAACCAGAACTTGGACCGGTCGGGCCAGTCCTATGTGTGTGTAATGACCCCTACATCCATAATTTTAGCTTCAAATGCTTTCCACTTAGGAATGGCAGTCTTGTAGCCACCTGACCCCAATTTATGAAAATATTTCTTCTTAGCATTTTCTATATTTGTGGCTCATCGGGACGCATGGGCTGACTAGGCCTTATACACCATAAATGCGGGCCAGTGGTCATTTATCTTCTCTAGTCTTCCAGTGAATATTGGATCTTCAGCTGCATATTTGTCCAATAATTTTTTCTTCCAAGTCTGGAATTGTATGGCCTTCTTCTTAAGAGTCAATTCCTTGACCTTCTCTTTCTGGCCTTCCGTGAAGTTTTCCGGTAGGTTGAAGTGTGTCAGTAGACTCTCCCAAACTAAATATTTTTTAGTGTTTCTGACATAACTAGATTCATCATCCGCGTTCTTCGGCTTACACCAATCTACAATGTTGATCAGCATATGGTCCCTAACAAGAACTCCAGCTTGATTTATAAATTTACGGACGTTCGCTTCGGGTTCTACCGGTTCGCGAGTAGCCTTAAATATGGTGAGGGGTAACCTAGCCTCGCCTGATAGAGGTTTCGTCGGTACTCGGGATCTTGCTTTTTAGCAGATTTGCTCGATGATCCAGCAGGCTAAAGGAGAAATGATTCGTTAATAAGTGAAATACAAATAAATCAATGCATCTACTGATGAACACAGCCTTATAATATATAAATACACCTTGCCGGAGTTTGTTAAGGGCAGTTCGTCCTCTCTTCTTTCTTCAGACTCAAGTCCTTCATCGAAGTCGTTCGGAAATTGTCAGGTTAAGTCATCGCCATCGTCATTGCCATATCCATCAGGTTCTGGTCCATGGGCATTACTATATATAAATTGTTGCAGCAAATCTTTTTGCCCCTCATATCGGATCAACGGGGCGGCGTCCGGATCCATAGCTCAATGCCACTACAAAATTTAAAATAGCAAATTTCAGAAATAACAAATTTTCTATTCAGTTACCAAATTTAGAATAGAAAATTTCATAAATAACACGAATAGTTAAATTCACTTAGAAAATTTTCTATGCACTCAGCAAATTCACTTAGTGCTCTAAAACTAATTTTATTTCTCCAGGAGATAAAAAAAACTTAATTTTATTTCTCCAAGTGATCAAAAAATATAAATTTGTTCTCTAAGTGATAGGCCAAAACCTAATTTTTTTCTCTAAGTCCAATACCTAATTTTTTTCTCTAAGTCAGCCTAAATCTAAATCGTACACTAATTTTTTCTCTAAGTCCTACACTAATTTTTCTCTAAGTCCTACTAATTTTTCTCTAAGTCCTACACTAATTTTCTCTAAGTCCTACACTAATATTTCTCTAAGTCGCCGAGTTTTCGTTTCCTTTACCACCATGCCTCCACTCCGCCAAAGTTTTTCGACTGAGTTGGCTCCTCTTCCTCCTCTCCCCCCCCCCCCGGCCTTCTCAGTGCACTTCTTCCTCCTCTCTCTCTCTCTCTCTCTCTCTCTCTCTCCCTCCCTCCCTCCCTTCCTCGAGGTTATTCTTCGGAACAATGTAAGAAAAATTCAAATCCTACCAAATTACTAAATTCCACCTCTAATCTAATTTCCAAATAAATTACAACCTAGCTAATAGAACTATTAACAGTAGTAATTAAAAAAAACTATAAACTACCAACAATGGAGCTCTCTCCCCTCTCTCTCTGCCTCTCTCCTCTCTTCTTTATTCTCTCTGCATCTCTCTTCCCTCTGCCTCAAATGGAGGGCGCCGGCGCAACCAGGAAGTGGTGGCAAGCTCTAGGCCCGCCGGAGTGGAGGGGTCAGACGGTGTTCCGGTGAGGAAGGTAGAAAACGAGATGGGGCAGGGGGAGGTGCTCACCTGCAGTTGGAGGACGACGGCGGTGTTCCGGTGAGGAGGGGCGACGACGGCGGTCGGGCTCGACGCGAGGATGGCAGGCGGAGGTCGATGCGGGCAACGGCAGGGGCAGCAGCGCGGCAGGGGCAATGAGACGATATATGGCGACGGCGGGAGTGTGGGCGTGCGTGGGGTGGCGTGATGCGCACGGCGGACGGGCATCACCTCGTCGTTTCGTAGTAGCCGTTTGGAGCCCGGAGGCGTTTTGCTGCGAATGGCAAAGTTTTCGGGAAGAAACCCGCTAAGTCTCGCATTTTCAGACCTTTGGTACCGGTTCTAGCCTCCAACTGGTTATAAAGGTGTATTTGTACCGGTTGGTAGCAACAACCGATACCAAAGGTCACCAACCGGTACCTAAGTTTTCTCCGGGGACACAGCAAATTGCCGCGCGAACCAGCAGACCTTTGGTACTGGTTGGTGTTACCAACCGGTACCAAAAGTATTTCTCTCTTTCTTTTTCTGTTTTATTAAAAAAAAAACTATAACTTTTGAAAGAAAAGTCCAAATGACATGAAACTAATTTCTAAAATTTTGTAAAATTAAAAGCTATAAACTAAAATTAATTTTGTGATGTTTTGTAACATTTTGAAATTTTAGAATTACAAAATGGATTTAAATATTTCTAAAATCTATAATTAAGTCCAAATTTTAACATAGGGTTTAAATTATTTATTTTGATATTCCACAATAATCATTAAAATACTTTAATCTTGTATATATTTTGAGAACATAACGAAATTATTTTCAGATAAAAACATTTTAAATTATTATAAAAATCATTTTCCATTTTTAGGGTGTGAAAAATGGGTTTTTTTGTGAAGCAACACGCACAAATATGTTCCAAAACTTGTTACCTATATTTTTTTTTAGTATACTAGACCACATTAGATTCACAAATAACCAATATTTTGGCTTTGAAAAGGTTTCTATAGCAAACCAGCAGACCTTTGGTACCGGTTGGGGTTCTCGTCCTAGCTTATTTTACCAACCGGGACTAAATGGTTAGGGTTTCGTCGGAGAGGGGTTCTCGAGCGTATGAATCCCACCAATTAGGAAGAACCACAAGGATCATGTGTTTCTTTCTAACTCTTGTGAGTCGTTGGATCATGGGTGTGTTTCTTTCAAACTCTTGTGAGCCGTTGGATCGAAACTAGCAAAATCACTTTGTGAGCCACACGGTCCTATATATATCCCACCTCTCGGATTCCCTGCATAAATTTTTCGATTCATCGACCGAATACAAATAATTCGGATTCGTCATCATACGTCCTACCGTGCATTTGATGTGCATATATGCACTCACGAGCCACAATAGGGCTGTATGATGGTGATACGGATTTTTTGTTTTATCTCCGACATAAAAGGTTTGATACAACTTATTCCGTTTATTTTTTGGTGGATACTAAGAAATATATAATGACACCATGCGAAGGTATCGCGTCATTTTGAGATTTTTGTTTTGAATTTTCTGGAATTTTCTCAGCCGGTTTCACGAAAAATCAAGGCGGCGGCCATGACCGTTTGTAGGTAAGGGTTGAATAGTGATAAACTGTGTATCTCTGTTGAAATAGGTAGTTTTAAACCTAAAATGATTTTTTTCAAAAATCATGAGCAAATTGCGAGACACTTGTAGTTCAAATTTGTCCCGTTTCCAACTGAATCGGCAGAAACTTGTGTTTTTTCAAAAGAATTGGATGGAAACCTTTTCTTAGGAAACAAATTATTTATTTGTGCATATAACATGGTATAATATATTAAAAAAATGCACCTCCTAAGTTTTGCAACATATTTATGGTAGGTCCTTCACAAAAAAAACCAATTTCTAACACTCGGAAAATGGAAAATGGTTTTTAATTCAATAAAAATAAAAAAATTCCTCTATCAACATTGTCCGTGCTTCCAAGATGCATGTTTGTGTGGAATATGGGCACATTAAAACAAACTATGCCATGTATTTGGCCATACCACCCATCATTTGGACCGAATCCCTAGAATGTTCAAAGGAGATAGTTCTTTTTTGTGAACACATTCTCAACATAAATGTTGTATTCCAAATTTATTGTTTTTGGTGGATACTAGGACATATATAATGACACCACGATAAGGTCTTGCGTCATTTTGGGTTTTTTTGCATTTTCTGAAATTTTCTCAGCCGGTTTCAGGAAAAAGTCAAGACGGCGGGCATGACCGTTCGTAGCTAAGGGTTGAATATTGAGAAACTCTCGGTATATCTCTGTTGAAATATGTAGTTGTGTACCTAAAATGATTTTTCCCAAAAATCATGAGAAAATTACAAGGCACTTGAGTTCAAATTTGTCCCGTTACCAACTGAATCGGCGGAAACTTGTGTGTTTTAAAAGAGGTGGATGGAAACCTTTTCTTAGGAAAAAAATTGCTTATTTGTGCATATAATATGTTCTAGTATATTGAACAAATGCATCTCCCAAGTTTTGCAACATATTTGTGGTAGGTCCTTCACAAAAAAACCCATTTTTGACACTCGGAAAAAGGAAAATGGGTTTTTACTCAATAAAAAAAACTTCATCCGTCAACACTATCTGTGCTTCCAAGATGCATGTTTGTGTGGAATATGGGCACATTATTACACATCACAAACAACATCCCTATCTAGTCTTCTGAGTTTTCTTCGTGTGTTTTCCTTCTGATTGTGATGCAATCATGGACAATCTCCGTTATTTAACACGATGCTTATGTCAGTTTTCACCTTGAAAGGTGGAATATCATCAAACTTATTATAATCTTCTGACATGTCTGTCTTGTCCTCCACTCCCACGATGTTTCTTTTTCCTGAAAGAACTATGTGGCGCTTTGGCTCATCATATGATGTGTCCTCTTGCCTTTTTTTCGGTTTGGTAGACCTACGCCACTTCATTGGCTAGGACGATGGTTCAGTGCCATACCCTAGATTCTACAGATCCACTATAGTCACTCCGTACCGTGGGTCTACCTGTACCTTGTCTTTCAGATTGAACCATTTGCACCCGAACAAAGGGACCTTGAAAGTAGGTCCTTAGTAAAGTTCTCATATCTCCTCTATGTATCCATAATATGTGACCTTCTTCCCATTGTCGTGTGCTGCATCAAAGTGGACACCACTGTTTTGGTTGGTGCTCTTTTGATCTTGGGCGGTCGTGTAAAATGTATTCACGTTTATGTTGTACCCTTGAAAAGTCGACATACTAAAAGTTGGTTGCTTGGCCAACAAGTATAGCCGTTCCTCAACAGTGCCATTAATGAGACGTGTTTGCAACCTACCGCTGAAAGTATTCAAGTGTTCTCCATCAATCCAATCTTAACGTTGCTCTGGGTATTTCGAGTGTAAAATATTCTTATGTTTCACTATACACGGAGCCAACAAGCTGGAATTATGTAGAACTGTGTAGTGTGCTTTAGTGAAAGAATGCCCGTCCATACATATTGTTGTTTTCTTCCCTAGTGTACCTTTTCCATGCAGTCTCCCCTCATAGCGCGATTCAGGAACACCTATCGGCTTAAGCTCAGGAATAAAGTCAATACAAAACTCAATGACCTCCTCTGTTCCAAAGCCCTTGGAGATGCTTCCTTCTGGCCTAGCAAGGTTATGAACTTATTTCTTTAAGACTCCCATGAATCTCTCAAAGGGGAACATGTTGTGTAGAAATACAGGACCGAGAACGCCAATCTCTTTGACTAGGTGAACTATCAGGTACGTCATAATATTGAAGAAGGATGGTGGGAACACCAACTCGAAACTGACTAGACATTGCACCACATTCTTCTGTAAATTTTGTAGAGTTAGTGAATTGATCACCTTCTGAGAAATTGCATTGAGGACCACAGATAGCTTGACAATGGGTACTCGAACATTTTCCGGCAGAAGCCCCCTCAATGCAACCGGAAGTAATTGTGTCATAATTACGTGGCAGTCATGAGACTTTAGGTTTTGAAACTTTTTCTCTGCCATGGTTATTATTCTTTTTATATTCAACGAGAAACCAGACGGGACCTTGATGCTGATCAGGCCTTCAAAAAAGATATCCTTCTCTTCTTTGGTAAGAGCATAGCTGGTAGTACCTTGATACTTCTCTGGATTCAGGTTGTCTCGTTCGTGCATATGTTGTTTGTCCTCGCGTGCATCTGGTGTATCTTTTGTCTTCACATACACGCCCAAGAAGTTTAGCAGGTTCACGCAATGATTTTTCGTCACGTGCATCATGTCGATTGCATAGTGAACCTCCAGGAATTTCCAATAGGGTAGCTCCCAAAATATAGACTTCTTCTTCCACATGGGTATGTGTCTGTCATCGTCATTTGGAACAAATTGTCCGCCAAGATCCTTCCCAAATATCACTTTTAAATCATTGACCATATCATATATAACATCCCCACTAGGGCGGGTATGCTTCATTCGGTTACATGCCTCACCTCTGAAATTATTGCCTCTCTTTGTTACGTGATATTCTTTTGGAAGAAATCGACGATGCCCAAGGTACACATTCTTATTTTCCAAATATATAATGACAGTCTCACCTAAACAGTGTGTGCATGCATTGTATCCCCTGTTTGACTGTCCTGAAATGTTACTAAGAGCAGGCCAATCATTGATGGTTACAAACAACAACGCTCGTAGGTTAAATTCCTTTTGTTCGTGCTCATCTCACACAGGTACACCTTATTCACGCCACAATGTAAAATTTCTTCAATCAATGGCCTCAGGTACACATCAATGTCGTTGTCGGGTTACCTCGAGCCTTGGATGAGCACTGGCATCATAATGAATTTTCGCTTCATGCACAACCAAGGAGGAAGGTTATAGATATATAGAGTCACTGGCCAGGTGCTATGACTGGAGCTCAGCTCCCCGAAAGGATTAAAGCCATCTGTACTAAGACCAAATCTTACGTTCCTCATGTCATCTGAAAATGTCTTGAACTCTCTGTCAATTTTTCTCCACTACGACCCGTCAGCGGTGTATCTTAGCATCACGTCTTTCTTACAGTCTTCTTTGTGCCATCGCAACAACTTGGCATGCTCTTTGTGTTGGAACAAACGTTTCAACCATGGTATTACAAGATCATACCACGTCACCTTGGCACGAACCCTCTTCCTGGGGCGCGGCTCGCCCTCAACATAACCAGGGTCATCTCGCCTGATCTTATACCTCAATGAACCACATACCGGGTATGCATTCAAATTCTCGTACTACTCACCGCGGTAGAGGATGCAGTCATTGATGCATGCATGTACCTTCTGCACATATAATCCTAGAGGGCAGACAACCTTCTTTGCTTCGTACATACTAGAGGGCAATACGTTCTCCCCTGGAAGCATCTTGTTTATTATTTTCAGCAACTTTTCAAAATTCTTCTCAGCTGGACCACTCTGTGCTTTCCATTGCAGCAATTCCAGTGTGGTACCCAGCTTTTTCGGGCCATCTTTGCAATTTGGGTACAACGGTTTTTTGTGATCCTCTAACATTCTCTCCAACTTCAACTTCTCATTCTCACTTCCGCAGTTTATCTTCGCATCAAGAATGGCCTGACCTAAATCGTCATCAAGCTCATAAAAAATGATCTCTTCTTCATCTTCGTCTCCCCTATTATCCTATCACTCTGTTCAGTGAACATAGGATAGTTGTCATTATCCTCTTATTATTTGTTGTCTTCCATTATAACCTCTCCTTCTCCGTGCTTGGTCCAACAATTATAGTCAGGCATGAAACCGTTCTCAAGAAGGTGGACGACATTGATAACAAATGAAACCATTCGACCGCATGGTTCTCTCAGCCACGTGGATAAAATTATGCATGCCAGTAATAAACACGGGACGGCGTCGGTCATCGTACATCCATTGTCCCTTCATCTGCATTATATGAGTATATCAATAACCATCAATTACACTACTTCATGAATAGATGAGTGACCAAATTAATTAATATTCAAGTTCATCACATTAAAAGCAAATTAGAGTAGTGACCAAATGTAATACATATATTTCTCATAAAATATACACTAAAACTAACATGCAACTATCTCAAAAAATTAAATCCAACAAGAAATGCGATCAAAATCGCAACTGAGGTAACTACTGAACCAACAACATAATGATATGAAGCCTCAATCTTTTTAATCTTCAAGAACATTGCATCCATCTTGATCTAGTGATCATCGACGATGTCGGCAAGCTTAAAGTCAAATATCATCTTCTCACTTCTTTTCAATTTTGCTTTCAAATCATTATTTTCTTTCTCAAATAAATTTAGCATCTCGACAAGAAGGTCGGTTGGAATTTCCGGTTCAACTACCTCCTAGATAAAATATGTATGTCAAGTTTGTCGGCATAATTGTCATAAAACGGAATGAAACAAAATAGTTATAAATGTATACCACATCCGAATCATAGACCGGACGAGGACTGACAGGGGCGGATATCAAAACCATGACACTATACATAAAAAAACAATCATACAAGTAATAAAATTATAAGGTAATAACTATATGCATCTATCACATAAAACTAAGTTCTTTTATAAAAACGAAAAACAAGAGGCTCACCGAGGTGGTGCCGTCTTGGGGACGGCGCTGGCGATCGACGGCGGTGGGCACAGAGACGATACTAAACCCAACAAATCATACTTTAATTTGACCTCAAATTGCATATAAAACGAATGAAATTCCTAACTTAGACATTTAATCAAACACCTTGCTAGCACTAAAAAAATGAAATGAGCTAAACTAGGAAGAAAATGAGCTAAATTAGGAACGCCGGAAGAAAGGATCGTGTTGCTAACCCTTGGATAGATGGTTGCCGCCAAGCTTAACAAAATGGTGGAGAAAAATGGAGATTTGTTGGAGTGCGAGAGGAGAGAGATATTTGGAACTGTGTTGGAGATCAGAAAATGGAGAGCTAGCTTGGCTCAGGTTCAAGAAATAGGCTGGACACCCTTTAGTGTCGGTTCATGATACGAACCGGTACTAAAGGTGCAACGCTGGCCCCGCCTCCGCAGCAGATTTGGCATGGAAACCTTTAGTACCGGTCCGTATCACGAACCGGTCCTAAATACCCCAAACAAACCAGTACAAAAGGTTTCTGGCGCCCTGGGATCTAGAACAGGTACTAATACTACCTTTAGTACCGGTTTGTAGGGCACTCCAAGAATCCAAGAGTAACAAGCTTCTCATCCTTTCACTCAAACGAATCCTCGTAGAGAACTCAAACCGACACGATCTATGCAATGGAAAGAACACAAGAAGTGTTCAAATCCTTGACTCTCAAATCCCACCAAAGCAACAAATGCTATGGGGGTAGAAGAAAGGAAGAACTCAATAATTAATTAATGCACAAGATCTAGATCCATAGACTTTCCCTCACTAAGAGGAGAGATGGATTGGTGGAATAGTAGATCTAGATCTCCTCTCTCTTTTCCCACTAATTGGAGGCAAGAATAATGGAGGAATATAGAGAAAGCAAGCTCCAAGAGGTCAATAATGGTGGGGAAAAAATTGCTTAAAAGGTGGGGAACCATTGGGGAAGAAGACCCCTTATATAGGCCCCCAAAATCAGCCAATTGGGGCATTCTGCGCGTCTCCGGCCTCCAGGCCGGCCACCTAATAGAGCCGCTCGGCCTAGGATGCCTCAGCCCGGCCTAGGCCGGCCTCCAAGTTTCCAGAAAATCACCTTCACTAAAAGTGTGATATCTTTTGCGTCCGGACTCCGTTTTCGATGATCTTGGGCTCATTGAAACCGCAAGAACGACAACTACAATTTTATGAAAAGAAACATCGTAGTAAATCATTGGAGGATAAAACAAAATGATGAAAGGTTTGACCTCTCTATAAAGGAACAATCGTTAAAACCTCCAAAATCAAAAACGCAATAAGTTTTTATGCGAAACCCGTTTTTTGATGAACTTGAGATTGTATTGAAGCACATGACAAGATCTAAAACTACACATGGAGAAAACAAAAATAAGAACCAAGAAAGATGATGCCAAGTTTGCAGGTTGCTAATATGAGAGCCCATCTTGATAGTATGGTTATCTATCCTATAACCCGGTCTCCCTCCTAATGCTATGAGACCGGTAAAATAGAAAACCTATCAAGATCATACATTTTCCTTGATAATTCCACTTGAGCTATATGATGAAGATCTTGAGCTCCTCAAGATGGAACACCTTTCTTGATTTCACTTTGCTCGGTGAAGACACACAGATTGCTCCACGTACGCCACTATAGGAGAGGCTCAGTTAAGTACATCTTCACTTGTACATTATTTCCAAAAGATTAGAAATATTAAAGCATGTGATCTCTTCAATATGATCCCCTTGAACTTGCACTTCTCAATTTGATGACGATCACCATTTGACCTCATCCACCATGGGATATATGAAATCTTCCTTTTGATGCAAACACATGGAAAGATACCTAACCTCACATAGATATACCACATACACATATCATGGGGTAGTTCAAAAAGCTAATTGCACAATTACTTACCATACCATGAACCCGTATGGTACATCTTCTAGCTTTGTGAGTTGATCTACTTTAATCATCTCTTAGCACTTTGACTTGATCAACCTTGTAACTTTTCTAATCTCTTAATTATAATGATGTCTTGAAGGTAAACATGAATGTTCACACAATATTATTCTTAAAGACATACTTGCAATATTCTCAACTCTCTCATGACCAAACAACTGATATTCACATGAATAGAACCTTGGTCGTCACTTGATCATCTTGAATCCAACACATGGACATCAAGCATTACCTATTGCCAAACACTACAAGTATAACTCAATTAAACCATTAGTCCATAGTGATTGTCATTAATTACCAAAACAACCCATGGGGTTATGATGACACACAAGTATAGAAGGTGTATCGTAGTACTTTCGATAAATAAGAGTGTCGAACCCATCGAGGAGCAGAAGGTGTTGACAAGCAGGTTGGATAGAGAATTCACTTCAACACTAGTAAATGGTTTTTGGTTGTTTTCGATATAGCAGATAAATAAAGTGCCACTAAATACAGTGCAGTAAATAATATTGCAGCAAGTGTCCCAATCCTTTTGAGAGCAAGGGGCAAGCCGGTTGAGTTACTTATGACTACCAAACATTCCCGAGGACACGTGGGAATTACGTCAAGTGCTTTCGCTTCGTTACGGTTGATTAATATCCATTGGTTCGTGAAGTGTTATGTGGGTGAACCAATGCTAATGCACCGCCCAACTAGGACTAATACATACATGTGATTATGCCCCTCGTAAGAATCCGCAAATACAAGAAAGTAAACTAACCACGTCCTTAAAACTCCGGGATTCTACGCTCCCTCGTGCGTTGGTTTCCTAACGGGGGTTTAGGTTTCTGTCACTTTGGCAACCCCCAATTAGTGGCCAAATACACAATGCATCCTCCTAGGCCCATAAAGGTGAAGTATCATGTAGTCGATGGTCACATGACACCACTAAAAGAATGGCACCACAACTTAAATACCGAACCACGAGATATTACTTCATTATAACTTCACTACTAACATCATGACTTCTCCCATGTCCTCAAGAACTAAACGAACTACTCACAAGACATCATATGGATAATAATCATAGGTGATATAATGGATGATAACAATCTGGTCATAAAGTGCTAACACCGATAAATCTCACAAGCATCAACTACTAACAAGTAATCCACACCGGGAGAAAGATCTAATGTAAAACAACGATAGGAGCCCCTAATTGTTACAGCGGGATGATGGTGGATGATGAGAGAGATCTAATGTAAAACAACGATGGGAGCCCCTAATTGTTACAGCGGGATGACGGTGGATGATGAGGGTCATGGTGCTGGTGATGAGGAATATGATGATGATGATCCCGATGAAGCACGGAGTGATGAAGGTGACAATGGCGATGTTTTCCCCTCTCCGGAGAGGAATTTCCCGGCGGATTTCTCCCTGACAGAGAGCTTTTATCTCTCGGGTGTTTTTTTCCCCGAGGCGGCGACGGAATAATTCTTCAATGCTGGTCTGGGGCTTAGGGTTCCCTCGGGGACAAGTACGCCAAAAATTTCCACTAGAGGTGGGCTAGGGTGGCCACACCACGTGGCGGCGTGGCCAAGGGGGGTGCGCGCCACCCCATGGTGTGTGCCCCTGGTAGCCCCCCTCCGGCTCTCCTCGCAGCTGGCTCCCTCTTTTGAACTTCTAAAATATCTCTGGTGCCCCCCCCCCCCTCTTTTGATATTCTGAAATAGGGTATCTCGACGGTGCTCTTTTCCATCAGAATTCTCGTCCCGGTGTTTATTCTCCAAAAATTATGAAACACGCAAAATAAGATAAAATGACATAAGTGATGCATCATAACATGAAATATATCGACGAATAACAGAAAATAACAATATAAAACGGTGATGCAAAATGGACGTATCAACTCCCCCCAAGCTTAGACCTCGCTTGTCCCCAAACGAAACTGAACTCAGTAAACATGACCACAATTTTATGGAGTGAGGTGTTGATAAAAAAATAAAATACGGACAAGAGGCATCACATCTACAAAGAACAAGTTATTTTAAACATCCCTCATATAATCAAACTTGAAACAAGTACAGTAACAATAAAGGTGCAAAAAGTAAATCACAATTGGTGAAGGAAAACTTCGTTCTTGGTCAAAGAACAATTAACAGTGTACTTATCTTTCGATCAAAGTCTTTTATACTAGAGCTATATTGCATAATTTATGATGCTCAATTATAACGGTCTCTTTGCAAACATTGGTAACTTTCAAACTGGTATTCAAGAAGATAAAAGGATTTGCAGAAACAAGGATGAATAAAGAACATGATTGAGTAAATCAACATGTAGCTGGATGAATCAGAACAACTCAAATGCTTGATTAAAACAGAAGGATATCGGTTTACTGACTCAACGTAAATGTAAAAGATATGCCCTTCGTAAAGGGAAGCATGGATCACTCATGTGCTAGATCTTTTTATTTAATAAAACAGAGTTATAAAATAGTTGACACTCCTCCAAACCTTTCTTACACAAACCATGGCTAACCGAATCCTCGGGTGCCTGCCAACAATCACATACCGTGGAGGAGTGTTTATATTTTGAGAGGTGTGTATGTCTATGTCGACGAATGGAAAAGAGAAAATACAGTACTTCACAAGACAACTATACTCACAAGAGCGGCTCCCATTGAAGGACGCAACTGGTATAGAAGGTCATCCCTATTTCTATTTTGTTTACACAATTATTCTTTGTCTGATAAATCAGGGGCAACAATAGTGAAGAAAAACTGTATTATTATTTTGGGGTTGGGCACCCCGCTACGAGCTCTTCTAGCATCTGGATAAGTGGATGAAGCCACTAGTCCATGTGTGTGAGTCCAATCAACAAGTGAGATAAAGATTCTCTATTTGCATCCTCATGAGCTAAAACAGGAACGCGAAACAGGGATAATTTTGAAGGTTTTAAAGGTAACACATGAGCAATTTACTTGGAGTGGCGGTGAATTACCACATATAGGTAGGTATAGTGGACACAAATGGCAAGGTTTTGGGGCTCAAGGTTTGGATGCACAAGAAGCATTCCCTCTCAGTACAGTTTTTTGGCTAGCAAGGTTGGGTAGCAAGCATAAGAATCGAAGCAAAACAAACAAAGACATGTATGATAAAGCCAATCATGCAATCTTCCTTGAAGGTGCAAAGAAACTTATTTGAGAATACTAAGCTTATGGGCTAACAAATAAGAAACATCATGGAATAATATATCTACATGCAACTCCCTTTTTCCTACTTAAGTCTCAACGAATTGTTGCTACTCACCAATGCTAAGTTTGCCAAAACCAACTAGATTATCTAGAAGCTCCAAAATTGATACAAATACTAATAACAAGATCAATCTCATAACAAAAATTGCAAACTAAAATAAAGTGAAACAAGTAGATGATGAAACTTCTCATTAATATTTCATTATGGCAACTCAAACCAACGGATACAATGATAACCAACTAAGGAGCAACACTTCCATACTGCAAACCATAATATATGATATTTTCCTCTACTCATGATATCACTCTACTAAAAGGTAAAAATGTGAAAGATAGAGATGTGATACCGCGGAACTCCTCCAACCTTGTAACAACCAAGGGGATGCCAATAGCAATGGCGAATCAATTCTTTGGTGGTGGTGGTGATACACTCTTCTCAAGCAAGGCGTGTAAACGTCACAGCATCTCACAAAGCCTTCTGTTTTCCTCTTGAAGAATCTCTACCTCCGTCCTTAAAGCTCGATACCGTTCACAAAACTCATCTGCAACCCGAAGAGCTTCCTCTACTCTAGGGACGGGACTGAGGCCCAGAACTGATGGTCTTGGTCCCTGCATGCTACAAAAATAAACACTGCTTGATGGCGTCCTTTTTGCTTCTCTCTTGACGCCCTGATCCATGTTCTTGTGCTCGGTACTTTTGCGATAATCTTCCATTGGCTCCTTCCCATTGTTGTAGTTGGTGGAGGCCACGGTTCGTCTAAAACTGAAAACAGATCCTTGCAGAAATAGTACGAAACAAAAACACGATGAGAAAACGATATACGGACCTCGGGGGATCTGGGGGATTATATAGCAAAAACATATGTAACGAAAGGAAAGTCTAGGTCAAAAAATGAGTCGGAGAGGGGCTCCGGGGCGCCCACACCATAGGCTGGCGCGGCCAAGGGTGGGCCCGCACCACCTGGTGGTGTGGTGCCTCCGGGCACCTTCTCCAACTCCTCTTCGGCTCAGTATTTTTCATATTTTCCAAAATCAATAATCTATAACTAAAAAGGTATTTCGCGAACTTTTTCTTAACAGAATTGTACCTATTCCAAAACAGACTCTGCAGATTCTAGAATCTTCCCCCTAATGAACTTCTCCAGAGTCATTACTTGAATAACATTCACATCTTCATCATAGGAATCCCCAGAAATATAATGTTTGAGTCTTTTTCCATTTACCACTTATGTAGTGTTATCTTTGAGGGAAGCAATTTTGATTGCACCCGAGCGATACACTTCTTCAATAATATAAGGTCCTTTCCATCGGGAGAGTAATTTTTCTGCAAAATATCTTAGACGAGACCGATACAATAGAACTTTCTCACCAACATGAAACTCTCTTCTAAGGATTCTCTTATCATGCCATTATTTAACTTGATCTTTAAAGAGTATGGCATTTTCATAAGCTTCACACCTCCATTCATCTAGATGATTCAAATCGAGCATTCTTTTCTTACCAACAAGTTTAAAATCTTTATTTAATTCTTTCACTGCCAAATAAGCTTTGTGTTCTAATTCTAAAGGCAGTCACAAGCTTTTCCATAAACCATTTTATAGGGAGACATGCCCATAGGATCTTTATAAGCAGTTCTATAAGCCCATAAAGCATCACTCAACTTATCAGACCAATTCTTCCTAGATTTATTAACAGTCTTTTGCAAGATATATTTAATTTCTCTATTTGATAATTCTACTTGGCCACTAGTTTGAGGGTGATAAGCTGAGGCAATTCTACGATTAACATCATATTTAGCAGGGGTCTTTCTAAAACCACCATAAAAAAATGAGAACCTCCATCAGTCATAAGATATCTAGGCACACCAAACCTAGGGAAAATAACCTTTATGCATTTTTATAGAGGTCTCACCATCAGCACTTTTAGTAGGTATATCTTCTACCCACTTAGTAACATAATCAACGGCAACAATAATATGAGTATAACCATTCGAAAGAGGAAAAGGCCAATAGAAACCTGATTGTAGAACCTTATGTGCGGTTCTATCTCCAGCGTGATGTCCTCCATAAGCACTACTATGGTACACATCTTCTCATAATACCATCTACTCCTTCTTTGTATAAATGTGGGTCATCCGAAAAATAATACCTCAAATCATAGAAGAATTTTCTTCTTTGTTGAGTTGTAAACGTTGGAGGCAAATACTTTGAAACAATAAAGTTAGCATAATCAGCATACCAAGGACTATCTTGGGGTTTTACCTTTATTGCAACCAATTGTTCATTTGGAAAACTATCATTAACATGAATAGGATCAAAAGTAATGTTTTTCAACCTAGAGAAGTTATCAGTAACAGGATTTTCGGCACCCTTCCTATCCATAATATGCAAATCAAACTCTTGTAAAAGCAACACCCGTCTAATAAGCCTAGGCTTAGCATCTTTCTTTTCCATAAGGTATCTAATATCAGCATGATCAGTATGAATCGTAACCTTTGAATCAACAATATAAGGCCTAAACTTATCACTTGCAAAAACTACAGCTAAGAACTCTTTTTTAGTAGTAGCATAATTCTTTTGAGCAGCATCAAGAGTCTTACTAGCATAATGAATAACTAGTTGAATGTCCGTGCGTTGCTACAGATGTAGAAATATATCAATGCTTCTCTTATTCCATGAATGAAAAAAATGGAAGTTTGAGTTACACTCGGTCATTCAGAAACAACAGCTAGACACAGTTACAAGCCACATGGAGAATTACAATGTAAGTTCTTTTTTGGATAATACAATTACAAATCAGTACAAAACAGCCTTTCACATTCTTATAATCACTCCACAAAAAGAAAGTGATGGCATCTAGGTCTCTTCTGAGGGGGTTTTGGACGAACTAAACAATTCTTGCTCTACTCCAATCTTTGACTGGCTCTGTCTATGTGGCCATTCCATAACTCGCCAAACAATGAGATTGTCATGCCCACAAAACAAGGATTGGTCGTTGTTTTTCGAACAAAAGAATCTTCTTGTTGTGCGACAAACCGAGGAGTAATCCATCTATGTATCAAAGGCACGCAAAACAACATTGCCTTGTTCATCCATAAAACTGGCTTTATTATGCTCTGATCACTTTGCCTTCCGATACAAATACCAGTAACATCAAAAGCATAACAGAATAAAGGTCCACATTGGTTAGCCAAAAAATTTGAAATTATATTTTTCTCTTAAGATAAAATGACCAACAATTATTTTGCAGCTACACATCCAGCTTTATCAAAGTAAACAAGGCCCTTATATTGGATTATCAAAAAGAGAGGGGGGAAAGGAAAAATATGTTGTTGTTAAACATAAATTGTTCCTTAAGGGACGGGAGCTTAATCTATACTAACAGTTATAATTTCTCCACACAATAAAGCAATTGGTTTCTTCGTAGGTTTCTAGCTAGAGGGCAGTAGTGTTGCTTGATAAATATCCATGACAGTTTAGAAAGGTCCTTTCACTTGAAATCTGTAATCCATGAACACCCAGCTACAGTTGCAATTGTATATATATAACTAAACAACTCAGGTTAGTCTGCTAGATATTTCATATGTTACTTTAGTTGCCTTAGAATCCTAGGTTAAATGAAAAAAACTTTGTCCTGCGCAAAAGGGGAGAAACAAAGGAAGCTACCATTTGTGATGGGCACCATGCTGTTGTGGATCCACGCAAAACAATAAGATGCACGTTATACAAATAAAGTAAAGTTACTGACAAGATAAAACAGCTAACTTCCATTTTTAATTAATTCATGTTGTGTACAACTAAACTGTTTTGAGACCTTACAAATATGAACTCAGCTTCGAGCATTTTGTACCTAGAAACTACTTCTCCTGTTGTATACAATTTTTAACTGTTTTGAGGAAACACTGAACAATATGCACCTACAACTTGCTTCCTCTTCATTCTTCAAGAAACATGTTCCTTGACAAGTAATTTGTTATCTGATATAGGCGAATGAACAACAAACCTACATGGACAGGATTGCTCACTTTTAATATTGCAAGAGCTCAGCACCTGTGATTGTCCCCAAAAGCACCTGGCGCAGAAGACTCCGCATTTGTGGCCCGGCTTGGGCCTCGACGGCGTGTCACAGCTACTCCGTGTTGAAGCGGGCAGCGAAGGCAGCATCGCACTTCTTTATCATTTGCAACACTTGTTGAGAAAGCTTATAAAAATCATCCCAGTCAAATATGCCTTGCTGCATCCTGAGTTAGTTTGTAGCTTCGCTACCAAAAGAAAATTAAGACAACTTCAGAAAATATTTAGGATGTAGCGGAGCAGTATAAATCGTTACAAATAATGGTTGTACCTCGAGATGATCAGGAAACAACTGAACAACGGTTTTGATGCACCCACCAAGCTTCATCCCGTTGAGTCCAGCACATGCCTTGTTTGTAATGGATTGATCAATGTACTGTTCCATCAAATTGATCACACACGAGTATGATGGTTTTATATTTATATCATAAGCCCCGGTTTTGGTGCAATAGAAGTTCCATACCTCAAGAAATGCACATAGCCTACCAAGATGCTCATTACAAACAAAGCGGTATGCAGCCAACCGGCCAAAGGAACCAACAATCTCCACGAGCTGAAAGAGTAGGAAGGGTGATTAAATAGGAACGTATGCTTCAATGGACGGCTCTATACAGAGCAACATACTGATATGATGGACCCAATTGTATTACCATCTTAGACGAAAGAATAGCACAAATACGAGGAACGAAAATCTGCAAAATTAAAAGGTGAGACCAGCACATGAACAGGCTATTAAAAATTATCAGTCAAATCTTCTTATGCAAATATACATGTATCAAATGAGATATCAACCTGGAAAAATGCTTAAACATTTGTAGCCACATTTCTCTTGGTAAACATAGAATGTGAAAACAGAAAGGAAGCTTCTATATGTGTGCAAGTTACCTTGTGCGGTGAATCTGGGACAACAACAGATTGTCATCGGACAATTACCAGATGTTGCCCCAATATAAAACAGGGAAAGCCATGGTGTATGCTGACAAACCTCCTGACGATACGAGTAGCACTGTATTAGACGCCGATCCAGCCGATTGAACCGACGGGTCCAGCCGCAGGAACGCCTCAATGCATTTGAGTACGGAAAGTACGGCCGAGACGTACTCCAGCGATGGCGAAGCGTACATCCGCACTACCCTAGGCGACATACCGTTTGCTTCCTCCGTATCAATCCGAGCAGCCTAGGGTTCCAAATTCAGTTAGACGGGGACGAAATTACAGCGGATGGAAAATCTGCAACCGAGAAAGCAACTGCCCACCCACGCGGCCACGCACCCGGTGTCGCTGCGGGGGTGTCGTCAAGGCGACGAATCGTGGCGGCAATACTCCGGGAAAGGGAGGAGACGGTGGAGAGGAGGTCGCAGCTGGTGAAGCGGCTCTCACCGACTTCCGTTCTGGTGGAGCGAACGACGAAGAGTGCCGACGACGACGGACCCGTCCTCCACGACCGTCGCCGCGAGAAAGGGCTGGGCGCGGGGAGGAGAGTGGATGCGCGGTGACTCCAGATGATTTTTTTTTTTTTGCCCTTTACATGCCAGGCATGCGCTAGGTTTTCATACTGGTCGTCGGGCCGGATTTAGCGATTGCCAGGGGCGATCCAGTAAGGGAGCGCACGATCCGGCAGACCAGTCGACAACGTAACAACATACAGACCAGTAAAGAAAGATGAAGATAGATAGTTAGGAAGATAAGAGATTAGCTTGGTTTGTTAGGGACGATATAATTATGGACAGTGGAGGTTGGATTAGCGTAAATTAATGACGGTGGCATTAGTGATGTAATTAGCGTGAGGTGGCATTTCTTCTGTAATTATGTTGAAGTGTGACACCACCGCCACAGCAACCTTAATAGTAAAGATATTCAACTTCTTATTTATGCGATGTCCAAGAAAAGCACCTACCGCAAAATCACTTGCATCACACATAATTTCAAAAGGTAAATTTCAATCAGGTGGTTGAACAATAGGAGCAATAGTTAAAGTCTTCTTTAAAGTTTCAAAAGCTTCCTTACAATTATCATCAAAAACAAATGGTACATCTTTTTGAAGAAGATTAGTAAGAGGCTTTGATATTTTTGAGAAATATTTAATAAACCTCCTATAAAAACCAGCATGACCAAGAACACTAAGAATACCTTTAACATCCCTAAGACAGGGCATTTTCTCTATGGCTTTCACTTTAGCTCTATCAACTTCAATACCTCTTTCATAAATTTTATGTCCAAGAATGATTCCTTCATTAACCATAAAGTGGCATTTCTCCCAATTAAGAACAAGATTAGTTTCCTCACATCTGTGCAAAACTTTATCAAGGTTGTCCAAACAATTATCAAAAGAAGTTCCATAGACGGAGAAATCGTCCATAATACTTCCACAATTTCTTCACAAAAACCATGAAAAATAGCAAACATGCATCTTTGAAAAGTAGCAGGAGCATTACAAAAATCAAAATGCATATGTCTATAAGCATAAGTACCGTAAGGACAAGTAAAGGTTGTTTTCTCTTGATCCTGCTTCCTAACAGCAATTTGAGAAAACCCAGAATAACCATCAAGGAAGCAAAAATAAGTTTTCTTAGACAAACTCTCTAGCATTTGATCAATAAAGGGTAAAGGATAATGATCTTTTTAGTAACTTTATTAACCTTTCTAAAATCAATACACATTCTATAACCAACTACTACTCTTTGTGGAATGAGCTCATTGGTTTCATTGGGCACAACAGTCATTCCTCGCTTCTTAGGGATATAGTGCACAGGGCTCACCCATCTACTATCATCAATAGAAAAAAAATATACCAGCATCAAGAAGTTTTAATACCTCATTTCTTACCACTTCCTTCATCTTAGGAATCAAACGGCGTTGATGTTCAACTACCGTCTTTGCATCAGGTTCAATATTAATAGCATGCTGACATATAGTAGGATAAATTCCCTTCAAATCATCAAGAGTATAACCAATAGCTCCACGGTGTTTCTTAGAATTCCCAATAATCTTTCCTCTTCTTCACCTGAAAGTTTAGCACTAATAATAACAGGATATATTTTCTTATCATCAAGATAAGCATAGTTAAGATCATCAGGCAGAGGTTTTAAATCAAAGACATGATCCTCCTTGGGTGGTAATGTTGTTCCCAAGTCTTCCACGAGTAGATTATGTTTCAGAATCACCGGTTGACGAAGAAGAATATCGTCAATCTCATTTCTCTCTTCCATAAAGACTTCACTCTCATGGTCCTACATATATTGATGCAAAGCATTGTTAGGAGAAAGAGCAATAGAAGAAAGTTGTTCAACTTTAAAATTCTCATCAGGCAATTTAGATTCATAAGGTGCTCTAGCAAATTTGGAGAAATTAAACTCATAAGATTTTCCATCAAATTTAGTCAAACTCTTCTCTCTTTTACAATCTATAATAGCACCACAAGTGTTCAAGAAAGGTCTATCAAAAATAATAGGACAAGTCTTACTAGCAGCCCTACCAAGTACTAGAAAATCACTGGGATATTTAGTTTTACCACACAAAACTTCCACATCTCTAACAATACCAATAGGAAAAAACAATTTCTCTACTGGAAAGCTAAATAACCACATAAATATCTTCAAGATCAAAAGAACCAATTTAATGCATAATTTCTCTATAAAGCTCATAAGGTATAGCACTAGAACAAGCACCAATAACACACAAACCATAATAGCAATGATCACCAATCTTAACAGAAAGCACAGGAACACTAGTTTTCTTAGGTCTATGAGGATGTGAAACAATGTTAGAAGCATCCTCACAGAAGACAATGTGTTCATCCTCCACATTTCCACATACAAGATCTTTTACTATTGCTACAGCAGGTTCAACATTTATTTGTTCATCATGTTCAATAGCTTTCTTGTTACACTTATTAACCACACTAGCTACCATAGAGTGCTCTTTCACTTTAGCAGAGAAAAGCATTTTTTCAACATAAGGCTCAGGAATAGCAGGATTAGCATGCACTTCTATATTACTAGCAGGAACAATATCTTTATAATGTGCATGGTACTTGGGATAACTCTTTTTAGGAATATCAAGACAGGAGGCAAAAGCTTTAAGTGTTCATAAAATTTCCAAAAATTTGAGAATCAAGACCACAAATATCACTAACATCATAGAAATCATTGGTATCCATAAAAGATTTAATGCATTCATAATCATAATTTATACCTGACTTTCTACCTTTGTCATTCTCCCATCCTTCAGTGTTCTCTTGAATACGATAAAGAAGATCCCATTTCGCTTCTTCCTTCATACGTGTTGATCCAGAACAAGAAGCATCCAATAAATCGTTATCATGAAGAGAAACCCTTGAATACAAATTATTGATCACAATATTTCTCGGGAGTTTATGAACGGGACATTTAAGCATTAATAACTTCATTCCCCCCCACGCTTGGGAAATACTCTCTCCCTCATGAGGCCAGAAATTATAGATTTGATTCCGGTCTTTATGAATCTCACTAGGAGGATAAAATTTAGAATAAAAGAGAGGAACAATTTCCTCCCATCCAATAGATTGACCATTCCTCAGTAATTTTGAACCATTCAGCGGCTCTTCCTTTCAGCGATAAAGAAAATAATTTCCTTTTAACTTGATCAATTGTGATACCTGCACACCTGAATAACTCGGATAATTCCTGTATAAAGAGAAAATGATCACCGGGATGGATAGTTCCATGAACGTAATAGCAGTTATCCATAACACGTCCAACAATTTTCATAGGTATTTTATATGGAAACGGTAGAAGTACCCCTAAACAGAGAACCAAAAGTATTCTCCATAATGAAATAAAACAGCAGACAGAAATAAAAACATCACTCACAGTAAAAGTTTCTCTTACCAATTCCACTTACCAATAGAGCTTGATGGTGTGATGAGCATAGAGGTAGGAGTTTTCCCCTTAGTTAAGACCCAAGCTTATCAATCCAGTATGAGAAATAGGACATACGGAAGGTTACTGCCACTAACGGTGGTGCTGGCGCTTCACCGGTGTCAGCAACAACGTGGAACCTGCACACAACACAACCAAAATACTTTTCCCCAACAGTACAGTGAGGTTGTCAATCTCACCGGTCTTGCTGAAAACAAAGATTAGACGTATAGTGTGGAAAATGATGTATGCTTGCAGTAAGTAAAGAAAGCAGAAAATTGTTGTGGTTTGCTTAACAGTGTGGAAAATGGATCGGGGTTCATAGGTTCACTAGTGGTGTCTCTCCACAGAAATAACATGCTGGGTGAACAAATTACAGCTGAGCAATTGACAAATAGAGGTTGCACCGTAGTGCACAATATAACATGATGACTACTATGATATTAAGTGTGGGCATTACAACAAAATACATAGACCGAAATCGATCTGCATCTATGACTAATAATCCACCCTCAGGTTATCATCCGAACCCCCTTAGGAATTAAGTTGCAAGCAGCAGATAACTGCATAAAACAATGTGTGTAATGTGAGCAATTCTTGTGCATGCGGGCACTCACACCTCTATTTTCTCCCTAATGGAAACAAAACATCCTCCCCCTTCACGTTTCTGTCACTCGAGCAAGGCAATGAGGAGGCATGAACCCACTATCAAGCATAAATAGTCCCTCTTGGAGTCACTAGCAACTACTTGGCCAGAGCAACCAGTAGCAACGGAAATCATGCAAGATCACAAATAACATATGCAATAAAGACTATAATCAACTTGGCATAAGGTCAATATTCATGGGATCCTAGCAAACACATCATATAGAATTACATAAGATCAATCTTGATCATGATAGGCAGCTCACGAGATCTAAACGTGGAGGCATATCAGGAGAAGACAACCATCTAGCTACAGCTACGAACCCGTAGTCGAGGGATGAACTACTCACGCATCACTCCGGAGGCCGGCATGGTGATGTATAAGCCTCCGGTGATAATTTCCTCTCCGGCAGGGTGCCAGAAACAGCTTCATAACCCTCCTGATCTAGGGTTGACAGTGACGGCTGCTGCGGAACTTTTTCGGGGATATTGATCAGGTGTCTAGGGTTTTCCATCCAGGGGGAATAAATAGGCAAAAGAGGAAAGGCGATGGAGGCCAGGGGGCCCCACACCCATAGCTGGCGCGGCCAGGGTGGACCGCGCAACCCTATGGTGTGGCCCCCTGATGCCCATCTTCGACTCCTCTTCGGTGCTCTGGATGTTTCCGGGGAAAATAGGCACTTCGGGCTTTGTGGGGTCCAATTCCGAGAATGTTCCCAGAACAACTTTTCTGAAACCAAAAACATCAGAAAACAGGGAACTGGCACTTGGCATCTTGTTAATAGGTTAGTACCAGAAAACGTATAAAAATGCTATAAACAAGGGAGTAAACATGCAGCAATTGGCATAATATCATCATGGAGCATCATAAATTATAGATACGTTAGAG
The DNA here is from genome assembly GCA_028641055.1 of Alopecurus myosuroides. NCBI lineage: Eukaryota > Viridiplantae > Streptophyta > Magnoliopsida > Poales > Poaceae > Alopecurus > Alopecurus myosuroides. The sequence goes on along the minus strand of CM054057.1, from coordinate 664,245,298 downwards.
ACGTATCAAGCATCCCCAATCTTAGTTCCTACTCATCCTCGAGTAGGTAAACGATAAGACACAATAATTTCTGAGATGACATGCTAGTACACAATTTTGATCATAATATGTAAAGCAGAGCATGTAAACTAGGATCAAATGAACTAAAGTTGTGATCTATATTTGATATCAACAAGTAATGCATAAACAAAGAATAAAGAAGTAAAAAATTTAATAAATCAATATTAAAAGACTATCAACCGTGCAAAGTTTATTAGAGATGATTTAAGCTTTCAAGAACAACAATATCATGCACGTCAAACAATCTTCACAACCCCTGTTAGGATCAAGTCAAGCTTTCTACAAGATGCAATGCTTGAATATTAAACTATTTGCGCACTAAAAACAAGAAAGTGTTCTGCGTCGGTTCCTGGCACCGGGATGTTATGGCAAAGAGAACATTATGGGGTGTTTGGAAGGTCAATGGAAGAAAGGCTCACAAAGCTGAAAATGGTCATTTAGACAAGAGAAAGTCTTACAACCAAAGCTATGCAAGGAGTAGGGATTGCCACACAACGGATGCACATAGAGCTATAAGTGTATGAAAGCTCTCCGATGGAACTAGTGGGGGTGCATCCAACTTGCTTCCTCACGAAGACCTAGAGCTCATTTGAGGAGGCTCATCATTGGAATATACAAGCCAAGTTCTATAATGTAAAGTTCCCCACATAGTTATGAATGAATGATAATATGAAAACTCTCTCCAAACTGAAGTATTGGTTCTAAACATGAAGCACAAGTGTGGTATAAAGGATAGTGATGCACCCCCTCTCTCGTTATTCTCTCTTTGGCCCTTTTTTCTTTCTTTTGGGGCTTTTTCATTTTATTTTATTTATTTTATATATCCTCATCGGTAGGGGCAACATCCTATATTACAATGAATCATCACACTTTTAGTACTCATAACTCATAAAGAAATATCTCCGATGTCTCTAACTGCATGCTCATGCCAGTGTAGCAGTATGCATAAATAACCATGAAGCTCATCATCAAGTAACATAACGGAGGTGCATGTTGTGCAGCAATATATCTCAGAATGGCTATGGAAATGCCATGATAGGTAGGTATGGTGGATGTTTTGAGGAAGAATATATGGGCTTATGTGTACGAGAACAAAGTCCTCCCACGGGATTCGGATGCACTGGCAAAGTTTGCACCAACTCTCAATGTGAGAAAGGGCAATGCACAGTACCGAAGAGGCTAGCAAATATGGATGGTGGAAATGCCAGAAACCGCAACTTTAACATAGACTCACAAGTTAAAAGGTTGCAACAAGCAAATCATCTTAGAATCCACAATGCAAATCATTCCAAGAGGGTCTGTGGCAGTGACAAGTCACTATTGGCTACCCAGACCGTAGCACGTAACAAAAGGCCGATCAGAAATGTATCACTCGTAGCAATCATATACCAATGTTTCTATCAGCTAGTAATTTAAAGTGCGGCACAGTTTCAAGTTTCTTAGACTAATTAAAATTTTATACTTACTAGTCCTTACCGTTTATCCATTAAGCATATTCATATCTCAAAACAACAGCAGCGATTCAAGTGAAGCGGTTTAATGATCTACAAGACCAAGCAAATTTTTCCACTATACCAACTACCACATAAGCATTTCTATTCCCAAACAAGCACCATACAAAACATGCTTTAACAAAAATACTCTTTATGATACAGCAAGCAAAAATGAGAGTACTCACATAATACTACTAAAACTAACAGCTCTGATAAGATAGGCATGCAAAACATGAGCTAAATAAATGCAGCCAGACAGAGACTAAGAATACAACATATTCTCATGAAAAAGCGGAGCGTGTCACTCTCCAATAAAATAATGCTGGGGTCCAACCAAGCTTATTATAAAAATAAAAATAAACTGAAAGCAAAAATAAAATACGCTCCAAGTAAAGCACATAAGATGCGACCGAATAAAAATATAGTTTCACTAGAAGTGACCTGATAATTTGTTGATGAAGAAGTGGATGCTTTGGGCATCCCCAAGATTAGACGCTTGAGTATTCTTGGAATTTGCTGGGATGTACCACCGGGGCATCCCCAATCTTAAGATTTTCACTCTTCTTGATCACATCATATCATCCTCTTCTCTTGACCCTTGAAAACTTCCTTCACACCAAAATTCTCACAATCTTCATTAGCAACGTTAGTGCAATCCAAATAATAAATTCACATGGTTTAGTTTCAACATAAGTCTAACACTCAAAAACAAATTAGCTACTTTCACAACTTCTTTTTAAAACTCTTTTCTCAAAAGAACACCAAAAGAAATAGATTAAGATGCAAATGCAATAAATGGCAGAAATCTGTCAAAACAGAACCGCAGGCAGAGATCGATTTTTTACGAAATTATTATGTTACTCAAATAAAAAAGTGATCAACTAATAAAATTTGCGTATATAGCTCAGGATTACGCACAAAAAATCTCAGGTCATTTTGAATTTTCTGTGATTTTATACATAATTAACAGTGGACAGAAGAAATATGTTTCCTGCGCAGAAATCCGAAATATAGGCTCAACTTTGCACTAGAGACTTTACTTGGCTCAACAAAAATACAAAAGAAAAGATACAGAGGGGTTGCTTAGGAAATATAAAACACCCAAGTGCAAAGCATACAAAATAAAACAAGGGAAAACTAAATGAAAACAGAGAAATAAAATGGGTTGTCTCCCGGTAGCGCTTTTCTTTAACGCCTTTCAGCTAGGCATAGAAAATCAACTCAAGTATTTCCAGGTGAAGAAGCATCAAAATTATAATTTTCTATAATAATAGAGTCAAAAGGTAGCTTCATCTCAATTCTACGAAAGTGTTCCAAACCTTTCTTGAGGGGGAATTGATATTTAATACTCCCCTCTTTCATATCAATAATAGCACCAACAGTTCTAAGAAAAGGTCTTCCCAAAATAATAGGAAAAGAAGCATTGAATTCAATGTTCAGAACAACAAAATCAACAGGGACAAGGTTATTGTTAACCGTAATAAGAACATCATCAATTCTACCAAGAGGTTTCTTCTTAGCATTATCAGCAAGATGAACATCCAAATAACAGTGTTCCAACGGTGGTAAATCAAGCATATCGTAAAGCTTTTGAGGCATAACATAGATACTAGCACCAAGATCACACAAAGCATTGCAATCAAAATCATTTAATTTCATCTTAATGATAGTCTCCCAACCATCATCTAATTTCCTAGGGATAGATGTCTCAAGTTTTAGCTTTTCTTCCCTAACTTTCATGAGAGCATTGGTAATATGTTTAGTAAAGGACATATTCATGGCACTAGCATTGGGGCTTCTAGCAAGCTTTTGTAGAAACATAATAACTTCAGAGATATTGCAAACATAAAAATCAAAATTATTATCATCAAAATTAATGGGATCATTATCTCCTACATCTCTAAAAATTTCAGCACTTTTATTATAAGTAGTTTAAGCAATTTGAGGCAATTTAGCATGTTTCACCGAAGGGGTGGAGACTTTGTTAACACCAACTACTTTCCCATTGATAGTAGGAGGTTTACTAGCACTTTGAGCTTCAGTTTTACTAGTGGTGGTGATAGTGTAAACTCTAGCAATTTTATTGTTTTTAGCCAATTCATCTTCTCTTTCCCACCTAGCACGTAATTCAGCCATCAACCTAACATTATTATCGATTTGAACTTGTATGGCATTCAAAGTTTTACTTTGTTTAACATCTTGTGGAAAAACCTTTAGTTTTAGAAAATCAACATCAATAGAAAGGCTATCTACTTTAGAGGCAAAAACATTTATTTTACCAAACTTTTCCTCAATAGATTTATTAAAAACAGTTTGTGTGCTAATAAATTCTCTAAGCATGTTTTCAAGATCAGAGGTAGAGATTTTATTATTGTTGTAGGAATTTCGAAAAGAATTACCATAACCATTATTAGGAGGATAAGGCTTATAATTGTTTCCACCGAAATTATTTCTATAAGCATTGTTGTTAAATTATTATTTCTAATTAATTTCACATCAACATGCTCTTCTTGTGCAACCAAAGAGGATAAAGGAACATTATTTGGATCCACTTGAGCTTTACCATTAACAAGCATAGACATAATAGCATCAAGCCTTTCACTCAAAGAGGAGGTTTCCTCGGCAGCATTTACCTTCTTACCTTGTGGAGCTCTCTCAGTGTGCTACTCTGAATAATTTATCATCATATCATCAAGAAGCTTTGTTGCATTGCCCAAAGTGATGGACATAAAGGTACCTCCAGCAGCTGAATCCAATAGGTTCCTTGAGGAGAAATTCAGTCCTGCATAAAAAGTTTGTATAATCATCCAAGTTGTCAGACCATGAGTGGGACAATTCTTCACCATAGTTTTGATTCTTTCTCAAGCTTTAGCAACATGTTCATTATCAAGTTGTTTAAAATTCATTATGTCACTTCTCAGGGATATAATCTTAGCAGGAGGATAATATTTTCCAATGAAAGCATCTTTACACTTAGTCCATGAATCAATACTATTTCTAGGCAAAGATAGCAACCATTCTTTAGCTCTTCCTCTCAAAGAGAAAGGAAATGATTTTAGTTTTATAATATCTCCATCCACATCTTTATATTTTTTCATATCACATATATAGTTCAACAAAATTATTAAGGTGGGCAACAGCATCATCATTACTAATACCACAAAATTGCTATTTCATTACAAGATTTAATAAAGAAGGTATAATCGCATAGAAAGCAGCAGTAGGAACAGGTGGAGCAATATGTGTGCAAATAAAATCATTGTTGTTTGTGCTAGTGAAGTCATACAACTTAGTATTCTCGGAGGAACTCATTTTAGCAGAATAACAGCAAGCAAATAAATAACATATATAAAGTAAACTAATTTTTTTGTGTTTTTAATATAGAAAAGAAATTCAAGACAAAAATAAAAACAAGACAATAAAAAAATAAAGAGGTTGAGAGTGAGAGACTCCCCTTGCCAGAAGACTTCCTTCTCCCCGGCAACGGCGCCATAAAAATTCCTTGATGGTGCAGATAGTGCACTTGTTGGGAGACCCCAAGAGGATGTGATGAGCACAGCGCCAGGAGTTTTCCCCTTAGTTAAGAACCAAGGTTATCAATCCAGTAGGAGAAAGAGGACCTTCGGAAGGTTGATGCCACTTACAGTGGTGTTGGCGCTTCACCGGTGTCAGCAACAACGTGGAACCTTCACACACCACAACCAAAATACTTTTCCCCAACAGTACAGTGAGGTTGTCAATCTCACCGGTCTTGCTGAAAACAAAGATTAGACGTATAGTGTGGAAAATGATGTATGCTTGCAGTAAGTAAAGAAAGCAGGAAATTGTTGTGGTTTGTTTAACAGTGTGGAAAATGGACCGGGGTTCATAGTTTCACTAGTGGTGTCTCTCCATGGAAATAACATGTTGGGTGAAAAAATTATAGCTGGGCAATTGACAAATAGAGGTTGCACCGTAGTGCACAATATAACATGATGACTATTATGATATTAAGTGTGGGCATTACAAAAAAATACATAGACAGAAATCCATCTGCATCTATGACTAATAATTCACCCTCAGGTTATCATCCGAACAACCTTAGGTATTAAGTTGCAAGAAACAAATAATTGCATTAAACAATGTGTGTAATGTAAGAAATGCTTGTGCACGCGGGCACTCACACCGTTGTTTTCTCCCTAATGGCAACAACACATCCTCCCCCTTCACGTTTCATGTCACTCGAGCAAGGCAATGAGGAGGCATGAACCCACTATCAAGCATAAATACTCCCTCTTGGAGTCACTAGCAACTACTTGGCTAGAGCAACCACTAGCAACGGCAAGCATGCAAGATCACAAATAACATATGCAAACACAACATATAGAATTACATAAGATCAATCACGATCATGATAGGCAGCTCATGAGATCTAAACATGGAGGCATATGAGGAGAAGACAACCATCTAACTACAGCTACGAATCCGTAGTCCAGGGAGGAACTACTCACACATCACTCTGGAGGCAGGCATGGTGATGTATAAGCCTCTGGTGATGATTTCCTCTCCGGCAGGGTGCCGGAAACAGCTTCATAACCCTCCTGATCTAGGGTTGGCGGTGACGGCGGCTGCGGAACTTTTTCGGGGATTTTGCTCAGGTGTCTAGGGTTTTCCATCCTGTGGGAATAAATAGGCGAAAGGGCAAAGGCAGTGGAGGCCAGGGGGCTCACACCCATACCTGACGCGGTCAGGGGCGCCGCGCAACCCTATGGTGTGGCCCCCCTTATGCCCGTCTTTTACTCCTCTTTGGTGTTCTGGATGTTTCCGGGGAAAATAGGAATTTCGGGCTTTGTGGGGTCCAATTCCGAGAATGTTTCCAGAACAACTTTTCTAAAATAAAAAATAGCAGAAAACTGGGAACTGGCACTTGGCATCTTGTTAATAGGTTAGTTCTGGAAAACGTATAAAAATGCTATAAATAAGGGAGATAACATGTAGCAATTGGCATAATATCATCATGGAGCATAAGAAATTATAGATGCGCTGGAGACGTATCAGCGCTTCCTCCCCGGCAACGGCGCCATAAAATAGTCTTGATTACCCACAAGTATAGGGGGTGTATCGTATTACTTTCTATAAATAAGAGTGTCGAACCCAACGAGGAGAAGAAGGTGTTGACAAACAGGTTGGATAGAGAATTCACTGTAAACACTAGTAAACGGGTTTTTGGTTGTTTTGGATAAAGTAGATAAATAAAGTGCGAGAAAATAAAGTGCAGTAAATAATATTGCAGCAAGTGGCCCAATCCTTTTGAGAGCAAAGGACAAGTCGGTTGAGTTACTTATGACTACCAAACGTTCTCGAGGACACATGGGAATTTCGTCAAGTGCTTTCGCTTCGTTACGGTTGATTAATATCCATTGGTTTGTGAACTGTTGTGTGGGTGAACCTATGCTAATGCACCGCCCAATGCATACTTGTGATTATACCCCTCGTAAGAATCTGCAAATACAAGAAAGTAATTAAGATAAACTAACCACAACCTTAAATCTCCGGGATTCTACGCTCCCTCGTGCATTGGTTTCCTAACGGGGGTTTAGGTTTCTGTCACTTTGGCAACCCCACAATTAGTGGCCAAATACACAATGCATCCTCCTAGGCCCATAAAGGTGAAGTATCATGTAGTCAACATTCACATGACACCACTAGAAGAATAGCACCACAACTTAAATACCGAACCACGAGATATTACTTCAATATAACTTCACTACTAACATCATGACTTCTCCCATATCCTCAAGAACTAAACGGACTACTCACAAGACATCATATGGATCATAATCAGAGGTGATATAACGGATGATAACAATCTGGTCATAAAGTGCTAACACTGATAAATCTCACAAGCATCAACTACTAACAAGTAATCCACACCGGGAGAGAGATCTAATGTAAAACAACGATAGGAGCCCCTAATTGTTACAGCGAGATGACGGTGGATGATGAGGGTGATAGTGCTGGTGATTAGGAAGATGATGACGATGATCCCAATGAAGACGGAGTGATGACGGTGACGATGGCGATGATTTCCGCTCTCCGAAGAGGAATTTCCCTGGCATATTTCTCCCTGCCAGAGCGCTTTTCTCTCTCGGGTTTTTTCCGCCCCGAGGCGGCGGTGGAATAATTATTTTAGTATGGTCTGGGGCTTAGGGTTCCCTCGGGGTCAAGTACGCCAAAAATATCCACCAGAGGTGGGCAAGGGTGGCCACACCACATGGCGGCGCGACCAAAGGGGGGCGCCACACCATGGTGTAGGCCCCTGGTGGCCCCCCTCTGTCTCTCCTCGCGGTTGGCTCCCTGTTCTGAACTTCGAAGATACCTCCGGTGTTCCCCCACTTCTTCTGATGTTCTGAAATAGGGTATCTCGACGATGCTTTTTCCATGAGAATTCTGGTACCGGTTTTTATTCTCCAAAAATTATGAAACATGCAAAATAACATAAGAGATGCATCATAACATGAAATATATCGATGAATAACAGAAAATAACAATATAAAACGGTGATGCAAAATGGACGTATCAGGGTACCATGCTCTTTCAACATCACACCAAGGAGGAAGCTACAAAGGAGCATAAATATCCTTAAGAAGACCAACCAATGTGAAGACTTGAGCTTAGAATTTGTTTTCTAATACTTATTATTTGTTTTCAAGATTATTAGTGTCAAGTTTGTTTTTCCCAAGACTTAGATTTTGTTTTTCATGTGAGATGAGAGTTTTACTTCAACAAGAAGACTTTCTTCAAGAAGAAAAACTTCAACAAGAAGCCAACTTCATCTCAAAAAGGATACTCTCCGAGAAGATCAAGAAGAAGAGGAAGATTTTACAAGTCCTTTTTTTAGGAAACTCTAGCAATCTTTAGTGCTCTTTTACTCTATATGAATAAGTCCCTATATCCTAGATAGGTGCTCGAGATGATTTTTCTTCAACTCAATAAGGAGGATTACAAGCAAGGACATTAAAGGCATAAAGACTTGGACATCAGAAGCAACTCAAGGAAGCAAACGAAGACCTGAAGAAACCAAGACATAAATAGATTAAGCCCAAAAACTTTGTGAGATACTTTGATCAAATACTAAACCAGTCACAAATGGCAAACCCTAACTACAATTACTTAGTTTCTCTTTGTGTATTGAAATAACAAGTTTTGCTTTTGCGTATTAGAGTAAATGTGAAAATCCTTAGTGAAACTTTTGATCAATAAGTTTGAACGCTTCAAAACCAATCCTTAGCCATTTGATAAACACTAAACCCAATCACAATAATTCCTTTCTAGAATAAACTGTTGTGTTAAGTTTGTTGTTTGTTATACTTTGTTAATTTGTTTGTGAATTTCTTGTTTATTGTTGTTTACTTATATTGTTTAGATTATTATGGAGAGCAACTTTCTTCTGTGAAAAAAGTGGGTGAATCAACACCAAGTTAAAAGAGGCAAGTAACACACCATCAACTACCCATTATTTTCTATATGCATTATTAGAGTTTTCAGTAGTATGCATGATAGGAAATTTTACTAAGTTATATTATGATATGCGATTATCCTAGTAGTGTGTAGCCATAATTTTACCTTGTTATTTTATAGCTGTAGAACTTAGTAGATGCTATGTAATGTTACAACCTATTTTACTTCATGTGTTGAAAATTGTAATCATAACCTTCAATGAAACACCTGGGTGGAATTTGGATGTGATTGGATTATGCTGAGTGGCTCCCTAGGTCCATATCAATGGTGTTTACCACCGAAGGAGTACACTTGTGGACGGACACCCAGGAACAAAGAGATTACTACGTCCTTCTAAGTTTAGAAGCTTCTCGTGCAGCTTTTTGACATATGGGCTCTGGCTTGGTCAATTAATTTGTGAGAGTTTAGCCCAGGATTGACAAGAAGATGTAGAATAATTATAGGTGGAACGGGTCTTGACGGTTGGGTTGGATTCCTTCTTATGAAAGATCTTGTGTCAATTCTCTCCTTTCAATGATGCACTCCGGATGTATAGGATGTTTGGGCTAATTCAAGACAAAGGGTAAAAGTGCAAAACCTCTGCAGAATTAGAAACTAATATCTTAGCCATGTCCCCGGTTATGGATAACTGTGAGCAGCTGGACAAGGAATGACGGAAGAATCTCAACACCATTTTCAATAAGTAAAATTTTGACTAAGTGAACAATATATGTGGTGCTTGGATCTTAATCCAAATGTTGCCACCCTTTAAAAAGAAAAGTTTTTTTTTACAAAAGAGATAGGAGAAAACTTGCTTTATGAAAATTTAGCCTAAGCTCCACTCAGCCAAATATTCATTTAGTTATAGTCTTTCCATTTATATCCACCGTAGTGTTACTTGCCAATACATTAAATTATATTAACCCTTTGTGGCTGCATATTCCATCCTGCAGATGAATCTAAAGACGGGTGCGGTTTCGTTTAGGATCTCGAGTCTACAACCAACATGTTTTGCCTGTGGCACATGAACAAGATGAGGCTCAGTGTTGTACTATGTTTTCTATTGTAATTCCAATGTCTCCTGGTAGTCTTTTGAGACTATGCAAGTTGTAATGTTCTTTTTGTAAAGACTGGATCATACGATGTAATAGAATTTGATGCATTTGCATGATATTTCATTTTGTACTGTGGTGCTAGCAATTAATCCAGGGACTAGCACAATAACACATGTGTTCTTGCATTATTTTAATGTGGGAACGCTACATATATTCTCAACCGTGGACTTCCCTTTATGACAAATATCCAAGTCTTTCTTCAAAGAAGTGACATGTGCCTTGAGCTCTTTGATTCCCTCTACATGGTTAGTATAAACACAAGATCTAGAGGAAGTAGATGCATCATTATTAGAGCAGCTTGGCGTGGAAATCAATTTATCACAAGATGTGGAAACATTATGAGTGGGTGAATTACTAGGACTAGCACAAGGCAATATAGCATATAGAGTAGGTGTTGTGCCTTTGTCCACATGAGGCTCACAAGATATTATCTTAGAAGAAATAGCCTCATGAGCTAACTTTAGCCTATCATGGAGACTAGAAGATCCTCATGAGAGCTTTTCATGAGTTTCTTTCAATTTCCCATAATTACTAGTTAGCAACTCAAGTTGAGTCCGTAGCTCAACATTCTCCATTAGTATGGATGCTTCACAAGAAATAGAGTCAGTAGAACAAGCATCATAATTTTTAGCTTTGAGTTCATTAGCAATAGAAAGAGATAATTCATTGTCCCTTCTAACCTTAGATATGCAAATAACATAAGTTTCTTTTAGACTAGATAGTTTCTTCTTGAAGATAAGATCTAAGAGAATGCTCTTTATCAAAAAGCCTTTTCAAGCTATTTGTCTTTGGTAGAATTGCCACCATTTTGACTTTACAAAATCACGATGATCTCCTCCTTTTCATCGACAAGAGAGTTAGCCTCATCAAGTTGTTCTAGGAGACCATTCACATTTTCCTTGGTCTCACCTTCAAGGCTTTCTAACCTTATTACTATCCACTCATCTTTATCATTGTGAAGTATATTGGGGTTCAAAGTAGAAGATACCTTTGAATCCTTGGCCATAAGGCAAAAGGTTGTAGATGATGATGAATCATTACTTGAGGCACCCTCAAGTCCACATCTTGTTCCATAGGAAGTTGGGTTTCCTTCACATTGTTAGCCACACAAAGACTAGAGGTATCATAATAATTTTTATCATGGGAACAACATAAAGCAAGCATATCATCATGAGATTTATACAAGCAATGTCGACATCATATGCAAGGACTATCAACACAAGCATGTCAATCATTCTTTTTCTAGTTGTGCTGAAATCCATAGATGAGGCATTGCGGTAATGCAGAGATAAATAATTATCAATAATAAGCCCGCTATCATTATTGCAAAACGTATCACTACTCACCATCTAATTACTTTGTCGATTACCACATTTTGGTGAAGTAGATGAAGTTGAGAACTCATCATGACCGGAAGTGGAGGGAGAACAATCGTCCTCTTCAATATTGGACACACCATATTTATCTTGAAGCTTTCTCCATAACTCATGACCATTCTGGAAAGGAAAGAGTGGCTTAATAACTACAAGGCTCACAAGTACGAAAAATGCATTAATAGCAAGAGCATCGAGAGATAAGTTTTTCTCTTCCTCTAAAGTTGGATTTTGGGGATCCTTTGGAGAAGAAAACCCATCTCCACAATTTTCTCCATATGTGGGTCCATGAACATAAAAGTATTGAGTATGCGAATTTTCCAAACATCATAGTTTGTGCCATCAAAATGAAACATGGGATCATGCACTAATTCACTAAGTGACACCATTATTCTCAAGGAGGTGAAGCCTAACAAGGAGAGACCTTGATCTGATACCAATTTAAAGTATAATGATGCCGCCTAGAGGTGGTGAATAGGTGCTTTAAAATAATTACGGTTTAGGCTTGAATAAATGCGGAATAAAACTAACGTTTATTTTATCAAACACAAAACCTAAACAAGCTAGGTTTACCTATGTGCACCAACAACTTATGCTAAACAAGTTATACAATTATGTGATAGAAAGATAGATGACTTCAAGCAGGATGGCTATCACAAAGGTAAATGCATAAGTAACGATCTTGGTTAAAGAAATAACCGAAGCAAAAGAAGACATGATATGATTCCCGAAGTTCCTTCCCACTGTAAGTACATCTTCGTTGGAGGAGTGTGGAGACTCCATGGCACTCCAACACACTGTTGTGCTCACCCTATTCTCCTTGAGCTTCTCCGGTGAGGGAGATACTCGTGTCCACTATGAGGTCATCTCGAAGGCGGTGACCGAAACTTACACTAGTTTGAGGCTATATCCACAATTTAATTGGAGGCTCTCAACACAGATCAATCCAAATCTGCTTGCAACATGGTGGAAGCTCCAAACTCTAACCATCTAGGGTACACAATGCACCCAAGAGGAACAAGCTCCCCGGTGGCCAAGCACCCAAGAGTAACAACGCTCTCCAGTGCCCAAGCGCCCCAAGAGTAGCATGCTTCTCAAACTTCACTTCCACGTGTCACTGTGGAGAACTCAACCCGATGAATGTAATGAAATGGCAAGAACACACAAAGTGGTTAAGTCCCTCTCTATCAAATCCCACAAAAGAAACAAATTCTATGGAGGGAGATGGGAGGAATAACAAGCAAAACAAATATTGAATCTCAAGATCTAGATTCGATGGATTCCTCTCACTAAGAGGAGAGGTTGATTGGTGGAATAGTAGATCTATATCTCTAATGCCTGCAAGTGCGCATGTTCGTTAAAGCATAATTTCGTGGAATTATGATCTCCCGATTTATATTATTCCCACGGAGAGCTGATATGGTAAAAAGTTTTTAAGGTTGCCTTTGTCACATACAAGGTATCAAATTTATGTGAATTGATTCACAAAAATATTAATTCGTTTAAACCAGCGAAAAACAAAGGTTGAGTTGTACGGCAATAAAAACGGAAAAACTTACTAGTAGTAAGTAACAGAAATAAATAAATATTATAAAGTTGTGTTGTATTCCTTATGGATGGATTAGGCGCGAAGAGATTTTTTGTTCATAGTTCTTGTGAATGTGCTTGATGGAAGTAGCAGATATATGATACATATTCTTTTCTATTGAATGGTCGGTAGGCGAGTCACCCTGGAATAGTTAAACGTCTCCATGCCTTGATCTGTTTATGACTATTCTCCCGCATCCATGTTCCAATGCCATGGTCAATTCAGCTATTTAAAACCAATAGGTTAGACGAATGCATTAATTTTGGTGGCTTCTCGTGATCCTCTTGTTGTCTTCATGATATGTCATAAACGTATCCTTAATTTCTGATGTTCCATGTTGCTTTCATGTTATTTGCTATACACTTTATGCCATTTTTATCGATTTCCAGGACTAACCTATTGACAAGATGCCACAGAGCCAGTTCCCTGTTTTCTTCTATTTTTAGTTTCAGAAAAGTTGTTCTGGAAATATTCTCAGAATTTGAAAATTTGAAGCCCAGAAGTCTTAGAAATCCCGAAGGTCTACAGTGTCCCGAAGAGACCCGGAGGGCGGCCTCAGGGGCCCCACAAAATAGGGCGGTGCGCCCCCCTTGGCCACACCATAGGGCGGCGCGCCCCCTGGCCGCGCCTGGGGGTGGTGTGGCCCCCTCGGGCATCCACCCCATCGCAATTTCGCCTATTTATTCCTCCCGATACGTGAACCCTAAAAATATACCACTTTTTTCCCGAGAAACACCCGAGGCCGCTTTCATCATCAACCCGAGATCAGGAGGGTTCTGGAGCTCTCTCCGGCACCCTGCCGGGAGGGAAATTCGTCACCGGCGGGCTCTACACCACCATGCCCTCCTCCGGAGTGATGCGTGAGTAGTTCATCCCTGGAATACGGGTCCATAGGAGTAGTTAGATCGTTGTCTTCTCCACTTTATGCCTCATATTTAGATCTCGTGAGCTGCCTCACATGATCAAGATCATCTTATTGTAATGCTACATGTTGTGTTTGCTGGGATCCGATGAATGTTGAATGCTATGTCTTCTGATTATTTATGATCTTGCATGTTCTCTGTTATTAGTAGATGCTCTGGCCAAGTAGATGATAGTGACTCCAAGAGGGAGTATTTATGCTCGATAGTGGGTTCATGCATCCTTTGCATCTATGCTCCAGAAACATGACAGATGGAGGATGTGTTGTTGCCATTAGGGAGAAAACAACGATGTTTACTTTGTTTACATTATTTACATTACAGACTTTGCTTACTGTGATTAGCTGTTGCTTGCAACTTAATACTCAACGTTTGTTCGGATGATATTTGGAGGGTGGTTAGTCATAGACACAGTTGGATGACGGTCTATGTATTTTGTTGTAATGCCCGCATGAGTCACATAGTAATCTTTATATCTTGCATATGCACTACGGTGCAATCTTCATTTCTATCAACTGCCCAGCTGTAATTTGTTCACCACACATATTATTTATTTTCTATGGAGAGGCACCACTAGTGAACTGTGGACCCTGGTCCATTTTCTCATACTGATAATACAACCACGGCAATTACTATTTTCACACTGCTGCTACTGTTTTCATAATGTTCTCATACTTATTTCTACACAATACGTTTAATCTCTTTGTGTTAAGCAAAACCGGTGAGATTGACAACCTCACTGCTTCGTTGGGGGTAAAATGATTGATTGTGTTGTGTAGGTTTCACATTGCTGCTGAACAGGTAGTGCGCCCTACCATCTCAATTGCATCAATCTTCTGAAGTTACTCCTTCCTCCTACTGGTCAATTAAACCTTGGTTTCTTACCAAGGGAAAACTGCTGCTGTGTTCATCATACCTTCCTCTTGGGGTCTCCCAACGAGTGCAAAATCTGCACCATCACTTCACTCCTTGTTGATAACTCCACCTCTCACTTAGGAGGTCGCAGAATTGTTGAACAACAAGTATATGCTTACTTAGGTTTCTACTAGCATCATGTTACCTGGCCCCTAGATAACAGGCATTACGCTCACCGTAAATATACATTCCTATAAACAATATTGAAAAGACTCTCACACATAAGATGGAATAAGTTAGCACAAATATATGTCACCAATTCCCTTCATCTCCCACTCTTCAAGAAGTATACTCACACATGAGAGATATAGAAAACATTAACTCAATTATTGAAAGTGGAAGGTTCATCTCTAGATTACCGTAGCAAGCCACAATAGTTCTTGGATCAACAAACACCAAACTAGAGTTCAATCTATATGAGAGTTCTCAAACCCTAATCTTATTACAAAGATAATCTTAGTCTTTCTATGAGATGGTGGAATGTATGGTGTGGTGGATGGTGTTGAACAGAACGATCTCCAAAGGGATCAGTCGGGACTTCTCCTCTCCGGATCTGCTTCTTTTTCCTTCTTAGTCTTATGGCAACGGCTGTGTATATTTTTCGTGCCTTGCCTCTTCAAGAAATTTGTTCCTTTTGATGTGCTGGAGGTGGTGGCGAGTGGTACAATGAGTTCTACGGTCGGCAGTGACCGTACCAAGGTCGTTAAAATCTTCTACGATTTATTTCTGAATTTCCTTTTTCCAGAAATGCTTGTTTTCCTCTAATTATCATTAATATGCATTATTTTATTCCTTTTTATTTATGTTCCTAAAATCTCCATGAAGAAATGATACATCTCCAAACATCACAATGTTTGGGTTAGTGTAGGAGTGAAAACCATATGAAAATCCAACAAAACAAGGGGGGATGGCTAGAGAAAATAACACCAAAAATAGAGCCATCAATCTCCTCTCTCTTTTCCCTAAAAAGGGGTAAGAATCATTGGAGGGATTTAGAGAAATCCAAACTCTTGAAGGTTAACAATGGAGGAGAGAGAAAATGATTTGGCCATCCTCCTCTTGAGGAAGAGGAAGGCTATTTATAGGTTTCCATGAAATATGGCCGTTACGGCCGCCTGGGTGAAATTTGGGTACTTACCTCAGAAATTTCCGGCCCAAAAAATTTCTAGAGCCCCCAGATGCGCGAGTGCCACCTCTCTGGTGTTGGGCCGGAAATTTCCGGCCTTAGCCCCGGAAATTTCCGCCCCGTGAAAACGACAGAAACCCTGATACGAAAACGGACATAACTTGAGCATCCGAACTCCCTTTTTGATGATCTTTGGATCGCTGGATTCGCAATGACGAGCTTTATAATATCATGCAGAGAAAAATCATAGTACATCAAGGGAGGTTATAACAAATTGGGAAAACTCTAGACCTCTCTATAAGATAGGAACCGACAAAACCTCCAGTATAAAAACCGCAATAAGTTTTTCATACGAAATAATTTTTTGATGAACTTGATATTGTCTTGAATATAATGAAAAAATGTAAAATCACACATGGAAAAAACCAAATAATAACCAAGAAATATTATGCCAAGGATGCAAAGGTTCGACCCCTCTACGAACAATACGATCAAGCAACTCATTCAAGAGCCCTCTCTTGATAGAAGAATTATCTATCCTATAACCCAGTATCCCCACTAACATCATGAGACCGATAAAATATAAAATCTATCAAGGTCATACCTTTGTCTTGCCCATTCCACTTGAGCTATATGATGATGGTCTTGATCACCTCAAGTAGAACCATATTTCTTGATTGCACTTCGCTTGATGAAGAATTGTAGATTGCTCCCCATAAGACAATATGGGAAAGATTCTCTTAGCTATGTTTTCACGTGACCATTATTTTGATGAATATCCCCACTTAACTTCATCCTACATTGGCTTTATAAAATGTTCCTTTTGATGCATACCCATGAGAAGATATCTAACCACACATAAAAACTCCACACACATATAGCATGGGTTAGTTCTCAAGGCTATATGGAAAAGAGCTAACTTTGAATGTTGATCAATCGTGAATGCATTCTTTTCACTTTGACTTGATCAACCATGTCTCTTCTCTTTCTTCACGATGATGATGTCTTCAAGATAAACATGAATGTTCATGCAACCTCTTTCTTCAAGACGTACTTCCAATATGATCAACATTATCATGACCGTTCTTCTTCTTGATCATATCAAATATGTTCACTATACGCAATGATCTTGATGAGATTACCTTGAATCCAACGGATGGAGTTCAAGTGAAGAAAATGAAAAAACCTACAAACATTAGTCCATAAAGATTGTCATAAATTACCAAAACCTGACATGGGGGCACCATGCTCTTTCACCAGCGTGCACGTTTCTCGCCAGTGATTGCAATAACGCCACACCGGTGATTAGCTATTTTCTTGTAGTGCAGGGACGACCATTACTCCAAGACTACCCATATACCAACGTATTTATTATTTTTCCTGACCAGAAAAATATATATAAAGAAAGGAGGTAGAATTGGTTTTGGAATTTATTGTTAAAGAAGATACCCGGCTACAAATGGTGTATCGATCATCATGGAAGTTCTGGCGTCGGCGTTCATTACACCTCGGAGGTTCGTGTCCTATGCGGTAGTCAATTTCAAAGCAACGCATCGCCGCACTCCAGCCGCCACATCGGAAACTCCACATGCAGATCAAGAACCGCCTTTAAGAGGGGAACGACGCTGAGACGTTGCCGCTGGCCGATCCGGCAAGCCGGGCCTAGGGTTTTGCCCTGTGCTCGAGGATGAAGTCTAGCCAGAGTCATGCCAACACCTCCAAGGAGGTAACGACACATTCGAGCGCCACCGTTGACACTGTCGGTCGCCGCCACACGGGATTTCGCACCGGCCCATAAGTGAGGACCCCCGAAGACCGCCGAAGCAGTGGTAGCCCGGAGACGGCAAAGTAGTTTACTTAGGAAGACCAATGACGCAGGTGGAAGCCTTAAACATTTTTGTTGAGGGAGGGAGGCACCGACCAGTGGGCAAACTATCGCAGGGAATGTGTCAAGCATATGTCGTTGCCACAACCATCTGCTCCGCGCCATCGCCGACAATGGCCGCCACGTACTGGCCAACAACATTTACCGTCGAGATCCGTCGTGGCGTGTCACAGTAGCCACCCACTGCTTGCCATCAAGCCCACACGACGTCCTCCACTGACGGCGGACATGAGGAGTGGGAGGAGGAAGATGTCCAGCAGGGGCGAAGGGAGGGCCGTGCAGGCCCAGATCTACCCCCACACCTCCACGGCGCGCCGCCTGTGGATGACCGCCGCCACCGCAATGCATCACCCGAGCTTCACGCAATCCCACCGCGTCGAGATCCAACATGATGGCTAGAATAACGGGGATGGGGGTCCATTGCCGCCATCCGGCAGTTGGAGCTTCACTCGCCGGCCTTCGCTAAAGACGGAGAGGGGGGATGACGTTGTGGTTGCACTGGATTTCTTGTCACCCCGTGGGAGCGACGCGGGGAGTTATTCATCTTTGTTTTGAAAATCTTGGTTAAGTATTACTCCTATATCGTTTTGAGACCTAGTTGTTGTTTTTTATTGCTCAATAGTAGACGCTAACAAACAAAATAGAAAAGAAAGTGGAGACGTGCTGAATAGTAGACGCAAAAATAACTTGGTAGAGCTGCAGAGGAGGCTGTAGAAATTGGCCCAATGGACGGCCGTTACACATTCTTGCCGACCAAACCCATTTCGGCAGCAAAATCTCACTCGACTCACTTCCAACTTCCAAGTTCCAACTCCAGCGGCACAAATTCAAAAAACAAAAAAAAAAAACTCCAGCGGCACGGAGCCGCACTGCGCACACCACAGGCTCCTCCTCTTCCATCTCGCCGACGGGTTTAGCTAGGGTTCCCGGCTTCCGCCTCTTCTGCCGTCTGGCCGGGAAATGGCCGCGCTGCTGAAGGAGATCCCCGGCCACCTCCTGGCGGAGATCTTCCTCCGGCTGCTCGCGCCGGAAGACCTCGCCCGAGCCTCCGCCGCCTGCGTCTCCTTCCGCCGAATCGTCACCGACCGGTTATTCATCCGCCGCTTTCGCCGCCTCCACGGCCCTCCACTCCTCGGCTTCCTCGGCCGCGGCGCCGTCAACCCCGCCATCCCGCCCCACCCCTCCGCGTCAGGCGCCCGGGCGCTCGCCCTCGCCGCCGACTTCTCCTTCTCCTTCCTCCCCTCCCACTGCCGTTGGACCGTCCAGGACACGCGCGACGGACGCGTCCTCCTCAATGGCACCCCCGAGGATCAGGAGAGGCCAGTCTTCAAGGAGCTCGTGGTCAGCGACCCCTTGCACCGGCGGTATATCCTGCTCCCCCCAGTACCTGACGACCTAACCTCTTCGCTGGAGAACCTGGTCCCCATTTCATGCAAGCATGGGTGCAAGGCTTTCCTCGTTCCCCTGGGCGAGGAGGGGACTGCGGCGGTGGAAGATACAGCATTCAGAGTCATCTGGATGCCACATTGCAAAACTAAACTGTCCGCCTTTGTCTTCTCTTCGAGCACCGGACAATGGCGAGCCGCATCCACGGACTGGACTAATTTGTTCGTTGGCAAGGCCGAGTCAGATTTCATGTCACAAATCCCCCTTTCTCTTTTCAGGCGCCATTATGCTTATGGCTGCTTCTACTGGGACTTGTTGCCTATCGAGAGCAAAAAGTTGCTCATGCTTGACACCAGGAGGATGGAGTTCTCCATGGCTGACCTCCCACCCGGTGAATGGAGTACGCAAGGTTTAGCCATTGTTGAGGCTGGGGAGGGCAGGCTTGGGATTTTTGGTTTCCGTGGTCGAACTGCATCTGATGCTGATCTCATTTATGCTGTTGCACAAAACAAAGACGAGAGTCCCAGCCAGTGTCAGATGGAGAAGACAATCTCACTAGAATCTAGGTACAAATACAATATCCCTCAAAAATGGTACAAATGCTATATCGAAGATGCAGCAGAGAGGTACTTGCTCTTGACAAGGACAAAAGGCTCACCTCTGGAGAATTTACCTGCTGAGTACTTCTCACTGGATATCAAGACATTGAAGCTTCAGAGGGTTTGTGCGGAACAAGGCACATATATGTATGGGAAGCGCATATATACCAACTTCCGGCCATCGTTGTTGTCTTCACCAACAATATGAAGTGGTAAAATCTCTATTGTGTCCTAGTTATCTCTTTCCCTTCATAATAACCACACAGGTTATTTAATGCTCGATCTTATATACTTGGTTTAGTAGTGTTTATTTTCTTGTGCCCGTGGGAAAGCTAAGTGCTCGGAGACATGTATACCTTATATGTTGTCTTGTTTGTTCAAGTTGGAATTTTTAAGGGAATGAGATTTGTAAGAGAAACAATCTTGCACTCTATGTGTCGTTTATGCATCAGTCTTCATGGAATTGCGACAAACACTAGGTCAAGACAATTAGTTTTGAGTAGTACTTTTGATATGTGGATCCTCATGGAATTGCGAAAACTCCAGGTTAACGTAGAAGGAATACAAGTGTAGATCCTGTTTCCCTTGGATACTATTTTCTTTTCATAGATATAAGGAGGCATACAAGTTTTTTTAGTCATCTTCATATGTGCAATTTTATCCCGCGATATTGTTTTGAAATAAACTCGCACAACTGGTACAGTGACAAATGAAATTCTGCGCCACCGCTCTAAATAAGTACAGCTTGTGATCACAGTGAACTCAAATTTTATCTTGTGATGTTGTCAAATTTCATCATTGACAGACAACTCTTATTGATTGCAATCGATCTCAACTACTCTTAGATCCTCATATATTGTTCTCCTAATCTCAGAGCTCATCATATTGGTTGAGATGATTGACTGAAACTTAAGGAGTTTTCCGGTGAGCGTGTTTGTATTACTAATTCTGTAAGATTGAATAAGAGGGGACCCAGTTTTGTGTGTGTTCCCTTTTTGGTGAACCGTTTTTCTACTGGGTGGAAGGCTGCACTTGCTGTGTTGGTTCTTGCTACCAACACACCCAATTTCTTTCCTCTTTCATTTAGAAGTTTGTTGTCCTGATAGGTGCCTAGGTAGCATATGAACTCCTGCAACAGAAAGGTACCAATTCTGTATGAATCGGGACTGGTTTCTTTATGCTCCCATGGCCTCCCTCGGGCTTTGTATTCCAACTTTTATTGCAAATTACAATGCTAAACACACTAAAGCGAGTGTTTGCAGTCATATGTTTTAAATTCAGTTGAGATCATTTATTTGTTTCTCTCACTACGATACTATAAGTACCAATAATTTGTTCCTCTTAGCTCGTAAACCTCTCGAATATCCAAATTCTGCTGATGTATCCTACAACTACTAGCTGAATGCCCGTGCGTTGCCACGGTTTATCAAATTTGTTTCCTCGTCGCACATGTAAACATGATGTAAAACTTCACATGTGCAGAAAATATAACAATATGTCTCTGGATAAATGTCCAATGTCATATTTCACTCACCTATACTGTGATAATTTTTATAGATAACAATATTTATTTGCTGATTTGAGTTTATGATTTTAGATGAGGGTACGTCACTTATGATTTTAGATGAGGGCACGTCATTGCATATGTGTCCTCAACGATGCGAACGAAATTCAGTAGGGTTCCAAATGTGTGGACGTGGCTGGAAACTGGGATCCACTCAAGAGAAGAGCCATCGAAGCAAGCGGTGCGCCCAGGTAGACCCATCTATTTCTCTCTCTAGCCCTCCAACTCAAGGCAATGTAGGTACCGACCAGGCTCGTTCACGACTTCATGTCCTCGCAGTAGTCGTTGTTGACAAGCCGCGTCCACCTACTGGACCAGACGTCCTGGCCAAAATCACTGGCGTTAACAACGTGCGTTCTTCGACCGGAATAGTAGAGGTATATGGCAAAGCTCAGCGCGGTAATTGAACCTTTTGAGCATAACTTGGTACGACCTGGAAGGGGAAGGAGTAGGAGACATCGCTGCGGTACACCGTACACGACAGGGTGATGCGACTTCCATGCCTCTCCTGAGAGATCAGTCTTGAAGAAATCCCCACCGAGGCAGCGATGCACGCCAGTTCCATCGAGCGACTGGACCTCAACTCATGAATCTCGGTGGCACTGACCTGGGTCACAGCGCCCGCCGCCGCAGCCTCGTCAAGAACCGGCAAGAAGAGGCGGTGCTCTCGGTCTCCGCACGGCTGAGCTAGTGGCGCAACCACCAGATAGAGCCAGCACCGATGAAGAGGACAACGACAAAGAAGAAGGACGCGAGCACACACTTCAGAGCATCTCCACCGGCACCCATCAAAAACGTGTCCGGCACCCTCCAATTGTCTCCCTTTGGGGGGTGACCGAACCTCAGCCCGTGCACAAATTGGTTCCAAACCGGTCAAACCGGGAGGCCGCACCGCACCGGACCAGACTACTGGTTTATGTCGGGTTAAACCACTTGAAACCGTGAACGAGGATTCCTTACCGGGTTTAGACGGCTTGGAACCGGTAACAACCCACGAAACCATCGTTCCCCATCGTTCCCCATCGCCCAAAAGAAAGAAACAAAATTCCCCAGCCTAGGGCATGGCGCCGGCGGAGGAAGGTACATCGGCGAGGTGAGGGCACGGCGCCGGAGGGGGACTGATGCAGGTCGCCGAGGTGAGGGACCGGAGGGAGGCAGCGACGAACATGGATGGCCCTAGCACTGATGGGTTGCTAGAGGCGGCGGATGTGATGGCAGTGGAAGGCGACGATGCGAGCGAGAAGATGACGCCAAGAAGGATCTCGACTGGCGGTCAGAACTCGAGGCTCGGCATCAGCTACAGCGAAGGAGAAGGCGACGGAGAGGATGCGGCGGCGAGACAAATCTTGTCCTCGTCCTATCAGCGTCCGCCCAAGAATCAAGGAGGAGAGAGCCCCGGACCCCTCCCGCGTCGCTCCCGCGAGCGACCGGGGGGAAACCCTAGATCCGCCGCCAAGCCCCCCCTCTCTCCCCGCCCCCTCCCTCGCCGCCGCCGGAGGGCGTCACCGGGCAAAGCCCGGGCGGCGTCGGCGGCGGCGGGGCCCTCTCTCCCCTCACTCGGCTTTGGCGGCGCGGGCGCTGAGGTCGGTGGGGCGCGACGCTGGGCGCGGGGCGTTGCGGCGCGGCCCTTCGGCGACGGCGTGGTGGCTGCGCGGTTCCGGCGCTCCGCGGCGGCGGTTGCCCCTCCGGGTGCGGCCGGTGTCCTGGGTGGCGCGGCCTGAGGTCTCGCCTCGCGGCGGGAAGACGGGAGCGTAGCGGTGGCTTGGTCGGCCGGCGCGGCCATGGCGGGCATGGCTGGCGACGGCGCTCCAGCCTGGTGGTGCTGCGTGGAGGGACCCCGGTGATTCCGGTTGGGTGGTGCGGCGTGGCCGCCTCGCGCTTGGGACGGGGCAGGGGCCCCGGGCCCGGCCCGAGCCCGTCGGATTTCGCCCCCGATCTGGTTCCACCAACAGCCATGGGGGCTGCTGGTCACCGATTTGGCGGGGGTCCTCTCCGTCCTCTCTTCTCTCCTTCGCGGCGGAACGTTGAGCCTGGACGCCGGGGTGGCGGCCCTGGACGGTGGGAGTTCTCGTGGTTGGCGGGCGAGCCAGAGACTCTGGTGCTAGCCGGAGACCATGGCCGTAAGGGCGGCGTGGTGGTCGGCGAGCGGCGTGTCTTGATGGTGTATCGGACGTCCCTGGCGTTTGGCGCACTGTGTAGACGGACAGGGATGGTTGTGGGGAAACCCTAGCCCGGGTCCTTCTCGGGCCGCGGCGGCGGCGTCTTCCCTTCTTGAAGGCGTCGCGACGACCTAGCTTTGTCCCTCTACGCTCCGGATGAAAGTCCCAGATCCTCGGATCGGGCGGCGGCGGCGCTCCGGTGTCGTTTTCCTTCCTGAAGGCGCCGTCTTGGAGCTCTTGGCGCGTGGCTATCTGGAGTTGGCGTGCTGTCGGGGTTGGCGCTTCGGGGCACCTTCGACGTCGCGCTCTCTCCGGCAAGGCTTGGAGCATCTTCTGCACCTTAGGTCTTTGCTGTTTGGCGCTTCCTGGTGAGCCTCGTGGTGGCTTCGTTTGGGAGTTCGACTCTGCCCCCTCTTGGCGGCTGGCCGTTCTACGCAGGAGTCTGGTTCTCGACGTCGTGTTCCTCCGGTGGTGGTCCGTTCCTGCCCCTTTGGGTGGCTGGCTGTTTTACGCAGGGTTCGGCTCTTTCTCCTAGGGTGTGTCTGTTCTGTAGTGTGGGTGTGCGGTTGCGTGTTGTAAGCTGGATTCAGCACTTTGTACCTTGTCGCCGTTTTGGCGTTATTAATTTAACGTCGGGCCTTCTGGCCTAGTATCTAAAAATCAGCGTCCGCCCAAGGTGTGATTTCCCCTTAATCCAATCCTCTTGTTCTTGGTTGCAATGATTAGTAACGATTTCTGGACTGGTAACATTATCTGTTGGCCGGACAATTAGTGCCATGAGGAGTAGCAATTATCTGTTGGCCTGAGAATTTCTAGATTGGTAACAATTATCTGTTGGCCTGACAATTCCTAGTATAATGTTCGTCCAGGTTCAGATACAAATTAGGCAATCGGCAGTCGGCTTTGCCTTCGTCCAGGTTCAGATACATATTAGGCAATTAGTAGGTCTCATTGTAGATACTTCAGTTTTTAAAGTAGGTCTCATTCCTAGTATAATCTGTTGGCTAAACCAAAGTATTCGAAAACCAAAGTTATTTTCATGTCTAGGCTACCAATACTTCAGTTTTCTAGTGCCTCTAGCAGTAACAGACTCACTGCCATTTTATTTCACTAGTTGCTGTTACCGCTTGGTTCATCTACAGAAGGGTAGCTCAAAGAAAGTAAGAAGCGACACATACTACCATTAATCATTGACAAACAAAAAGAAGTTGGAGATTAAATCTTGGCTGCAATTCGGATGCAATGCTCGGCTGCATTTTGTTTGGTAGCATAGCATTTTAGTCACTGTGTTCGACACATGGCCCTGGTGGTGTCGTCCACTCCAGTGCACGCTGACATACCGATCATGGCTTACACTGGCCAGTGGCCATCACTAACATTACAGATCGGCATGAAGTATCATATCGCTGTGTCTTGATTGCCTAGTTTCTATCTGGGAAATAAAATATACCAAAGCTCATGCGTTGTCCCTATTTGTGATCCATAGCAATACTGTATGGAGTATCATGTTATCTTCTGTCTGCATCATAATTTTTTAATGTGTGGACCAATTATTTTCTACAATAAAATTTCTCCATTCTATCACAAGTTACATTACGGGTCTTTCAAATTCATATGCTGGTTGTTTGTAATATTGAGGTACAATATTAATTGGAATGGCTGCATATTTATTTCAGTTTGGGAATGGCATGACAGAAGATGGGGGCGCGATGGACGTTGAAGGCGACGGCAAAGGCGAAGAGGCGACACCAAGGAGCTTGAGTTCTTATACTCCATCCTCTCAACGCCCAACAAATTACCGAAAGAAATTTCTCACTCCAAGGGTTCGTCCCTTCCCCCCTCCCCTTATTGACCTTCCCCATCATGTGTCTAAAATTTCAGCTTCTAAAATTTGGTGTCTAAAATTCTGTGTCTAAAATTCAATTTTTTTTTCAGCTTTTCATTCACGGCATTCTGTGTCTAAACTTCATATTGTTTTGTCAGGACATAAAAACTGAAATGCAAATGGAGAATTCGCAACTTCAACCCGGTGATCTTCAGCAGTCACCCTTCGGCCAGAATTTGGAAGATGAAACCGAGTCAACTGACACCACAACCACCTTTACCTAGAGGGAAAGCTAATTCTTCACTGCCAACAATCGCTAGACCCGAGCCAGCTGGGATAAGAAGACCTGAAAATAGGCCAGCTCGTGATACCTCGGTGAAGACGTCTCCCTTAAAAATTAACAAGCCTGTCAAGATAAGGAGAAGATCTTCAAGGACAACCTCTGATGTGTGGGATTACTTTACTCAAAAAGACACGGAGGATGGTTCTATTGCCACATGTAGCTTTTGTGGACAGGTGTATCAGTGTGACCGTTCTTTCCATGGAACTAGGACTTTGCGGGGTCATTTGCAGTATCGTTGCCCAAGCTGCCCGTTCACGGACCATGATAAGAGAAGGAAGGTTTCTTTACGAGATAATCCTCGCTTCAGTGCAGAAGATTGCCGTCGAGCTCTTGCAAGGATGATTATCATGGATGAGTACCCTTTTAGTGCTGTAGAAGGTGAAGGCTTTAAGCAATATTCAAAAACCCTTCAACCACAGTTTGAGCCTCCTTCTCGTTACACTGTTGCTAGAGATTGTTTGAATCTGTATTTGGAAGAAAAGGCGAAATTGAAGGAAATCTTGAGGCATCAGCGGGTTTGTTTGACGACAGATACATGGACATCAATTCAGAATCAAAACTATATGAGTTTGACTGCTCATTGGATCAATAGTCAGTGGAAACTTGAAAGGAAAGTTTTGAACTTTTGTTTTGTCCCCAACCATGCAGGTGATACTCTTGGTAGAATGATAGAAGAATGCCTTCTTGAGTGGGACATTGGCCAGATCTTCACCCTCACCGTTGACAATGCAGCATCAAATAATACATCAATTCAGTATTTGAAAACAGTTACCAAGGATTGGGAATCAACTATATGCAATAATGAGTTCTTGCATGTGAGGTGTTGTGCACACATTGTGAACTTAGTTGTGAAGAAAGGTTGGGAAGCCACAAATGCTTCGGTTGCAAGAATTAGAACGGCTGTGCTATTTGCAAAATCATCACCTGGAATGCTTGGGCTATTCAAGAGATGCGTGCAGAAGGAAAAGATTATGGATATGAGTCTCTTTTCATTAGATGTCGACACAAGATGGAACTCCACCTATCTTATGCTCGAAGATACAATTCCCTTTGAAAAAGCTTTTACAAGATTGGGTGAAGATTCCAAGTACTATAAATCATACTTCTCTCGAGTTGGTGGTCCTCCAAGTCCCAAAGATTGGTTGGAAGCTCGAAAACTGGTTTCGGTCTTCAAATTGTTTTACAACGTGACAATGAGATTCTCTAGGCAGATGCATGTCACATCCACTTCCTTTTTTCAGGATTTCCTGTTGATGCATAATAAGATAGCTTTGTTGATTCATGGTAAAAAAGAAGAACCTGGTCTAGGATTAATGGCAGAAAACATGAAGCAGAAATTTGATAAGTATCGGGATAATCATGATGGATTGAACCTTATACTCTTTATTGCCGTTGCTCTTGACCCTCGGTATAAACTTAAGTATCTCGACTTCTGCTTTTCCCATATTTATGATAAAGATAAGGCAAAGAGTTTCACAAGAAAGATTGAAGATGGCTTGACGAGGCTATTTGAGTGGTACGCCGAAGCTGAGTCAACTGCAAATAATACAGAGGCTCATCATGCACCAGTGCTATCCAATCTTGAAGAGTATGATGATGATCCTAGAAAGTTATGGGCATCCAATTTTAAGGAACATTTGCAAGTCATAGAAAGTAAGGCAGCAAACACCGAGTTATCAAGATTTCTGTCAGAATTTTGTGAAAAGGACACAGATGAATTCGATATTCTAGATTGGTGGAGAAAGCAAAGAAGCAAATATCCAACATTATCAAAGGTGGCCAAGGATGTATTAACTGTTCCAGTTTCTACGATTGCCTCTGAATCTAGCTTTAGCACTGGTGGTAGAGTAATTAGTCCACAAAGGAGTTCGTTGTCGCCAAAGATGGTGGAAGCACTAATTTGTGGACAGAGTTGGTTAAGATCGTCTCCGAACAAAATTGATATACGTCAAACACTCGACGATTTACACAAGTACGAGGAGCTTGCCCAAGGTAAAAAAGAACAAGACCCTACATCTTAGTGCTGTTTGTATTCATATACTGAATTCCTATAATCTTCAATCTGTTAGAGCTTGGCGCTTTGGAGTGTGGAGATACATGATGTCATCAAGATTTTCATATCAGGTATGCGGTTTCCCTATGAAAATTGACATGTTTCTTCCGGCGCATATCTTTCAATGTTGTTATGCTACCTGCAGATGCATCATAGTTAACCACTTTGGTGATCCTTTGGTTCTGTTTGTATTCTTATACTGAATTACTATAATCTTCACTCTGTCAGAGCTCGGGGCTTTAGAATGTGGGGAGACATGATGTCGGCAAGAATTTCAGTGTATCAGACTAGGTATGTGGTTTCCCTATTAGTCTATATTGGAGCTTTGGTGTGTAGAGACTTGATCAATGTTGACTACACCGATCATGCAATATATGAAGTAACTCTCAAACTTTGCTGGCCTGCTCTGTTGTTGTACCTGAACTGAATGAGTTATGCATTTTTGGTTACTGCACCGTACCACAAGAGAAATCGTTAACCAACTATTGCATTTAGTATATATAGACAACAGAGCCACACACAATCCCTAGCAGCAGGAACAGAGCACACAGCCTACACATCGACCTGGACCTGGGCACTCTTGCAATACATTTTTTATTGTTTAGTTCTTCCCACTTAAATCTTGAACCATGAGTTATGCATGCTTTTAGTGAGATTGTAGAAGTGGAATGAATGCAACCAATAGAACTTGCTGTCAATAATACTTGAGTTGTACCGCTGCTGACATTTAAATGTGAATATGCAGGTTCTGAAGCATATTTGACCAAGTTTCTAATTGCTTTTTTCCCGAGAAGGTCACACTATCAGGTGTCGAAGATGCTTGCATATGTCCAAGTTCCTAGTTTTTTTGTTCGTGAGAAGCTCCGCTGTGAACCGTTAAACAATCAGCATGTACTACACTGTTTCTGTAATTAGTAAAATCAGCCTGTTGATGTTAATCAGTCCATGTGATGTCTCTTAGAGAAATAATTAATCAGTTCATGTGTTGTTTCTTAGAGAAATGATTATAATAAATTATGTAATATGTACACTGTTGAGAAACCTGTACTGTGCAAGTACGTATAGAGGCGTGCGTGCTATCTTCTCAGGTTGCATCCGGTTTTTTTTTAGATGGTACGCCTAGGCGTACCTAGTTGCAGGTTGCATCCTATTTTCTTACTGTTGTAGCACTGTAGCTACTGTGGCAACGAAGCTGGCCTGGGGCGTGATCTTATCCTGCCTCCCCCACTGCCTAGTTGCATCCGGTTTCAAACTATTGAAACCACGTAACCAGCCCGAACCAGACCACCCTCTCAGGAGCTAATTTAACGGTTTAGACCAGCTCAAACCAATTGAAACCGGTGGCAGTGGGCTGGTTTGAGGAACCCGTGCAAACCAGCTGAAACCGGGAATGCCCAGGCTGAACCGAACCTGTGTTCGCCGATTTGATGGGCGTGCTCCACAACGGCGCCCCCAACCGGCAACCCCTCAACCGGCTCTGTTTTGGTTTTGATCAAAATATTGACTATTTGATGAATGCACTCGATAAATTAGGTAAATAATAATTATACAAACACATAAATAGTTTATCAGTTATTACAAAAAATTGAATACTTCAAATTCTTTAAATTCGTGCGGACAAATCATCGTAATCGAACTACTCGTGAGCTCTCATAGCTCATAAATGTGCCACACGATCTGCTTGAAGTTGAAAATGACCTTCATCACGAATTTCCTGATAAACAACAAGAAAATCATCAAACTCAGCAGACACGTCCGGTTGTGGATCCGCAAGAGGGCCCTAAAAGTCGTATGGTTCATCGAACACCATTCCGATATCTCGCTCACTCTCGATGAGCGTTCATGATATCACACATTTCATCTATCGACCAAGATAGAGAAGGATACCTTACCACAGAAAACCGTGCCTGGGGTACACCAAATGCCCTTTCCACGTCTTTTCAGACAACCTCCTGTTTCTTTGCAAAAAAAATATTTGCCTCACCCACGGGGTCACGGATTGTCTTCACAAATTTAGACCATTCGGGATATATGCCATCCCCTGGGTAGTATCCTCTGTCGTACTCACGACCATTGATCGAATAGTTGCAGCATGGAGCATGTCCTTCACCTAGTCTCTGAAATACCAGAGACGTTGCAACACGTTGAGATCATTGTGAGAACCGGCCATTCCAAAAAATGAATGCCAAATCCAAAGATCCTAATCAGCAACAGTCTCAAGCACAAGTGCATTTTCCGTGATGGCCACCTTTGTACATCCCTTGCCAAGCAAATGGATAATTCTTCCAACTTCAATGCATGCAATCGATACTTCCAAGCATCCCAGGAAATCCTCTTGCTTGGCCTTGAGCCAATAAACGAGCCGTGTCTGCTTCACTTGGTAATCTCTGATACACGGGACCAAACACTGCAACTACTGCCTTGCAAAATCGATAAGATGCTTCAACAGCGGTGCTCTCAGACATACGAAGATAGTCATCCATGAACAGGAGCTCCATATGCAAGACATCAAAATCCTAGAAGCCCGACACAGTCTTTTTTCAGCCTGAAGTAGTCGTCGTAATCCCGAACACCGTGCACAGTGTTCCTAAAGACTTGTCTGTTCATCCGAAAACGCCGACGAAATTCCTAAGGTGTGTTTGCCGGCGTCTCCGAGAAATAGTCATCCCACAAAAGTTTGTGGCCAGTTTCCCTTTGCCGATTCTTGTTCGCCTTGCGCCATTTCCTTGATCCTCCATGCTTTGGCTCGGCTGCCTCCACGGCCATCGCCTCAAACAAAGCCGCCATGACCATCTCATTCTCCTTGTCGTCTGCAAAGGCGACCTCCTCTCCCATCAATTGGCAAAACATGACCTCGTCGTCACTATCCATACTATATTGGACAAAAGCCAACCATTAGCCGTGAGGTAAACAAGTTTAACGGCGGTTTTTCGACCTATGGAAAACGGCCGAACACCTTACCTACGGGGTGGATGCGAGGAAGAGGCGGTTGCGGTTGAATCGCCGGCGGCGGCGCGCGAAAACGACGGGGATCGGCGACGAGCGGCAGCGAATCGGCCAACGATGTGCGTGCTCGACTCCTGACTACAGTTGGCGACGACAAGGTGCCGGCGGTGGGGCGAATCGGCGGCGAGAGAAAACAGTAGAACGATGGGGTGCAAATGAATATCATCCGGTGCGGGTTTGTCTCTATGACGGGCGGGGTCCCCTGTCGGGAGGGGTGAGCAGACGATGTCTGACGCCCCCAGCCAGGCCCCCGAGTATGACGAGGGGCTGGGGGCCCGGACACAAAATTGGCGGGTGGACACCTTTGGGGTTGCCGTTGCGGCGTTTTTTTTTTGGTCCGGACCGCCATTGGGCCTTTGGGGGGCCATTTGGAGAGTGCCGGTGGAGATGTTCTCATGCGAGGGGCCGCCGTCAGGCTTGTTGGGGTGCTGGTGGTCTCCGGCGCCCCAGCAGGAGGTCGTCTTGGAGTCGGTCCCGACTCCCGAGGAGGTTGAAGGAGGACGCCTTCACCGGAAGAAAACCCTATACGACCTCCACGGGAACGACCCCACGGTGAACCAAATATGGCATCAGACACGTGGATCAAGGGTAACTGAACGTCGGCTTTAAATCTGAGATTAACGGTAGAATTTGGTCCGCCGTGAGGTCGTTCCTCTCAAGGTCGTATAGGATTACTTTGCAGAGGATGACGCGTGGTGCTGTACATCTCAAAGCACACGACTGAAGTTATGTGCTAGCCTTATAGGCGCCTAAGTATCTCTCTAGCAATCCTTTTGACCACTTACGATCCTGCCTACATACGTACAGCTTCTCGATCGGTAATTTCTTTTGTGGATCGATCTCCGACTTCCCGGCGGGCTCATCTACTTCCCGGCGATGCACGATCCTGCATTCTCTTGCGGTTCGGCGGCGAGGCACAAGATAATCATCTAATCTCCGGCTGCGCGACGGCTCGGCCCAAAGCCACGCACAACAACGCTGCGATCATGCCCACCGATGAGGGACGACGAGACGGCAAGGGCTCCCGCGACAATATCTACAGATCGGCTCCTGGACGGAGCAGCGCGCCGCCGGTCGCCGGAGTTCTTGCATCGCCGGCGCTCGTCCACAACCACTGTGTCCTCAGCGTTGGGTGTAGCATCGACCAATATGTGGCGCTGCTGTGCCGCCGGAGTCGCGTACGTTATGATCACTCGTGTACGCGCTAGTAAAAACGATAGCCGGAGAGACGCGTATACGTATGAGGTATATATCAGTCTACTATACAAACTTGGGTCGTGTGCTTTGAGATTCACAACGCCACGCATCGTCACCTGAAGATGGTCAATGTGGATTAGCCTGTAGACCAGGTCCGATGAATTTTTTCTCGCTGGTACCATATCCACTCCGTTGTTTCAGCGTTTAGGCCGAGAGAGGGTAACATATCTGGTACGCATGGGAGAAGAAAACGGAAGATTGCATAGGGTGGCATTTGTCGTGTAATTTTTTGGATGTGTGACACCGCCTCACCGCCACTGTAACCTTAATCCTACAACTATGTCCGATTCCTTTCTCCAACCCGTCATTTGCGTCGAATCGGTGCCGGCCCCCTCCCATGCTGATTTCCAAGCGATGTCGCTTCCATCAGCCTGACCTGTTGTGTTTCGGTGACATATCTGATTCCTGTAAGCATCGTTCTCTACATGTGCTTTCTGCCTAAGCCTCCTGCTCCGGAGACAAGGGGGGGCTAGCAGGGGTCAGACCCCCCCTAAAGGCTCGTCCCCCCCCCCCCCCCCAACGTTTTATATCACGTAATACCAGTACACATTATGAGTACGTGTTCTAATTAGTGTTTAAGCCTGTATTTATACTTACAACTAGTCAAATCTAAGCCCCTTTTGTTTGAGTTTGACATTATCCGGTAATTAGATAGAGCGACAACAATACTATACTCATTACTTTTCATGCCAATTGCTTAGATTTTGAATCTGACCTAGCGCCATATTTGAATCAAATAATTGGTAATAGTGAAACTTTATCTGCCTATAGCTTCGATCTGAATCTAACCTAGTGCCTAATTTTGATCAAATTGTTGGGAATAGTAGAACCACATATACAATTTTGGAAAATTAGCTTTCTTTTGTTACAAAAAATATCAGTTTATTTATCAATGAAAAGGTTGATGATTTTTTAAATATTAGTATAAGCCAAATCTGCGATAATATGGTGTTCATTTTCACATGATATTTTCATACATTGTACTTCACGGACGATCATTGTCGTTTTGCCCCCCCTATGTCTAAATCCTGCCTCCGCCCCTGCCTAACCGGGTAACTCCCGATGACGATGCTGCAACTGGGTCTGGCGGCCTCCGCAGCCAAATACGTCTCCTGGCCGGATATGTCAGCTCAGCTAGTGCCATCACCATCCATCTTGGCCCCTGAACCCATACATGACAACTTCTTTGTTGGGCTTTGCCGCCAGCCTCATAGCTCAGGGTTCATGAACTGTGAGTAATCCATTTTGTTGTGAGGCTTGTAGTAATCCTTCTGCTGTGTTGTTTTGTAGTGTCAAAATACGACTGATAGTTTCGAGACTAGTGTAATTGTTTTTTTGCATCTCTTGGTTCCCACTTCCCAGCCTGCTGAGGTGGTCCTGCCAGATCCACAAAACCGACATTCTTATTCAGGACTAGCATGTGATTCTTCCAACATTCTTGTTCAGAACAAGCTAATCTTTAGATGTTAAGTTTGATTTCCAGTTTTATCTTTGGTCAAGTCTTTGTGTAGAAAATTTTAACATGGACAGAACCTACTCCTTTTTCGGATACGACATGAATACAATAGCATAAAAACGAGGTACTTTTTAAATATCCGTGTGAACTATTCAAGTTTGCACTGTGAGTAATATCTTGGAGAGTTGAGCACGTTATATCCTTAAGTTTGCAATGGTCCCGATAATACCCTGTACTTAACCTTCTAGTCTTCGACCCAATTTATAATGAGAGATTGAAATTTTCTTACTCAATTTTGTACTTGCACAAATGACTGGACTGGAGCTTACTGAATATAAACTTCGGAACTTGCCTTTGCAAGAAATGTTCTTCAAAGTTAATGCCCTTCTAGTCTGCTTACCAACATAACTTTTCTATGGCCAGAACTAATGCATTAAAATTTTGCCAGCTCATGACCATGTAAATTTTCTTGGTCACTATTTGCACGTTTTTCCATCTTTCATAGAAGTTATAAATATTTACGCCCTGTATTCTGAATTTTTTTTCTTAGTCACCATTCTCATATATTGGTTTTTTCCTCATGGAAGTAACTAAGTACAGTTCTGACCCCTTATACCTCAAAAAAAAAAAAAGAGTACAGTTCTGTCCCTGACGCATTTAAGCATCTCCACATCAGTGATCGGTGTTCGGCGTGTGCTACTTATTTTTTGACTGAGAGTACACAGGTGCTCTATCAGATAGTCACATGTGACTGATTCCTTTGTGTTCACGTTCCTCTGTCCGGCAATGTATCCCAACCTGCTTCGCAGATTATACAGTGATAAACACACTAACGCAATTGTTTGTAATCACATATTGTGAGTTCAGTTGATGTCAACATTGCTAGCAATTTGGCGATGTTATTCTGCCACTTCCTGTGATACTACCTGACTACCTAAGCACTTGCAAAAATTGGCGGAAATCTTCTTCTTTGCTCTGAACTTTTGTCTTGTTTGTACAGGTTCGATGGAGTCGTAATTAGATCAGCATTTTGGGTTCGAAGTGGTTGCGATTTCAATGGTCTGGGCTTCTCAGCACCTGTGATGGACTTATCTACAAGACGACATCATGACAGGCTACAGAGCTTCACTTGGAAGTGGTCGTTTCTGTGTTGCTCTTCCTTTCATGCTACCTGTCTAAGAACAGGACATTGAAATTGAGACTTTGTATCAGTCAGAAACTGTGGTTAAAGCTAGCTGATGTTTATTTTCCAGGTTACGTTTTTGTCTTGAGACTTACTACATCGAGTTAAATGTGACAACCCAAGATAAAATAGTACTGCAGTTTGCAGCTGGGCTCGAGCTAAAATTACTACTGCTGATGTTTTCAGAAGTAAAGGTCGCCATTTACGCTTTACTAAGCACCTATATAATTTGTTTATGTGAACTCTCGAATATCGACAGAATGGATATAAAGCCTTGTTCGCTGTCTGAGACATTTTGACTTTATCATTGTTCAGATTCAGTGGAGTTGTAACCGATCTGAATCAAAAGGAAGACATATCGAGATTGATCCACTCTTCTCCACAAACCGCTAGAGCTTCATTGACAATATGATCCATCCATCAACGAAGAAGGCAGTGGGCTCCATTGATTGTGCTTACAGCTTGGTCCATCCATCCATGAAGAAGCTGATGAAAAGATCACTACATCATCAAGCGCTTGCATCTTGGACCTGCTGCCTGGACTTGTTTCCAAGCGGATGGACACCCCCGCCGGCGGCGGTGATGACTGCAGAGCAGAGCCGCGCAATCGCGGACAGTTTCCAACATTTGGAGACCCGGTGATCCATCTTTTCGTGCAGATTCATCAACACCTTTTTAATTAATCCATCCAACCATGTAATGTAATGATGTCTAGGCTGAACATACAGGAAGTCAACCCCAAACATACAGTCTAATTAATTTACGATAACACAATAGAGATAAAACATCGTCCACCTAGCCAGGATTTTTGTAGAGTGTTTAGTAATGATTTTTTGATGTGGATCCAATTGGATGAGCTTGCTTATGATTAGATCTATGTAATCCTACCTTGGTGTAATTTTTAGAGCTCTAGAATAATTATGACATGCATATCTAGTTTTAGCACTTTTCTATTATTATTAAATCTTGTGTAAATAGATTTAAATAAAGGTTTGTGTTATAGAATCTTGTTTTCTAGCATGTGTAGATGTATTGCTCTCTGTTATAATGATGTTTTATTACAGTATTAGCATGTTAGAAGTTTTTGGGCGTGTTTGGAAAACAAATAGAAATGGGGATTAGTCTAGTACTGTTTTCTAGTATTTATATTGAATAGAAATTGTGAGCAAAGTATCGTTAGGTTTAGTACCTAGATTTTTGATATGGTTATGTTGAGTCCAGTAACATCTTGGTACTGATTTTAGAATGTTATCACCTCTGTTAGCTTACACTTTATTTTATAGGAAAGCATGAGTAGCCTTTGCTTGTTTTATTGCACTCTATTATTTTCACTAGTATGAATATTTTTGTGATGATTGTTTGGTGGAATATTATTCTCAACAAGTGTAACCAGAGGCATTTTTACCTCTAAATGCCTTGGTAGGCTATTGAAACACCAACTGATGTCATTGCATTTTGGTGAGAAATAACATTTTTTCACCATAGTTATGTTAGCTATTAATCTTGTTATTTTTGTGTGTGCATGTGGAATGTTACTTTTGGAAAACTGAGTGATGTTTTGTTTTGTGTATTTCTTGCTGTATGTATTACTTAGTACCATTGTTTGTCTTAGTTGATTCTGATTGTGTGTCTTTCATTTCATTTTACGGCGTTAGAAAACGAGGAAGTGATTGGTGAAGAAGGATATTATCACTCTTGCTATTTTCAAGAGCAAGAATTTAACTCACACCAAGGCAAGTCATCCTAAAGCTTGATGTTATTACACTTACCATTATCTATCATGCATGTTTTATTTCTGAAGTTTTATAAAAATATGGTTACCAAAACTATTTTTGTTGTGACTATTATTACTCTTAATATTATATTTATCTATCACATTGCCAATAGTCAAACTTGGTGTTACCAAGCCCTTAGCCACCATATGGTATATAAATACCACCAATATTAACAATCTTGAAGTCCCTAAGTGGACACTCTAAAATGTGCTTTTGTAAACAAATGCTTCATGAAAAGTCCTCGGTGGATGTCGGATATATACCAACTAGGGGTATATCAGATGGTAGTCTAAAGTGCTGGATTATCAGTGTGGCCTAAATGGTGATGGGCTATGGTTCATTAGGCGGCCCAGTAAGCTGATGCACAGAAGCCAGATTCTAGAAGAACCCGGATCGCGGCCCACGTGATCTGGCTTGGAGTAGAAGGCGGATTCCTTACTTTCCAA
Organism: Alopecurus myosuroides; assembly: GCA_028641055.1. Classification (NCBI taxonomy): domain Eukaryota; kingdom Viridiplantae; phylum Streptophyta; class Magnoliopsida; order Poales; family Poaceae; genus Alopecurus; species Alopecurus myosuroides. Next base: position 664,208,292 of record CM054057.1, on the reverse strand, counting down.
GTTAATAGTTACCGTAGTCTTCTAGGTTTCCTACTCTGTATGCCCTAATCCGGCTATTATATAAAGCCGGACGGGAGATAACATAGATAGACAAGAAGCTAAAGGCTAACTAGCCGAGGGGTTGATCCTTGACGAGCAGCTAATAGATCCTCACATTGTACTCTGTAAAAACGCCGTGCCATTGTCCTTCGCACAACCACGTCCCCCCACGTCTCTATCAGTAGTCTCATGGCACCCCCGTCTATGAATTCTACTACGATGTCTCGACAGTTGGCGCCCACCATGGGGCCAGCGACGTCAGACGTTAAGTTTCGATCTGGGATACTCGGCGGGATCGGCAGTTCCATAACTGTCGGAAGCTTGGAGTTCGACAACGACGTTGGACGCTTTCTCGACAACAGATCTTACATACCGGCGCAAAATCATCTGGTAAGTGCCTGCGTGTTACCGATTGGATCTGCAAATATCTTTATCGGAGTAACTGCAGAGGCCATGGGGTTTTGCGGTGGAAGTAAATTTATCCCACCCGCCCTATACCCAGTCGAAGATGACTACGATACCGGGTTCTGCTCAGATCGCCGACATACAAGTGAATCACACTTTATCGTCATGGTGCAATCCGAGATCGCCGAAAACACGGATGAAAGTAATCACGTGCAAGAGGCAGAAAACAACACTCCCACAACAGAGTTGGAAGATCCGACATCCGTCAACCTCACGACGCACTCGAAAGCTGACTCTGTACTAGCCGCCATTGAGGCGAGATTAGAGTCGGAAACCGGATCGGATCACTTCGATACCGAAGACGAAGACGAAGACGCTTTCGAAAGAAAGGTCAAATCCTTCCAAGAGGGATTCCATGAAGTACTGATGGCAAAACCGGCTGAAAACACGGATGCCGACAGTCAGGAAAGCCCTAGAACGCCTCCGCCAGAGGAATAGAGAGAAGAAGGAGAAACCTCTCCAAAATTCCTCGATGTCAAAGAATTGACAGAGGAAGAACCTTGCAGGAAACCTCCCTCTTCCAAGAAGAAACACAAAACTGCTAAAAAGCTCCAATATAAACTCCGGAAGAAGAAATTGGCTGATCCAGCCAATGAAAGCCCGGAAGTTGGAGACGCAAGCAGTGTGAAACCTTCGGAGAAGAAAACAAAAGAAATCCTTGTTCCGCCAATGACAGAACAAGAAGAACAGGAGTTACTGCAAACACCAGTGGGATTGCACGAACCCCCTGAAGTGCTAGAAGCCAGGAGACAAGCTCTCCAGAGGCAGCATTAACATCTATTCAGAACTCGTGAACACCTCGAAAAAACCCAGGATGACATCAAGCTCATGAAGGAAGAAATCGAGGAATACGAGAGAAAGAATAGATCTGGAATTAAACCTATAAGGTTACCCGTAATTGTAAGACCGGAAGTACTGCCGCCAAAAGAAAGGTTTCACAACCCATCTTGGCAAAAGCAGGTAAACGACAAAGATGCTAGAGGCGAACCAATATACAAAACCGCAGCAGAAAATGCGGAAGCAGCGTTCGCCATCCTCAACAATGATATGTACTCCAATGGTGAAAAACTTCAAGGGGTGTATGCTTTCTTAGAAAAAGCATTGCAACAACAACAGCGGGGGAAGCAGCGATCAGGGAAGTTGCATGAAGACTCATCCCTATGTAAAACAGCTACATGCGCCGCTGGAGCACCTGGACCGGAAGAACCTGGAGATTCAAGCAATTCAAAAGAGAAGAAAGAAGATCCGAAAAAAGACAAGAAAAATCCCGACAACAAGGATGAAGAGTCTAGAACCGGATCCCATCTCCCGAAAGACGTACTTAATCCTCGCGATCGGGAAGAAAAGCACCGGAATGACGGAAAAGCAATGCCGCCTCCGAGACGCCCAGCTGAAAAAGCTGGCAGACAGGATATACCTCACAGGCGTGAGAGATCCCGGACACCCCCCAGAAATAAGGAAAGAAACAGGAGTAGAACTCAACCTTATCCAAAGGGGCAAGATCTCG